>CM064332.1:62343192-62949813 GCA_032595735.1 Pelochelys cantorii | reverse complement strand
AAGAGACTGAAATCCAGGACCTCTATGGTGGCGTTCTCGGAAATGCTTCCGGTTCCACGCGCAGGGCCGGGTAGGCAGGCAGAGATTCAGAATCTCAATGCGTGGATGAGACGATGGTGTAGGGAAGAGGGGTTTGGATTTATTAGGAACTGGGGACACTTTTGGGAGAGGGGGAGCCTATACAGGAAGGATGGGCTCCACCTAAACCAGGGTGGAACCAGACTGCTGGCACTAAACATTAAAAAGGCCGTAGAGCAGTTTTTAAACTGAGAGATGGGGGAAAGCCGATTGGTGTGGAGATGCACGTAAATCGGAGGGAGACTACTCTTAGAGGAGAATCCATTGATAGAGATTCTCTAAGCTGTAGTCAGAAAGAGAGGAGGGGAGAGGGCAAACCATGGGCCAGAGCAGACAAACAACCGTGTACAAAGGAATCCAATGCATCAGGGAAGGGCAGACAAATAAGCAGTGGCAAATTTTTAAAGTGCTTCTACACAAATGCTAGGAGTCTGACTAATAAGATGGGTGAACTAGAGTACCTAGTATTAAATGAGGAGGTTGACATAATAGGCATCACTGAAACCTGGTGGAATGAGGAAAATCTGTGGGACACAATCATACCGGGATATAAAATATATCGAAAGGATAGAGCAGGCCGGGTGGGTGGCGGAGTGGCACTGTATGTGAAAGATAATGTAGAATCAAATGAAATAAAAATATTAAATGAATCAACATGTTCAATAGAATCGCTATGGATAGTAATTCCATGCTCCAAAAATAAGAAATTAGCAGTAGGGATATATTACCGACCACCTGACCAGGACAGGGATACTGACATTGAAATGCTGAGGGAGATTAGAGAGGCTACCAAAACAAAGAACTCTATAATAATGGGGGATTTTAATTACCCCCATATTGACTGGATACATGTCACCTCAGGAAGAGAAGCGGAGATAAAATTTCTCAATGGCTTAAATGACTGCTTCTTGGAGCAGCTAGTGCAGGAACCCACAAGGGGAGAGGCAATTCTCGATTTAGTCCTGAGTGGAGCGCAGGAACAGGTCCAGGAAATAACCGTTACAGGACCGCTTGGGAATAGTGACCATAATATAATAACATTCAACATTCCTGTGGTGGGAAGAACACCTCAGCAGACCAGCACCCTGGCATTTAATTTCAAAAAGGGGAATTACACAAAAATGAGGAGGTTAGTTAAACAGAAATTAAAAGGCACAGTGACTAGAGCCAAATCCCTGCAAGCTGCATGGAAACTTCTTAAAGACACCATAATAGAGGCCCAACTTAAATGTATACCCCAAATTAAAAAACATAGCAAGAGACCTAAAAAAGAGTCACCGTGGCTTAACCACCATGTAAAAGAAGCAGTGAGGGACAAAAAGGCATCTTTTAAGAAGTGGAAGTCCAATCCTAGTGAGATAAATAGAAAGGAACATAAACACTGTCAAATCAAGTGTAAAAATGTAATAAGAAAAGCAAAAAAAGATTTTGAGGAACAGCTAGCCAAAAACTCAAAAAGAAATAACAAAATGTTTTTTAAGTACATTAGAAGCAGGAAGCCTGCTAAAAAACCTGTGGGTCCCCTAGACGATCGAACTATAAAAGGCGCAATCAAGGACGATAAAGCCATTGCGGAGAAACTAAATGATTTCTTTGCTTCAGTCTTCACGGCTGAGGACGTTGGGGAGATTCCCAAATCTGCACCGTCCTTTGTGGGTAATGAATCTGAGGAACTGTCCCGGATTGAAGTGTCATTAGAGGAGGTTTTGGAACAAATAGAAAAACTTAATGTTAACAAATCTCCGGGACCGGATGGCATTCATCCAAGGGTTCTAAAAGAACTCAAATGGGAAATTGCTGAACTATTATCTGTGGTTTGTAACCTATCCCTTAAATCGGCTTCCGTACCTAATGACTGGAAGGTAGCCAACGTGACACCAATATTTAAAAAGGGCTCTAGAGGCGATCCGGGCAATTACAGACCGGTAAGTCTAACTTCAGTACCGGGCAAATTAGTCGAAACAATAGTAAAGAATAAAATTGTGAAGCATGTAGAAGAACATAATTTGTTGGACAAAAGTCAACATGGGTTTTGTAAAGGGAAATCCTGTCTTACTAATCTATTAGAGTTCTTTGAAGGGGTTAACAAACATGCGGACAAGGGGGATCCAGTAGATATAGTATACTTAGATTTCCAGAAAGCCTTTGACAAGGTCCCTCACCAAAGGCTCTTGTGTAAATTACATGGCCATGGGATAAGAGGGAAGGTCCTTTCTTGGATTGAGAACTGGTTAAAAGACAGGAAACAAAGGGTAGGAATAAATGGTAAATTTTCAGAGTGGAGAGGGGTAACTAGTGGTGTCCCCCAAGGGTCAGTCCTAGGACCAATCCTGTTCAACTTATTCATAAATGATCTGGAGAAAGGGGTAAGCAGTGAGGTGGTAAAGTTTGCGGATGATACCAAACTGTTTAGGATAGTCAAGACAGAAGCAGACTGTAAGGGACTCCAAGAAGATCTCACCAAACTGAGTGATTGGGCAACAAAATGGCAAATGAAATTTAATGTGGATAAGTGTAAAGTAATGCACATTGGGAAAAATAACCCCAACTATACGTACAGTATGATGGGGGCTAATTTGGCTACGACAAATCAGGAAAGAGATCTTGGAGTTATCGTGGACAGTTCTCTGAAAACTTCCACACAGTGTGCAGCGGCGGTCAAAAAGGCAAATAGGATGCTAGGTATTATTAAGAAAGGGATAGAAAATAAGACCCGGAATATCTTACTGCCCCTGTATAAAACTATGGTACGCCCACATCTTGAATACTGTGTACAGATGTGGTCTCCTCACCTCAAAAAAGATATTTTGGCCTTGGAAAGGGTTCAGAAAAGGGCAACTAAATTGATTAGGGGTTTGGAACGGGTCCCATATGAGGAGAGGTTAAAGCGACTGGGACTTTTCAGTTTAGAAAAGAGGAGACTGAGGGGGGATATGATAGAGGTGTATAAAATCATGAGTGGTATGGAGAGGGCCGATAAAGAAAAGTTATTTATTAGTTCCCTAAATAGAAGAACTAGAGGACACCAAATGAAATTAATGGGTAGCAGGTTTAAAACTAATAAAAGAAAGTTCTTCTTCACACAGCGTGTAGTCAGCATGTGGAACTCCTTGCCAGAGGAGGCTGTGAAGGCTAGGACTATAACAGAGTTTAAAGAGAAGCTAGATAATTTCATGGAGGTTAGGTCCATAAAAGGCTATTAGCCAGGGGATAAAATGGTGTCCTTGGCCTCTGTTTGACAGAGGCTGGAGAGGGATGGCAGGAGACAAAGCGCTTGATCATTGTCTTCGGTCCACCCCCTCTGGGGCACCTGGTGCTGGCCACTGTCGGCAGACAGGATACTGGGCTAGATGGACCTTTGGTCTGACCCGGTACGGCCGTTCTTATGTTCTTATGTTCTTATGTGAACTGAATGACCTTGTCAGGGATTTGGAACTACCCAAGAGTAAGGCAGAGCTGTTGGGCTCCAGACTACAGCAGTGGAATCTCCTGGCAGGTGATGTTAGGGTTTCCATGTTCCGTGACCGTCAAAAGGATCTTGTCCCATTCTTCTTCATGGAAGGTGATCTTGTAGCCGGCAACAACATCGATGGTGTGATGGCAGCCCTCAACATCATTCACGATCCAGATGAGTGGAGACTGTTCATTGATTCATCGAAGACGAGTCTTAAAGCTGTTTTGCTGCATAATGGCAATGTTTTGCCATCAATTCCAGTTGGTCATGCAGTCCATATGAAGGAAACCTATGACAACATGAAACAACTTTTGAGGTGCATAAACTGTGACCAACATCAGTGGCAGCTTTGTGGCGATTTGAAGGTTGTTGCTCTCTTGCTTGGTCTGCAGACTAGATACGCAAAGTACTGCTGTTTTCTCTGCGAATGGGATAGTCGTGCAAGAGATTCCCACTACATCAAGATAGATTGGCCACTCTGACAGTCATTGGAGCCTGGGAGGAAAAGTGTTCAGCATCCACCACTTGTTGAATCAAGGAAGATTTTGTTACCACCCTTACACATCAAGCTGGGTCTGATGAAGAACTTTGTCAAGGCCGTGGACAAAACACAAGCAGCTTTCAAGTACCTCTGTGGAAAATTTCCAAGGTTAAGTGAAGCTAAGATAAAGGAAGGTGTCTTTGTTGGTCCTCAGATTTGTGAACTTCTTCGAGATGATGCATTTGACCATGCACTGCGTGGCAAGGAAAAGACGGCATGGAAAGCCTTCCAGTTAGTGGCAATAAATTTTCTCGGCAACAACAAGGCAGACAACTACAGGTTGTTGGTGGAAAACCTCCTCAAGGCATACAAAAGCCTTGGTTGCATCATGTCACTAAAGATACATTTTTTGCACTCTCATCTAGATTTTTTTTCCACCGAACTGCGGAGCAGTGAGCGACAAGCACGGCGAGCTATTTCACCAGGACATTGCAACAATGGAGAAACGCTATCAGGGCAAATGGAGCCCATCAGTGCTTGCAGACTATTGCTGGACAGTGACAAGAGATGCTCCATTTAATGAATACAAGAGACAAGCCAAGAAGCACCAAGTAGACACTGAATAGGACTAAACTATGTACAGAATAGCTTTTTGTCTTTTGTTTCAGAATAAATTTTATTTATATAACCCTTTTGCTGATTTTTAAAGTGTTACATAAACAGGACAGGTGAAATATTATCATGTAAAGCAACCATAAACACATGAAAAGACCTAGGTTTACAATTTATGATTAAAACTCTACTATCTATACAATATACATAGACGTAAAATGTAAAAACTTAAATATCTTGGAAACAGTAGCCAATCAGTTGTTTTAACTGTCATATTTGAATTCAGCACATCAAAATACATAATAAATGGCACATTTTATCTCTGAAGCAGACGACTTCTAAAAAATTGTAGACCAGTGTTATACCAGTGCCACTCAGAATGAGATAGGTGTTTGTAAGATAGGCTTTTTGAGAGGGTATTAAACAAACACATTTGCTACTGTCTCCATGTATTGATTATTGTTTAGATTATTAGAACAAGTGTTTAATTGGACCTTTGAATTTAATAGCGTTTATGGTTAAACACATTTCTGGTGATATCCTACAATAATTCCACCAACTGCATGCGTCACACTAGGGTTGGTAGTATTAGAGTAGACTTCTTAACCAGTTAATCGGTTTCCAAATATTTCTGATAGTTCTAGAACAATGCTTGACCTAGATAACCAGTTGATAAGTTAGTATTTAATGTTCATGTCTGTAACTTGAAGACCTCTGACTGAGTTACTGAAGTCTTCAAATCATGTTTTAAAGACTTCAAGTTACAGACAATTCACCATTTACTCATGTAACCCTGCAAGTGACCCATGCCCAATGCTGCAGAAGAAGGTGAAACCCCCTTCAAATTAGTCTCTGCTAATTTGGCCCAAAGGAAAATTCCTTCCCAGTCCCAAATATGGTGGTCAACTAGACCCCGACCATGCCAACAAGACCCAAGCATCCAGGCTCTGTCTACACTGCACCGATGTATCGGAAAAAGGTACACATTTTTCAGAAGAGGCTTTTCTGAAATTTTGGAAAAGCCTCCCCTTTCGGAAGAGCCTTTCTTCCTCATGGGAGGAGGAAGACAGGGCTTCCGAAAGAGCGCATCTGCTCTTCCGCCAAAAAAAAAAAAGCAGAAGAGCAGACGCGTTCCCTGGACACGGCGGAGTTTTTCTTCCGGTATCCCAGGAAAAACCCCATAGTGTATACAGCCTCAGACTCCTAGGTAAAAAGACACTGCAGTAACTCCCAGTGCTCCAGAATTACAGTCTTATCACTGGTCTTGGGGGGTATTTGCTATTAGTAGTTGCAGCACGATTACATGCCACTGTAAACAGTCTCATCATACCACCCTCTCCATACAATTATTAAGCACAGTCTTAAAGCCAGTTCGGTTTTACGTCCTCAGTGCTTTTCCCTGAGGAACTATTCCAGAAGTTCTCACCTCTGATTGTTAGAAACCTTTGTCTAATTTCAAGCCGGAATGTATTGATGGCCAGTTCATGTGCATTTGTTCTTGTGCTCACACTGGTACTTAACATAAAACTCCTCTCCTTCCCTGGAATTTATCCCTCTGATTCATTGAAGGAGTGCAACCACACCTCCCCGCAGCTGATGTTTGCTTAGGCTCAGCAAGCCAAGCTCTTTTAACCTGTCTTGCATAAGGTAGGTTTTCCATTCCTCTGATCCTCCTAGCGGCCCTTCACTGCACCTGTCCCAGTTTGCACTAATCTCTCTTTCATCCAGGAAACCAGAATTTCACACAATAGTCCAGCTGAGGGCTCCCCAATGTCTTGTATAATGACATTAACACTTCACTAGGGCTATTGGAAATACCTTGCTCGACGCATCCAAGCATTAGATTAGCCTTTTTCACGGCTGCCTCACGCTGGCAGCTTGTAGTCATCTCGTAACCAGCCAGTTTCCTCTTCTGTGGCTTTCAACTGACAAGTCCCCAACTTATAGCAAAAAAGTCTTTTGTTACTAACTGCACTGCTAAATTTCATTCCATTTCAGTTTTGGAGATCACCCGGCTCTTATTGCATGATATTGCCAATATGGTGGAGGACCAGAATACCTCTCATCTTTTTGTCATCTGCAAATGTTATGAGGATATCCCACTTCTTGTGCCATGAGCAGGAATACAACTGTTAAAGAAGATTGGTTCCAATACCCACCCTTAAGGAATGTCAGTAATAACCTCACTCCAGCCTGACAGTTC
The DNA here is from genome assembly GCA_032595735.1 of Pelochelys cantorii. Lineage (NCBI taxonomy): Eukaryota > Metazoa > Chordata > Testudines > Trionychidae > Pelochelys > Pelochelys cantorii. Next base: position 62,942,985 of record CM064332.1, on the reverse strand, counting down.
CTTATCCATCTTTCAAGTCTCATTAATTCCCATCTTCTCCAATTGAATGATTTCCCATGTATCAAATGCCTTTACTGAAATCCGGGGAGATCAGATTTACTGGATTGCCTGCATCTAAAAAAGTCAATTTTCTCAGATCAGATTGGTCTGGTGCAACCTTCCTTTTGTAAAACCATGGTGTATTTTATCTGTTAGCTTTTAACCTCTATGTTCTTAACTACTCTCTCTCAAAATTTGTTCCAAGAGCTTGCATACAATGGAGGTCAAATTAAACATCCTATAATTTCTTAGATTATTATTATTTTTTTTAGAAAGAATAAACAGGCACACGTTGAATCTTTCTCATCTGGGACACACTAGTCCAGCATGACTACAGATATTGCTAGACCAGAGAGCCCTGGTCCAGAAAGTCAGGTCCATGGGGCTACAGATACTTAGCATCCCCAGCAGCCCAAGAGCAGCATCTCCTTTTATGATTGGTTTTCACTTCCGTTGCAAGATCCGGCTGTGCCTGGCTTTTGGCAGTCCATTCTTCCGCTGCACTTTCTAACCAAGAAGTTGGTTTTCATGCTGGTTCATCTCTCTTCCACTGCTCACAGGCTTTCTGCTTTCTCTTCATAACATGCTTGAGATCTTGCTCATTCAGCTTGGTCTGCAACTTTGATTTAAATTCCAAACCTCTTCCATATTCAGATCTTGAAGTTCTTCACTCCATTCCACTTCCAATACTAATTCCTATATGGGTTTCAAATTCGTCCTTTTGAAATCAAGAAGCTTCGTTGCACACTTATTTTTTAATTTATCCTTCCATTTAATTTAAAATAAATTACCTCACAATCACTTAAGCCAAGGTTTTCCCCTACAACCAACTTTCTGTGAAGCCTTGCTACCCCTCAATAGCAAATTTAAAATTGCATCCCCTCTTGTTGGAAGGGTGAGGTTATGGTGAAGAACTCTGCCAGCTATGATACATCCAGAAAAACTTGAGCCCTGCCATTATTAGGAACGCTCACCCTCCAATCTTTATCTTGGAAATTACCATCTCCTATAATCCCTGTAGTGCCAGCAGTATCTATTTCAGTGTAAACAGTAGAGATCTTTATCCATATCCAAATCTGATCTTGGTGGTCTGGTAACATAACTGAAGCACTATGCCTGGGGAACCTACGGTAGCTTTTTTCCCCACTCCAAAGTGATTTTGACCCAGACTGTTTTATCGATTCCATCATTTCTAATTTATTTACAATTTACCTTCTCTTTAATACACAATGCTGCTCCCCCATCTTTACCTTTATTTCCTGAATAGCACAAGCTCTTCAATACCTATGCTCCAGTCATGACTACTATTCCACTGTGTTTCTGTCATCCCTATAATCACTTCCTGTGCCAGTTGTTCTAGTTCCTCCCCTTTGTTACCCACACGTCTTTGTTTTTGCTTGGCTTGCCCACATTCTTCATCTGATTGTCATTCTACAGCCAATATTGCCTGTCTGCTAGCTTCAATAGCACTTGCACTCTTTCCTCTTAACGTCTATTCTCCTACCCCCTGCTGTTCCTTTCTCAATTGCTGTTTTTTCTCTCTCGATTTTATGCCCAATCAATATTAGACTCAAGCCTGCATGAGCATTTCCCAACTGTCTTTGGAAGAGAACTTCTGTCAACACAGCTGAGAAGGATCTATTCCTACACCAACAGAAAATGTTGATGGTATAGGCTGCATCTACACTACAGGACAATGCCACCATAGTTTCTATAGTGTAGACATATTCCTACCATTTGCAGCTCTATGCGCTCGTTGTAGCCAAGCCTCTATAGAAGTTGTACTTACTGCTTTAATTTAGGGATGTAAGAGACTAGTTAAGTCACTACTCAACTAGTTGCTCCCCCCTCCCCCTTGCTACCTCTGTTAAAGAGGCAACAATGGGGAGCAGGAGCCGGTACTGGTGGGAGCCGGCTTAAACGCCAGTTCCCCCTAGCCCTGTTTCTGCAGGGAGGGCAGAGGAGGTAGAGGCACAGTGGGGAACTGGGCACAAGCTGGGAGTCAGCTGTCCCGGCTCCTACCCTGTCCCAGACCACTGGCTCTGCTTTTTAACTGGAAATTCTATCGACTTCTCAATTAGTTGATTATCCATAATCTAACATCTCTCCTTTAGTTATACTATATAATTGATAATACTGCTAGTGTGGGACAGTTACAGCAATGTAAAGGTGCTTTCTACTGAAAATACGATTCCCACACATAAGAATAATCTTGCTCCTAGTCAAGGTCTTGAATACTGCATACAGATGTGGTCTCCTCATCTCAAAAAAGATATACTGGCATGAGAAAAGGTTCAGAGAAGGACAACTAAAACGATTAGGGGTTTGGAATGGGTCGCATATGAGAAGAAATGAAAGAGACTAGGACTTTTCAGCTTGGAAAAGAGGAGAGTAAGGGGGGATATGATAGAGGTCTATAAAATCATGAGTGGTGTGGAGAAAGTGAATAAGGAAAAGTTATTTACTTGTTCCCATAATATAAGAACTAGGGGCCACCAAATGAAATTAATGGGCAACAGGTTTAAAACAAATAAAAGGAAGTTCTTCACACAACACCCAGGCAACCTGTGGAACTTCTTGCTTGAGGAGGTTGTGAAGGCTAGGACTATAACCGGGTTGAAAAGAGAACTAGATACATTCATGGAGGTTAAGTCCATTAATGGCTATTTGCCAGGATGGGTAAGGAATGGTGTCCCTAGCCTCTGTTTGTCAGAGGATGAGATGGATGGCAGGAGAGAGATCATTTGATCATTACCTGTTCGATTCACTCCCTCTGGGGCACCTGGCATTGGCCACTATCAGCAGACAGCATACTGGGCTTGATGGACCTTTGGTCCGACCCAATATGGCCATTCTTATGCTCTTAAGGTCCAACCCCATTAAACTAAATGCTGTGCAGATATGTAGGTATGTCACCCCTGCTCTGAACAGTTTATTCAGAGAACAATTACAGAGAGATTTAAAAAAGCAACGAGTAAAAAACTGGATCACACGGTTACACAGATTAGGTATGTTGCAGCCTTGTGACTCCAATTATATTTCAAATTAATTCACCTTTCCTATAATTTCTACACACCCAGCCTTCACTGCTTCCTTGGAGAGAGCAGTAGACTTATGAGTTGATTAAGCATCCCAGGCATAAGGGCATGCATGGAAAGAACGGGCATGTTTACAGAAGCAGACAAATCAGCCTTTACAATTTGCAAAAGTTTGTTCTCCTACCTACTGCATAAATGAGTTAGAAAATAGAGCTGTTCATTGAATAGTCGAGTAACCTCATGAATTCTTATCAGTTAGTCGACCATTCTGCAGTCCCCGGGGGGGGAGGGGGGGGCCAGCAGCAGCGCAGGGTGCCAGGTGGGAGCTAGTCCGTGAGGGGAGCCAGTTTAAAAACCAGCTCCTCTTGCGGACCAGCTGCTTCTCGCCCTGTGCTGCTGCCGCCGATAAAGAGGCAGCAGTGTGGGGTGGCTGCAGCCTCTGTTGGGGGGGGCGGGTCTGACTTCCTGGATGCAGTACAAACCGAAACTGAGCCGGGCTGCCTACCTGCCCAGCTCCTAATACACTTTAAATGCAGAACCATAGCAAGGGTAGGTCCTGGACCCTGCATCAGCCATACCTGAGCTAGGCTGCTGGCCAGCCTGCTAAAAAACTTACTGGTTGGAGTGGGGAGGGAAATGCATGTAGGCTATAGCATTAACCTATAAGCTTTTGCTCATCGCTTAATCAGTTAATTGACTACACAATTGCATCCCGAATAGAAAGGGCTTTCAAAGTGAGAAGAAGCAGTCAGCTATAGCAGGCTCTCAATACCCACTTGCAGGATCTGGTGCTTCAATGCGGAACTTAGGAGCTGTCTTGAAAAGCAACACCATCCTCTGAGGGGTGCAATGTCCATGTAATTCACATAGTTACTTTAGAGTACACAGGCTGCCCTTGTCCTGGGGAACAACTGACTCTCCACTAGGACCAAATTAGGCCCCAAGCTCTTCAAGATGTTTTACCTCCTGACTCACCTTACACATCCAGGACTTTCTATACCAGAGTTATCGAGTGGATCTTGCATAGCGCGCAGCTTGCTACACCTTCACTCCCTCCCATCCCCACTAGAAGGGAGAGACACTTGGAAGTTCAAGGCTCATCTGGTTTCTGATTGCATACAGCGTGATGTTAAGATGGGGCCACTAAGGGAATCGAGACTGGCCTCTATGCCAAAGTCTGCTTACACAGAAGCCAAGCCAAATACTGCCATTTTGGCTATAATGTTACTCTCTCACAGGTTCAAAACTGGAATGTTTTCAGCCTTAAACCACGAGCAAATTCCTTATCTGGTAGGGATGTAAGATCCCACTGAATTAGTTAACTCCCGGTAAGGTTAGGGATGTTCAGGTGTACTTGTGTACACAGTTAACTAATAAGTAGGGAGGGAACAAAGGAGGGAGGAGCTGGTGCACACAGAGAGCTGCCTCCCCCGCACTGCCTCCCTTACAGGCAGCAGTACCTGGTGAGAGGCGGGGGAGGGCAGCAGCCAGTATACATGGAAAGCCAGAGCCGCCTGCTGCCCCCATCCCCTGCGCTGCTGGCTGGAGCAAGTACATACGGGGAGATGGCTTTTCAGCTGGCTCCTGTGTGTGCTGTTTCCTGCACAACCACCTGCCCCCCATGCTGCTGCCTCTTTCCATGCTCACACCTGCTCCCTGCATGGAAATGTATTTTAACATCTCTAGTTAAGGATGATTGCTTCCTGGGTAACCAATTACCACTTAGCATCCTTATTTCCAGCACTGCTATCAGCAGTTAAATCAGCAGTGGCACGGAACACCAAACCATCACTGTCTACTCAGGCTCTGAAAGTCTTGGAGACGATGTAGGAAAAACCCATCTCGGCACCAACTCCTTATCTGGCATCAGGTTTGTGTCTCTTTTCCATTGCCAGCACCTTTGTAGTGTTACTGCAAGTCCATGCAGATGCCCATCGGGTTAAAGAAAAGCAGACCTTTCCCCTAGAGGGACATAATCTACCCTTTTCTCCTTATTAATATGAACCAGGACCTGGGGCTCTTGATAGGTGATCAGCTGAACACAAGGTCCACGTGAGATGCTGTGACCAAAAGGGTCAATGCAATCCTTGAATGTATACACAAAGGAATATGTAGGATGATTAGGAAGACTGCATTATCTTTATTTGGTACTGGTGTGAGACCCACTGGAATAGTATTTTCAGTTCTGATGTCCCACCCCTCGGGAAGGATTTCGATAAATTGTAGAGGAGTCAGAGAAGAGCAGGAGAATGATTGGAAAACGTGTTACAGGAGGTCAATCCTTTGGCTTAACCAAAAGAGGGTTAAGGGGTCCCTTGATCAGTTTGTAAGTACCCACATGAGAAACAAACAGAGGGCTCTTCAATCTACCAAGTGTATGACAAGATCAGATAGCTGGAAGCTGATGCTAGACAATGCAAGTTAGAAAACACAGGTTCCTAGCTTTTAAAACGGTAAGATGATAACCATTGGAACAACTTACCACAGACCCCAGTGGATTCTTTTCCATTACTGACAGCTAGGCTTTCTTCCACCCCCCACCCTCCAAATTGTTCTAATTCTAACAGGAATTAATTCAGGGGGTCATACTAGACGATCCAAGTGGTCTCTCTTCTGACTTTATAATGTATGAATGTTCTCATTCAATAGGTTCTCAAATAGCATTTAAAATTACATTTTATACAAGGAGTAATGGAATCAGACAAGACTGATGTGCTCCACATCTGACTTTTTTCAGGAGTATAGATTCTTTCAAAAAGGGGTTTTGTTTTTCAAGAGAACCCTGTCTAAACTGTGGTTTCTTTTTTGAAAAACCCTTTTTTGAAAAAGCACTCTCCCGCAATTATGCAAATGAAATGCGAGATTTGTAAAACCATGCTTCATTTGAATTTTCGATCAGCTTTATTTACATTCCTCTTTCGAAAGAGGAATGTAGTTTAGACATGCCCTAAGATAGAAACAGGTTTTTTTTTTATCTTTGTGGTTGGATAAATCTACCATAACAGTGAGACAAGACGTTTCACCTAATTCCTGTTGCAAAGTCTTTTGAGCTTCTGGTGGTTCCCTTTTTGTTTGTGCTGATGAAAATTTAGATTCAAACAATGTAGAAATTAGTTTAGAGGTGCAGTCTAAAGATCTGAAACTGTGGTTGTGTTTTACGGTGTGATATGCAATTACTGCTTCCTTTGCCACAAGCTCCATTTTCACAAAATCATCTTTTATAACACATTTCTTCCTTGAAGCACTGGAAGCTACAGAGCGGACAGCTAACGGATGTTTCTTTGATTGCAGATGTGCAGTGATGTCAAATTTCCCTCCATGAGCAACATTTATCTCACTAATACATTGGGTGCAAAATGTCATGTGTGGATTGACACGTTTCTTTAAAAAAGGATATTCCTTTTGCAAAGCCTCAGTAAAAATGCACATTCTTTTCCTGCTCTTTGCATTCATTTTGACACTAAAATAAAATGTTACAATTACATTAGTGGGTTGTGCCCCTTGCTCACTAGCCCCCCCCATCCCCTCTGCCACTATACTTGCCAAGTCCCCCCCTCAAACCCTCCCCAAATGGCAGCCTTCTCTTATGTGATCCCCAAATGAAACACCTCACTGCCCTGCTGCTCCAGCCCCATGGCAGGGGGTGGGGCAGGGAGGACTGAGGTTCAAGGCCTCTGGGGTTTCAGAGTTAGTGGAATTTGTGGGCCTTTCTTGTCTCTGGGGTGGATAGGGATGGGGGTGCAGAATCTGGGAAGGAGAGGGTGAGGGTACAGAGTCTGGTCAGGAAGGAGGTGCAAAAGCAAGGGAGGGTGCAGGGTCTTGATGGAGGGTGTATGTGGGGGGGGGGTGCTATGGGGTCTCACCAGTGTGGTGAGTGGGCTGGGGATGCAGGCAAGGAACTATCTAGAGCAATGGTCTCCAAACTTTTTACACCCAAGATCAGTTTTTAAATGTCAGGGCAAGCCAAGATCTACCCCAACCCTTCCCCAAGAGCCCACCCCTTCCTTGAGGCCCCATCCTCTCTGTTCTCCTTCTCTCCATCATTTGCTGTTCCCAGCCCTTACTCACTCTCCCTGGGTTGAGACAGGAGGTACGGGCTCTGGGGTGGGAATGAGAGATTCGGGTATATGGGAAGGGTTGAGAGGTGCAAGCTCTGGAAGGGAATTTGGATACAGGAGGAGGGAATGCTGGGGTCAGGTGGAGGTGCTGAACAAGCCACAGGCTTGTAGCTGTGGGATGCAGGAGTTTGGGTTGGAGTGTATGAGGGGCTCAGGGCAGGGGAGTTGGGAGTATGATGGGCTCAGGGCAGAGGTTTGCGATGTGAGGATAGTGCAGGACTGTGGGGATGTGACGAGCTCAGGGAAGGGGATTCAGGTGCATGATGGGCTCAGGGTTGGAGTCTTACTTGAAAGGTAGAGCCGCATGTGGGACAGCATCAGCTGAGCTTGAAATCTGCTGATCCGGGTTTGTGCACAGCGCTGACACTGCCTTTCAAGTCTAAGAAACCATGCGGCTCTTACTCAATGGCTGGGTTCCAGAGCAACAGGAAAAATCTGTAGGTGGTGCCATGACAGCCCATCTGGATCAGTGGCAGATGCACAGGAAGCCAAATCTGACACTGTGAACCCCCATCTATGAGGATTAGCTCCCTCTCTAACCATAAATGGATGGGTAGCAAAAACTGAGCAAAGTCAAAACTGAGGTACTCGTATGTCAGTAACCGCTACTGGGAGTCAATTTTGAGAGCAGCTGCTTGTGATGCTATAAGGGCTTCTTGCCCCAGCCTCTTCCTCCAGACCAGCTATGGCCACTATACCCCACAGCCATGCTGGGCAACACCACAACTTGTACACTTTGCCTTCCAAAAACCCTTGGCTGCATGCACCAATAGCCCTCTCCTTCTTCTTGGCCACTTGCTCTATGGGAAAGGCCTTTGGGAGGCTACTCAGCTCCTCCCATGCCCCCCTTTCCCAGCATTTCCCTCACCCACAGCCTCATCAGCACCTTCTTCCTCCTCTCACAACCCTTGCTTTCTGTCCTTCCCCTTCCTCGCATGCCACATTTCTCAAACTCACTCCGTCACAAACTCAGCCATGGGAGCGCTTGGCGTTCCAAGCACTTCCTCAGGGCTGCAACTTCTCAGGCCCACACATCCTTTCCATGCCTACTGGACGCACATTCCAAGCACAGAGCTTTCCAGGATCCACGGAGCTGCTCATGGACTTTGGCACCCAGAAAGAAGTCCTCTTGCTCTCCTTCTCCTGGATCCACTCCACTCGCTGTCCCTTCCCCAGCTGAAGCCAGGGCCAGCTGCTGGCTCTCTGTGCTCATGGGCACAATCAGGCTGAGCCAGGGGCTGCCTCACTGAAGATCCCTCACTAAAAAGCCATGCCATGACTTGGATTCAAGCCAACATTGCTGAGGCCACAGCACAGAGTACTAACCGCTATACGATCACAGCCGAACCGTGGGCCCCCACTGCAGCTGAACGAGAAAGGCTCAGCTCTGCGCTCGCACAAAGGTCGCCTTTCTCACCTAGGGCTGCAGCTTCTCACACATCCCTCCTTTCTGCACCTACTGGATGCACATTCTGAGAACAGAGATTTCCAGGAATGAAGGCGCTCCTCATGGACTCTGGTACCCAGAAAGAAGTCCCCTTGCTCTCTTTCCCATGGATCTACTCCACTTGCTGTCCCTTCCTGTCATAATCATGATTGCTGACCAGCACCTGGTAACTAAGGGGTTAACTAATGTCTCCTGTACCTAGCCAGGTATCAGGTGGTCAGCCAATAACAATGCAGGTAGGAATTTCAAACTGGAAAGGAGGGGTTTTGTCTCTCTGTTCTTTGTTTGAGAGGAGGACACTTTCTTCCAAGACTGAGGGAGATGGGTGACTCTCCAAGAACGGACTTCTTAAAAGGTGTAAGTGGGGAGAAGTTTAGCTAGTCCATTAGGACTTGTTGTTTTCCTTGTTCGGGGATTTGGAAATAATGTTTGAGCTTCTTTAGTTTTTTTTTCTTTGTAACTAAGTTTTAGCCCAGGGGGTTTGTTTCCCTGAGTATCCTTATCAATTGGTGGCTCCTTCCATCTAGCCACTTTACTATGCTTGTAACTGTAGTTTTGTTTTGATAATAAAAGTTTGTTTCTTTTTTCTAATTAACCAGGATTGGTTGATTGTTGTGTCCTTAGGACTCAGCACCTAGTTACAAGGGTAGAGCCCAGTGTTGTCTGTGAATTCCCTCTGTGTTTCCCAAATCCAAGCAAAACGGAGGTTGCGGTAGGGGGAGAGTTTTACCATTGGGTGGAGATTTTCCAAGCGATCTCTTCCCTGTTTTTCTTGGAATTACTTGGGTGATGGCAACGAATTCCCCAAAATCTGGGTATTGGGATTTGGGGGGCAAGTTTTTGCATCAGAGCCTGTAGAGGCAAGGTTTTTGGAGTGCCCCCAAAGGTTTTTGCGGGCCCCCACTTCTGCATTCATAGTGCCAGAGTGGGGAACAGCCCTGACATGGCGTCAGAGTGGTGGGATCATTTTGAGAACCCAGAAATTTAAAAGGACACAGGTTTTTCTTTTGACTAGTTGCAAGCTTGGGAGGGGTTTTTTTTCTTTTTTTTTTTTTTTTCTTTTCTTTTCTTTTCTGTTGGTGCCTTGGGGACAGGCTCACGGAAGGTTAACCTAAAGCCAGACAGTCCAACCCAAACATTTTTTCCCTAACTTTCGGGGCAACTGGATAACTAGGCTCAATCAGGGCACAATGCCCTGTTCTAGGGCAGATTCATACCCCAAAAGGGGAGACAGGAGCACGTTCCTGCAGGCAGACCTCTAACTGAGAAGGAGGTGGAGTTCTTACTATGAATGAAGCAAATAGAGGCATGGCAAGCAGAAATAGAGGCAGAGATGAGGCAAGTGGAAGCAGCAGCACGGGAGAGATGTGCTAAAGCGAAGGCCATAATTGAAATGCTGAAAGCTGAGCAGCTGGGCACTCCAACTTCACCAACTAATCACCCTGCTCCCACTAATGCTCTAATCACTGTTCAACACCCCAGGAAACTCCAGATCCAGAGAATGGAAGAACAGCAGAGACTGTATCCTCCTAGGAGTTCAGTGTATAACCGTGTGGGTATGGAGTGTGATTATGGCATGGCAGATGTGTGTAATCAGGCTGATCTCTTAACCCAGACCCAAAACATGTATGAGTGTAAATTTTCTGTGTTACTTGTAGCTGACAAGGAGGTTTGTGAAGGGGTGCATGACTCTGGGAAGTTGGCTGTGTCTAGCCAGCCCTACTGTGACCAAGGGGAAAGTTTCTCTGAGGCTACGTCTACACTGAAGGCTTCTTGCGCAAGAACTGTTTTGCGCAAGAGTTCTTGTGCAAAAGGTCTTCCACAAGAGCACGTCCACACTGCCATGTGCTTTTGCGCAAGAGTGTCCATGGCAGTGTGGATGTTCTCTTGCGCAAGAAAGCTCTGATAGCTATTTTAGCCATAGGGATTTCTTGCGCAAGAAATTCATGTTGCCTGTCTACACTGCCTTCTTGTGGAAGAGCTCTTGCACAAGAGGGCTTATTCCTCATGGAGAGAGGAATAACTCTTCTGGAAGAAGCCTTGTTTTCCGACGCTGTACTGTAAATTTACTTGCGCAAGAATGCGTGTGCAGTGTAGATGCTCTGCAAGTTTTTGCACAAGAACAGCTTTTCTTGTGGAAAAAAGCCTGCGGTGTAGACATAGCCTTTGTGTTTGCCTAAGGGAGATAGCTGTGTGTCTGTGAAGGGGATTTCTGCATGCCTGTCTGATGACTCAGAGGTGAGGCTGAAATCAGAAACAGGGCAGGGAGGACCCCATGATCAGGGAAGTGTTTCTCTGGAGCAGTCTGGAGTGACTGGCCAGGGTGAGGACCTAACTGATGAAAAAAACCGAGCTCTTCAGGGTTGTTGGCTGGTGAAGCTTGTGAATCTGAACCTTCAAAAGCTGAAAGTGATTTGTTTGAGGAAACGCAGTGGGAGCAGCCTGTGTGTGTGGAGGGGGAAGGGTTTCTTCCCACTGCTTTGTCTGCAGAAGGGACCTGTCAGCCTGGAATGGCTGAGGATAGTGGTGTGGTCCCAGATTTGGCTCTGGGTACAGCTGAAGCCCAGAAAGGGAACGGCCCTGAGTGTGTGTCTGTTGGGGGGAATGATGCTGTGACTGGGGTAGGTCCAGTCAGTGTCATACCAGGATCCCAGAGGTCAGACAGTTCTGGTGTTTGTGTTTTGCCTGTTGCAGGTGTGTTGCTTGGGGAGGGGGAAGTGACTGTGTGGGATCAAGGGGCTACCCTACCCAAGGAGAGCATGAGGGTGAGTTAATTGTGGGGCCTAGTGACAGTGTGAAAGCTTGTGCCAGTCTGGAAAGCTGCAACGGGAAGGAAAATGTCTCTTGACATTTTACCACAGGAGTCTGTCTGTGTGCCTGAAACAGGGCTGTGTGGAAACCTGCCTGCTGGGCTAGAGGTGATTGAGGGTGTAAGGGAAACTCAGGAGGAGTTGACTGTGGCTCAGCAGAGCAATGCTGCAGTAGGGCCGGGGAAAAGTGAGCTGTTGCCTACAAGAGCTCATAGGGAAGAGAATCCTTATGGTGATTTTGGCCAGCAGTTTACTGTGCCTGAAGGGGCTGAGTGTGGCTAGATTGAGGAAGATCAGGAGAAGGCTGTGCCTGTAAGAGGCAGCTGTCTATTTTGTCAGACTCTTAATTCAGTGCCCAGCTGTTAACAGTGGCTCTACTGACTTGGATTTAGAAAGATCCAGTGTAGACAGTTGTGAAGAAGTTGCAGAGGGATTGAAGGTTGTTTCAGGTGAGGTGGAAGCAGCCAGAAAGATGAAACAGCCCTCTAATGTTCAAGTAACTGGGTCTGACCAGCTCACTGGGGAATGGGTGTTGCTGGGATAGGAATGTTTCCAGTTTGATTCTGTAAGCGGACAGTGTGTGTGTCAGGTTCAGAGGAAGGACTGCATAGCTGAGTATGCAGGACAGAGCAGCATTGTAGTGAATCTCTGTAGAATGCAGGAGATGGCAGGTAAACTCCCATCTCTAGACACTGTGGACACTTGTAATCTATCAGTGAACTTAACATCTGATTCCATGCAGAAGCAGGGGTTGGTGGTGAAAGGACAAGAGATCTGTAAGTCTATCATGCCAGTGAAAATAGACCCTGTCTCTGTGCGGAAGAGGCCCACTTGGAAAATTAGGCTGAAAGCAGGGGGTCAGATTGGTGTCTGGTCTGTTTGTTACCTGACTGACCTGGGGGGAGAAAAAAAATTCCATGGCCATTGTGAGCAGGGAGGATACATCCAGCCAGCCCCTTGTCTCTGTTGAGCTAGGGAGTTCGGGATTTGAATCCACAGGGCAAGGGCGGAACGTGTGTTTGCCAAGGAAGGCTGCAGTTTTTTAACCCTAAAAGGCTGGGATTCCATCAGTACTGAGTCCAAGATATTGCACGACGGAAAGTATTGTCAGTGAACGTGTTCCTATTGCTGATGTTAACTTTTGTAACTAATGTGCTGCTGTTACCAAGAACTGTAAAAATGTCCAATGTGCATGCTCTTTTGGAAAGACCATTGAACCTGTTAAGAAATGTACCAAAGAACACACTGTAGGTTAACAAACCTTGTGATACTAGTATTTCACTGTTGATACCTGTAACTAGTTTTGGAACTTCTCACTTGAGAAGGGGCATTCCAGAACTGGTGTGCTATATGCAGAGGGAAACTGAGGCACAATAACATTTTGTTTTCATGGCTAAGGGCCAAGATGCGTACATTGTGGGGAATGAAGACACATACGTTAACTCAATGTTAATTGGATTCCAGACAGTTGCCAAAGCTGGCATAGATAAATTTATTATTTCCTTTAGCTCTGAGCGAGGTCACTGCTGTAGCCACTAATGGGTGTTTGGTCCAAATTCTGTACAAAGTGGTCCATGTGAGGTGTCAAACGAAAGCTTACACTCTGCTGATTCTATGTATGATACTAGTGTACTTGTATGATTTTTGTATGTGATGTTATGGAATGGGCTCTGTTCTTGTACTTTAAATGTTCTCTGTCTGGGGGGAAGCAATGGGCCTGGACTGCCTACTGTGAGGAAGGATTATTCAGTGAATGGCTGTGCTAATTAGCACTGCTTCATGGATAATGGCTCTCAAAGTGGCCAATACACACCCGAGGAATGCGTCTGGAAGCAGACCAGCCAGTGCATAGTGGCTGCTTGCATGTGTAACACAGACAGGTCATTTGGCCATGTGACTGGCTCACTCCATCTTTGTCTTCAGTCCTGCTCCTGATACCACATGCATCTTTGCTAGGGACAGAGAGCCGGGAAGGATTGCTGACCCATCCTGATTCAGGATGTGCACCAAAGACTTTTAAGCCTGCATCAAGCACTCGGTGATTGATATTTGTAATGTATTCTCTTTAACAATCTCACTCTCAACCTTTTCTTTCTTTTATTAATACACCTGTAGATTTTAGATTCTAATGGATTGGCCCAGAGTGCTCTTGTAGGTAAGATCTAAAGTATAAATTGGCCTGGGACCAAGAGGATCTATTTGGAGTTGGTGAGTGTGGGTTTTATAAACTCTCACCTGTGTGTGAGGTCGGGGTTTGATTGTGGCACAGGGAAGCTGCAGTGTCTGAGGGGTTTTGCTGGTGAGCCTTTCTGCTGGCCGGAGTGGCAGCTGAAGCGCTCTGTATGGTGTGGTGCCTTATAGGAAGGTCTCCATTTGTGGGTGGTATGTAGCCCTGGTTTTAAGCAATTTGCCCTGAGCTGATGCCCTCAGCAGCGCCAAGACCTGTCCTGGTGCATGACAGTGGTGTATTTGGCAGGATGCACAGAAACTGGTCAATTAAGCATTGGATCAGGGTCCCATGCTATTCTAAATTTGATTTTGGAATTAAGCGTTTGCTTGGTTAAAGGGGCAGTTACAATGAGTCAAGAACGATATGCGGGTCTTTGCAAAGAGGCCTGGCAAAACTGATACTCGAAAGGAAATCTACTTAGGACACTCTCTGTATATCAGTCAATGTACTCCACGGGTGTGGAAGGGGTTGTTCAATTCTCAGGTATTCAATAGTAAATGTAAAGCATGCATGTACTTATAACTATGTTTTATCCCAGACCTTCAAGATGAAATCACAGCCAGTGTGGCCCAAAGCTGTCCAGCACCATCTGCGATTCGGTGGGAGGTTGTGTGTGTGTGTCGTAATCATGAGTGCTGACCAGCACCCGATGACTAAGGGGTTAGCTAATGTCTCCTGTACCTAGCCAGGTTTTGGGTGGTCAGCTAATAACAATGCAGGTAGGAATTTCAAACTGGAAAGGAGGGGTTTTCTCTCTCTGTTCTTTGTTTGAGAGGCAGGGCAGTTTCTTCCAAGACTGAGGGAGATGGGAGACACTTCTCTCACCAACAACGGACTTCTTAAAATGTGTAAGTAGGGAAAAGTTTAGCTAGTCCATCAGGATTTGCTGTTTTCCTTGTTTGGGGATTTGGAAATAATGCCTGAGCTTGTTACTTTTTTTTCTTTGTAACTAAGTTTTAGCCCAGGGGTTTTCCCTGAGTATCCTTATCAATTGGTGTCTCTTTACTATGATTGCTTTACTATGCTTGCAACTGTAATTTTGATTCGATAATAAAAAAGTTTGTTTCTTTTTTCTAATTAACGAGGATTGGTTGATTGCTGTGTCCTTGGGACTCAGCACCTAGTTACAAGGGCAGAGTCCATTGTTGTCTGTGTCCTTAGATGATTTGGTAGTCTTATTGGCTTGATTTTCCTTTGCTATTTATGCCAGTATTTTACCATTTGGTTGCCATTCACTCTGAACAATGAAAAACAAGTTGGCCAGCCTCTCTTGTTTTTCCTTGTCAATTTCACTCCATAGTGTTTGTGCACTAGGACATGACTGCATATTTGGGGATCACAGCACTTTATGGGTTTGTTTCAATCCCTTCTCCCTCTGCTTCTCACCCCACACACCCCTCTATGCCCCCACGTTGTTATAGCAGATTCCGCTTTTCTAAATGTCTGTTGATATTAGCTTTCCTAAAAACATTTTTAAATGTAATTGATTTGCCTAAAATTAGTTGATAATATCTTTATCTACTTTTCCTGATACTTAACCACGAGGCATAACGGGGTGGTCGACAAAGGATTATTTAAATCGCCGCTTCATTTTGCTATGTCTACAACCCTCATCTACATGGCTCCGTCGACGGAGCCATGTATTGTAGACATACCCTATATTTTACAATCAGTTACATAGCAAATGACAAGAACTTCTAACAGAACACTTTTTTATATTCATTACATTAGGAAAATTGAAAATTACTGAAAATTTTAGTAAAATATTCATTTTATTTGATATTATTTAAAGTCATGCATCTTGTTAATTATCTCCTATTTTAGTATTATTTCTTTCATAACATTTAAAAACATATAAAAGGTGTTTGTTAGTAACTGGCAGGTACCTTGGTGGCACACATGACCTCAATATTGATGTACAAGACAAAACTCACTTCTGTCACAGATGGAAAATCTTAGAGGGAACACTGGGTGGGATGTCATGTTTTTCCCATAACAAAAAGTAATGTCCAAAGTGCTCTTTTTAGCCTGTTATCTGACAAGTGAGAGTCTGTCTACCTGGGCTGGGAAGCTCATTCCCAGCTGCAGTGTAGACATACCTTTAGTGCTGAGCACTTGAGAATAATTACATAGGAGACTTGAAAAATTGTAACGTATATACAACCTGAAATGAAGACAGGATGAACTGGAACCAGCCTTGAAGACCGAGTGGGGAAAACTTGGATAGAGCCCCGAAATGGTCAGGGCTATATGAAAAAACAACCCACTGAATTTAAATTGGTAACATAAGCCATGGCCTGCTACTATCGCAGTTAGAAATGAAGACTTCTAGCTTATTCTACGTGTACAATTGATCTTAAACATTAGGAATTCATCATCTTTATACCATGTGAAAAGATAGAGCATCAGAGCAGCCCAGAACCAAAGCTGATGAGTATGTAAAGATTCATCAAAGGAACTAATCTAGAGAATTCAGAAACTGTTTAAATGTGGTTGATATATTCCAAACAATAAACTGACTCCTCACTAATCATACCCAACACTTGCACTGCCATGTAGCTTTGGGACTGAGGACATCTGCTGGTGAATGGGATGTACAAATAAACAACTTGTGTAGCTAATTTTAATGAGAATTTTTAAATTATGTACTGACTCACACAGTAAAACTGTGCCAAACAGCTGTTTACTGACAAGGGCTTATGGATAAGCGGTATGACTGCAGTTTCAGATGAAGAAAAAAAATAAAATCTCCCAAAATCCTAAGAACAGCTACAAATGTCATGACTATAGTTACATTATGTACCAAGAAATACATTACCATGGGGGTGGGGAGAGTAGAGTCTTTCACCTCTAGTATGTCTACACTGCAAGCTTCTTTCAGAATAAGATTTTCTGGAAGATATCTTCCGGAAAAGTTTATTTCAAAATAGAGCGTCTACGTGCAAAAATTTCAGAGCGGTAGCCGAGTTATTCTGTAACAGGAAAAACTTAAAAAACAACAAATAATTTAGTAGCACTTTAAAGACTAACAAAACATGTAGATGGTATCATGAGCTTTCGTGGGCACAACCCACTTCTTCAGATGACCGCAGTGTTGGAAATCTAGAACCAAGAATAAATAAGGAAAGAAGAACGGGGGAGGGGGGGGCGGGGGAGGGAGAAGGGAAACAGTGGGTAGATAACTTTCAAAGGGATAGCCAAGCCAGTCTGTAACAGGAAAAACTTAAAAAAAACAACCAATAGTCTATTAGCACCTCAAAGACTAAATAGTTAAAAGAGGCTGATAAGAAAAGAACGGTTACTTACCTGTAACTGTTGTTCTTTGAAATGTGTTGCTCATGTCCATTCGAATTAGGTGTGCGCACCGCGTGCACCATGTCTTCCGGAGCGTTTTCCCTAGTGGTACCCGTAGCACCGGCAGGGCGCCCCCTGGAGTGGCGCCGCCATGGCGTGGCATAAGTACCCCTGCCGGCGCTCCCCCACCTCAGTTCCTTCTTGCCGGACGCTCCGGCGAAGGGGAGGTAGGGGGGGAAATCGAATGGAAATGAGCAACACATCTCAAAGAACAACAGTTACAGGTAAGTAACCGTTCTTTTCCTCTTCGAGTGGTTGCTCATATCCATTCAAATTAGGTAAGCCGGGTGAGGGCGGAGCCTCACATTATTGTCAGAAAACACTAGGTAGGGCGGGTTCACAGTTAACGCCCTCAGTTCGGAGACCCTGCGAGCTGACATAATGGCCACAATGAACGCAACCTTCATAGAAAGGTGCTTCAAAGAACACATGGCCAGTGGCTCAAAGGGGGGCGACACGAGTCTAGACAACACAAGGTTAAGATCCCAAGCGGGGAGAGGGGGTCTAACCGAGGGATACAACTTATCCAAACCCTTAAGGAACCTTTTGACCACAGGGTCAGAAAACAGAGAAACTCCTGCCGAACCAACATGGAAGGCGGAGAGAGATGCTACATGGACTCTGATAGAGGAGGTAGAGAGGCCACCGGACCTAAGTTCAAAGAGGTAGTCCAGAATGGACGGGACAGGTGCACAGGACAGGTGCACTCCCCTTCCGGACGCCCAAGACGAGAACGGCCGCCACTTGGCTGTGCACGACCGCCTGGTAGACGGTTTCCTACTACTTAGGAGCACCATCTGTACCTCCTGGGAACATTTCCTTTCCGGTTGGGTCAGCCACGGATAAACCAGGCCGTCAGGTGGAGAGAGCTGAGATTCGGGTGAACCACGGTCCCCCTGTCCCAAGGTTGGGTCAGGAGATCCCGAACCGGCGGAAGCGTAATAGGGTCCTTGGTGAGCATGTCCACCAGAATAGGGAACCAGAATTGCCTGGGCTACCGAGGGGCTATCAGGATGACCGTGGACCTGAAGGTCTTGACCCTGGTCAGAACCCTGGGAATTAGGGGAAACGGGGGGAAAGCATAGAGGATGCCCGCCGGCCAGGGCACGGTCATGGCATCCCCCCTGGAGTGTGCCCCCAGCCCCAACAGGGAGCAGTAACTCCTGCACTTGGTGTTGCGTGCCAAGGCAAACAAGTCTACTAGGGAACAACCCCACCTGTGGAAGACCTGACAAAGGGCCGAATCCTTGAGTGACCATTCGTGGGCTCCAAAGGACCTGCTCAGAGCATCAGCCAGCAAGTTTTTGCACTCCGGCAGGTACTCTGCTTGCAAAACTATGTCGTGCTCTACACACAGGTCCCAGAGGCACAGAGCCTCGTGGCAGAGGGGAGGCGACCGGGCTCCCCACTGCCTGTTCAGGTAAAACACAGCCGTCGTGTTGTCCAGGCGGACCAGGACAGAGTAGCGAGAGAGCTTCGACAGGAAGGTCTCGCAGGCTCTCCTGACTGCCCTGAGCTCCCGGACATTTATGTGCAGAGCCCGCTCTGCAGGGGACCATAAACCCTGGGTTCTGTGAGACCCCATGTGTGCTCCCCAACCCAGGTTGGAAGCATCTGTGACCAGAGTAAGCGAGGGGGGAGGTACAGTGAACAGAACCCCGCTGCACACCACTGCCTCCTGGGTCCACCATTGTAAGGAGGCTATCACCTCCGGAGGCACTGTGAGAACCGTGTCCCAGAGACCCCTGGACTGGTTGAATGCCCTGGCCAACCAGGCCTGCAGAGGCCTGAGCCTCATTCGAGCATGGCGTACCACATACGTACATGCTGCCATGTGTCCCAGCAGCCTTGAGCAGACCCGGGAGGTCGTGATGGGGAAGCGGGTTAACTCGGAGACCAGCTCCACTATGGACAGAAACCTGGATCTGGGGAGGAGTGCTCTCGCCACCCTGGCGTCCAGGAGGGCACTTACGAATTCGAGGTGCTGAGAGGGAGTCAACGATGACTTTTCCTTGTTTAGCATGAGCCCCAGCCTGACGAAGAGGGCCCTTGTGAGGGAAACATGGGCCTCCACTTGTTCGTAGGAACGACCACGAATCAGCCAGTCGTCTAGGTACGGAAAGACGTATACCACTTTTTTGCGGAGGAACGCCGCTACGACTGCCATGCATTTTGTAAAGACCCTGGGTGCTGTTGAAAGGCCAAATGGGAGCACCGTAAATTGGAAGTGGCATTTGGAAACAATAAAACGGAGAAACCTCCTGTGGCTGGGTCTTATTGCCACATGGAAGTAAGTGTCCTTGAGATCGAGAGTTGCGTACCAGTCTCCTAACTGTAAAACCGGGATGACAGAAGCCAGGGTTACCATTCTGAACTTGGATTTCACCACCGTCTTGTTGAGGTCCCTGAGATCTAAGATGGGACGAACCCCGCCCTTGGGTTTTGGGACAATGAAATAGCGGGAATAAAACCCCTTGCCCTTCAGATGTGAGGGGACCCTCTCCACGGCTCCCTTTTCGAGGAGTGCTAGCACCTCCTGATGGAGGAAGCCTTCGTGAAAG
This sequence comes from Pelochelys cantorii, assembly GCA_032595735.1. NCBI lineage: Eukaryota > Metazoa > Chordata > Testudines > Trionychidae > Pelochelys > Pelochelys cantorii. The sequence continues at coordinate 62,923,388 of CM064332.1, read as the reverse complement.
GTGTCCCTGAAAAGGGACGGGGCGGGCGGGTTGGAAGGGGGCGAGCCCAGGAAGGGGATGGTATAGCCATTTGTGACTATTTTTAGAACCCAGGCGTCGGTGGTGATTTCTGCCCAGGTGTGGGCAAACCGGGATAACCTGGCCCCAAACGGGGGGCCAGGGTGGGAGGCTGGTGCGCGACTCTCTAGCAGACCATCAAAACTGGTGCTTGGGCTGCGGGGAGGAGCCTTGACCAACCCCACGGGGGTTGTCCCCTCTCAGGTGACGTCGACAACCCCTTGCGGATGAGGGGCCCGCAGCCGCCCCTGCACCCCCACTGGGGGCACGAGGACGGCATCTCCAGTAATCCCCACGGGGGACCTGGGACTGTGTTCTCCCCTGCTGTCTGTATGGCAGCTGACGATGCTGCGGGGCCGGCGTGTGGATTCCCAAGGACCAGAGAGTAGACCTCGTGTCCTTAAACGTATGGAGCTTGGAGTCCATGCGGTCCAAAAACAACGCTTTGCCATCAAAGGGCAGGTCCTGGATCGTAGTTTGGACGTCCGGAGGTATTCCAGACACCTGCAGCCAGGCACCACGGCGCATAACTACACCCGACGCCATGGTGCGGGCTGCAGAGTCAAAAGCGTCCAGGGAAGCCTGAAGGGCCGTGCGGGCGATGGTTCTGCCCTCCGAAGTCATGGCCGCAAACTCCCGATGGGTCTCGGCAGGGAGCTTATCCTTAAACTTATCCACCGCTTGCCATGTATTATAAGCATAACGACTCAGCATCGCTTGCTGGTTAGCAATGCAGAGTTGCACCCCACCAGTGGCATACACCTTACGGCCCATCAGGTCAAGGTGTTTGGGCTCCCTAGCCTTCGGGGACGGCCCCGGCTGGGGAAGCCTCTCCTTTTGAGCCGCAGCCTGAACGACCAAGGACCCCGGAACAGGTTGGGAGTACAAGTGTTCGTGCCCCGACTGGGGAACATGATAGCGCCTCTCGACTCCCTTTAAGGTAGGGGTCAGGGACGCCGGGGTTTGCCACAGGGCATTAGTAATCTTGGCCACGGTTTTATTGAGTGGCAAAGCCAAGCGGGCGGGAGCATTGTCCGAGAGGACGTCAACCATGGAGTTCGTGTCCTCGACTACTGGTTCCACTGGGACACCCAGGTTGGAGGCCAGATGCCTAAGCATATCCTGGTGCGCTCGAGCATCCATAGTAGGCAACGCCGGTGCAGGATCTGCCAGGGCTTCATCAGGAGATGAAGATGAGGACGGCTCCTGGATCGGTACCGAACCCAGCGCTGGACCCGGTTGAGGAGCCGGCTGGGCAGGCGGCACCGTTTGCGGAGGCGGCTCCGGCACCAGGGATTGTGGCTCAGTAGCAACATCCGCAGAAACTGACCTCTGGGGAAAGGGAGAGGGTTGTGACAGCGACGCCGACGGTTGCGCTCGGTGCCCCGAGACACCGGACACTACAGAGGGGGACACAGGCCCCTGAAACTGGTGGTAAGCCCACGGTGTCCAGAAAGGCCATTGCGGTTGAGGTGGCCAAGTCTGCTGCATACGCGGACGATCACACCGGTGCCGGGAACGGGATCTATGACTCAAGGAAACTCCCGAGGACTCCGACCTGAACGAGACCGCATCAGAATCCAATGATTAGTCAGACTCAGGCCAGGGAGGCACAGATGATGAATGCCCTGCCACCAAGGGGGGGGGCAAACCTGGCCATAGACTCGGGTTTGCCCACGTGCAAGCGATGAGGGCATGCCGGCGTTGGGAAAACAGGCCCTGGTGCCAGTTGCGGCACGGGGAGAATGGCCCCCGCTGCCCGGAGAGCCGGTTGCGGCACAGGGAGGACAGTTCCCGGTGCTGAGTGTACATGTCCCGGCGCGGAGAGGTGGGCCGGTTGCGGCACCGGGAGGACCGGTGCCGGTGCCAGTTGCGTTTGCGATGCCGACACGGTGCATGGCTGCGCTGTCGAAGTCGGTACCGGTTGCAAGACGAATCCCGAAGAGACCGACGTTATCGGCAATAGTGGCACTGGCATGGCCCACGGGGTCGATGTCGGTGCCTGTAACGGTGCCGAAACTTGCGCCGGTGCCGAAGAGGCTGATACTGAATGGTCTGGTGCTGAAGACTGGAGCCGCACCCCGGGAAAGCTGCTCAGCGCTGGCACCGATGATGGTGCCATAGATGGTGCCACAAGGCCTGGGTGATAGGGCACCAGTGCAGTCAAGATGGGGTCTGGAAGAGGTCCCAGCACCGAGGGAGGTTGAGCCCAGTCGAGCATCAAGTGAAGCCTGGCAGCCTGCACCGAGGCCGGCACCAATGTAGAAGCAAGCGGTACTGGTCCCACAGAGGACAGTCCCGCTGCATAGGTGACCGGTGCCGTCTGGGAAGCCGGTGCCAACACGGCCTCCGGCGAAGGCGACCTCGACCTCTCCACCTCAACCGACGACGGAGGGGAGGTAGTGAGGTTAATAAGGTCATGAGCCACTTCAAAAGTGTCTGGCGTGGAGGGGTGGTGTGAGGGAAGCTGCCCTGGGCTGGATGGTCGTCCTGCTCGCTTACGCCGCACCGTGGTAGACGAGGAGGTGTGCACCAGAGACTCGGCACTGCAGTGTAGACGTGACTTGGACTTCCGGCTCGGAGACCTACCACAGGACGTTCTTGATCTCTTTGGTGCCAGAGAATGAGAACGGTGCCGAGTCCTCAACACCGAGGCCCGGTCCCGAGATGGGGCATTGCACGTGGATGCCGGTGCACTGCACACCGCAGAGTGTCCAGCTGGTGCCGGCTGTAAAGCCACCTCCATGAGGAGAAGTTTTAGACGAGAGTCTCTCTCCCTCTTAGTGCGCGGCTTAAATGACATACAGCTCTTACAGGCATCTGTAAGGTGGGCCTCACCGAGACACTTCAGACAACTGTCGTGAGGGTCTCCTTTAGCCATAAACTTTGCGCAGACAGCACACGCCTTAAAGCCTTGCGACCCTGGCATTTCTCACCCCCGAAGGGGGAGAAGAAAAAACAAAGAGACTTTAACTATCTAACTAAGTGAACTATTTGGAACTATTTACAAGACTAGAAGAAACGGGAACCATTAACTGCTCTAACAGAGAGACATGCTCCAACGACCGTCAGGGGCGGCAAGAAGGAACTGAGGTGGGGGAGTGCCGGCAGGGGTACTTATGCCTCGCCATGGCGGCGCCACTCCAGGGGGCGCCCTGCCGGCGCTACGGGTACCGCTAGGGAAAACGCTCCGGAAGACGCGGTGCACGCGGTGCGCACACACCTAATTCGAATGGACATGAGCAACCACTCGAAGAAGAATATTCAGAATCTCAGATCTTTTCCTATTGAGATAGTAAGTGCTGTTATCTGTCAACTTTATTCAATAGTTGATACAACAGGAATTCTCCAGTATAAAATGTGAAGGCTGACAACCAAAGGATTTTGTTTTCATTTAGCCTCCCAGAACGTTAAAAAAGCTTGTTGATAAATCCTAACTAAGTGCTATTGCCAAGAAACCATTTTATAACCCTAGATTGACTGAGGTAGATGTATGTTACAATGTTTGTGATTCTCTAACCCCAACCCCTATGCCTCACAGTAAGAATATTTGAGACAATTGAACCAATTTCTATTGATGAGAGACAAGCTTTCGAGCTTACACAAAGCTATAGATGTGAAGAGCTCTGCATACATTTGATGGCTTATCTCTCTCATCAACAGAAGTTGGTCTGATATAAAATGCTACCTTGCCCACGTTGTCTTTCTAATATCAGGCTAAAACAACAAGACTACAACAACACTGCATACAATAATCATACTTGGCATTTAACACCTTCAAAATGCTGCATTCCTTCACTAATCCTCACAACACTTCTTGTTAGGGATGTCAACCTGTAGTCGACTACATGATTAAACGATAAGCCTGGGGCTGTTGGTTAATCCTATCAACTACTGTTTCAGAGGCAGCAAGGGAGGGGGGAGCCGCTGCCTATGGGGAGCCTCTGTATAGCCAGATCCCATGGAGCCCACAAGTAGTATTCTACCCACAAGCAGTATTCTATTAGTACTAAGGATGTTAAATATTGATTAATTGAATAGTCGAGTAAACTCATTAATTCTTATTGGTTACTAGACTATTCTATATTCCTGGGGGTGGGGCTGGAAGCCAGTGCAATCCAGCCCCACTCCTAAGGAGCTCCCTGTCACTCCACACTGCTGCCTCTGTAGCAGAGGCAGCAGCAAGGGATGCCAGGCAGGAGCTGGTCTGCAAGCGAAGCCAGTTTAAAAAACAGCTCCCCTCATGAATCAGCTGTCTGTCATGCTCTGATGCTGCCTCTGATACAGGGGTGGCAGCAGCCTCTGACACGGGGTGGTTCTGAGCTCCTGGACCCGGCATGAGCTAGAACTGAGTCAGGCTGCCTGCCTGCCTACCTCCTAATACACTTGAAATGCAGAGCTGCAGTGGGGGTAGGTCCCAGACCCGTCACAAGCTAGGACTGAGAGAGGCTGCTGGTCAGCCTGCTAAAAAATTTACTGGCCTGGGGTGGAGGGGGGTGGGAAATGCATGTAGTCTATAGCATTAACCTATAAGCTTTTGCTTAATGGTTAATTGACTGCACTATTACATCCCCAATTAGTACCAAGATATCTTCTGATAATGTAACAGATCTATACACCCAGAACTCTGGCTTGTAACCCAAATACTATGCAAATGTCTCTGAATTATTACATATTAAATTTGTATTGCATAGCTTCAGAGACTCATGGAAAAAGCTTTATTATTATGCTTTCAGAGCAATATACTGTATATGGCAAATTCAAAAAAAGTATTTTGGAAATTAAAAAATAGAAATTAAATCCTTAAAAGAGATCGATGTGGGGAGACCAAAAAAGCTGGACACTTTTGGTATGCCAGAAGATTTATAAAGGTCCTTAAAAGTAATTGTACAAGAAATTCATTCTAATAGCTTTGGATGCTCAATCCTTGTAATAGTCCAGTCTGGCTTCACTCCTTGCGTAAATTCCCTTCGGAACCTAGGAAAAGCAGCACAAATAAGAGCTATTAAAACTCACAATCTTTTAAAGAGCTGCTAATGCTACCGAAAAAGCTTGGCAAAACATTTTCCTATATCATTTTCTCAATCTTTTCCCACATCATTTGATCTTAGGAAAGCCAGATCTTTTATAAGAGCTCATTAGAGATTACTGCTTATTCCTCAAATCGAGGATTGTGACACCAAAACTATTTCTACAAGAGACTGACCCAAAGCTTACTAATGTCAGTGGGAATTTTTCCACTGACTTTAGTGGGCTTTGGCTCAGGCCACAAGTGAGTGATAAAACAATTAAGAGCAGAAATCTTAAGTACACTGTTTGCATGCTAATACCCTCAAAATCAGAGAAAGCAATCCATATGAAAATTCATTTCTAAATGAAGGGTCTCATTTTTCCATTAGGCATCAGAAAATCAATATAGTAAGAGAGATACTTGTTTTAAGCATTAAAAAAAAAAATCACTGAATAATATGTAGTAGCGTTTTTTAGATATTAGACCAGATATATGAAAAAATCCTGAACCACAGAGTCCAGCTACACATTTGAGTTCTACAGTTGTTTGAAAGAATATTAACAGATACCCCACATTTTAAAACCTTCTCCTTTTAGAGTTGGAACCTGCTTTTCCAAGTCTGTAATGGTTTATGGATTTTAAATACAATCTTTAGTTTCTAGTGTGTTAACACAGCATTTGCGTGCCTAAGTCACCAACAGAACAGCAAGGACAGCCACAGTGTAATCCATATTCTTTTGTAAGTGTGTTACAAATCTGGCTCAGGCAGAACTATCCTTAGACATCTAGCTACTATAGCGATGAGTGTTTTTTAAAACGATTTGAAGTCCTTTATGCCAGACAGAGTGCCAATTCAGATGATTTATTACCATGGTGTCCAACCATTTCTGAAGCACTATAGTGCTTATGAGTTGTCTCAGTCCAGTATAGAGGCTACTGCTTAGGGAACTAGCAACACTCAACCAGCCAAATAGCCACATGCAGCTAGTGGCTAGCATGCTGGATGCCACAGATTTATTAGGACACCTGGCCACTAGGAACTGAGACAACTCACAAGCTTCCTGCAAGGAATTAGCACCCTCAAAGAAAGCAGACAAGACTCTAAGATATGTGATAAATATGGCCAAAGGTGAGCACAGGAGGAGAGTGAACCAGGGTGCTATTTGAGTGGTTTTTATTTGTATTCTCTCTGAATCTGGACCTCTGTGTAGTTTCGTTTCTTTGAAAAAAGTTTAGAAGAGGGGCACCCTATCATAACTTAGGCAAAAATATGCCATTTTCCCTCCACTTTTTACAAGTTTGGAGATTATTTTAAATCATTTTGCCAAGAGTACAAATATTTTTAATCTCTCTGGCACTGGCACATTTTGTAATCAGTGTTCTACATGGACATTCCTCTGAAAATACAGCCACTTGACCAGCAATCACTCAGAGGATTTAGATCAGATCCCTGGGAACTATTCAAACACCAGACTACATTTGTGTTGTTCTAGCTTCCTTCAGAAAGTGTTCAGTTAAATCTTTCATCTCTTACAAGCTATCGTCTCAAACCAAATGCAATACTTACTCCTTTCCAAGCACAAAACAGGCTAAGTGGCTTGGCAGCACTATTTGATTTGGTACACAAAATGGACTGAGGACTGACTTGGGGTTTCTTTCCAGAAAGAGGGAGGGATAAGGAGGGAATCAGAAAGTACAAGTTGGACCTCTCTGGTCTGGCACCCTTAGGACCTGACCAGTCCCAAATGAGGGAATTTGCTGGACCAGGGGACTGGCCCCCCAGCACAGTCCGCCGCCCCCCTTACCATGACCCACCTCTCTTGCCAGGCTGTTGCAGCTGCCGCATCCCCAGCTCCACTACTGGGGCTACCATGGCTGCCACGTCCCTGGTCCTGGTCCCAGCTCCAGCACTGCTGCCACTAGTCCCGCTGGGCTCCTAGCTAACAGCCCTCCTGCCACTGGGCTCCCAGCCAGGACTCCCTGGTGCAGGAATATCTGGATGTTGTCAGACCACAGAGTCCCAATTTTGGGAGGTCCAACCTGTAGATTCATGGGGTATAGTAGCATAAGCATTAAGAAACAAATGTAACAACTGTAATGTGATTCTATTATACAAACAAACAAATAAACCTATACCTCAAGAGTTGTTCCCGAGAATAAAAGTTGGGTTGGATAAGGAAACTCTTGCAGAGAAGGCCAAGATAAATACAACCAGAAGGAAAACGATAGGGAGGCTTACTCATAGTTTGCTGTTAGAAGACGTTTAGTTTCTTTCACAGTTTCATCTCCAAATACAATCTGGAAAACTTTGGTTCCATCTGGCGTCTCATCAGGGAGGTCAGCGCTAGTTAAATACCAGAAGCGCATCAGGATACTAACAAATTTTCTTCCTGTTAGAAAGAAAACTAATCCATAAGCCAACATTCCAGAATTCTGCATATATTTCAGCAGACTAATATTTTTACTTGTAAACCACAAAGCATTTTACTAAGACTCCAAAGAAGCAACAGACTACAGCCTAAGACGAAACACAAAAGAATAAGGAAAAGAAGGGGATATTTAAAACTTAAAATAATTCAACCTAAAGCCATCTTCACAGGGTTTAGCAGGATTAAAAAAAAATAAAGCAGACTTTCTATAGAGAGATGCATAAATCAGCAAAGTTATTCTTGGCACTATATATGGTCAGACTGTACAGAAGGCTGACATATTCCAGATTACAGAATAACTATTGTTGTGACAGAAAAGGTACTTAGAGTGACAGGGAATGAGACTTGGAGAAGGTGGGATTAAAGAGAAAAGGAGAAGCTCAATGTATTTGATAGCTTAAAATAAAGAAGTATGGATTGATGACAACAAGGTTAGGTTCAGAAAAAAGCAATCTTAGCTGTGTTTTGTAATGAGCCGAACACTCACTTTTGGCATTTAATAAAATAAAACAGACTGTTGTCAGTTTAAAATATCTGTCTATTAGGATGTCCTGGAGTAGTATGGAGAAACCATCAGCGTGGTGTAAGATTACTCCCAGTCCACTTATCTATGTTAAGTATTCTCAGGCAGCACAGGGGGAAATTATGCCTGTGCTGCTACTCCAGAATAGAGCACTGATCAGTGGTACAACAAGAAAGCTGTTGGAGTGATTCCGATCATATCCATTTCAAGCTGCAGCTCCTGCATCCCTTCATGGAGAACACTGTGCACTGGATCAACAGCACAGAAGCAAACTTTCTGGAAGCAGTAGACAGGAATGAGGCAGACACAGGATAAGAGACAGACAGCGAAGAGGAATGAATTACAAAGTCAGATGGAGCATGAAGACAGAAAAATTCAGATGTTTTGCAGTTAAACTTTAAAATTTGGTCTTAAGCTTCCTCCTTCGCTTCCCAGGCCAGTTTGCAGTTTGGAGCAGTGTTTCTCAACCTTTTTTTTAAATAAAGTACCCCCTTTTCAAAAAAGAAAATATATAGGTACGCCCAGTACCAACAGTTTTCAAACACACAAAACATTTTTTGTACCATTGCAACACAATTGTTTAAACAGCTTAATCGTAGCTGGGCAGGCGATTAAATTTTTGGGTGTAAAAAGTACAAAAATAATAATAAAGCACTGTAAAACTTAAAAAAAAAAATTCAGTTTTCTCCAAATTTCAGTTTTGTTGACATACCTCGCAGACTTCTCTCGAGTACCCCTAAGGGTACTCATACCACTGGTTGAGAAACATTGTTTTGGAGCATTACAGAGGCAGAGTGCTCAGCCCACATGAGAAAAGTTAGTCCTTATGTCACATACAGCATGGCTCAAGCTGACAGAAGCAACAAGCTCCAAAGAAAGTCACATCCAGCCATTCTCCAATAGAAGAACCTTGCCTTATGGCAGATACTTTTTGGTAGGAGCATAGGGTAGAGAAAGGAGAGGAATAAAAGAAAGAAGAGAGGCCAAAAAAAAAGAAAAAAAAAAAAAGAAAATCTCTAAGACAGGAAGTAGTGAGTAGTGTTCCCGATATCTTTTCTACAGTGTGCAAAATACATTTTGTTACACACACCCAAGCATGTGTGGATGGCTGCCCAAGCTCAGCTTACAGGAAACACTTAGAATTGTGATTTTTTTTATACCACTTTAAGACTTCTGCATACAGTGACCTGTGCAGGGTCTTTTTTTGAGAAGTGAGTAGGAAGAAATGAATAGTAAGTGTATAAAATCCTAGTGAAGGTGAAAGCGAAAAAAATGATCAGACATCAAGGTGGTATAATGACTCATACTAGCAATAATTTATAGCGAGACCAAATAAGTACAGAGAGAGAGCTTTAAACATTACTTCAGGGAATGAGAAACAGGACTCATGAGCACCTTTGTAATTAGAAAAGGTATAAGGAAGCAAAGCTATGACAAAAGTTTCTTTGTCTATTTAAGGTGAATGTTTCAGAATTCCATACATACCACTGTCATCATAATAAATGCCAACATCTCCTGCTGTTGTATACATTATTTCATCTATGTCAGCAGCCAGGGCATTCCTGTGATTTTCAGACAGTGAAGAAAGCTTCTCCTGCAACACTTGAAGTGCCTGAATTTAAAGAAATTGCAATTTTTGTTAAGGTTACAGTTCACTAGATAACTGAAATAATTGATCTTGAAAGCTTGTAACTAGGGATGCTAAATTGCGTGTAATCAGCTAATCAAGTAGTTGATGGAATTTCCATAGACTTCTCAATTAGTTTATTGGGGGGAAACTGCAGAGTCTCAGCAGGGTTAGCTCCCGGCTTTGGGAGCTAACCCCACTGTGGCTCTGCCTTCTAAACGTATTAAGAGCCTGGAGGCTCTTAATATACTTAAAAAGCAGAGGCATAGTGGGGGGGATTGGGCATGAGCCGCGAATCAGCTGATTCATCAGCTTGCTGGCCCTTGCCCCCAACGCACACTGTGCATGCCCCACTGCCTATGCCCCCATCAAGACCACACACAGCCAGCTGGTACCTGTATTAAGGATGTTAAATTGCAGTTAGTTAGAAATTGTATCAGCTATACTATTAGTTGATGGGACCACTCTGCAGAGCAGCAGTGAGGGTAGCTCCAGGAGCTGGCTCGAGCCAGGACTGAGCCATCCCGGCTCGTGCCAGCTCTGGGAGCCACCTGTGCTGTGGCTCTGCATTTTAAATGTAGCCTGGCTCTTACTACATTTAAAATGCAGAGGCACAGCATCCTGGACCAGCTTGAGTTCCTGCTCACCCCATGCTCCCTGCTGGCTTCTGTCTTTAAAATGTAGCATGAGCACCACAGGGCTCTTGCTAAATTTCAAAGGCTGAAGTGCTGGGGTGGAACTGGTGTGAGTGGGGACTGTTTCAGTCCCCACACGCGGTTTCCCTGCTGTGCCTCTGCCTTCCCTGCCCCCCCAGAGAGACAGTGCTGGGGGGGAACCGGCTTTTAAGCTGGTTCCCCCCAGCACCAGCCCCTGCTCTCCACCTTGCTGCCTCTCTCTGATAGAGGCAGCAGGGGTGGGGGAAAGTGACTACTCAACTATCCAGTAAGCTTATGTGTATCAGATAGTTGACTAGTCACTTACATCCCTAATCTGTATAGGCCTAGCTAACTGCCTACCCGTCCCCCCACTCCTGTAGTTGTGCCCAGCCTTACAAACTGCCTCCCATATCTTACCAGTATATATTCCAGGGCCCCCCATACATCACCAGTATATATATCTGCCCCCCAAACACAAAGAGCTAGTACCTGGGCCTAGGGTCCACAGCCCAGTCACCACTTTCCAGAGACCTGTCCCCAGTCCCACATGTTGCCTGTTTCATCCCACCAGCTGCATCACCCAGAGACCTGTTCTACCCCGCCCTCCCCATAGACCTGTGTCCAACCCTGGACCTACAAAATCTACTAGACTAGGCCTCTTTAGACTCTGGTGTGGAAGGGAAATGTCTTTCTCCTTCTCAGTTGGGGGCCACATCAGTGAGGGGTCTTCTTTTTTTTTTTTGCTTCTCACTTATGTGCAGCCCCCAACTGATTTTTCTGAGAGTCAGTGGTCCCTGGCCCAAAAAAGGTTTCCTATCCCTGATCTAAAGTTTTGGTGCCACTGAATGGTATTGGTGGTCATACAGTAAGGACTTCCACTCACTCACCCCATCTGAATAGAAGTTTACAGGTCTGCTCCCGTTATCTACTCACTCCTGCAATGATTATATTTTAATCCCTTTTTAATGACTCATTGGACTCTTCTGGCAGTTGCTCCATTAATGGTAAGAACACTAAACAATTTTCATTATATAGTAACTGATAAGCCTGTTCTCCTTTAGTCTAAAGACTAACATTCTCTTGATCTTTATTAATGAGTTCTTACCTAGTTAGACCAAACTGATACTATTTGTGTTATTTAACAAGTTAAACTTCATTTTAGATGGTTGGCAACCTATTGGCAGATTAAAGCGCGAGACAGAAATATTTTTCATTCTGTATTGGAGATTTTAGAAAAGAAGGAAAATACTCTTTACCTCTTTTGATACAAATTCCTCCAACAGATCAAGTTTACATTCAGACAGCAGCTTTGAAACAAGAGCAAAGGCCTACAAAACAGAAAAATACATGAGCAAACATACCATTAACTCAAGGTTAGCTCATTTTCCAGAAATCAGAGAATCAGATTGGATACAGAAAAAGACTCTTTAGATCATCCTGTTCCATCATATTGCTACTAGGGAAGGACTGTTGTCTTTAGTATATTTTCTAGTGTCTTGTTACCTAGTTTGAGGCAATCCATCTAATGGGACCATGGCCCCTTTGCTTACAAAATTACTCCAGACCAATTTTTTTTCCTGATGAGTTTCCTCCTCCCCCCTCATTCTTAGTAATTATGTCCTGGCACCATCCTCTCTTTGTTGTATGCAGTCCCATTCCAGAGATACATAAAGGGTATGAATGCCTTCTCATTATTCACACTACTCATAAGTATTAACCTTTTACACATCATCAACACATAGTATAATTGCCCTACCTTCAAGTTAGACTACTTTATACTATCCTCTCCTAGAAGCAGATGAAAATGACTTTTCTCACGCTGTCTGTCTGTTTTGGCTGCAGAAAAGCAAAGCTAAACTAGCACATTTTACTCTTTACTCTGAAAACAGCACAGTCTGATTACAGGTGACCCTCGCACTTACAACCTAATTGGTTCCTGGAGAACCGTTGTAAGTGGAGCCATCGTAAGTCGAACCCTTATTTCCCACAGGCGCAATGATACAAATGGGGGTTCTATTCCTGGTCCGCTTTGCCTCCTGGGAGTTGTAGTCCCCAGCTGGGCTGGGTGGAAGTGGCATGGCACGAGCTGCTTGTATAGCCGACTGGGGCTGTGCTGGGAGGAAGGAAAGGACCCGTACTGGAGAGCTGGCCGAGCAGTCAGCGGATGTGCTGAGTGGGAAGGGGAGGTAGGAAAGGACCTGTGTTGGAGTGCTGGTGGAGCAGCCGTAGCCAGCTGGAAGAGGTACAGCGCAAGCAGCTCCCATAACCAGCTGGGGGCTGTGCCGCGTGGAAGTAGCACCGCACGAGCGGCTCCCATAGTTAACCTGGGAGGTGATCTTGAGAGGCTGGGGCAGAGCAGGGCAGTCATAAATGCGGGGGATTGTAACAGGGGTCGCTTTTTTTCTCACTTCCTCCAGAAAAATAGCAAAGTCTTGGGCATCTACCAAGAAAACCATCTCCCTACGCGTACGTAACAGTTTAACTTTTCCAATACAACAGAACTGTCAATGTTTAATGCTAATATCTGGGGGCTGAGTTGAACCTGGGACCTTTTAGAACATGAGTCTACCACACAAGCTAAAAACCAGCTGACTATTCTTTCTGTAAATGGTCTCAGTGCCACTGGATGGGATAGTGAATCACACCCAGAAAGTCTGTAGGTTACATACTTCCCCTAGCTAAGGAAGGGCATCCCAAGCTTCAGAGACTTCCCAGTTGAAAACCCAGATGAACCCCCTACTGGACTTTTAACTCATGTGGTAGAGGCTCATGGCTTTAGCCCCTAAGATCCCAAGTTCAATCCCACCTGCCAATGACACTGATCCATCATCATTACAAGTGAGGGCTCATCTGGGATGAATTTCTGAGAGCTCTCTGAAGTTCAGGAAATACTTCCTCAGCCAAGGGACGTATGTAACCCAGAGGCACTGAGAAGAGAGAATGAAGGGTGCTCTACAGCTTTATCACAGTTAAATTGCAGAGCCATAGCAGAGGGTAGGTCCAGGACCCAGTGCAAGCCGGGACTGCTCAGTCCCAGCTGGCACTGGGTTTGGGACCTAGCCCTGCTGTGGCACTGCAGTTTAAATGTAGTAGGATCCAGGCTGCCTGCACGCCCGGCTCCTATTACATTTAAACTGCAGAGCTACAGCAGGGCCCCTTACCGACAATCATGTAATCGATACAATTTGTATCATTACCTGCTTCTTAATTTCCTTAAAGACTACACTGGTTTACTCTGTTCATGCCTAAAACTGCATTATTCTCATAGATGACAACTCCTATAGGTAAGGCCCTCCCAAATTCACAGCCATGAAAAATGTGTCATGGACCATGAAAACTGGTTTTCTCCTGTGAAATCTATTTAGTGTTTTCTACTATACTATACAGATCCTCAAATTAGGACTCCTGACTCAAAAGTGGGTTACAGGGTGGGAGGGAAGGGGTAAGGTCACAAGGTTAGTTTAAGGAGGTGTATGCAGCAGCGTTCCCTCTAAGATTTTCCATCCATGAGCAGAGTGAATTTTGTCTTGTGCACCAATACTGAGGTCATGTATGTGTGCTTGTTTGGATGTGTGCCACCGTGGCACCCAAGTTATAAACAAATATATATTTTTAAAATGTTATGGAAGAAAGAATACTAAAACAAGGGATAATTAACAGCAGCCACACCACAGTCCAACGTCCAGCTCCAGCTGCCGCCCTGCGGTCTGCTTCAGGAGCAGCCACCACGCAGCCCTAACCCCAGCTCCAGCCCTTCCCCTGGGACCAGGACCGTGTGGTGACTTCCCGGCTGCTCCCAAGTGGCAGCGCCAGCCGCAGGAGCAGCAGCCACCGCCCTCTGCCTGCCACATGGCTCTGGATGTGGCTCTCAGAGCAGCCACTGTCCGCCATATGGCCCTGGCCCCCAGGGCAACCAAGCAATCACTACACGGGCCTGGCTGCAGCTCCAGTCCTGGGGAGTTGGGGACAGCAAAGAACCGCCAGGCTGAGCCCCCCACTTGCCCACCACCACCCTAGCAGCAGCAGCTCACCTTCCACCAACACATTACTGCACAGCTCTGCTTTGGAGATCGGCGGGATTAAAATTTCCTCTTAGTGCCTGCGCAAGTGCACACCTTAGAGGGGACTTTGTTATGCAGTATTGCCACTCCTACTTGTGCACTGCCTTCAGGGTTTCCAGCTCTCGCTACATTTACGGGGGGAGAGTGGCAGGACTCACAGCTCAGGGCAATGTGGGGAGCAGGTCTCCACCTTACATTGCTAAGTGTTCCCCTCTCCTATTTATTTTGAGTTTTCATATCCCAAACTCATAACACTGGTCATCTGAAGAAGTGGGCTGTGCCCACGAAAGCTCATGATACCATCTACATGTTTTATTAGTCTATAAAGTGCTACCAGAGCATTTGTTGTTTTTTCTGTAACAGATTAACTGGGCTACTCCCTGAAGCTCCAGGGAGTCCCAGGTGAGGATAAGGGGAAGATAATGGGTCACACCCACACACCTGGGGGTAAGAGAGACAGCTCAGGAAAGGGTAAGGGGGCTTAAAAGGTCTCCTGCCTGGGGAAGGGGGCAGGTTGTCTTGGGGAAGGGGGTTATCCAGCCTCCCCGTCTGGGCTGACAGGTTGGAAGGATACTGGACCCTCCTCTCCTACACAGCTGGGGGACACTGCGGTTTGGGGCCAGGATAAAGAGGTAGCGCTGGCCTCCCCCTGCACAGCCGGGAGTCCCAGGGGGCGGTAACGAGCCGCGCACACTGCAGCGGGGGAGGCCTCCCCCCACGCAGGAGAGGCGCGGCGGTCCCGGGGTGGGGCAGCCCCAGGCTCTCACCTGTCTGGCCCCCTGGGTGAACTCCTCGACGCTGAACTCCTGGTCGAAGTAGGCCCGGATGAGGAAGCAGTAGAGCCTGGTGCGGAGCCAGATGAAGGGGTTGGGGATGCCCACCACCACCACACTCCGGCGGCCGCCGCCCGCCCCCGACGGACCCCGCCGCCGGCTCCGCTCGTCGCTGCCGCAGAAGCGCGCGGGGGGCCAGGCAGCGGGGCGCCGCGGGACAGGCGGCTCCAGCCCGGCCCACGCGGGCCTGGCGGTGGCCGCCAGGAGGCGGGCGGAGAAGGCGCGGAGCTGCCCCGGACAGCGCCGGAGGCCCCCGGGCAGCGCCATCTTAGCGCCCCGCCCCCGCCTGGCGCGCGCGGAAAGGGGCCCGGCTGGGAAACGCCTGGGCAGGGCCGTTGCTGGGCAGCTCCGCGCTCCCCGCGGGGCCGGAGAATCCAGCCTGGGCCCGACCCAGGTGGTGGGCGGGGCCCCCGCGCCTCGGCCAAGCGGCGCTTTCCCCCCAGGCAGGTCCGCTCGGGACGGGGAGCCCAGCGACGCAGCTCTTGTTTCCCGGGGGCGTGTGAGCGAGGCACAGGCGGCGGCCATGGCGCAGCCGGCGAGCCCCGTGGCGCGGCACAGCGGGGTCAGCAGGGAGCGCTTTCGGCAGGACATTTACCCACTGGTGAGGCCCAGGCCTGGGAGGGGAGGAAGCGCGTGTGGTCGGGCTGGCCCCTGCCTCGTCCGCCCCCTTGTGCCCGTGGCCTCTGCGCGGCCTGGGGCTGCCCCCGGCCGGCCGGCCGGAGTCTCCGCTCCGCGCCGCGCTGGAGATTCCGGGGCGACCAGCTGCCCGGACAGGCCGGACGTTGGGTCCCTCGGTCAGATGCCGAGCGGGGGTTGCAGCGCCTCTGTCGCCCCGTTCCGCCACACTATTCGGCCTGTCCGCCGACACCGGCCGCTGCTGGGCCTGGGGTCCCCTGCAGTTTATCCCCTCGAAACTCCCTAAGCCCATCCTCTGCTGCCCCCTGAGGCCCTCCCAAGAGCGAGCAGACCCCGATACTCAGCTCTCTTAAACTGAATCCGAAACGAGCGTACGAGATTTAGCTGGCCCATGGCCATCCCAGTGTAGCAAGAGGTTACTTCAGCCTCCTTTTTTTACTTCAGAGTCTCCTCGTCCCCCTTTACAGCAGCTGTTTGGCTCCTTACACAATACAAGACTTTTGGAACTTGAAGAATATTAAAGTCCAAACTTTGTTTGAAACCCATTGATTTTGGGTTTCCTGTTATAACACGGACCCCAGAGAGTGAGAGGAAACAGCAAATATGACAAAAATATAAAAATAACCAATATTTCAACACTGTCACCTTTCTAATTGATTCTTCAAAAAGAATATAAACCAGAATGTCACTTTTATGTAATGCCTATTTTTGTGATTAAAATAGTGAAGATGCTTCATATGCTATGAAGATGCATCAGACAATGTGAAGTGTATTATTTGTGTAGTATGTCCATTTCTAAAGAGGGTTCTGATATTTTACAAATTCACTTAGTGGTATCAGTCTGACAAAAATGGCATGTGTTTCTAAACAAGGGTGTTATGATGAGAATAAATGGGGAAAGAAGGATGATTAGAAAATTACACTGATAAGATATGAAAGTCTGAGGTAAATTGTGGTTAGCTGAGCTCCTGTAGGATAATTTTAGGAGTTTCTTAAAAGTAAAGTGAAGAAAATCTCCCAAAAAATCAAAATTGCATTTAATCAGGATAGTTTTGCATCTCTTGCTTTTGAGATCCATGAGTGAAAAGCACTATATACATGCTAATTATTCTTGTTGGCACTATGTAACAGAGATGTGTGTGGTGGTCATATGAATTTTTTCCTGGTAGTGGGATAAGTGAAAAACAGTGGTGAGGAATAGATCCCATTATATGTTGACATAGATCTTGAGGAACTGAAACAACAGCACGTCCCCTCGTGTGGCGCAAGGAGACGGGAGTATCCCTCACTCGGCTAAAGGAAGCTAAAGCACTAATCCTGGAAGGAGCTCTAGGCAAACAGACCCTGCACAAAGCTCTGTTGTCTTCTTTGGGTCTTAAGTGGGGGCCCAGGGCTTTGTGCGTATAGTTTCAGGACGCAAGCTGGAGTATAGTATGGAATGTCTTCTTTTAACAATCCCAGTTGGGTTACATAATGGTTGCCTGGCTGTCATCCTGAAAGTATACTGCTCATTTTTCTGCTAGCTGGAGATATGATGCAGTGATGATCTCAGTCCTGGATGCCTGTGTGTCAAACTCTGACTGAAACTAGTGGGATTCTAGTTAGTTAAAATTGGGTAGAAGTTTTTTGTTGTAACACCTGATGCAAGCCTATCTGCTATTACCTTGGAGTTTGGTTTGAAAACAAAAAGGGAATAATTAACCTCATGTGTTCCTCCATCAAGCATGTTACATTAAAACCAGAAACACATGAGAGTTAAGAGCCAGCACCCCCTCTGCTTGATGTAAAAAGTTATCATAGAACTGAGAGGTAAAGAATGAATATATAAAGTAAATGAACTCCTCAAAACTCGCTACTTATAAACAGTAATAGAGATGTGGTCTGGTCTTGCTGCAACAAAAGACAGGACTATGCAGCACTTTAAAGACTAACGATGGTTTATTAGGTGATGAGCTTTCGTGGGCCAGACCCACTTCCTCAGATCAAATTGAGGAAGAAAATTGGTATGACCATATATACCAAAGGGATACAATCAAAAAAAAAAAGTGAACACATATAAAATCAGATTTTAGAGCATTCTGGCTAATGTGCACCAGGTATACATATTCAATTGATTTGTTCTTGTACTTAACTTGACAAACTAGTTCTGAAATTGTTTGTTTGGATTCTATTACCAGTTCAGTGACAACATGACATGCCATAAAACTGCTTTTGTTTACATTTCAGAGAAGGCCAGCAGTGCTGAAAGGAATACACCTAGGCACTTGCACAACCAAATGGACAGTGGATTACCTTAGCCAGACAGCAGGAACTAAAGAAGTAAAGGTTCATGTTTCCACGGTGCCACAGATGGACTTCCTCAGTAAGAACTTTTTATATAGGTATTTTATTCCAAGACTTCTTTTATTTTAAAGGGATGCACTGGCCACTTTTATAAACATTCTACATTGCTTTGAAGTTTTATACAAAGTGTATTCTTCTATGATGCCTGCTGAATAGTAACACCAACAGATTCAATCTGGTGCTCTCTTGCTGTAGGTAAACTTCTTAATGGTAATTATCACATATATTGTTATTTACTGTAGTAAGTAGATATGATAGAGCTTCTCTTTTTAAGAAAATGCCTTTGAATTTAGACACCATTGACTGAAAGGGGTTTTTTTTTGTTCTTAATTTAAAATTTATTTCATCGCAGCAGGGATAGATGGTGAAGGGCCTAAAATGAAAATAAGTGGTTTGATTTTGATGTAGTGAAAATAGAGGCAAAGAGAAGGGTTTGAGAGAAACACTCAGTTTGTGACTTGCAGTCTGCTGCAACAACACGTTTGAAACTAGGCAACACAGTACATGCCGTTCTGATTCTCTGATGCTTTTTCAGCATTTGATTAGAATTGTTAGAAGCTAGTGTTGCTCAATACGGATACGTCTACACTGCATGCTTGTTTTGAAATAAGCTATTCTGGAATAGTTACTTTGATATAGCTTATTTTGAAATAGCACGTCTACACTGCAGGGAAGCCTCAAAATTAGTCCGAGGCAGGCTTCCCTAATGTAGATGTGCTATCTCAATTTAGAGCCCCTGGAGGCACTGAGGAGGAATAACTTAGAATGGCCCTGGTAAGGGGCTGTTTCAAAATAGCAACAGTGGAGCATCCACACATGCCTTATTTCAAAATAGCTATTTTGGAATAGGCGTTATTCCTTGTAGAATGTGGCTTACAGATGTTTGGAATAAGCCGTCCTTTATTTCAAAATTATTTTGAATTAACGGAATGGCTGTGTAGATACTTGCATTGTTGTTTCGAAATAACACTATTTATTTTGAAGTAATGGTGCAATGTAGACGTACCCTACCTGAACTTCTTTAAATGCTGTTATATTACAGATGTGCTAGTTCAACAGACTTACACTGGAAGGATGTCTGCATTTAAAAAACAAACAACTTCAAAGCTTAGGGCATGAGCACTTTCCAGTGTCCTCAAACTAAGTAACTAGTGAAATGTGCGATATTCTTTAATCTGGAGACTGGTACCACAAAACCTGTAATGTCCTAAGAAGCTCTTCATTACATTTTTCCATGTCATGTAGTTTCCCAAAACATTCTTCAGAATCCAGTGCGCCTCAGCCATTTTCTTGTTGATCTACAAATCATAAAGTTTTCATTTCAGTTGTTGTTTGCTTTCTGCAAGTATGAAAAAGATATGTTCAATCATTTATTATTTTAATAAAGTTTAAGAAAGCAGAGAGAAGTGCTGGAATCAATTGTTCTAGAGCCTATAATGAGTAAAGCCTGGTGTCATATTCATTACATTTTTTATTCAGAGCTGGTTGAACTGTTGACCATTTTGAAACAGTGTTTTGGACTACAAATAAAATTCTGTCCTACATCTTTGTCTCGTGTATATTATTTAGTGTTTATCTCATTGTTTGGGAGAAAAATGAAACATAAAATAGTCAAAGGAGAGCTGCAATTTTGTTTCTTTGTTTTCCTTATAAGGCTCTGATACTATGCACTTTACTAATATTATGTGTATAATGCACTTTACTGACATTATGTATATAAGGATTTCTGTTTAATTCAGTGGTGATATTTCACATGCAAAAATTGCTCAGGCGTGTTAGAGTTTACAGACAGGTGCTAAATTTGCATTTTTGTATATGTCAGTATGGAAATGCTCACAGGGAGTGCATCTAGATAGCTATTCCACGTCTTTTAAACAAGCCCATTATTTCAAAATAACGGACTTGCTGTTCCGACATCCCTGTACACCTTGTTCCATGAGGATTAAGGGACATTTCAGAATAGCGGTTTGTTTTGAAATTTTCAAAATAAGCAATTTTGAAATAAGCTACACTCAAATTATGTAGCTTATTTTGAGATACAGGTGCAGTGCAGATGCACCTTAAGTGTCTGATGTTGAGAGTTGCTAAGTATTTATGAATGTTGCCACTTCTAGAGTACTTGGGGATCTCAGAACTGCTCTGGACTGGGCTATATACATATTGGAGGAGAAAATAAATAAAATTACTACAAGAATAAAAACTGTATAGTACACAGACTTAGACATTATTATGGCCAGCTAAGACTTGATCCAGACATGTGCTGCTGAGCACAAACAACTCATGTTGCTTTCAGTGGGATGAGGCATAGTTCAGGTTGTGGATCTGAATCTACTTCCATTGGTGTCTGTGGGATTCTCTCTATTGAGTCCAGAAGCTGCTGAATCAAGCTTTACATGAACATAGAAATTGTATATTATCAGTGAAATGGACCATCTATCAAGTCCCATATTTGACAATGGCCACAGCTAGGTAATTTGAATGATCTTTCCATCTTGGGAAAAAGTCTTTGGCATAAATGAGAAATTCAGGATATTTAATAATTGCTAGACTGACTCCTCAGAAGTGTGCATCATATTTTTCATTGTCTACATTGAATCTTCTTATAAATAATTTGTATTAGGTTCTACTTAACCTTTTGTGTGTGTGTTTTTACAATTTTTTTTTTTACCCCTACCCTTTTGCTGTTTAAAAAATAAAAATGTAAAGTGTGATGTGGTGGAAATCAAACTGGCTGGTGCCCAAAACCCTCAGCCTCTCCTCATAAGTCATGTGCTCCAGCCCCCTAATCGTTTGTGTTGCCCTCTGCTGGACTTTCTCCAATGCATCCACATCCTTTCTGTAATGGGGGGACCAGAACTGGATGCAGTACTTCAGATGTGGCCTTACTAGTGCTGAATAAAGGGGAGTAATCACTTCTTTAGAGCTGCTGGCATTGCTCCTACTAATTCACCCCAATATGCTGGTAGCCTTCTTGGCTACAAGGACACACTGTTGACTCTCATCCAGCTTCTCAGCCACTGTAACCCTTAGGTCCTTTTCTGCTGAATTGCTGCATAGCCAGTCTGTCCCCAGTCTGAAGCAGTGCTTGAGATTCTTCCATTCCAAGTGCAGGACTCTGCACTTCTCCTTGCTGAACCCCATCGGATTTCTTTTGGCCCAATCCTCCAATTTGTGTTGGTCACTTTGGACCCTATCACTACCCTCCAGTGTATCTCCCCCTGGTTTAGTGTCATCTGCAAATTTTCTGAGGGTGCAATCCATCCTCTCATCCAAATAATAAAAACGTTGAATAAAACTTGCCCCAGAACCAACCCTTGGGGCACTCCGCTTGATACCTACTGTCAACCAGACATGGAGCCATTGATTACTACCCATTGAGCCCAATGATCTAGCCAGCTTTCTATCCACCTCACAGTCCATTTATCCAATCCATACTTCCTTAACTTGCTGGCAAGAATACAGTGGGAGATTGTATCAAAAGCTTTGCTAAAGTCAGAGTTTTGCTCCAGTATCAAACAGAACCAAATAAGACAGTACCTATTCATGCAATGGTCAATTGAAGACTAGGTCTAAGAGACCTTTACTGTTTTATGCTTTTATTGACTGTGTACAAGGAGCAAACTTACCAAATATGTGTCTGTCGAAAGCATTATCTGCATCGAAAGTATCTGCAAAAGTCGTTAAAATAATTGACATTTTAGGAGGAGGACTCATCCTATGAAATTGACAATCATCTAGGGCTTCGTTCTGCTCCTATTGACTTCAGTGTCTCTCGGGTGGCCACCTAGATCTTTAAAGGTATTTAGGTACCTAACTCATTATTTCAGTGGAAATTAGGGTCTTAAATACCGTTGAAGATTTGTGATTTCTTTTTAATAAGAACTAACTTGAAGCTGTCTTCCCAGCTGAAAAGCTGAAGTTCTTTCTTTTTCCTATAAGATCACTGCAAGAAGCACCTTTAAGAGAATTAATTTAAAATACAGGAAGGCTGGGACTGTGTTCCCTCTAAGCTGCACCCCTGCACAGCCACGCACTAAAAATTTTAGGCCCGCCCACATCATTTTAAGCAATGCTCAGCAGCACTCACCTTCCTGCTAGAACGGAAGGTGAGTGGTGGCGGTGGCAGCCAGCGGCTTGGTGAATTCCTGGTGGCAGGTGGCTGCCCTTTTATTTAGCCTGAAACCGGGGCGTGATAGGTGAGGCTGTTCCGGTAAGGCTGCCCTACCCAGAACAACCTCACCTCATGCTCCAGCTGGAGTAAAGTGGCAGCCACATGAGGCCCATTCTGGTAAGGCTGCCTCAGCTGGAACAGGCCTTGTGTGGCTGCCGCTTTACTCCAGCTGGAGCCGGGGCCATCCCCGGTGCTGTTTTTAGTGCCATGATCCTGCAGGCACCAGGACCACAGTACTAAAAATAGCACTGTGGGTAGCCTCTATTCCAGTCTCGGCACGTGGTCCCGCCCCAGGAGTAGCTGGTGCTGGGGATGTGGGAGCTTCTGGGGCCAGGACTGAGGTACTAAAAATAGCACCATGGCCCCGGCTCCACAAACTTCTTTCTATGTCGAAGGTAGAAAGTTAGGGAAGGGGCAGGAGGAGAACTAAGGAGAAGGTGGGGGTGAGGAGAGGAAGGGGCTTATGCTGAGGGGAAAGGAGGGGGCCAGGGCAGAAGCAGCAAGGGGCAGGGTGGAGGAGAGACAAATGCCAGGGGGTCAAGAGGAGACAATGAGGAAAAGGGCAGGAAGGGAGGGAAGGTGTCAGTGGGGGTAAGAGAAGGGAGGGGACAGGGTGATGCTGGAAGGGAAAAGGGGAGGGACAATGGGGGCAAGAGGAAGGAGAAGGGAGGAGGGGGTGCCAGGAGAAGAGGGGTTGTAAATGAGGGATGGGCATGAGGAAAGCAGGGGATGGAGCAAGTCATGTGAGAGGGCACAAGGGGAACTGGGGCGGAGGGAGGTGAGGGGGTGGGCACCAGGGATTAAGAGGGTAAGGAGGGCAAAGGCAGTAAGGGAAGAGGGAGGCACCAGGAAGGTGCAGGTGCCAGGTGATTGTGGGGGTGAAGCAGAAGGGCAGAGATGTGGAGGGGAGAGATGGGCACCAGAGGACAGGAGAGAGGCAGGTGAGTAGAGGGAGGTGTTAGGAGAGGAGATGGGGAGGGGTAGCTACAGATTATCAGAGTGGGGCTAGAAGAGAAATGGACACGGGGAAGAGAAGGGCGAGTGCAGGGGTCAAGGAGGATGGGATGTGGGCAGCTCCCCAAAGGGCTGAGGGGAGTGAGAAGGACAAGAGCCAGGACAGCAGAGGCAGGTGGGAGTGGGGGGCAGCAGCAAGCACCAGGGGAGCAGATGGGGTGAGGGGAGAGTGGGAGACATGGCAGCAGAGGGAAAAGGGAGAGGTTTATAATATATTAATAACTTGGGTAGCACGCATCCAAACAAGCACACATGAACTCAATTCTGGTGCGTAAGACAAAACTCACTCTGCTCATGGGTGGACAATCTGAGAGGGAACACTGGCTGGGACTATTGTAAACATAGGTTTCACCTGAGGTAGCATATATAGAAACACAAACCAGTTATTCTGCACTGATTAGGGCTCAGTTGGAGTATTGTGGCCAGTTCTGGGCACCACATTTCAAGAAAGATGTGGAGAAACTGGAGAAGGTCCAGAGAAGAGCAACAAAAATGATTAAAGATCTAGAAAACATGACTTATGAGGGAAGACTGAAAGAATTGAGTTTGTTTAGTTTAGAAATGAGAAGACTGAGAGGGGACATGATAACCCTTTTCAAGTACCTAAAAGGGTGTTACAAGGAAGAGGAAAAAAAATTATTCACCTTAATCTCTGATGATAGGAGAAGAAGCAATGGGCTTAAATTAGGTTGGACATTAGGAAAAAGTTCCTAACTGTCAGGGTGATTAAACACTGGAATAAATTGCCTAAGGAGGTTGTGGAATCTCCAACACAGGAGGGCTGCATCTAGACTGGCAAGATTTTGTGCAAAAGCAGCCGCTTTTGCGCAAAAACTTGCCAGCTGTCTACACTGGCCACTTGAATTTGCGCAAGAACACTGACGATCTAATGTAAGATTGTCAGTGTTCTTGTGCAAATACTATGATGCTCCCGCTCAGGGATAAGGCCTCTTGCGCAAGAGGGCCAGTGTAGACAGGGAAGAACTGTTTTGCGCAAAAAAAGCTCTGATGGCGAAAATGGCGATGGGGGCTTTCTTGCGCAAAATCGCGTCTAGACTGGCCACGGATGCTTTTGCGCAAAGGCACCCATGCCAATCTAGACGCTCTTTTGTGGAAATGCTTTTAACAGAAAAACTTTTCCGTTAAAAGCATTTCCGCAAAATCATGCCAGTCTAGACGCAGCCGAGATGTTTAAGAGCAGGTTAGATAGATATCTATCAGGGATGATCTAGATGATACTAGGGATGTTAGTTATAATGTAATTGCATAGTCGTGTAACTACATAAAATTTTACTGGTTACACGACTATTCGATAGTCCCCAGAGGCGAGGCTGGCAGCCAGTGCGCGCCCCTGGCCCCACTCCCAGGGAGCCCCCTGCCAGCCTGCACTGCTGTACAAAAAACCCGCTCCCTGTGCAGACAGAGGCTGCTCCGCCTCCCACAGACAGGGACTGCTGTTGCAGACTAGCCTCTGTCTGCGGTGAGTCCAGGCTGCTGCAGACAGAGACTACTTCGCAGCAGCCTCCTCTCATTTCCCCTTCTGCAGGGGGGAAGAGGCAGTTAGCACTGCAGAGCTGGTGCTGGGGGGAAACTGGCTTTTAAACCAACTCCCCCCAACACTGGCTCCTGCCTGTTCCCCCTCACTGCCTCTGTAGAACGCAGCAAGAGGGGGGCAGGCAGGTCCACAGAGCCAGCATGCGTGGAGAGCCACAAGATGGCTCCCAACGGATATCAGCTCTAGCCTGTTGTTCTCACCCTCTGCGCTGCTGCCTGTCTATGAGAGAGGCAGCAACGAGGGGTTGCGGGAAGCAGGCGGATCCGATGCTTAGGAGCCTGCTTAAAGCCAGTCCTCAGGAGCTGGTAGGGGGGGCTGATAGAGAGGCAGCAACGGGGGGGGTGGGGGAGTGCAATAGTTGATAAGCCTTGGTTTATCAGTTAATCGTGTAGTGGACTGCACGTTGACATCCCTAGATGGTACTTGGTCTTGCTTTGCAAGCAGGGGACTGGACTTGATGACCTCTCGAGGTCTCTTCCAGTTCTAGTATTCAATGATTGAAAGAAGTCAACAGCATAAACTGTGACCCAGATTTCCAGAAATGCTTGTAACCTATAACTGGGGTCATATTTACAGTAGAGCTTAGTTTCTATTTAGGCATCTAAATTAAATGACCATGTTTTCAAAAGAGCTGTCATCACCCATCTACTCCCATTGAGCACAAGTGTTTGAGCACAGAATTTTTGGATAGTGAACACTCTTGAAAATCTGATCCCAAATAATTATCTTTCTACAAGCTGACTTACAGCCAAAAATATTTGGCTCTAGTGTAGGAACAATCTGCACAATAATGAAAGATTTTTACATATGATTTTTATCTTGGCAGTTATTTGACATTCTATTGCAAACAATTGTTAGTCTGCATGCTGATTATTTAAAACAAATTAAATCATCTGTCCTGCTACGTTGTTATAGGCCAGAGACATGAATTTGATCTGTTACTAAGTATTCTATGTCCATTAGTTAAATAATTAATTGTTACATTGATTATCATTATGCGTTTTTATATTTATATTTCAGAACATTGCCTTTTGATGTGTTTGTACGGAGAGCAGCTGAAGTCAAACATACTGAGTACTTCATATCTGAGGTAATTTCCTTAAAACATCATATTTTCTTTCTTTAGTTATTAGGTCACTATATTGAGATTTGCTTTAAGCTTTTTTTTTCGCAAAGCACTTAACCTTAAAGTAAAATGTGCTTTGCTGGATCAGAGCTCAAGAGTTAATCATTTCTCATGTGTATTGTATAACTGATTACATTGGGCTTGCATGTGTGGCAAAGGACTGCTTACGAGGGATGTAAAATCCCATTTAATTGGTTAACTGGTTAAACATAACGTTTAACTGGTTAGCCAGTTAAAGGGGCTGCAGGCATGAGAGGCTGCCCTGAATGGGCTGGAGCGTCCCTGCCTGAGGCATGACCAGGCCTTTCACAGGTTAGGACTGTTTTGGCCATCTGGAGTGCCCCTGCCTGCAGGATTCCTGGCCCTGGGCCTCTGTGGTCAGGGGTTGCTCCGAGTAGACTGGATCGCCCCCTGACTGCGACAGGTGGGAAGTTGCTCCAGCCTTCACTGGTAACTGGAACCAGTAAGCCTCAACCATTAAGGGTAAGGCTTATCAGTTAACCATTCACATCCCTACTACTTACATGACTAAAGTTTTCAAGACAGAGTAAGAAATGAAATCATGTTTAAAATAGCAACTATGTATGTTAGATATTTTAAAGGATGTAAATGCTCAAGTGTTTAGTTAAGCTATAGCAACTTATAAGATGTACAAATATAAAAGACAGAAATGTTACAACACACTCATTTATTAAGTAATTAAAGAGTAGATATCATAACGTAACTACATCCAAAAAACATTGAATGGTGTGTGTGTGTTCATAGGAATTCACTCTCCCCCAAATACATTTAGTTATAGAAAGTTTACATGGGAATTAGTGATGTGAATGGTTAATTGGTTACCCAGTAATCATTACTCTTAATGGGTGATGCTTACTGGATACCAGTTAACCAAGTACCCAGGAGAGCAGCCCCCTGCCCGCAGCTCACGGGGCAGCAGAAGTCCCCCGCCCCCATCTCACAGGGCTACTGACTCCTGCTGGAGACCTCCCCATGTGGGATCCTGCTTAATCGGTTAACCAGTTAAACCTAAGGTGTAACCAGTTAACTGATTAACCGGGATTTTACATCCCTAAGGGAGTAGAAGCTGGGCAACTCTAAATGATTTTTCAAATATTCCTTCCATCATTTATTTGTAACATGCAGTATGTTCTGAAATACATTGTTGTGATTTCCTGTGTCAGTGTTCTGAAGGGTTTAATTTCTACATATGCTCTATTACTGGATAGACTCAAAGCACTGTTGAAAAGGCTGACAATTTGTGATCTAAGTCTCCATATGGAGCAACATGTGTTTTATACCCTTAGATCTTTCCCTGCCCCCTTGAATTTGCCTGTTTCATTTAATTAGCATATTTTCACTTCCTTCCATTTCTTCAGGTAACCAGCAGAGAGCAGTAGAAGAAAGGGCAGGATAGCCGAATAGCTGAATTTGTAAATGGCATTTAGTTGTACCAGATTTTAATGAGGCTCTTCATTAAACTAATGAGATGGTCAAAGCTCTGTATGTTCTAATTCTTTGTTTTTGTGTGCTAATGATCATTCTCTTTTGTGTTAAGGATGAGAAATACTACTTGCGATCACTAGGTGAAGACCCACGAAAGGTGAGTAATTTGGAACTGCAGGGCATGTATTTCAGAGCAGCAGTTTAAAATCTTTAAGGACCTTGTTTTGATCATTTGCCTTTATTCAAGCATACAACCCAATGAGGGTCCTTTTTGTCTTGTAAACTTATTTAGGCCAAACATTTTAAAGAGGAGTGCTAAATCCAAGCTTAGCTGGTCTCCAAAGGACCAGGCCTCCTTGAGAGACTTTCTGGATATCCTATAGCTGCTATTAGGATTCCTGTGCCTCACCTCCCAGCAGCGGTGAACGTAACTTATAATTTCTTATAGGTACTGTCCTTTTGCAACCCGCATCCCTGCTAACTCTTTAAATAGCTCCCTGCCGGCTTTTGCTGCAGGTCAGCCAGCTCTTGCCAGAGCTGCACACCAGGGTGCACCTGTTTACTGTCATCTCTGCTTCCATCCCTCAAATGCTGGTATAAAGAGGTTAATCGGGAGAGCAGTAGCATAGCTGGGATGTCTTGATGATTCCTGGCTGTGGTATTGTCCCCTCAGAACTGTTGTCAGCATAAATCAGAGCAGCCTTCAAGCCAAGCCTAAGTTCCTGTTAAGTTGCACAGTGGCTTCCCATTAAGTTCTGCATAGTGGCTTATGGCTGCAGTGGGGAGAGATGCCTCTCCCCAAGCTCTGGCCAGCGAGGGGCACCCCTCCCTGCTGGCCTTAGCAAGAAGCTGCCACAGGCAGGGCAGCCCTGTGTTGGGGCCAGCAGGGAGGGGCTCCTTGTCACCAATCAGGGCAATGCTATGCTGGGGTCAGTTGGGAATCAGCCAGCAAGGCAGGTCTAGCTTTTTAGCAAGGGGAGCATGGGGCTCTGTGCACTGAGGTGCCTCATGCCCACCCACCCCAGGAGCTGGACCTGCTGGCTGCTGCTGGGGTGCTGCGTGGTGCCCCAGGATAAGCAGGTACTAGGCAGCCTACCTTAGCACCACTGACTAGGTGCTGTCCAGGTAAGCCCAAGCCCCAACTCTGTGTCTCACTCAGAGCCATCTCCTACACCCCAAACTCCTCGTCCCTTGCCCCATCCCAAAGTCCACACCCTCAATCCAGAGCCTGTACCCACTAATGGACCTCACTCCCAGCCCAGAGTCTGTACCCCCTTCCATTGCTGGCCCCAGGCTAGAACACCCTCCTGCACCCCAAACCTCTCATTCCCAGAGCCCTTGCTCCCCTACCCTTTGTCCCAGCTCTGAGGCCCTGATACTTGGCCCCACCCCAGAACCCTCATCCCCAGCCAGAGCCTCTGCCCCATACCTGAGCCCCTTCCCAACTCAGAAGCCTTTGTTTCCACTCGTGCCATAGCCATTTGATGCACATAACACAATTCATTCCACTCAGAGGTGGGGAAAAATTAGAAGGAACACTGCTTTTCGCTGTCCTAACTTATACTGGAGACAGGACTGTCACCCTGATAACTGAAGATTGTTTATAAGGCTCCCCCATGTCCAGCCCCCCAGCAATACCAAGTGCTCCTTGGCCACAACTGGGGATCTAGTCTTGATGATTTAACACAGTAGCTTTCACTTCAAATATACGATTTTAACTAGAACATTGAAATATGTTCCTTTTAATTTAGGATATTGCAGATATCAGAAAGCAGTTTCCTTCATTGGCAGAAGATATTCAAATCCCAGAATATTTTGAAAAGGAACAGTTCTTCTCCAGTGTCTTCCGCATCAGCTCAGCAGGACTACAACTCTGGACACACTATGATGTAGGCAAACTTGTCTTGGTGGCTTTGTTGACAAAATGTGGTTTGAATCTCATTTCAGGACTATAGCACTAAGATTACAAACCTTACAGGGGACATGGGCTTGCTGCCAGTTGGAAGCACCTTGCATGCTTTTGGGTACTAAGTAAATACTAACTGACTTTAGACATTGGATATTTTAAATATTTTGGTTCTCAGTTTATTTCTCCATCCTGAAATCCTTGCCTCATGTGAGAAAAAATGGCAAAATTGGGTTTTTGGGGTTTTACTCGTTGTTCTAAATAGCAGTAAAAAATTTAAAGAATCTCTCTCTACATATAAAAAAGTTTTTCCTGCCATGTGACAGAATGATGTCATCAGGCTCTCTGGCTGTGAAAGCAGCCAGAGAGAGGGGCGTTGGCGAGCATAGCGAGCAGGGGGCAGCCCCCTAGTAAAAATAAACAACACCACACATCGCTGGCTTCAGTGGGGGGTGAAGCTACATAGTACCTTGCAGAATTAGCTTATTTTCAACTCTGTGAGACCCTTTCCTAGCTAATCTGTGTGGTGGTTTTTCATGCTCTTTTGCTGTAATTGGTAACACATATATTTGTCTAGTAAGAGCCCAGACAGGTTTAGATATGGGAATATTATATTGTGTAGATGAGATAAGCATACATGGGTTTTGCACTTTCAGTGACAGGTTAGTAAAATGAGGTCAGAAGGTGGTTGGAAGGATGGTAAAAGCAGTTCTAAATATATTTTGCCTTATGTTTTGCTTTGCTCATAATCAAGGCAGATAATCGCTTTGAATTTTGACAATAAAGCTTGCAAGTCCTAGTTTAAAGAGAGACAAAAAAGACAAGTAAAAGAGTTGTTA
Source organism: Pelochelys cantorii (assembly GCA_032595735.1). Taxonomy (NCBI): domain Eukaryota; kingdom Metazoa; phylum Chordata; order Testudines; family Trionychidae; genus Pelochelys; species Pelochelys cantorii. The sequence continues at coordinate 62,893,155 of CM064332.1, read as the reverse complement.
AAAAGAAAGACGGAGAGGCATTTTTTCCATTTATAATTAACATATATCAAAAATGTAAGATTAACAGCACAAATAGATGTCATATGATTCAGATTTTCAGGGTAACATTTTATGGAGTAGTAATTTTGGGGTTTTTTTATTTTTAAAACACACGCACAGCTTTATTTTCAGAGGAAATGTTACATAACGGAATGATGATATGGAATGTATATTTGCCCATTCTTGTGTATAAAATCTGTCTGCTATTTATGGTTATAGTGTATTGTTATATTTTCAGATAATGGATAACTTCTTAATCCAGATAGTAGGAAAAAAACGAGTTGTACTGTACAGTCCTCGAGATGCACCATATTTGTATTTAGCAGGTATGTTTTTGTCATACACATTTGAATTTAGTGTTCCTCAAGTAGGGATGCTAACTATCGGTTAATTGAGTAGTCGATGAAATTCCATCAACTACTTGATTAGTCGATGGGGATGGGGCACTCCCACTGCAGCTCTGCACTTTAAATGTAGTAAGAGCCCAGTGAGATCTTACTACATTTAAAGTGCAAAGCCGCAGCGGGGTTAGCTTCCTAGGACTGCTGCAGCTTTGCCTCCCCTGCCCCCCTCTCCGAACCACAGAGATGGTGCTGGGGGGAGCCAGCCTTTCAGCCGCCTCCCCCCAGCACCAGTTCTTGCTCCCCCCTCCTTGCTGACTCTGATACATCCCTATTCTCAAATTCAGTTTCCAGTAGATAAATGCCCTGTTTACATATAAAAACCTTTGGTGTAATTGACAACTCTGTTAAAAGTCTCAGCAGTGAGGTGACATTGACTGATCTAGTCTCTCAAATTCTAACAGTGATCACTCCAAGTTAGCACAGAGGAACATTGGTGAGGTAACGTAGGGGAACTTGTACTCCAGCTGTCGATGCCCTAATTGTTCTGTGGATTAATAAAGCATTCTCATTCTTAACTGCATAGGAATATAGGATTGTAACTGTAACTTACTGAAACTTGGCTTCAGTGGCTATTATGGACAGTGAACACCCTATAGGTAGGATTGTACAGGTTGAACCTCCCAAATCCGGGACTTTCTGGCCTGGCAACATCTGTGGTCCAGCAAGGCCATGGATATTGCTAGACCAAAGAGCCTCAGGAGAGTAGGATCTGCAGAGTCCTGGCTGGGCCAGCAGTGGCTAGGCAGGTGAGTTCTGGTGTTAGCCGTGTCACACGGTGTCTGGGAACCTCTGCCCTGGCCAGGGAACCCCGGGGGTCAGTGTGGTCAGATGGCCAGGCAGCAACCGGGTGTCCTGGCCCCATCAGGGCAATCCCCAGTGGCAGTGGGGCTGGCCTAGCAGCCCCAGCCAGGAAACCCTGAGAACCCCGTAGTGGCAGCAGGTTCGGCGGCAGCCCTGGTTGGGACTCGACTCCCCTCCCCCGGGAGCAATGGAACCAGGCCACAGCTATGGGACAGGTGATGGCCATGTGTCCTTGGGGCCAGGAAACTGCTAGGAACCCCCAGAGGTACCAGGGCCAGCAGTGGCTGAAAGGGGCTGACGGTGGTTGGGCAGCCCTGGCTGGGGAACCGCCAGTGGCAGCAGGTGGGAAGTCTCAGCCAGGCCAGAATTAGTGGGGCAGTGTCAGAGCAGGGAACCCCAGCCTTGAGAGCCCCAGGGAGAGCCAGCTGGGCAGCCAGCAGTGGAGCATTGACCTCCCCTGGTACAGCAGACTCCCTGGTCCAGGATGGCTCAGACCCTGAGGGTGCCGGACCAGGTCCAACCTGTAGTAATACTTGAAATGTGCACAGAGCGCCATATTCAACCCTGGTGGAACTCAGTTGAAGTCAATGAAGTTCTGTCATGGTTGAATTTGGCCCAATAATTGTTATATCTTAAGACTGTTGTGTTGACTTACATTGGCCAGTATTAAAGAATTTGTGAATAGTTTTTTTTTTTTTTTTTTTTCATTTCATTAGGCACCAAATCAGAGGTGTTAAATGTGGATAACCCAGATCTGGAGAAATATCCCCTTTTTATGAAAGCCAGGCGCCATGAATGTTCTCTTGAAGCAGGCGATGTGTTGTTCATTCCAGGTAAGTGACAAATCGCTCCAACCCACATTATTTTTAATCATTTTATTTTGTGACACCTCATTTCCAGGTGTGAATTATATATTTGCAACTCTCTGTGTAATTCTAGATGTGTGACATTTTGCATCTGACCAAAATTATTATACTATATTTCATTCAGTCTGCATCTATCTTAATAGCCCTACTATTAAAATCAGTTTGTCCCTTCCCTGACCAGACTTCCTTCTATTCAGAAGGGATAACAGAGTTTATGACTGGGAATGGGCACTTTGTTCGTCTATGTCTCTAACATTCTCTCGCTGAAATAAGAAGCAAATGACAAAATGTGCATTAAGGATAGAACAGTTAAGTTCTTACTTTGTTTTATTACAAATTGTCAGCTTTGAAAAAAAAAAGTCAGAATAATTTCTCCAGTCATGGCACAGCACTGGAGATAAGCTGAATTATTCCTGCTGGCCTATCCATCTTTTAACAACCTACTAACTGGTATTAACTTTTATTAGCTATGAACCTGAGCACATGTAAATATCTGGATGCTTTTCACTGGTTTGCATTCTTGGTGAGAAAACTAAGTGGTGTGATATAGCTGTAGTGAGGGAATTAAGCGGGATATGACAGCAATCTTTAAAAATGTGAATGGTGAGGAGAAGGTGAACAGGGAAGTGTTATTTACCTGTGCAGCCAGGGCCACTCAATGAAAGTAAGTGATAACAGATTTACAACAAACAAAAGGATTACTTTTTCCTACAACACAGTCAAACTGTGGAATTTGTTGCAAGGGGATGTTGTAAAGGCCAAAGTATAACTGGGCTCACAAAAGAATTTGATAAATTAATGGCATAGAAGTCCATTAGTGGCTGTTAGCCAAGATGGCCAGAGACGCTATTCTATGCTCTAGATGTCTCTAAACCTCTGACAGCCAGAAACGAGGAGTGGATGAATCACTTGAAAATTGCCCTATTTCTTCTGAAGCACTGGGTGTTGGGAGACAGGTGGACCATTGATTTGACTTAGTGCGGCCATTCTTTTGTTGTTGTTACGGAAAATGAAGATCTTTCATTGATCTTCATGAAATGATCATGAAATGATCATGAAATGAAGATCTTTCATTGATGTTTCATTGATCTAAACAGAAATTAAAAGGCACAGTGACTAGAGCCAAATCCCTGCAAGCTGCATGGAAACTTCTTAAAGACACCATAATAGAGGCCCAACTTAAATGTATACCCCAAATTAAAAAACATAGCAAGAGACCTAAAAAAGAGTCACCGTGGCTTAACCACCATGTAAAAGAAGCAGTGAGGGACAAAAAGGCATCTTTTAAGAAGTGGAAGTCCAATCCTAGTGAGATAAATAGAAAGGAACATAAACACTGTCAAATCAAGTGTAAAAATGTAATAAGAAAAGCAAAAAAAGATTTTGAGGAACAGCTAGCCAAAAACTCAAAAAGAAATAACAAAATGTTTTTTAAGTACATTAGAAGCAGGAAGCCTGCTAAAAAACCTGTGGGTCCCCTAGACGATCGAACTATAAAAGGCGCAATCAAGGACGATAAAGCCATTGCGGAGAAACTAAATGATTTCTTTGCTTCAGTCTTCACGGCTGAGGACGTTGGGGAGATTCCCAAATCTGCACCGTCCTTTGTGGGTAATGAATCTGAGGAACTGTCCCGGATTGAAGTGTCATTAGAGGAGGTTTTGGAACAAATAGAAAAACTTAATGTTAACAAATCTCCGGGACCGGATGGCATTCATCCAAGGGTTCTAAAAGAACTCAAATGGGAAATTGCTGAACTATTATCTGTGGTTTGTAACCTATCCCTTAAATCGGCTTCCGTACCTAATGACTGGAAGGTAGCCAACGTGACACCAATATTTAAAAAGGGCTCTAGAGGCGATCCGGGCAATTACAGACCGGTAAGTCTAACTTCAGTACCGGGCAAATTAGTCGAAACAATAGTAAAGAATAAAATTGTGAAGCATGTAGAAGAACATAATTTGTTGGACAAAAGTCAACATGGGTTTTGTAAAGGGAAATCCTGTCTTACTAATCTATTAGAGTTCTTTGAAGGGGTTAACAAACATGCGGACAAGGGGGATCCAGTAGATATAGTATACTTAGATTTCCAGAAAGCCTTTGACAAGGTCCCTCACCAAAGGCTCTTGTGTAAATTACATGGCCATGGGATAAGAGGGAAGGTCCTTTCTTGGATTGAGAACTGGTTAAAAGACAGGAAACAAAGGGTAGGAATAAATGGTAAATTTTCAGAGTGGAGAGGGGTAACTAGTGGTGTCCCCCAAGGGTCAGTCCTAGGACCAATCCTGTTCAACTTATTCATAAATGATCTGGAGAAAGGGGTAAGCAGTGAGGTGGTAAAGTTTGCGGATGATACCAAACTGTTTAGGATAGTCAAGACAGAAGCAGACTGTAAGGGACTCCAAGAAGATCTCACCAAACTGAGTGATTGGGCAACAAAATGGCAAATGAAATTTAATGTGGATAAGTGTAAAGTAATGCACATTGGGAAAAATAACCCCAACTATACGTACAGTATGATGGGGGCTAATTTGGCTACGACAAATCAGGAAAGAGATCTTGGAGTTATCGTGGACAGTTCTCTGAAAACTTCCACACAGTGTGCAGCGGCGGTCAAAAAGGCAAATAGGATGCTAGGTATTATTAAGAAAGGGATAGAAAATAAGACCCGGAATATCTTACTGCCCCTGTATAAAACTATGGTACGCCCACATCTTGAATACTGTGTACAGATGTGGTCTCCTCACCTCAAAAAAGATATTTTGGCCTTGGAAAGGGTTCAGAAAAGGGCAACTAAATTGATTAGGGGTTTGGAACGGGTCCCATATGAGGAGAGGTTAAAGCGACTGGGACTTTTCAGTTTAGAAAAGAGGAGACTGAGGGGGGATATGATAGAGGTGTATAAAATCATGAGTGGTATGGAGAGGGCCGATAAAGAAAAGTTATTTATTAGTTCCCTAAATAGAAGAACTAGAGGACACCAAATGAAATTAATGGGTAGCAGGTTTAAAACTAATAAAAGAAAGTTCTTCTTCACACAGCGTGTAGTCAGCATGTGGAACTCCTTGCCAGAGGAGGCTGTGAAGGCTAGGACTATAACAGAGTTTAAAGAGAAGCTAGATAATTTCATGGAGGTTAGGTCCATAAAAGGCTATTAGCCAGGGGATAAAATGGTGTCCTTGGCCTCTGTTTGACAGAGGCTGGAGAGGGATGGCAGGAGACAAAGCGCTTGATCATTGTCTTCGGTCCACCCCCTCTGGGGCACCTGGTGCTGGCCACTGTCGGCAGACAGGATACTGGGCTAGATGGACCTTTGGTCTGACCCGGTACGGCCGTTCTTATGTTCTTATGTTCTTATGATCTAAGAAGACTTAATGTAATACTCCAGGGACAAATTTGTTATTGAGCTTTCAGCTGGCCACTTGTGTGTTCGGTGCTATGCAGTTTTTTTTTTAGAAAACCCAGACTTTATATTACATAGATTAGTGAAAAGTATTTCACTTGTAGGAAGTGTTTCCTATTCCTCCTTTCTTTTAATATTTGTGTTGATTGTGATGTAGATTTTATGCAAAGTCTGCTGCTTTTGTTTAGTATTTACTTTGATTCTTACTATTCAGCATCACTCAGTGACAAAGGAATGAATTTCAGAAAATATGTGTAAATTTTGAACAGAACTAAAGGGAGATAGCACATATATTGCAGGGAGAGAGAGACTGACATCATATAGGTAGCTGTAATGTTCTAGATACTACAAATGTTTGCATACATTTTCACTTTGTTCTAGCCAGTGTAGATGTTCCTGTCTGATTTTGTTAGCAAGTGTTTTCAATTTCAATTCAGTTATGCTAAAGTGTTACTGATCTTGAAAACTGATCCACTGATATAGACAAAGATCCAGTAACTTAAGTGTAGTATGCAGCACACACATGTGCTATGTGTATATGTAGTCACACATTTTATGTGACTGTAAAAGTGTCCATACCTGTCCATCCTTGTCAGTCTTGGAGACCATGCCCCCTCACTACATTGTGGCTATAAGTGCCATGCTCAATAGGGGAATTGGCAATCATAGGGTTCTGGGCAGAGTAAAGCAATGAGCAGTCAAAGGGCTCTGTGGGTAGGAACTACAGAGTTCCATCCCTGGGTCAGCAGGAGTTCCCACTGAAACATGCTGACTTAGACTCTGGCAACACAACTAGACCAATGTCTGGTGTCCTTGGGATACTTCCTACTACTGACTATACCTTTGTCTCCTGGGATTTCTACATTTCCCAAGGGTACACAGCCAGTGGCAGTCCTGTTAGCTCCTTCGGGTGCTGGTCACTTGGATGTCTTTGGCATTGTAGTGCCTGGCAGCAGGCAGAAAAATCTACTCCCTTCCCCAGCTCTTGCACAATTGAGCTGTAGGTCCTGCCTTTTAAACTTCCTGACCTTGCACCAGAGGAGTAGCGTAGTCCCTGTACTTAGTCTCTGAGAAAGGCCATTCCCCCTCCCAACAGTCCTGAATTTTAGAAAATAGGATTGTTTAGTTTGATTATGATCTCACATCAGTGTTACTGTGCTGTCTTAAATGGAAGTACTGTTTTACATTGTTAGAAATAAGCTTAAAATAAAACTTTGTTTTAAAATGCTAGGTTTCAAATATAACTCTGTCCCAAAAATCCTATTGCAGAATCAGGCATTCTTTACAAACAAAAGCAGAAGATTGAGTCCAGGAGGTGAAAAATACAGAACAAACAAACAAAAAATCTGAAATGTTCAATTCACTAACTATAAAACAAGTAATAAAAACAATATTCCAAAACTGAAATGGTAGAATTAATGCAATGCAGTAACTTTCAAGTGAAAACAGGCATATGATACATACGCTACTTAAAATTACAAATACATAGCAGCCTTGCTTACTTGGTCTTTGTCATAATTATTCAAATGAAAAACCTTGCTATTGCTTGACCATCAAAAAAGTTGCTGGCTGAGACTAATATTGATCATCTAAACTGGCATGTTGAAAATCCATGCAAGTGAAGGTTCTAATTTTGCAAGCATGTATGCAATGAGTGAAGTTACTTGTGTTTCCAAGAGTGGAGCCAAGATTTTGGGCTTAATCCTGCATTCTTTACTCATGCATGTATTCCCATTCAAGGTAATGGGCTAAATGACATGAAAAAGGGACAAGGAATTTGGTCCATTGGCCCTGTTCTGGCAAACACTTACCCACTTGCTTACCTTTATATTAGCTTCAGAGGAAATACTTATGCATAAAGTCTAAGCATGCTCATAAATATCTTCAGGAACAAGAACTCATTGTTTGATATAATGTAGCATATGATGCAGTGAATCAGAGGTACCTATACATAAATGTTGTTTTTGAGGATACAAACTAAGATGATATCCCTCTAATTTCTTCTGTCAGTTACATTCAGTTTGAGATGGTTCAGACATCTTTGTTGTAAATGAAATCAAGTTTTAAGTGGCAGTTTAACTATTTAGACTTTTTTCTACTTACAGCTTTATGGTTCCATAATGTAATTTCTGAAGAATTTGGAGTGGGAGTGAATGTCTTTTGGAAGCATCTTCCTTCTGAGTGCTATGATAAAACAGACACTTATGGAAACAAAGATCCTATGGCAGCCTCCAGAGCTGTACAGATTTTGGATAGGGCTTTGAAAACACTGGAGGAACTGCCTGAGGAATATAGGGATTTTTATGCCCGGAGAATGGTTTTACGCATTCAAGAGAAAGCTTATAGCACTAACTATGAATAAACAGCATGAAAAAACAATCAACCCAACTCCCCTGAAAATATGGAGAAGTACAGATATTGATACTGTACCTGAGATACTTTGAGAAGATTTTAATAAAAAATGTTCACTGTTGATGGCTACTTGTTTCATAGCCAATGGATGTTGTTTAAGAGATTCCATTTCTACTAATCCACATGCACTATAATCTGCTTGATGAAGCTGTGGGTCTCATATGTAAAACTCAAACATGTACATTTAAAAAAATGTGTATACTAGAAGATTTACCCAGCATTGCTCAAGTTCTTAACTCAAGTAATTTTTGGTTTTCTTCATTTAAATCATGGTTCTGGAGTTGGGCTGAGCTTGAAGGTTCAGTATGTCGGTTGCCCCTGGGAGAGAGGACAACTCCAGACTGTCACCGCAGCAGCTTGGGTTGGGTGAGAAGCACCTGTCCATGGCAGCTGCACCTACATTGAGATAGTCAGGGGAGGGATGCATGTGTCCCAGCTGGGGGATAGACAGACAGACAGACAAATTCTGTGTTTCCTTTCTCCACCCCCTGCTTGCCCAATGGAATTAGAGCTGTCCCTATCCCCATCTCTGGTCCCTTGCTTATCTGCTTGTGGTCATTATACAATATAACTATCCCTCCTACCAGACTTCTCCTTTTCCATTTTATGAGAAACAATCAAATTCCAGGCACATCCCATTGTCCTGGAACAACCAAACCCCGACCTTGCTTTAAGCTGATAGCAGTTTTCAAGTACCTAAAAGGATGTTAAAATGAGGAGGGACAAAAATTGTTGTCCTTGATCTCTGAGGATAGGACAAGAAGCAGTGGGCTTAAATTGCAGCGAGGGAGATTTAGGTTGGACATTAGGAAAAACTTCCTGCCTGTCGGGGTGATTAAACACTGGAATAAATTGCCTAGAGAGGTTGTGGAATCTCTATCACTGGAGAGATTTAAGAGCAGGTTGGATACATATCTATCAGGAATGATCTAGATGGTGCTTGGTCCTGCCGCAAGGGCAGGAGACTGGACTTGATGACCTCTTAAGGTCCCTTCCAGTTCTAATATTCTCTTATTCTAAATTATGATAAGAGGAAGTTGCATACCAAATATGATAATCCTAGCTCTTATCATTTAGGAGCAGTTCTTGAACAAATGGACCCACAAATGGATGAATGGACAGACAGACAGCTACACAGACTCTCTAAAATATATTAGATATGCCCAAGTTTGTGGTGTTTAGCACAATCATCTTGTTCTAGCAGTAGTTTACTTTCACACAACTATTGCAGAAAATAAATATTCCTGAATAAGAGCAAGGGCATTGGCAATTTAAGTTCTGTTTTACATTCTGGTGTCTTCTTCAGGGTGGTTGTTTAAAAGAAATAAAAGTTCCAACCCAAGCAGATTATTCCTCCAGAATGGAAGAGACTGCTGACCTATGAGAATCACAAAGCTAACTTGATTAGTTACTTCCCTTTCCTCTACTTATGGGGTGACGAGAACCAGCTGTGCTCTTAACAGGACCCAGTAAGAGGTAGCAGGGGTGTTCCAGTAGTCTCAGCAGAGACAAGAGAGAGAGGATTCCCTGAGTGGCTTGTCTAGGCTGTGTAAGTAAGTATGCATTGTACTTACATTTGTGTTTCGTTTGAGCAAGATGTAAGTTAAAATGGCATATGCTGATTTTTTTTTCTTTGAATTTCCCTGATTTAGAATTATTTGCCATAAGATTGAATCAACACAAGCCCAAGAAGTTGGATTTGTTAGAACCTAAAATGGAGATGAAATCTGAGGTTTCCTGCCATGCCACAGCTCAGCTGAGATCTGTATTAGACCTGAATGTTGAAAGTTCACAAGTGCTGTCTCTGTCAAACCTATATCATTCAGGTCCCCTAAAAATTCACGGTTGGAGGTCTGTTCAATTTCCATTATGTGGGGTGTGGCACATGAGAGAGAAGGGAGTGGTCAGGTGCCTATAATCAGCAATTTCTTTTGCATGTGGAAGAACTACTGATGTCATAATCAATGTACAAAATGCTTGCAGACTCCGGCCTCATGATTTTTGGATACTTTAAGAGTAGCACTGGTACCTACTCACTGAGATATGAACCAGTAGCTTCCCAGTGAACAGAACTATAAAATGTTGCTCTAGGGAATCTTATTTTGTACGATGAATGATAAGGGGACATCTGACAAATATGACATGCTGCCACTGTCCGTTTAAATATCTCTATTTTATTACTTACAGCATAAGATAAATGTAGTGGAGGTTTTGTCATTTATCTGCCATTTATATCAGTCTGATGCTTCTAACAATGTGAAAATTTGACTTGTCAAAAGCTGTTAGCAGGACTAAAGAGGTATGTGCTACTAATAAGGCACAGAACCAGGGCTTCCTGCAGAAGCTGGGCCTTACAACACTGCAGATTATTCATCCAAATCCATTTTTGTTGGCAGCTATAACTTAGAGAAAATAACTTCCCACCATGTGGATGGGCAAAATGCCACCCTAATGAATAGGCATGAATGTAACCAGCCAGGCGATCTTGATGTGCATAAGTTATGCACACTGAGGACAGTATTGCAACCTGAAAACATTGAAACACTTTCTATTCCTCAAAATGTCTACTTCTATAGTTGAAAGGACTTCACAAATACGGGGGGAGAGGAGGGAAAGGAATTACGGTAGGATCTGTGAAAGGGTTCAAGGACTCTCTCAGATTGGATCAAAGGATCCTTGGAAAGAGTATATAGCATCCTAGAAGCCTCTTTGGGGACCGGGGCAAAAGATAAAGCAGTGTCAGGCTAGAGATCAAGCCCCTCATTCTTCATTTGCCTGTTTTCCATCCTGCTAATTCTGGCTTCATATATGCTCAGCCAGCCCACAGAGGTGCAGGGGATTGCACTGTTCCTTCTGCCTGCCTGCCCAGTTCAGTAGAGCATTCTAAGCCATGTCTACACACCCAATTTTATAAAGTTGAAGGTGCACATCTCCATTGAGGCTAAGAGTTTGGTATAGTGAGTGCCCAGTAGGCTACTGTCAACTTTGACAGTGATGCTCTGGTGGTAGCTATCCCACAGTTCCCACCATTTCTTTGCAATCTGGTTTAGGATCCTACTTTCTGATGGGACAAAAACAGTGCAGCAGTACATGTCACCAGCCTCCCACTGTTGCACTTATTGCCTCCTCCCACCCTGCTTGAAAGCAATTGGCAAATAATCTTTTTGTACTGTTTTTAACCTGGTTATTTGTTCAGACTCTAACAGGGCACGCATGGATCCCATTCAGCTGCAAAGTGCTATGGCGATCGTAGCAAACATCTCATGCCTTCTGCTGCAGTATGGCCAGAGCCTAGCCAGAAGCCACAGGAGTGAGGAAGGCACAAACACAGCCATGTGTGAAACACTCGAGTGAAGCAATTGACAGACACTAGCAACATTTGATCCTCCTGACACAGTGGAAAGCCGATTGTGGTGCCATGAGAGAAGCACAGACTGGTGGGACTGCATATTGCCCTCCCCACCATCAGAGTCCAACAGCGATACATCCTAGAACAGTATTGGCTCTAAAGTTAAAAAAAAAGTCCTGGCTTTTGGTGAGATCAGATGCTCTGCTCACTACTGACCATTCTCCTCCTATTGTCATCCACAATGTCCTCCCCTCTATTGGCTGAGGCAGCCTGAAGAGTCTCGAGAGCAATCCACAGATAACTTTGGGTCACTGGTTCCGTCCCCTCCCCCACCTCTAGAATCCCATACAGCTCCTCAGAGAAGTGGCATGGTTATGGTGCTGACCCAGACCATCCATTTGCCTCATTTGTCTTCGAGTATGCCTGCTTGAGCTTTATTTTCACATGGAATTTCTAGGTGTCCCTGGCCTATCCTTTTTCCACCGTGGCCTATGCAATTTTGGCACAGATATCAGTGTTTCTTCTGCTACTTTGTAGTTCTGCTGGAACAGATTCCTCTCCCTACACAGTAATCAGGTCTAGAATCTCCTGCATGCTCCATGCTGGAGTTTGTATGTGATGCTAGGCAGTTATGGTCAGGTGTGCTGCTAAGGTGAGCTGCCTGTTGTGGTCACCACATTGGCCTAACCAGAAATGAAATTCAAATTTTCCCAAGGCTTTTCCAGTGCAGTTGTTGGTGAGGACACGTTATTTAGAAAGTTGACCTAATGCAGCTAAGTTCAAACTAAACCAGTAGCATAGACCAGGCCTAACTTCCGCTGGCCAGCCCTACCCAAAAGAGGAGGATCTAGCTTGACAAAGTGGCTGGTGTCCTCCTTCAGTCTTGTAAGCCACAAAGCCATGACTGGGACCTCTAGCTGCCTCAGTAATATAAATAATTCCTAAAAGAGGGAAGATTGAATCATGTAGCAGTCAACATGTGTGTGTCACAGTTTGTAAGTACATTAGTAGTCTTAGGGCCTGGACAATAGAAGAGAAGGGCCCTTTGGATTTTAGCCACCCTCGCTCCAGAGGCTGTCCCCAGTGGTGCAAGTGTTAAGGCAAAGGGATGGGGCTCCACTCCAGGCTGCCACCCCACTCTACCCAGCGGCAACTTCACACCCCCAGCTGAAGGGGTTCTAGCCACAGATGTTGCTGGACCAGAGAGGTTCAACCTGTATAACATGAATTTTGGGCCAAGGCACAGAATATTGCAATTGCGATATGTGAACCAAATGCTGTAAATGCAGCTATTTGTATTACACAAAACTTTAAAAATATTAAACTTGCTATCTACACAACCCTTCAAATGACACCTTTACATCTTTTATATTGAAAAATAGGCACTTGTGTCCTCTTGCTTCTGGTAACACAACTTTTGCTCCCTCTCTCCCACCAGCCTTTTGGTGGAGCAATCTAAGGATGTCATTCCCACTCTGCAGCCTCTGTCATGTACACACTCTCTAGAAATGCTACCACTAATAAGGGTGCCAATTGTGTTGTGAATTTTTGTCTAGTAGAAAGTGGTCTCCTCACCCCCAATTCCAGGCAGGACATTGAACAAGCTCACCACTGTCTGGTTCCATTTTGGACTGGTATCCTAAATCCTCTTTTTTATAAAGCAATGGTTATTCCTTTTTTGAAGCCTGTCATCTGAGAGCACTCATTGCCATTGTTTTTTTCCTCTTATGTGATGATCCTGAAGCTATTATGTAAACAAATTGGGTTTGTTTCTTCTCATGTTGGTGTAAAAATGGAGTAGCACAGTTTTAATTAGGTCCAACATGTCCAAGGAATAACTTCAAGCTAGAATGATTAGTGAAAATCTCAACCTAAAAATCACAGCTACTAAAATAATATGCTTGGAAGTAGATGTGCTAGTGTGTGGGATTTTGGCCTGTTGGGACCCAAAGCAAAATGGAATTATGCTACAATAAACCAGAAAGTTCTGTGACTGGGTATTTGCCAACATTTTAATTTTTATCCTAACTGTACAAAGAATATTAAAAACAAATACTTAAAATAGCATATATAACATGGCAATAACAATAGATGATACTGTCATGATAGAAAGTGAAGCTGAGATTTAAATATAGGGAACACCCCAAAACACTAGTCAAAACTTGGCTACCTCATGTTTTGTTACACTGCAACAACACTGGTGACTGACATCTTAATGTAACTGATTTTATTACAAACCAACATCTGTAAAGAATTTAAAAAATATTTACACTTGGTGGAGGAGATTACCAAGGGCAACAGTTGATTTTAGAAGATATACATTATATATTTTTCTTAGCACAGGTGCCATGGAAAGAAAAATCCAAAGACAGACATGCATGTCAAAATACTCTTCTCAGACTTATGAGTTATTTCAGCTATCCATCATAAAGCAATTAGTTGGAGCAATGACATGCCACTTTAAAAATGAAATAAAAACTTCATGCAATGGAATGCTCAACAGACATTTTATATATTAATACCCTCCATCTTTTTCTGGTATAAATTGTTTTTAATGGATGTTGACAGGACTTGAGTTTGACCCTTGATGTTACCCAAACAAATCAGAAAACCACTTAATATCAGAAGTAGACAAATAGAGTGAGCCCTTCTAAATGATTAGGATGAAACTCTACTTGCTTCATTCATACAAGTAGTCCTGTTGAGGGGCTACTAGCTTAAGACACACACTGAATTTGACCCAGTGGCCCTTATACTTTTAACTCTGTTAACAGCAATCTCCATTATTTAACCACTTCAAAACTGATTAAACAATAATCCAGCCAATTAGTACTCTATAGTATGTTGATGTCACCCCCCACATCTCTGAGTGTGAACATGTGTTTCCAGTGTAGGTGCTTGGACATCTAGTAAATTCACTGCATAGGCTAAATACATTACAGATGCACAGCACTCACTGGCAGTGTATTTATTTCAAGTTAGCTTATGTACAAGGACTTGACCTATAGGCCAGCCTCACTAAGTGCAAATTCTGCTAATCATAACGGGAAGAATAAATGAAATTCTGCAGTTTCCAAACATTAAATTTGTAGTGCAAATACATGTAAACTGTAGCCATCTTTTTTTGAGACAGCTAATGATTTGGAGGATACATTCTGGTCTCTGGCTGCAAGGTATGACACTTTGCTACTGCCTCGCAGACAGAGGCACAAGGACTAAAAGCAGACTTTCTTTTTCTGCTGTTTATGGTGTTAACATATTCCTATTTAACATTTTAGAGCAGATTGAGAATATTAAGGCAAAGACCGCTGCTGATCTGTATGGTATTATCATTTAACAAAAATTAGAAGGCATTACTTGCAAATGATAATGCATATTTATAAAGTAACTGACCATTTTTGCTATGAAAGGATTTTTCTGTTTTAGAGGCCACACTTAAAGATTGTTACAGAAACATCATATTTCCAGCAATAATGGCTGGGGAACAGAAGCTCTGCTGTTGGACTGGAATGGAGTTAATAGCCTCATGTGGCTGCCACCCCTTTGAAAATCCTAGAACAATAGTTTTTGGTCTCTGATCCATAGCTGGTGAGGAGTGAAGGGGAAGGAAGAAGGTGCAAACTAGGTCTAAGATGTTCAAAAAGGTCTGCACCTCCATTTGAAAATTTGTATGACTCTGCAAATGAAAAAAAAAAAAAAAGATGAAAATCCACTGCCCTACAGGCAAGTCATCAGGGGATTTAAAGGATCCTGACTGACTTACCTCTTCCAGGTTTTGGGATCCTACTACAAATTTTGGCAAAGTCTGGAGTAACACTAGCAAAATTGACAGCAATTTAGAGAAATCCAGCACTCCTGAAAGTAGTAAGACAACAGCAGAGGAGCTCTCCTCAATCTGTTTAAAATAAGGGTTTAGTTTGCTTCAAACTCTGAAGAGATAATCATTTGCTTACATTTGGAATGAATACCTTGAAAGTAGAACAGAACTACATCCACATCGAGGCTGCAGTTTCTAAGTCTATATAGTTAGATTAGAAGACTTACCCAGCATTGCCCAGGTCCAGCTTTGCCCATGAAAACTTATGCCCAAATAAATCTTAGTCTTTGAAGGTGCCACACTCTTTGGTATTACTAGCAGATGATGTTGATGCACCAAAATGCTTGTTACCATAAAGTATATATTCCACAATAATAAAAATGTAGTATCACAAAGGAAAAAACTGCATGGCTACATCTACACTGGCGTGTTCTCACGCAAAAACTCTTTTGCGGAAGAGTTCTTCTGCAAAAACTCTTCCAGAAGAGAGCGTCTACACTGGCATCTGCTTTTGCGCAAGAGATGTACTTTTGCGCAAGAGCATCCATGCCAGTGTAGACGCTCTCTTGCGCAAGAAAGCTCTGATGGCCATTTTAACCATAGGGCTTTCTTGCGCAAGAAATTCATGTTGCCTGTCTACACTGGCCTCTTCTGGAAGAGCTCTTGCACAAGAGGGCTTATTCCTGAGCGGGAGCGTCAGAGTTCTAGCACAAAAAGCCCTGATTTTATACATTAGAACGTCAGTTTACTTGCGCAAGAACACGCAGCCAGTGTAGACAGGCAGCAAGTTTTTGCGCAAGAGCAGCCGCTTTTGCGCGATATCGCACCAGTGTAGACACAGCCCATGTGGCTGTCTTCTAAGTGCTCTTTACCCACAATTTTAGTGCAGAGCTGCAAGAGAGTTGTGCTCACATTTAGGCACTTACTAATCTGGCCATTTCAGTTAAAAGTGCTCATCTCACACCCACATCCGCTGTTCAATTCAGGGAAGTATTTAAGCACATGCTACATACTTTATCTGTTTGTAAATACTGTAATATCAAAGTGCCTGTACTGCTGTGGCTAAGTATCTGAAAAGCTATCCACATGGTAGCTTTCTCTTTAAAAAAGTATAAAATTGTTTAACCTGCACTGCCACAATTCCACCCTAATTTAAATTTGATTTGAATATAAACCTAGAGGTTACATTTGCACTTGTACAAAGCATTACTAGAATCCTGGATTATATTATGGTTCATTTAGTCACTTTTAAACATGTTCTTTACATGGTAATAGATCAGTAAAACAAAGTTGCAGCAATTTTTTTATCTCCCTAAGTTTCCAGAGATTTGAAAGTATATACACTTCTACATTAAATAGGTAATGAGGAACCTTGACAGTTTCACAGAACCAAATCTTGTTCTTTATTATATAATAGTTAGAGAAATATTTACTGTCCCTCAGGACAAACAGCAGACCTTCTTACAATTTTCCTAAGTAAGCCACTTTGACAGCACAATACCAGGAGTACATAAATACAGATTTCCACAAATCCACAATAATGTATACTTCACACCAGTTAACTGCAGATTTCTTGTTTAATACAGTTAGTTTTACATCCACACTGAGATGGTTTTCCCTGTAAACACTTAAATTACTTTCCACCATTGTCTGCACATTTTATTTTTAGCATGTGCTGAAGTGAATGACAGAGGTGCAGTCCAATAAAATACTGCAACTGGTTAGAGAAAGTGAAAATACAATAAAAACAGGGACAAATAGTAAATCTTAGAACAAAAAACACTCCTAAAATGGAAATATATTTTATATGAAAGTGTTTATCTTCAAAGTAGCACAGAAACTACAATTTGATCAAATGCACTGGGTATTTTGTAAGCCACATCTGTTGTTCTAATGATTCACATTTCCTTAGGACAATCATCCAGAAACCTTGAGGACACTGCCGAACAGTATAAAGTAGCTGTTTTCACAGGTTTGTAATATCCTTTAAGTTATCACTTTGGCTAACACTGCATATTGTTTTGAAGTACTCCTATTACAGAATAGAGAATTTTCTTTTCTTTGTGTACCAAAATTAATATCTGCACAACTTTGGAAAGGTTTCTTCACTACACCAGTAAGGAGCATAAGATGCATTGTGGATGATTCACGAAAGACTTTCAAATGATTTGTATTAAACATAGGCTACAAAATGTGTTCTTTTGTTGTCTTTAAAGCATATAATTTCAAATAGAAAAACCCTGACACCCACTTCTTTTGTAGTTAAAGAGTGCTACCCGGGCTAATCATCTATTTTGGAATGTGTATATAAAGGTGGTTTGTTAAAAATGTACTAAAAAGATAGTCAATAGGTAGCGCTGCCGAAAGCTTCCTGTGAAGCTTGAATAAGAGCAGAAGGTAGATATCACATCACTGAGCAACATTTAATCATTTGGAATTCATTTTATATATTATATGCTATAATTGTCTCCATTGTTTAAAGTATTTTAATGTACAATTACTGAATAGGCTGATTTTTTGTTCACTCATGAGCAAACATTTAAGCCTACTTAAATAGATTTAACCGTAACATGTAGTTTTATTTTGGAAAGTGACTCTGTAAAACATGGTATTTAGCGTGCAATAGTTTCTCCACTTGCTTCCAAATCAACTGTGCTAAGCTGACGAGTAAAAAAGATTCCCTAGACTGCCTTTTTATTGTTGCACATCACCACCAGTAAGATATGCCCATACCAAATTATGTTTGTGACATTCATAAAATTTCATAATCTCCAGTGGTCTTGTACGGGGGTAGCTGAATGAAAATTAAATAAGTGTGTGATGATGCATAGAGAAAAATCCTGCTCCCCTTTCAGCACTGTAGAGCTAAAAGGAGAAAAAACATAGTAAAAACTGCCACTAAACAGGCAGATATAACCCCAAATAAGAAACAAGTTGAGTATGGCGTAATTTGTATACTATCACTTTTCAAAGTAGACCCACACTAACTTTGGGTTATTTCCATCTTCACAACCAACAGTAGTTTTAACTCAATTGCTTTTACACACTTTTAGACAAAGACGTGGGTTTTTTTCCAACCAACCATTGGTTTATCAACAGCAGTGGCTATTTTTAAGGATAGGATTTTCCAAGCCAAGATCCATTTACCACCTGCTTAAATATGAAAAAGACTTTAAGGCAACAAATTGTATCCTCACCCACCTTGTAGTAGTTTTAAAATAGTTTAAATACAAGATTTGAATGTATCTGTCAGCATCCTTTTTTATTAATCTAGTTTTGTACTTTAGTTAAAAAAAAAGTGTAGAAAATTATGCTCCTGAAAATAAAGCTGTGTAGCTTTTTCAGGGTACTAACAATCAGTTCTACAAACTCTTTCCAAATTCTTGAGCAGACACATTCTATAAGTTATTATGTAACTTGCAATATATGCCATCAGATTATATTTCATGGCTTGCTTTAAATGAACAGCAATTTGTTGCAGTTTTCAAGAAGGACCCAACAACTTCAAATTCAAATGGATACAGAGACCTCACAGTACTAATAGGGAATGTTGAACCAATAGTACACTAAACAGCATTCTTGGTCATTTTTAAAATTATAGCTACATGTTTAATATTCTCAAGTCCCCAAATGAAAGGCTACTCCCTGGCAGATGGTTAGCAATTAGTTAATGGAACTTCAAAAGCAACATGCCCTTTCTGTGACTATAAAAAAAGAACAGACTGGCACCCTTATTTCAAAAGTAAATGTCATTTGTGCTTTTGCTTCATTGAGGGACAGTTACAGAACTCACAGATTTAAGCTATCCAATAGTACTATTTGCATTGAAACATATAATCAAGACTGCTCCAACTATATTTTTTCCTGTGTGTCAAAAAGCTAAAAGATTTGTTTTCTACTAGCAGAGGCCAAAATTTTCAATGGTAGGTGGTCAAAATTAGGTTCCCCAATAAAAGTGGCCTGACATTCAGGAAGTACTGAGCGCCTGTAACTCCTGTTGACAGCAGCTTAAGAGACTAACTTCAGGCACCAGGGTTGAAAATTTTGGCCACAAATCAGTTTCAGAATAAATGCAAACATTTTGCACAAAAATGTCTGTTACGTTAAAAATACATCTATACATGGACAGCTGTTACCTTTCCCAAGGGTCAGACAATCTCTCTTGCTATAGATATATCAGCATAAGCATATAGACTCTCATGCCAAGGCCCTTCTTAAAGCACATGAATATATATACAGATTTAACACATTATAATGTATTCAGTACTCTACTTTAGGGACAGTCAGCACAAAAATTGCAAGTCAACATTTCAAGACTCAATGTCAAAAGTGCTTTTGCAAAGAATACAGTACACAGTTGTATATTCAAAGTCTCAAAATACTTCATGAACTCTGAAGTGGTTATCTAAGGAAGGGACTTCATCTGCAAAATGAAGCAGTTTATTTACTTGTACACCAAATTCTTCAAGAATCTGCACAAATTTCCTGTGCTCCTTCCCAATCCATGACCTCATTGTATCAAACACTTGGTAAGGTGTAACATGAGCATGAACTGCAATCCCTGTCTGTGCAAATTCTTTCAACACTTCAGGGTCAGTAACCCAAGTATTGCTTCCTCCAGAGTGACCACCATCTAACCAGTAAAACGCTTTTATATTTTTTATAAAGGCATCTGTGCTTCTGTCCTTTTTACTTTCTTTTAACTCATAAAGCAACTGGTTCAAAACCACACAACCTTTACTGAAACCAATCAAAGTAAATGATGCTGCACCTATAACAGACGGTGCACCGAAATTTATAGCAGAATTACTAGAATGTTCACAATTTCTCTCTCTCTTTGCTGCTGGACAGCCATTTGTTGTAGGAACAGATTTTGATTCACAAACAGCTATTGTTGCATCCTTGTTGAAACTATACATACTCTTCTGGGACAGCAAAATGTTCTGAGTGATGCTGAATGCATTAACTAGCAAAGCATGAAGGTGTGTGAAAGCTCCAAAGTCAATACTGTGGTCTGGTGCTCCAAACATATTACTTGCCACAAAGTTATCATAGCAGCTGAATTTGTGCAGATGCATACGGGAACATTTTACAACCCAAACATAACTATTAGGGAATCGGCGAGCAAGTATGAGAGCTATGTTTTCTAAACACCAGCATGCCCACTGAAAGTTTTCTGGATGGCAGGCCATAACGTCATGATAGTTCTGAAAGAAACAAGACAGACAATGAATTACTAGATCATAAAAGCGCAATGTTTCAGGTGAGCCAAGTTTTAATTTTCATTTTTATTTTAGGCTCTCTAACACAAGTATTTATGGAAAGGGCTATGGCAGACTGCTAGAGAAGGATACATGATTGTCTTTGGAAAAGTTTGCATTTGAGACACTCAAGACCACAGCATGAGGTTCATCTCCAAAATGGAAAGCATATGTTTTCTGATAAAGAAACTATGTAAACTTAAGCAAGTTTTAAAGAAAATATGTTGTTCACTACATATATATTATAGCAAAATATTACCTAAATACAGCATTCAGTCTCAGAGTATTGAATTTTATTGTGTTTCGTTGACTTTCCACTTTAAAAGGCTAAGATTCTGTAGACCAGAGCTATTCAATTTTGGAAGCCCTGGGGGCCACAATGATACTCACAGTACATGCCGAGGGCTGCAACTTAAGTGTGGTTGGATATACATGCAAATATATATGTAAATAGCTTCTTTCACACTGACGAGTATGGATACAAAAATTAAGGCAAGACCTATACAACGTGCAGGTCCCGTTTAAGTTAATTCTGCTGAAATTAATAAAATGCAATATTTACCCGATTTCCACCCATATGATAGCACTTTTAATGATCAATTACAGTCCAGGAATTTAACTACTAAAACACATATCAACCCAAACCACACCACAGGCTGCAGACGGGATGTAGAATGTATGCGGCCCATGGGCCATGTGTTGAGTAGTCCTGCTGTAGATTATAAATTACATTAACTTTTAAATTATATTCAACCTTACAAAAATACTAAATTCACCATTACTGTTTTTCTTAAAACTTAAGATGTAAACATTTTTTAATTATTTTAACTATTTTCAAGATTAAAAATGCACGGGAAACTAATTAAATATATCTTTGTCATTTCATTTTAAGGTATGTTAATGCATCCCTTCACCTTGCTTAAAGTGTAAACTAACTCTGAAAAATATGGATAGTCTTCCACTACCCTATTTCTATTAATGGAATAGAACTGAATCCTGATTAGCCTTTCATGAAGGAGAAGGCAGGAGAAATGACACACTACTCTTGACAAGCCAAACCAGTTTACAGAGGACAAAGTCCAGTCGAACCTTAAGAGGCTAAAAAGCAAGATAAAATTGTGTCTGTGCAGTTTTTTCCTTCTGCTTGGTTATAAAGGAAGGAAAGGTTTTTCCCTAATCGAAGTTGCTCTTCTAATTTTCACCACCATAGAAATATTGAAGTCAAGATGACAAAGCTAAACCTGTGTAAATCTTTGCAGGATCAGAGCCTCAATCTCTGAGCAGGGACGGGCAATATATCACTAGGATTAGCCCCAGGTGGGTCACCAGACGATTTACCTGCACATCCACAGGTATGGCCACTCACAGCTCGCATTGGCCTGGCCTATGATGCTTCCCACAGCTCCAATTGGTGGGGAACAGCAAACCATGGTCAATAGGTTTGTGGCTGTATCCATGAATGCCCACCAGGTAGTAAGACTGTGTCTCTACTTACCAGAGGATCGATGCTCTGGCAATTGATCTTCCAGGGTTCAATTTAGCGGGTCCAGTAAAGACTAGGGATGTTAACTAGCGATTCATTTATTAGTCGAGTAGTTGACGGAATTTCCATCAACTAGTCAAGTAGCTGATAACCACTTCCGCGTTCCACCTTTGAAATGTACAAGAGCCCCAGCGGGGGCTCTTGTGCATTTCAAAGTTGGTATGCCAGGCAGAGCCCAGGGCCAGCGGGAAGTGCCTCTCTGACTCCACACGGGCACTTCTGCTTTGAAATGCAGCTGACCTCGGACAGCAGCAGGGGGGCAGAGGGAGAGGGACAAAGGAAGCTGCCACAAAACAGCTTCTGTCTACGGCAAGCCTGGGCTCACCGTGAACAGAGGCCACTCCAGAGATGCCAGAGAAGCCTCTGTCTGCAGGGAGCTCGGACTCCTCACGGACAGGGACGGCAGGCAGAGCTGGTCTGCGTGGAGAGCTAGTTTTTAAAACCAGCTCCCCTCACAAACTGGCTCCTGCCTGCCACCCAGTGCTGCTGCTTCTAATACTGAGTCAGTAAAGCAGGGTTGCAGGGGGCTCCCCAGCAGCAGGGCTGGGAGTGCACTGGCTGCCAGCCCTGCCCCCAGGGACTATCAAATAGTCCTGTAACCACTAAAGTTTGATGTGGTTACATGACTATTCAATTACATGTTAACACATCCCTATTATTTACATAGCTGAAATTGCGTACCTTGAGCTGACTTCCCCCCAGTGTAGACCTGGCCTAACCCTGGAGAACCATGTCATGGGCCTCTTATTGCCCACCCCTCCCTGTCTTTGAGTCTCAGTTCCCACACTGTGTAATAAAACTTCACCACCTTAGAGATATGTTGTGAGTATGAGTTTGTTAGCGACTGTAAGAACACTCAGATAGTCTGTAGTTATTTATTGTGGCAGTTGGGACTGTTATAAGAAGTTATTGGAACTGAATATCTCAATTACTGATGCCAGTGTTAAGAACTTTCAGACCACAAGCCATCTAAAACCGGTAACTAATAAGAGCTTCTGTGAAAGAACAAGCCTAGTAGCCTTGGTTCAAGCAGTTTATAAACTTCCACTTATGTAGCTTGCTAGCTTCCAAATCTGAATAGCTAGACTTAACATTCTATGATGCATTAAAGCATGGTGAGTAACTGTCAAAAGAAAAGACAATTAACTTCTTAGCATATGTGCAATGTGCCTTGAGCGGCACACAACCAGTGCATCATCATTGAATTTGCTCTTCTAGATGGGCTGCTTGCCCTGGGGCAGGTACTGACAGAGTCCAGAATGAATGCTGACCAATGCACCCTCCCCCACCATACCCCACCCCACTACCCTGGTTAACTGAACTGTTAGAGCTGAGAATCCAAGCACTCAAGAGCTAGAAGACTACAAGAACGAATGCTGCTCCACAGTTTGACATATGCCTCTTGTTTCTCGTTAGAGCTATATTAACAACCATAACATACAGGTAAATGGCTAACATTTCATAACAACCTTTACTTCTGACCACTTTAAAAATGTTAATACTGGTGTGAAATAAACAACAATTTTCATACATATGCACACATTTTAGTGAAATCTATTTTCACCCTAATAAAACAATCCAATTGTACAATAAGCAGCAGTTCACTCTAACCAGAACTGCAATGTGCACACTACAGTGCCATTAAACAAGTCAGGCCACCACTTTCACCTTAGTTAACTATAAAAACTCTCACTGTATCCAACTGCAAGTGGGTCCCAGAAAATCCAAGCCTACAACATATTTAATACTGAGTGGTAATGCATACTGTATAAGATAAAGGCATTGCTATCATTCCACTCTAACATATGGGACTGTATTTATTTATAGCTGTGTTTTTATAATGCTAGGCAATAGCAGCATAATCAAGGGTACCAGTTCGCAACATACATTTAGGTTCCTACACTGTATTAACATCTCTGATGCAAGTACTGTATAATGGACAAAACGTCAGTAGCTATATGGGGGCACCAGGCTGGGACATAAGGGAAGCGTCACATCATGCTAAACACGTCGGAAAATGCTCCGACTTAACAAAACTCTGCGCTCCGTGCAACAGCAGGTTTCGCTTCATTTCTTAGCCTCGGGAAGTCACAATGGGACAGCAGGTCCCCTACCCCCGCGGCAGGGTGTGTGTGGAGGGAGAACACAAGTGGGGCAGGGTGCGGCCGCAGCTCTGCGTCCGCGCCCCCATGAGAATGCGGGGGGGGTGGGGGGAGAGAAAGACACCGGGGTGACAGCAGGTCGGTCTGCCCCCACCGCCGGGCTCCCCAGCCCATCTCCTCGCCCGCCGGGCAGGTACCTGCACGTCCCCCGGGAAATAGACCACATGATGTCGAGGCGGCGGCGGCTGCGGCTGCGGCTGCGGCTCCTCCGGCGGCAGCAGCAGCAACAGGTCGTTGGTTCGGCAGGGGTCGGCGCCCGGCACCTCTGGCAGCCGCAGCCACGGGGGGCTCAGGCGGGCGGAGGAGGAGCCGCCGCCCGAGGGCCCCGCCCCGCAGGTGTCTGGGGCCCGGCACAGGCTCATGGCCCGGGCCAGGCAGAGCAAAGCCGAGCCGGCCGAACCCCTCAGCACCGAGGCGGCGGCGGCGGGCGAGCAACGCCGGCTCATAGGAGCCGCCAGCCCCACACGCTGTGGCCACGGCACCAGGCCACACCTGCCGCCCACCCAGGACGAGGTTTCGCCTGCCTACTGCGCCTGCGCGAGCCGAGGACCGGTGCCTATTCGCGGAGACAGTTTTTGGGGCGGGGCGGGGCCTGAGGGAGCTTCTCCCCTATTGGCGCCTTCGCTTCCCGCCTCTTCTGGGAAATGGAACAGGGGAAAGACCAACCGACGGCGGAGGATGGCGGTACGCATGCGCACTGTTTCTATTCGCGTCCGAGGCCTTTTGCCCTGGGCACTGCAGCTCTCGGCCGCGGGAGGCGGTGCGAGGGTGCGGAGTCAGAGGCAGCCAGGCCCGCGGTGCAAAGCAGCAGGGGCTGCGTTACAGTTGCACCGCCTCAGTGCAGGGGCACTGGGCTGCAGCGCTGGCTTAGGCTGGGCTGTCAGAGCAGCGCTGTGGTAGCACCGTGTCATGTGACAGGGCTGCACGGTGACACGGGCCGGCAGTGCCCTATGAAATGAGCATGATGTCAAGCCATGACCTCACGTCATGATGTCACAATTGTTGCACGTCTCAGTGTGATGTCATGGCCACACGTTGACAAACCCATGCCGCACAAAATGATAATACCGCGTTAAAATATTAAAGAGCGGACCTGCTGTGTTGAGGGTAAGACGGGGTGACCCTTGGCCTTCACAACATCTAGCAAGGCCTTCCAAAGGCTGACTGTGCATGGTGTGAAGAAATACTTCCCTGTGTTTGTTTTAAATCCCTTTGTTTACATTTCATTTGATGAGCCTTAGTTCTTGTATTATGAAGAATAAATCAAACTTATTAACTTTCTCCACGTTGCCTCTATATAAATCCATGGTACAGCTACGTCTTGAAAAAGATTACATTGGAATTGAAAAAGCTTCAAAAAGTGCAAAAGGCTATTAATAAGGTAGACTTTTCAGCTTGCAAAAGAGACAATTAAGGGGGATAGAATAGAGATCTATGCAATCATTATTTGCGTGCAGAAAGTAAATAAGGAGAAAATCATGGTGTGGGGTTAATTTGGTTGTTTGTTGGAGGTTAGCTTCTTGTCTGGCCAGCTGAGAGCAAAAGGGGGCTGAAACTTGATGCTGACAATGTGTGGCCAGTAGAAGCCCCATTCTAGCCTAAGATATTTTGAGATTTGTCAAATCAAAGTGGGACAATGTGATAGGATGTCCAAACCCTACACTGTCCCAAAAGGGCTAAAGGACAATACTGGGCTCAGGAGGGTCATCTAGACTACATCTCTCTTTTGAAAGAGGGATGTAAATGAGCCTGATCGAAAGTGCAAATGAAGTGCGGATTTAAATATCCTGCGCTTCATTTGCATATTCGCGTCAGATCGCTGTTTCGAAAAAGCAGATTTCGGAAGTGAAACTGCAGTCTAGACGCAGTTCTTTAAAAAAACTCTTTTCATACGTAGCAGTACTCATTTTTTCAGGAGTATGGATACTTTTCAAAAGGTGGTTGTTTTTTTTTTTCAAAAGAACCATGTCTAGACTGGTTTCACTTTCAAAATACCCTTTTTCGAAACAGTGATCTGACGCGAATATGCAAATGAAGAGCGGGATATTTAAATCTGCGCTTCATTTGCACTTTCGATTGGGCTCATTTACATCTCTCTTTCGAAAGAGGGATGTAGTCTAGACGAGCCCAGGTAGCCCAACCATCCAAACCTGCACAGCATGCGCCAGAGATGAAGTTTAGAAGGGAGCAACTCAGCTGGAATTAAAGGGGAAAATAGTCCCATTTATCATGAAGGCTCCTGAAGAAGGGTGCTGAAGAAGCCTCCCTGTAAGGAAGAAGACTGCCTGCTGAGGTCAATTGAAGCTAAAGGATCACTTGTTTTGCCTTTTGATATCTCATGTTGAACTTGAAGATATCACAGGAGATGGTTGGAAATGATCCAGGGAGGTAGCTTTAGGGGTATGCCAGAGTGCCTGCCACTGTTTCTCATAAGACCCTGGGTCAGAGCCTGGTGAGGTGGGTGGGCATGGGTTCCCCTGCTAACTATCCTGCTGCAGCAGGGACACAAGCCTCATTTCCACACATGAGTCTAATAAGCAGTGGGTAAGGATGTTAAAAACCCCCTGGTAAAGATAACTCAGGAACTGAACTTCAGAAGGACTTTTCTGCTGGGAGGTGTGGGCCTGGAAACTGAGGCTCTGTCTACACTACAGAGTTTTTTCAGAAAAAACCTTGAATTATGTCCACACTGCAATCGAAAGAACAGAGGGATTTTTCCGACAGCGGTAATCCTCTTTTTTTTTACGAGGAAGAAGCCTTTTTGCAAAAGAGCTCTTTCGGAAGAAGGCATGTGTGGATGGGGAGGAGAGTTTTCTTTCAAAAGAAGAGGCCTCCAGGAAATAACACAGGTGCCCTGGTGGCCACTTCATCCAAAGTTATGACAACTCTAAAGTGCCTGTTCCCTGGCACCTCTGAAAGCTGCAGGACAAGCCTGGACAAGCCTTGTGGCAGGAAGCTGGCCTTGAAGCAGCACCTGACTGCGCAGCTCTTCCTGCTACCCCAGGCTGTCAGCAATGGCTGAGTCACAAGCTCCCCCCCTCCCCCACCCCTGAGATCCTCCTGGCCCTCAAAGGGAGCATGAGCAGGGCTCCCAGGACCCACCACGGGGGACCAAGAAGCAGGCACCCACCTGGTCTGGAGTGGAGATCCTGTCCCTCCTTGAGCTATGGGGTGAGGAGGAGACACTACAGGATCTCCGCTCCAAGCCCCAGCACACACACATTTTTGGGCGCATGGCTGAGTCCCTGGCAGAGCATGGACACCCACCCTGGACCTTAGAATAGGTCTGAAATAAGGTGAAAGAGCTCCACCAGGGATACACACACCTGCCCCTACTACCAGGAGCTGCACCAGATCCTGGGGGGGTGGGGAAGCCATTTTCCCACCTGTCCTGGTGGACTCTGGCCTCGACATGCCCGTCATTGCCCAGCTGGAGGTCACAGTGGAGGAGGAGGACAACCAGCGACAGCAGCAGGAGGAGGAGAAGGCAGACGACATGGCCAATGTCATGCTCTCCTTGGAACCAGTTCCCGTGAGCCTGAATGTCTCCCAGGCCTCATCTGACATCGGGGAGGGATCTTCAGGTGAGTGCTCTCAGTTTGTCATATACACAGGGCAGGGGAGGCAGGCGCAAAGGGGGGGGGTGCAAGCGTTGCTTGGCCTGCTCGGGCTGGACATCATGCTGCAGTCCGTGCACATGCAGCGTTAGTGTGCACCACATGGACTCAGCAGGCAGCCTCTGAGCACACCCGGGATCCTGCTCACAGGCTCGGGGGAGGCCACACACACATCAGGCCCCGGGTGGGAGGGGACACCCTCCCAGCACCTACCACAGATGGAAGCAGGCTAGCCACAAGAACACAGGCATGACCACAGACACACCGAGGAGTGCTGCACACAGCAATGGGCATGCCTGCACGTATGAGGCAGCATCCTCTCCCGTGGGCAGCACTGCCAGGTGCAGGTGTGTGTGTGGGCCCCATGGAGGGCCAGACTGCTCCCGGCTCCTCTGCTTCCCATGGAGGGAATCCCACTGTGGCCAGACATTTCCCTCGCCTGCTTGTCCATGGGAGAGGGGGGGCAGAAGCGGGCAGCATGGTCCCCTGGGCACCTCAGGGCCCTTGTGAGGCAGGGCCTGCTCTGCAGGCCACATATAGCCTTGCTCCCAGGACATCCCCCTCCTCTGGCCCAAGGACTGTTGGTCACTGCTCACAGAGGAGGCCACGGCCTCAGGGACAGTGTCTGCATGGATGACTGACCGCCTCTCCCTCTTTGTGTCCTCCACAGCCAGACCAGCCAGGACCAAGGGGCGAGCCACCCCACCACATGAGCCAGCTGCCAGACCCCCGGGGTACCCAAAAGTGTGCCAGGGTCCACGAAGACCTGATGCGGTAGCATGTCAGCCTCCTGCGCAACATGCAGCAGACCTTTACACAGAGATCCGGGAGGACGCAGAGTGGCGGAACCACACATGGGACCAGCTCATGCAGCGGTGCGATAGCATGTGTGCCATCGTGCAGGAGCAGCCTGAGGCTGGCTGCAGCAGCTGGCGCCCCAGGCGGGCGGCGCAATTGGCGCCTCCCCCTGCACGGCTGTCAATGGCCGTGACGTCATCATCGGGCACCCGGGCCAGCGGCGCTCTAGGCAACTGCCTAGTTCGCCTAGGCTCACAGGCCACCCCTGCCATCATGCGTGTCATGATGGCACACCCAGCTGCTGTCGCTGCTCCTTCCTACCACCTTCCTGCCCTCCCTGCTATGCCCATTCCCCCCCTCAGCCCTCAAGCAATGCCCATGCCCCCTCCCCAAGTGATGCCTATGCCCCCTGCCCCTGCAAACCCCCCTTTGATTCTAGGACCCACCCAACCCCAAATCCTACGAGGTCCCCGCACCTGAGGTGGCACATCCAGCTGCCCCCCACGCCACTCCGAGTCCCCTTCCTCCTCCAGGTTATAAGCCCCCCTCCCCAGCTTTTTTTAATGAAAGATCAATACAGAGTTTGTTTTGTTCAAAACCAAACAGGTGTCTTTATTGAGAGGTCAGGGAAAGGGTGAAGGGAGGGGTTGTGGTGGGAAAGGGATAGGGTAGCAAGCCACAGGCCCATAGGGGGAGGCCCTGGGGAGAGTTACTGGGGTCCTTGAGAGAAACTCTCCCTCAGGGCCTCCCGGATGCTCACCCCGGCCTGATGGGCCAGGTGGATGGCAGCTGTCCACGGCTGCTTCAAGGGTCTCCCGTCGCAGCCAGCATCTGCCCCCCACCCTGGGAAGAAGGCCTCCCCCTTCCTCTCCACAATGTTGTGGAGGACCCAACATGCCATCACCACCTCAGGGATGTTGTGCTCCCCCACGTCCAGGTGGGTCAGGAGGCACCTGAAACATGCCTTGAGGTGCTTGAAGGCACACACAACCTGAATCCTGGCGGTTCATGTGGCACTAAATTGGTCCCTGCTGGGGTCCAGGTGGCCGGTATAAGGCTTCATAAGCCACGACATCAGGGGGTAGGCTGTGTCCCCCACAATGCACAATGGCATCTGCACGTCCCCAACTGCAAAGTCCTGGCAGGAAAAGAATGTGCCCGCCTCCAGCTTCCCGTAGAGGCTGGAGTTCCGAAAAATCCAGGCATCGTGTGCCCTGCCCGACCACTCAACAAAAATGTCCATGAACTGACCACGGTGGTTGACCAGCACCTGCAGCACCATTGAAAAGTAGCCCTTGCAGTTGATATACTGGGCTGCTCGATGTTCAGGTGCATGGATCGGGACGTGGATCCCATCTATGGCTCCACCACAGTTTGGGAACCCCAGGGCAGCAAATCCAGCCACGATGGGGTCCAGGTCTCCCAGATGGATGACCCACTGCAGCCAGATGGAGTTGATGGCCCTCACAACCTGCAGAAGGAGACAAACACACAAAACAGAGAATGAGAGAGGGGGTGCCTGAGCCCTTGGGAGGTGCCCGTCCCCCTCCCATCCCCTCTTCCCCAAACACCCTAGGAGCCACCCCCTATGAGGCCACCCCCCCAGCAGCAGGGCTGCTTGAGGGTGGGATGGCACAACCCCTGGGGACAGGGCTTCCCTCCCACCCCCACTTCACCCCCACACCTCCCAACCCCCCCTTTCCCGAGGGTCCCCCTTTTCCAGGACTCCACCCGCCCCCGGGCAGGGACTGCAGCCCAAGAGTGCCTTACCTCCATGAAGAGGACTCCGACAGTGGACTTCCCCACGCTGTACTGGTTGCCCACCAACCAGTGACTGTCTGGGGGGGGCGAGCTTCCAGATGGCGATGGCGACCCACTTCTCCAGGGGGATGGCGGACCACAGGTGGGAGTTGCGTCATTGGAGGACAGGGGCGAGCCAGGCACAAAGCTCCAAAAAGGTGGCCTTCCACATGCAGAAGTTTTGAAGCCACTGCTGGTCCCACCAGTTGGAACGGTTGTCCAGCCTCCAGAAATGCCTTTCCACTGTGGGCTATGGTTGCAAGGGTGTTGCTCCCGCATCCAGAGAGAGGGTCCCAAGAATGAGCTCAGTGTTGAGCTTGTGCAGGACCAGGAACGCAGCCAGCACAAAGTGCTGCATAAACTGAGCATGGTCGTGTGGGGGCCATCGCATGCCCAGGGGCAGCTCCCGCTCCATGGCACATAGGAAAAAACTGTGGCATCCGAAAAAGCTGGGCAACCACAGCACACACTGCAAGAGCTTTGCTATTCTTCAAAGATGTAGGTTAGCGTGCAACAGAAGCAGAGAAACGGCTGTCAAGGGGGGTCCCTTTAATCGCGTGTCTCTGCTAGGCTCCAACACTAGCACTTGGAAATAACTGGCGATCTAAAGCCCTGCCTGAAGTGGTTCTGGGTGGCCTTATATGCAAGATAACGTCTAATCAGTCTGGATGCTATCTTTTGAAAAAGCAGATCGCTTTTTCGATGCGCTTGGCCAGTGTGGATGCTCTCTTTCAGAAGAAGTTTTTTTGGAAGATCTCTTCCAGAAAAGCTTCTTCTGAAAGAAGCCTGCAGTCCAGACGTAGCCTGAATGTGCTAACCATCCTTCTGAGGACTCTGTTATGGACAGATTTCCCCTCTAGGACTCGGAAGGCACAGAATATAACAGTGAGGCTTCTCTGTGTTGGGGGTAGCAGCGACAAAATACCACAGAGGATCTTTTAGGGACTTGGGCAAGTAGATCTCTGGCTAGATGCTCTCAGAAGAGACACATCACTTTTTATTAGTCTTTAAAGTGCTACCAGACTATTTGTTGTTTTTTAAGTTTTTCCTGTTACAGACTAACTCGGCTACCACTCTGAAGCTTCAGCCCATCAGTTAAGTAGTGGTCGTGGAGGGGCTTTTCTGGGCATGGACTGGTGGTAGATTTTGCCTGTCTTCCCAAGGGCAGAGTCCATGTGCATTTGCATCATCCATATCATGCATTTTGGCGCTTGTGTATACAGGAAAGGTATTTTTTAAACTGAAATTTAGTTTCTTTGGCATAAACTGCCTTAAACCAAGAACTTCTGTGAATGGATGTATCTGGTATCTTTATCCTGTTTTAATTAAACCTGCTTTGGAAGCAATTTAGCTTTCAGAATTAGTTATACTGCTATAAGGTTCCTATAAGGTTCAAGTGGATGCATCCCGATTTTGAATTAGTTCTGCTGCCCCCTTTGTTATGCTTATAAGAAGCACATGGGCTCTTTATAAGGGAAAAGGCAATATGCCATGTTTATTAAGAATACAATAGAAAAGCATCTAGCATATGCTAACTTAGACAAATAAACACACACTGTCCCACCAATCATTATACTTACCAGTCTATGGTCTGTTTCTCTTTAGTGGCCAACCAGATCAGGTCAGAACGGATGCTCCAATCTTGGCAGGATATACCCAAAGTTTCATGGCAAAGCTATCTGTTTTTATAGTAGTTTTTCTTCATTGGGATCAGTGAGTTTCACACCATCATGCCATAATCAACTGTCGCATGAGTGCTTGTTTATGTTAAGTTGTTCTTCTCATTCTTTATCTATTGTTTTATCATGCTGGTTTCGATCACAGCTATTCTGTCCCAATTGATAGGTGCTTGCCTCCTTTCAGAGTCATCAATCTGCCCACTTCTTACATCTTGATGGGGATATACGGCAATCTCTAGTACCTTTGTGTCTGTCCTTGGTTCCTCTCTAGAACATCTGGTCCGATGATGGCCTTCACACTTATCTCTTAACATACATATTCCTCGTTCACACAAAACAGGGTTGATTTCTTTGTTAGAAAGAAGCAATATACAATTTGAACAAGAACATCAAGTTACAATTTCAAGAACAATCATCAAGCACATAATCAGGGGTCAGCAAACTTTCAGAAGTGGCGTGCCAAGATTTACAGATCTGCGTGCCATTGGTACTTCTTAAAGTCAATAATAGGCCTACTCATATTTTAGCAGCTTCATTAATAAGTAAATTAAGATGCAGATCTTACCTTATTTCAGTCTTCATGGACATTTAATTTTTGTCCTTGCTCCTGAGGCTGTTAAAAAAGTGGCTGTGTTGTGCATTCTCTGTGATATGGACTCTTTTGTGTCTCAAACACAAATTGATTCATTTCACTTAAGTAATTTACATGACTACATATAAGGGCTGGATTTCAATCTGTGGACCAGCAGTGCTTTTCAGAAAATGGCTTTTTCTGCTATTTTACACAAATCTCTTCCTGAGGAGTAGTGCCAAGGAGGATGAAACATCATTTTATCCATTAAATACAAATAAATAATTCCATATAGAAATGTCCAATGTGTGAAGGAATTAAAGCATTAATGCAACAACTGAGTAGAGCAGAATGCAACAGTATACTGAAGTGTTGGGGGGTAAAGCCCATTGCCTACAGATGTCAACTGCTATGAGGTCTGGCAGCCAGAGCAGCTGACACCACCATGTGGGCCTGATCCCAGCTGTTGAAGGAGCAGCCACCGCAGCCATGCAGCCCAAGTCCCAGCTCTGGCTGCCAGAGAAGCAGCCACTGCCGCCATGCAGCCCCGACCCCCAGAGCAGCTGGGCAATTACTACATGGCCCTGGCCTCAGCACTCGGGAGTGGGAGACAGGAGAGAGCTGCCTGGCTGAGCCCCCCACATGCCCACCACCACCACCAGCAGCAGCAGCAGCAGCTCACCTTCCACTGGCACACTGCTGCATGGCTCTGCAAAAGAGTTGGGCGGGCAGAGAGGAGTGGGGAGGCGAGCGAAGCGGGGAGTGCCGAGGCTGCAGGGCTGCGGCGGTGCTGCAGGGCGGAGAGCGGCGAGCTGGAGGAGCTGGGGACGGGACTCCCAGGCAAAGACGGCAGAGGGACTGAAAGGTGGATCTGCACCCCCCGCCCTCCTCCAAAGCAGGAAAACAGCATCCCAGAGTGAGCCCCCTGCCGGGGAAAGGGGAGAGCACTAGCAGCAGGTTAGGCTGCGTGCACAGTGCACTAACGAAAGGCACCCCCAAGCCAGCTGCTGGGGCAGGCTGGAGCCAGGATGGGGTATGGCAGGCACAGGGAGGAGGGGGACTTGCTCTGGGGCTCCGTTTTCCTGCTTTGGAGGAGGGCGGGGAATGCGGAGCTGGCTTCCAGCCCTCCGCCACCTTCGCTTGGGAGCCCTGTCCCCACCTCTTCCCACTCGCCGCTCTCACAACCCTAAATTTGCAGCCTCCCCACCTGCCCCCTGGAAGTGGTGCTGTAGCCTTGGGGCTGCGTGCCAGCTGTGAGGCTCCAGCAGCAGCGCGGCTTCCCCACTGAGTGGGGGCAGAGTGTGTGTGTGGGGGGTCTAACCTCCTGCTGTAGACCATGCGTGTGCCAATCAAAATCGGCTCCCGTGCCACTTATGGCAAGCGTGCCGTAGGTTGCCGATCCCTGTAATACATTGTACACTTAAACTGTTACAATATTATAACTCATACATAACCTAAAATAGGATTTTTTCTAGTACACCTTCCACTATTATCCCACACTTCATTCCCTCATATATGGGTGAGCCTATTTGGTTATGAGTGCATGCCACTGCTCTAGTGTCATCTTGACCATTTTCCTCTTTAGTGTTTACATCATGGTACACTCCTAAACACACCCTTTTGCAATTCCAGCTCCTGGCAAATTCATATACTGATTCCATTATACTAGCCGTGACCCATACAGCCTACCTGGTCCCATATTGAGATCCTGGACTTCCTTCCTCCCAGGGAGAGGATGTGTCCTGTCCTGTCTTAAGAGGAATCATGGGAATGCAAAATTTATGAATGGCATATGCAAAAAATGCAGACAAGGAACTCTGAGACATGGCCAGTGCTGTGTCAAATACAGACAGGGCTGGTAGAATTACAAGAACACAAGAGATGAAAACAAAACTTCTGAGAATGTTCACAGCACATGCATGGGCGGCAGGTTTGTATCATTTTTGGTGGTGCCCCATTAGCCACGCCCCCTGACCCGTTAGCCACGTCCCCTGCCCTCGTTAGCCATGCCCCCTGACCTCCATTAGCTACACCCTCTGCCCCGTTAGCCACGCCCCCGACCCCCATTAGCCACGCCCCCTGACACACATCCTGTTAGCCACGCCTCTGGAGGTAACATGCTCGGGGCAAGATGGACACATGACCAAAAGTAAAAGGTGTCATATCACCCCTCTCAAAGGGCTTTTCCCACCATCCTCCTACAAACAGGGATTAGTTTGGTCCCCACCAAACCCCCCGCATGCAACTATCCTGCAGTTGCATTAACCCAATGTGTGTGACATTAACTCAGGGACAGAGAAGCTGGGGGAAGTGTTCCCTCTAAGGCTATGTCTACACTAATGGCTTCTTGCGCAAGTACAGCCACTCTTGTGAAGAACCCACAGAGCATCCACGCTGCCCGCCTGCTCTTGTGCAAGGAAATTTACAGTATGGCGTGGTAAGAGAGGGCGTCTTGCGCAAGAGCTACGCTCTTTTCTAACAGGTGTAAGCTCTCTTGCGCAAGAGGGCAGTGTGGATGCTCGGCAGGGATTTCTTGCGCAAACCCCTATGGCTTAAATGGCCATCGGAGCTGTCTTGGGCAAGAGAGTGTCCACACTGCCATGGATGCTCTTGTGCAAAAGCACAGCTCGCACATGGCAGTGTGGATGTGTTCTTGCACAAGACTTCTTGCACAAGAACCCTTGCGCAAGATGTTCTTGCACAAGAAACCGCCAGTGTAGACATAGCCTAAGAGTTTCCTCCCAGGAGCAGAATGAATTTTGTATTGTGCACCTGTACTGAGTTCATGTGGCTTGTTTGGATGTGCCACTGTGGCACCCAAGTTATTAATAAATATTTTTAAACGTTTACCTTTTCTCTCTGCTGCCATGTCTCCTCCCCTTGCTCCATCAGCTCCCCTGGTGCCTGCTGCCCCCCCAACTCCTCACCCTGCTCTGCTGTCTTGACTCCTGCCCTTCTCACTGCCCTCAGCTCTCCTGCAATCCGCCCCCCTCCATCAGCCCTTCTCTCCCCCTTGTGCCCACTCCTCCAGTAGCCCCACTCTGATCATGTGAGCTACCCCTTTTCATCCCCTCTTCTAACACCTCCCTCTACAAACCTGCCCCGCCTCTCTCCTTTGGTGCTGGTCCCTCCCCTGCAGGTGTCTGCCCTTCTGCTTCACCCCCAGAAACCCCTGGCACCTGCACCTTCCCTTACTCCTGCACCCTCCTGGTGCCTCCCCCTTCCCTCACTGCCCCTACCCTCTTTGCCCTCTTTTTCATTGATGCCCACTCCCTCACCACTCTCTGCCCCCATTCCCCTCATGCCCCTCTGTGCCCTCACACATGGCTTGCTCCATCCTGGCCTTCCTCATGCCCACCCCTTCTTTCAAGCCTTCTCCCAGCACCTCCTCCTCCAGCCCCCAATGCCCTTACTCTCTCCCCTCCCAGCATCACCCTGTCCCCCTCCCACTGACACCTCCCCTCCTGCCCTTTTCCTCATTGTCTGCAGTTGGCCCCCTGGCATTTGTGTCTCCTCTACCCTGTCCCTTTGGTGCCTTCCCCTTTCTTCCCCCTTTCCCCCCTACAAGCCCCTTCCTCTCCCAGCCCTTCCTCTAGTTTTCTCCCTTCCTCTCCGCACAAGCCCCTTCCTCTCCCAGCCCTCCCCTACCTTCTGCCTTCCACTTTGCGGGGCTGGAGTCTGTGCTCTGCCCCAGAAGTCCCCGAACTCCGAACCCGCAACTCAGCCACGTGGCGCTGAGCAGTTTTAAAGTCCCGGGCCGTGACATCACGTCACACCCGGGTGTCTCCCCACCCACCTGTTTGAGCACGCAGCGCATGGCAGCAACAGCTGGCAAGTGGGAGCTGATTGAAGGTTGCGCACGGCAGGGACTGTTGGGGGCCGGGGCCGGGGGAGAGACGCTCTGGGGCCGAGGTCTGCTCCAAGCAGGGCCGGGGGAGAGACCCAGCTCCAAACATTGGTGGAGCAGGGTCCTTGGCTCTAAATATTGCTGGAGCATGGGCACCACGAGTCCATATAACTCGCCGCCCATGAGCACATGCACTTATTATGAGCATCTGGACTGTATTTTTTTCAGGCAGGCCATCATTGAATCTTTTTATATGTTGGACAGTTTGCACCCAGAAAGCAGCCTGTCAGATGCAAGCCCTAATGAAAAGGGAGGGAAGCATCTTCTCACAGCCAAGATCTCCTCAGCAGCTGGGGCATTTTGCAAAGGCACTTTCTTTGGCTGTACATATCATTTAGAAAGTCTCTTAACCTCTGCTTCTCTCCCTCGCACTCACAGATATTGTGCAAAACATATCAAGTACCTATGACACCTATGACACAGGTTGATATTACTCAGAGGCTACCAGGCATGTCACGAGACATCTTTACCTCCCCTTCAGGCTTTTGAGGATGCTCTACTGTCATTTTTCAGGTATTCAGAGTGTAGTTAAACAGCTCTTTTCTCCTAGTTTAAGTGTCCATAAAGGTTTCATAAACTAGGGAAGCAGAGGCTAAGCTGGATCTCTCAGAATAACAGGAGCAATCAAAACACTATTAATGTCCAGATTAATAGTTTTGGGGGCTGATGCTCCATTTTCTTCAATTGCATAAAACAGTGGTGAGTTTCCAAAGATCCTGGCATCATGGACCTTTCCAGATGATTTCACGTTAATAGTGGTGAACTTACCACGGAGGTCACCAGGCCTTGTACCATCAACAGCAAAGGGTATGCATCAATGATAATCTCTGAAGTCTGCAGGGGATGAGAATAAATAAAGTATGCGAGTCCCAGTAAAGGTCCCTATGCTATTCAGGAACCCCAACAATGCAGTGCCCTTTGCATTTTCCAGCTTCACAATCAGCAGGAGCAGCAGCAGCCTCTTAATAAAGTGCACCTCAATGAGAACTGCCTTGACAGTTGACTTACCAACACCAAATTGGCAGTTAGCTGCTGAGCAGTTGCTTCCAGACATGGTGAGCTTCCATGTCCTGCTGAGGGGAACACTCATGTGGGTGTTTCACTCATTCAGCACTAGGGTAAGCTGTACACAGATCATGAGGAAATTTAGCCTTCTACATCCTGAAGCTTTGCTGCTGCTAATAGCATCATCACAGGCTTTTCTTCTCTTCCCAGGCTTTCTGAGCTCAGTGGGAGAGCAGCAGAGATGCAAGTTCTGGCCAGAGTGGTTGGGGCAGGAAGCCTCCCGCCAATAGCATCGACTTTCTGGCAATCACCAAGACAAACAAGCTTGTTTACATCTGCAGGAGGTCATGCTGCCTACTTTTTGTTTATAATGCCACCTGAAAGTGAGAATAGGTATTTGTGTGGCACTGTTTCAGAGTTGAAAGATATTTACATTCCAGATATGTTTCTTCATGCTTCAATTACCATTCCAGAGGACATGCTTCCCTGCTGCTGATAGGTTTTGCTCAATAACCATCCAAAGCAGTATGGACGATGTATGTTAATTTTCATCATCTAAGTCAGATGCATCAGCAGAAGACTGATTTTCTTTTTTGGTGGTTTGGGTTCTGTAGTTTCAACAGCTGAGTGTTGCTCTTTTAAGACTCTTGAAAGCATGTTTCACATCTTGTCCTTCTCAGAATTTGGAAGGCACATCAGATTCTTAAACCGCGGGCTGAGTGGCGTAGCTATCTTTAGAAATCTCACATTGCTATCTTTACATTTTGTCAATTCTGCAGTAAAAGTATTATTAAAACAAACCCTCACCCTCCGTGCTGCTTAAAGCCAGCTACTTACAGGCACTGGTTCCCGCCCCGACCCTTGCTGCCTTTGATACAGAGGCAGCGGGAGGGGGAGGGGAAGGAAGTGCATGTAGCTGACAAGATTAACTGCAAAACCCAGGCTTATCAGTTAATCGCATAGTCCAGTGGCTCCCAACCACCAGGACACTGGCTGCCAGGCCACAGCAGCTGCCAGAACTGAAGCTGCACCCATGATGTTTGAGGCGGTGGTAGGAGAAGGTGGGGCAGAAGGCGCCTCCCTCCCTTCTTCTCCCTCTCTCATCTACACTTGGGAAGATGCTCTTGGGGAGGGTGGGGGCACGAAGGAGGAGGGAGCATGAATGCCACCAACGGCCGCCCTCCCTGCCTGCGGGGCTGATTTTGCTGTTGATAGCGCTGGGGCTGAGGCGGCAGCAGGAGGAGGAGCAAGAGGCACCTTCCTCCTGCCTCCCCCTTTGGTAATGGCATCTGGCTGGGGCTCCGCACCCCCTCCCACTCCGCCCGCGCTGCTGCTTTTGCTGGCAGTGGCATTGGGGCTGAGGCAGTGGCAGGAGGAGGCCCAGCAGGAGGCGCCTTACTCCCCCCCTCCCTAATGGAGGCCGGCTTGGGCTCTGCGCTCCCCCCTTCTACCCATGGAGGTGCAAGACATGCTTGGGGAGGGAAGCATCATGCTGCCAACAGCCTCTCCCCTGCCCACATGACAGTTACGGCCATGCTCCCTAAGGGGCAGCCTCACTCTGAGGAGTGCGGGGGTGGGGTGGGAGCAAAGAGGTGAGGGCTGGTGAGATCATGGGGCAAGAGGGTGTTGGCATGGGCTGTACAGGTCAGAAGTTAAAGGGTCAAAGGGCATGGGGTGCAGGGGTGGGGGTCAAAGAGTGTTAGGCATTGGGAAGCAAGGGGCTGGGTTGGGGCTAGGCACACAGGCAACATTTAATTTGCATATTTAGCCTGGGGGCAGGGGGAGTGCATGAAGTCTCCTCCCACCCTGCAAGAAGCACTCAGCACTTAAACTGCCAGCTGTTCCGGGATAGATGGTGGTTCTCTCTAGGAGACGGGAGGCACAAAGACTTCATGGACTCCCCCCGCCCCAGGCCAATCAGGGTCTGAGGGTGGGGGAACACGGAAGTGTCCTGGCCCTGCCCCTTTCTCCTGAGGTCCTGCCCTTTCTGGGTGGCCTGCAGTCACATACGAATTTGTGACGTGGCCCCCCTTCTAAAATTATTGCCCACCGTTGGTGTAGACCATGACACTGCAACTATATCTACATAGGCTGATGCCTACATTAGTGAAGATCCCTACTGAACACAGGATCAGGATCCTAACTTTCTTTTCATCCACTTTTTGTATGAAATCTAAAGGGTTTTTAAATAAAAACAGTGAGACATTCTGTAATATAAAACTACTTTCTACAGCAGAAAAGTGTCCAGCACAAGATAGATGCTCAGTGAGCCCTTTTGGAAATGTACTATGTGATATGATGAAACAATAATCTTTTCAGAGGCATGTGAAGTGTTTCCCCTACCAGCTTGTAGAACTTAACAGACATACGCCTACTACAGAATTCCACCAAATAGCTTAAAACCCTCCCCACCTAAGAAAAATATACTTGCTATTTTGTTCTATACGTTTCCATAGTCATGTATGTAGAACCTTTTAAATGTACATAGAACATTGTTGGTTTCATCTCTTTTACATTCTACAGAACAAAGGCAAGACTTTTTCATTTAATGCACACTTATGTATATTAAATATAGCAAGGCTCCATAGGATATGAGTCCTATCTGTGAATACTGAACAAAGGAGGGCTATGCATTCCTAATTCACCTTCAGATATTGTACGGAATAAGATTCCCTATGCACCATAAATATATACTAACCAATTAGCCCGTCATAAGATGGGATTTTCAGGTCTCTCCTCCACGTCGGTTTTCTCTCCTGAGCCTCTGGTCTCCGGCTCCGGCTCCGGCTCCCTCTCCCTCTCCCTCTCCTTCTCTCTCTCTCTCTCCTCCTCCTACTGCCTCCCCCTCTCTCTCTCTCAGCTCTCCTCCACCTCCTGCCTCTCTCTCCGTCTCTCTCTTTCTCTTCTCCTCCCCCTCCTGCCTCTCACTCGGGGGACCGCGGAGCCCAAACGGCTGTTTGGGCTCCGCACTCCCCATGCTGCATGGGGAGCGTGGAGCCCAAACGGTCACTTGCACCACTTGCTCCCATGCGGTGGCCTGGCTGAGTGGTGCAGAAGTCAGCCGAGCGCCACAGCAGTAGGCGAAGGGGGGAAGTGACATTCACGGCCAGGGGGCGGGGCCTGGAGCCGCTGTCATGCCGCATGTCACCGCCCCGCTCCCCTTCGCCTCCCGCTGTGGCACTCGGCTGACTTCTGCGCCACTCAGCCGGGCCGCCGCGGGGGAGCAAGCGGCCGTTTGGGCTTCCCTGTGGCAGCCTGGCTGAGCAGCGCAGAAGTCAGCCGAATGCCACAGCGGGAGTCGAAGGGGGGCAGTGACGTACGCGGCCAGGCCCCACCCCCTGGGCATGTATGTCACCGCCCTGCCCCCCTTCCCCTCCCGCTGTGGCGCTTGGCTGACTTCTGCACCGCTCAGCTGGGCCGCTGCGGGGGAGCAAGTGATGCAAGCGGCCGTTTGGGCCCTGCACTCCCCATGAAGCATGGGCCGCCCAGAGGGAACAGCCAGCATTTCAGCAACAGCGCTGCCCAGAGGGAACAGCCAGCATTTCAGGCAACAGCGCCGCCCAGAGGGAACAGCCAGCATTTCAGCGTTACAGACTCACAGACATTGGGCTACTATATATATGATTTCATATATAAAATGAAATTTATTTCCTTGTATGACTGTGAAATGTAGGAGAAAGAAAGAAA
The DNA here is from genome assembly GCA_032595735.1 of Pelochelys cantorii. NCBI lineage: Eukaryota > Metazoa > Chordata > Testudines > Trionychidae > Pelochelys > Pelochelys cantorii. The sequence goes on along the minus strand of CM064332.1, from coordinate 62,852,034 downwards.
GAAAGAAAGAAAGAAAGAAGGATGCAGGCTGCATCAAAAGCAAATGTTAGCCTGCAAGTCAGTGTTTCTTGGCATTAGAACTGTTAGCACTGCTAAAAGCACATAAACTATATAAATACATTCCACCCGGATAACTTATATGGTAACTGACTGTGTTACTACACTTGGAGGAATATTTTAAAAACACTTAAATGAAATACAAAGTAGTTGCATTCTAGAAAAGAAAATGTACCATAGTGAGACAATAACCTTTACTGTAAAAAGAGCAAGTTAAGCACCAATCAAGGAATGACACTTCCTCAAACATAGATAAATTAGGTAAGACAACATTTAGGGTTTCAAGCCAGAGTTTGCTGGAGCATAGATGTGCTATAGACTTGCCTCCTCCCTTCAAAGAAGGAGGCAATCCTTTAGCATCTCTGTTCACAAAACATTCCCTTGCTGATAAAATAATAATTCTTTGGGAGCCCATCAGATACTAATGCAAGTTTCTCACTTTAGATAGTTCTATCTCTATTTGCTTGTTTCCTGCCCTCCCTTTTAAGAGCTGCTTCTCACTTATTCTATAGATCAGTGATTGCCAACCAATAAATGGGGATCTACCAGTAGATCTTGGAGCCTCTGACAGGTGATCCTTACTGGTTTGGCTGGGAAGCTATCAAGCACTGGCACTTCAGCTGCTCCTCTACCCACTGTCATGCTGCTCCTGCCCTCTGCCTTGGAATTGTCCTTTGGGAGCCTCCTGCTTGCTGTGCAGGGTGTGGGATGGGCACTGATGTCAGGATGTCCCTCCTCCCTCCACTCATGTACCCTGTCTCCACACAGAGAGAAGGGGATGGAGGGAGCTCGGCAATGCAAATCTCTGTCACTCACACAGTGTGTGTGTGTGTGTGTGTGTGTCTGTCATTCTCACAAACACACACTGTCCTTCCCCTTCATCTCCTGACCCAACACATGGATGGGTCAGGGGGACCCTTCTCCTGATTTCCTAATGCAAGAGCCAGCTCCATCCCTGGGACAGCCAGTGTTGGCTGCCCAGCCACTGCCTGGGTGGGATTGAGCCCACCACCCTGTTCTCCAGAGGCTGATGCCCTATCCCCAATGCATTGGAGATCCCACTCCACCTCCCTACCTTCAGCAGGAGCCAGATCCATCCCTGGGGCAGCCTGTGTTGGCTGTCTGGGCCTGTCCCAGGGTGGGCAAGACTTAAGCCCACCACCCTGTGCTCCGCAGGCAAAAGCTGTATCACCTAGTCCACTGCAGAACCCATGCCACCTCCCTATCTTCAGAGAGTTCTTTATCCTGTGTTGGCTGTCTGATCACACCCAGGGGGTGTGGAGGGGGGGAGAGAGGGGGTGGGACTTGAGCTGCCAAAGGGGAACAAGACTCAAATCCACCCACCCCTGTGTTCCCCAGGTGAATACCCTATCCCTGGGGCACTCCAGAACCCAGTCCAACTCGTGACCTTCAGCAGGTCCCTTATCCTGCCGTCCTAATACAGGAGCCAGATCCATTCCTGGGGCAGCCTTTGTTGGCTATCTGACTGCTCTCCCACGGTGGGTTGGGCTCAAACCCACCACCCTGCACTCCCCAGACACATGACACATGCCCTATCCTCTAGTCCTCTAGTCCACTCAAGAACCCATCCTATGACCCTACCTTCAGGGTGTCCTTTATCCTGCCTTCCTGATATAGGAGGCGGCTCAATCCTTGGGGCAGCCTGTGTTGGCTGTCCAGCTGCTGACAAGGGGGGACAGGGCTCGAGCCCACCACCCTGCACTTAGGGGATAGGCAAATGGCCTATCCCCTAAGCCACTCTAGAACACACCCCACCACCTTACCTTCAGAGCATCCCTTATTTTGACTTCCTAATGCGGGCGCCAAGCTGCTGCCTGAAGGGGTGGAGTGGGGGCCAGCGAGGACTTGGGTCCACCACCCTGTGCTCCAGACACTGATGCCCTATCCCTAAGCCACTCCAGAACCCACCCCACCTCCTACCTTCATGGTGTCCCTTCCCTCACTCCGAACCCCTTAGCCCAAGACCAGAGCCTGCACCCCAACCTCCTACCCCAGCCTGATGAAAGTGAATGAGATTTGAGGAGGAAGGGGGATGGAGTGAGCAGGGTGAGTGTGCTGGTACCTTGCTGGTTGCTATGCTGGGCAGTGGGCTGTGGGTGACCTCCGCTGGCTGCTGTCTGTAGCACGGCCCAGCAGGGCAGGGGATGAGTCATTATGCAAGGGGGTTCCGAAGCTGTCCGACCAGTTACCTCCCAGGGAGCAGAACAATGGGAAGAAGGCGGAGTGGAGCCCTGGCTGGGGGGGCAGGGCTGGAAGTTAGGGAGTTTGGTTTCTGTCTGTTAGGGAAGTTAGGGAGTTTGGTATCATGGAGGAAATAGCCAAGGAAGGGGCTGGGATTTAGGGGCCCAGTCTCCCCCATCTCAAGGGGGGCTGAGGCATCCTAGGCCTGCCCCGTAACCAGATTACATCTATGCTGTGCTTTATCCTGGAGAAGCAATAAACTCCCTCTATTCTACTGGCTGGTGGAGTCTGTTCGTGCCACTACGGGGGTGCAGGAGGCGGGGCAACTCCGATGCGCCGCCACAGTGAGACCTCGGAGAAGGGGTGGAGCAGGGGATGCGGCCTCAGTGAATGGGAGGGAAGGAAGCCGGGCAAGGGTATTTGGGATTGAGGTAGATCTTACATTGCCCTTAAATTGAAAAAGTGATCTTGTGGTTAAAAAGGTTGGAGACCTCTGGTATAAATAGAATTATTTTAATTGTGAGTACAGGAGCCATATAATACCTTTAAGAACCTTCAGTCTCTCTGGGTCAGAAATCTGATTTAGAAAGAAAGAAAAACAAAACTGATAATGGCTGTGTTGAATGAAATGAAAAATAAACAAACAGTAAATAATAGAAAATATTTTTATTTATATATAGATATAAAAATCAATTTTGGTCTAAGTTGCTATAAAACAGCTTTATAAAAATACTTTTAACCCAATCCTGTTCCTTTTCTGTTTTGAGATTTACAGTGTATATATTGTGGATATCTCTTCATTTTAAAAATTTCCTCAGAACCATCACAATTTCTTAATGTGAAAATTCTTTGATGTACCAAATTAAAATGGAAACCTCAAACTTAGAAGAAAAAGATGAACTCCCTGATCACCACAAGATGGTGCTGTGCAGTGCTGTTTGACTACCCTTTGTGTTTGAATCATATGTTTATCATACCAGATATCTAATTATTATCGTTTTATAAAGTAAGATCTTAGCCTTCTAAGATTGGTGAAACAGACCAGCTCGTTCTTTTCTTCTAAGTTTAACACAACTTAGATAACACCACTAAGGGTGTCTAGACTACATGGCTCCATCGACGGAGCCATGTAAAGTAGTTTACCCGACATAGTCAATGAAGCGGGGATTTAAATAATCTCTGCTTCATTAAAATAAAAATGGCCGCCGCGCTGTGCCGGATCAGCTTATTTAAATCCCCGCTTCATTGACTATGTTGGGTAAACTACTTTACATGGGTCCGTCAACGGAGCCATGTAGTCTAGACACACTCTATGAGCTTTGTAATAGGACTGATTCTCAGGAGCTGGCACTGTGCTTCCCCACACAGCCAAATTTGGAAGGGAGGTAGAAAGGCTACAGCACTTCTGTGCTCCAGAATTCCTTGGCTGATAAAATAACTCTTTAGGGGGTCATCAGCTGCTGATGCAAGTTAGAGTACTTCTTAGGCAAGTTATACTCATGACCAGTGTACGTTCCAGGGAGCAGAAAGGTGACACGCTGCCACCTTTACCCTGTGACTCCCACACCAAATACAACTTGAGCAGACTGGAAGATCATATCCATTGTTTCTTACTTCATTGATTCTTTGTGAGCCCAAGTGCACAATACTTCCCTACCACAGAGCTTTAGCGCTTTCTCTTTGACCTTGTTTACACCAAGCTTTCCCTAAAATCTGACACTGCTGCAAGCTCCAATGCAAGCCTACGTGTACCAGCATAACAGCTACCCTCTTGGCCCTCAGTATGGAGATGGAAATGGGGAACCTATATAGAGCTGTAGAAACCATTTCATATTTAGCTAGAAGCCATTCTGTATAACAAAAGCCATTTCAGTTTCTTGTGTCTGCACGTATACTAGAGGGAGTAAACTGGCCTTCACCGAGGTGGGGAGAGGCCAGAAGGATGCGCTGTTGGAATGTGTAAATGAACTATTTTGAGCTGAAGCTCGAACTCCCTCTAAACCTGTTTCTTTCTTTGCTGATAATAATTCCTCTTTGAAGTTCGCTTTGATTTCTTGCCCTGACATCAGACTTGTTTGGTTAAGGGTATAAAATACTAGGATTGATTGTATTAGCCAGCCTTGCTGGGCCCGGCTCTGCTGGGACCACATTTGGCTCACTTTGCTTTACTGATCAGTAAAGCTGTCTGTTTAGCCACCTAAAACTGAGTGAGGCTTTTGCTTCGGCAGAGCTAAAATCACGAATTCTAAAGTCCTTGCAGCAAGGATCAGCAAGGGAATCTCTAAGCCCTTGTCTACACAATTAAATGGTCGCATTTATTATGGTGGATTTTTTTAGCACCCAATTTTGTAAAGTTGAAGGTGCGTGTCCTCACTGCACACAAGAATTTTACGTAATGTGTGGGTGGCTACTGTTGACTTTGATAGCGATGCACTGTGCATAGCTATCCAGTTCCTGATGCCCCTTTGCATTCTTTGGGTTAGGCTCCCAGTGCCTGATGGGACCAAAACAGTGCTAAATGGTGCACTTATCTCCTCCCATCCTGCACCCCCTGCTTAAAGCAAGCGGCAAACAATCTTTTCGCATCCATTGTTATGTTCTTATGTTCTTTTCTCCCTGGTTATCTGTGCACATGCCAAAGAAAGGCAAGCATGGACCCTGTTCAGCTGCAAAGTGCTGTGGCAAATAGGGATGCAAAATCCCAGTTAATCAGGTAACTAGTTAAACCTTAGGCTTAAGCAGTTAACTGATTAAGCATCATCATGCACAGGGCGGCCTGGCAGCAAGAGCTGGCAGTCCCAAGTGCGGGCGGGGAGGGGGGAGGCAGCTTCTGCTCTTGACCCCTGACATGTGGGTCAGCCTGTTCCCAACGCCCGGGGGCTGACACAGTCCTCCCCACCTGTGGCAGGCTATAGACAGGGGGCTGCTGCCAAGTAGTGGTTAACTGGTACCCATTAAGCATCACCCTTTAAGGGTGATGCTTACTGGTTAACCAGTTAACAGGTTACCTATTCACATCCCTAGTGACAAGCATTTCAAACACTTCTCGCACTGTGCTGCGAATAGGATGAATGCAAAGAGGACACGAACATAGACCTGTATGAAACACTTGAGTGGAGCAACTGGCAGATGCTGACAGCACTCAATCCTCCTTATACAGTGGAACACTGGTTCTGGGGCCACGAGACAAGCACGACTGATGGGATTGCATAATTTTGCAGCCATGGGACAATGAGCAGTGGCTGCAAAACTTTTGCATGCAGAAGGCCATTTTTATGGAACTTTGCGAATAGTTTTTCCCCACCCTGAAGTGCATTAATACCAGAATTAGACTATTCCACTCTGATGGTGGAGAAGCAAGTGGCAATAACCCTATGGAAGTCTGGAATGCCAGAAAGGTACCAAAGATCTGGAGGAAAGGACAACAGGCTCACTTTGCATCTGCTGAAACGAAAAAAGCGAACAGCAGACTTTACAGGAGATACATTGAAGAATGCCGAACTTAATCTCTTAGCATAAAAGAACATCTGTTTAAGACAACAGGCATGTGTTATGGACAAGGCCAAAGTTATTATTTTTAATGCCCACTATACAGCAGATATGCCACAGAGATCTTAATGGAACATCTGGACTTGCTTTGGTGGCAGGCGTGGTGAAGAACAGCTCAGGGCTTGCTCTTTTGTTTCCACTTTGAAAGCACAGTGCAACACAGTGCCTGCAAATAGCAGTTCTTGTAGGTAGGCAAGTGCCTGCATTTGCAAAGGGGGAGGGGTCATGGTTTTGTGGCAGCAGGGCAGGGGGTCATGCAGTGACCATGGATTCAGCACCCCCATTTACTGGGAGAGTGCAACGTTCTCTTCTGCAGGTGGGAGGTGGTCCAGGCATGGCTGCAGGGCAGGGGCTCACTTGGACACTGACACTGCACCGTTATTCCAGAATAACAATGCTAGTGTCTACACAGCAATTGTGTTATTTCAAAAGGAAATCGAAATAACGGACAGCTTTTTGCGACATTTGTAAACCTTATTGCACGAGGAATAAGGCCTCCTCTGAAATAGCTATTGAACACAGCACAGGGAGCTTTTTCAAAATATGGGGCCTCCAGGAAATCCCACAGGTGCCCTTCTGGCCACTCCATCCACACTCCTCTGGACTCTATAGTTCCTCTTCTGCAGACACAGGAAAGGGCTTGTGGCAGGAAGCTGACCCTCACAGCCTCCAGCCACACTGCAGCTGCCACTGCACGTCATGTGGCCAGCATGGAGACCCTGAAGCTCCCCAAGAGCCCTTTGCCCGTCCCAGGGAGCATTCTAACGGCTGCTGGGAGCCACAAGAGGTGTGCGCCATCCTGGCCTGGGGTGGAGATCCTGGCCCTCATCGAGGTGTGGGGCGAGGAGGAAAACCTCCAGGATCTCCACTCCAGACAGCGCAATGCCGACATCTACAGCCAGATGGCCAATAGCCTTGTCTCAAAGGGCCACACCAGGAACCAGGAGCAGATCTGGAGCAAAGTCAAGGAGCTCCACCAGGCCTACACCAGGGCGAGGGAGTGCAGCTCCTGCTCTGAGACATAACCCCTCTCCTGCCCCTATTTTGAAGACCTGCACCTCATCCTGGGGGGCTGTGCAGCCCCTTCCCCACCCCGGTGGCAGACTCGGGGCTGGAGACGCCCGTTGTCACTCGCCTGGGGGTCACAGCCGAGGAGGAGGAGGAGGACCCCGATGTGGCCAGCTCCATGACCACGCTCACCCTGGAGCCAGTACCCCATGGCCTGGATGTGTCCCAGGCATCCTCCGAGGCCACGGAAGGATCATCAGGTGAGTGCTCTTAGTTTTCTCACAAAGTCAGGGTGGGGGTGGTGGGTGCTGAGGGGCTGGGGTGCGATCATCGCTCGGCCTTCTCGGCCTGGCCCTCATGCTGCAATCCGTGCACGTGGATGCAAGTGCACCACCAATCTGCACAATGAAGCCCCAGGAGGCAGCCCTGGAGCACCCCTGGGCTCCTGCTCACAGGCTCTGGGGAGGCCACCCACACTTCTGACCCTCGGGGGTGGGACACCACCCTCCCACCACCAGCCACCGCTAGCAGGAGCCTGGGGACAAGGACATACACCTGGAGTGCTGCACACGGCACATAGGCATACTTGCACACTCGAGGCAGCACCCGCTCCCAGAGACAGTGCTGCCTCCTCCCTTCCAAAACCCTCACCTCTTCTCCCCTAGCAGCCAGGGATACAAGGTCTCTCTCCTTGGGATGCCACCGCTGCTGGAGCCGGCATGGGCACGGCACCGATGGAAGCCCAGCCAGCTTGAGGCCCCCCTCTCCCGCCCATTGGATCCCAGAGCGGCTGACAATTTCCCATGCCTGCTTGTCCCCAGGACGTGGGCCCCTGTAAGAAAGGGCCCGCTGCCCAGGTCACACATGGCCTTGCTCCCAGGACATCACCTTCCTCTGACCTGGGAACTGTCAGTCTCGGCTCACAGGTGAGGACAAGGCTTCAGGGACAGTGTCTCCAGGGATGACTGACCATCCCTCTTTATTGCCAGCCGCCTGACATTGGGGGAGCCACAGACGCTGGAGGAGCCAGGAAGACCTGATGCAGGAGCATGTCTCCATATGACCGGGACCTGTACAAGACGCTGGCCCAGAAGGTCCGAGAGGACACGCAGTGGTGGAGAGAGACATGGAGGGAGTTGCTATAGCAGGGACGCAACATGTATGCGACCGTGAAGGCTCTCCTCATGCACCCGGAGCCAGCTCCTACCCCAGCCTACTGCTGCCCCTCCTCCCATGCCAGCTCCTGCTCCCCCCTCCCATGGCTGACCCTGCTCCAGCCCCCCTTCCTTCTTATCCCCCTAGCCCCTAGGACCTCCAACCCCCGAGGTCGCAGAGGTCCCTACAAACAAGGTAGAGGAAGCACCTGAGCCATGCACCACTCCCAGCCCCAGCCCCAGCCCTGAGCCTCTCCTCCCCCCTCCAAGGTTCTCAGCCCCCCTTTTCCCTCCAAGGTTCTCTTCTTGCTCCCTCCCCAGTTACTTCTACCCCAAGTAAATCACAACACTGTTCTGTTTTTATAAACCAAAGTTGTTTACTGTCTCTGCAGGGGAGAGGGCTGTTGGGAGAAAGGGAGGGGTTGTTGTGGGAAAGGCATAGAGGGGCAAGGCACAGGCCCCTAGTGGGGAGGCCGTGGGGAGAGTGTCACTGGGGTCCTTGTGAGAAACTCTCCCTCAGGGCCTCCCAGATGCGCACCCTTACCTGATGGGCCTGGCAGGTGGCAGTTGTGTGCGGCCCTTCCCTACCAGCCCTCAAAGACCCTTCCTTCCCGGCCAGCCTCTGCTCCCCACCCTGGAAGGAACGCCTCCCCCTTCCTCACCATTATGTTGTGGAGGACACAATATGTGGACACCACCTGGGGGATGTTCTGCTCTCCCACATCCAGGTGGGTAAGGAGGCATCTGAACCTCACCTTGAGAAGCCCGAATGCGCAGTCAGCCTGCATGCAGGCGCTGCTCAGGTGGGCATTGATGTGGTCCTTGCTGGGGTAAAGCTGTCCAGTATATGGCTTCATTAACCACAGCATGAGAGGGTAGGCCACATCCCCCATGATGCACAGTGCATGTCCATGTCCCCGACCCTGATGGTGTGTTCGGGAAAGAGAGTTCCGGCCTCCAGCTTCTGGAATAGGCTGGAACTGTGGAACACGCGGGCATCATGCGCCTTCCCCAACCAGCCAACAAAGATGTCCATATACTGGCTGCGGTGGTCGACCAGGGCTGCAGGATCAACGAAAAATGTCCCTTCTGGTTGATGTACTGAGATGCCCGGTGGTCGGGGCCCAGATGAGGACGTGGGTGCCGTCAATAACCCCCCCTTGCAGTTGAGGAAGCCCATGGTGGTAAAGCAACAACGATGGGGTCCACGTTGCCAAGGTAGATGACCCTGCACAGCAGGATGGTGTTAATGGCCCTCACCTCCTGCAGAAGGAGACAAACAAACAAAACAGAGAATCAAAGAGGGTGCCAGAGCCCTTGGGAGGTCCCCGAACTCTCCCTCCCTTCCCCCGACAAATACACCAGAAGCCGCCCCTATATAACCTGCTCCCCTAGCAGGGCTTTGTGAGGGCAGGACTGAAGAACCACTCAGGGACGGGAGCTTCCTCCCACCCCAGCTTCTCCTGGCTCCCTGCCAATACCCCCTAGCTATCTGAGTTTAACCCTTTAGTCACCAAATGCAGGCCAGCACTCCTCCTATCCATCACAATGCCTTTCATTAAAAGGACTCAAAGCAGGCCATGACATTTACAGAATGGCTTGCAAATTGGCCACATCTGAGGGTAGGGATGTAATAGCATAGTGAATTAACCAATAAGGCAAAAGCTGAAGGTTAATGCTATAGACTATACACATTTCCCTCCCCTACCACTGGTAAATTTTTTAGCAGGCTGACCAGTAGCCTGGCTCAGTTCTGGCTCGCTTCAGGTCTGGGACCTACCCCCGCTGCAGCTCTGTATTTCAATAGTATTGGTGGGGGAGGGGGGCGGGCAGGCAGCCCAGCTCAATTCCAGCTGTATCAGAGGCAGCAGTGTGGGCGGCAGGCAGCCAGTCCACAAAGGAGCTGGTTTTTAGATACAGAGGTAGCAGTGTGATGTGGTAGGGGGCTCCTCAGGAGTGGAGGCAGCCCTACCCCCGGGTACTGTGGAATAGTCGAGTAACCAACAAGAATTCATGAGGTAAACTGACTGTTCAGTTAACCGATATTGAACATCCCTAATGTGGAAAGGTGTCCTATCATGGTGCAGAGGACGGAATAAGGCGGGCCTCCCCAGAAACTTTGGGGAGGATAAAAGCTATGAGAGCTTTATAGAGATGTGCAGGGAGGATTCTGCTCCATCTCCAGACATGTTAACAAACTGTTCCAGGGAGCCCCCACTCTGTAGACAGAGTGGCTGCCAGAGATCACACAAAATTGCCTTAACCCACTTGTAGCATGATTAAAAATGTGAACTCACCAGAAGTGCCCTCCCTGTGATTAGGGTCCGGCAGCGATATGTCCTGGGAGGACGGGACTGGCTCCAAAGTTATAAAAAAGTCCTGGCTGTGGGTTATATTGGATGCTTTGCTCACCTGCTGATTATTCTCATCATCATCATCCATGCTGTCCTCCCTGCTGCTGCCTGAGGCAGCCTGAAGAGTCTCTTGGGAGGAATCCAAACAGCGTTGAGACACTAGTTGGGTTCCCCCTAGAATCCTGTGCAGCAGCTCAGAGAAGTAGCAGCGATGACCCAGAACATTCGTTTGGCTCCTTTGTCTTATGGTACGCCTGTCTGAGGTCCTTTATTTTCACACTAAATTAAAAAAAAACAAACAGGCACCTAAAATTTAGGCACATATATAATCACAGAACCGTAGGGTTGGAAGAGACCTCAGGTCATTGAGTCCAACCCCTTGCCCAAAGCAGGACCAACCCCACTAAACCATCCCAGCCAGGGCTTTGTCAAACCAGGACTTAAAAATCTCTCGGGATGGAGATTCTACCACCTCCCTAGGTAAAATAAGTGGCCTGATTTTTTTAAATGATTTCCAAGGGAATTATTGGATGCTCAGACCACTCTTTCTGCATTTAGGCCCTCATTCAACAATCACTTGCATGCAGGCTTAACTTTACTATTGTGAGTAATAATATGCATGTTTGTAGTATGTGGGCCTTATTCCTGCAAGCAGTCTTGCACAGGTGGACGCCTGCACCCATATGGACCACCACAGAAATCAGTGGGGTTTTGTATCACTGTAAAGATCTGCCTATATGGATATAATTTCAGGACAGAGGCCTTCGATACCTAAATATGAATTTAGAAGCCCTAACTTTATGCCCGTTTTGAAAATCTTGACATTAGCCTATTCCCACTCTAGCCTTGCCAGAAAGTTCTCCTACCTGCTTATACCTCATTTAAGATCAAAAGTGCATCCATTATTTTTGTCTCAGATAGCCCCATCTCTGGCTAGCAAATGTGTACATGCAAAATGCAAAAAGAAAATACAAGTTAGCCACCCCCCCCGCTTCCATTTTTCATAAGTGCTAAGTAACATGACCAACCACACTTTAGAGCAATACAATATTTGTCGGCTCGGAAGGGAACCCAATTTGTGCTCAAAGTCTCCCAGTGATCTGGAAAAAGTCACCCTAGGGCAGGTAAATATTACTAGAAAGTATTTTGCTGCATATTAGTGGACTGCATGGGTTCCTATGCTGACCATACATCCCAGTTTTTCTGGGACTGTCCCCAATTTAAATACTCTGTCCCCATGCCCCACCAAGTAGTGAAATGTCCCGGAAAGCCCTGCTGGACATCTCCCTATTTGATGGGGATACCGGCATGGCGCAGCAGCCTCCAGCCCCTCCCCTCCACAGGGCACATAGGGAAGCTGGGACAGCTTCTGATGGCATGCGACCCCTCCTCTCTCCTTCCCCCTGTGGGACCACCTCTGCCACATGGGGTCCTGGTCCAGCGGCACAGCCTCCTTCTCCTCCAGGCCATCTTGGAGCCCCAGCAGAAGCCACGTGGGGCCCAGATGGGGTGCTGTGGGACGGGTCACATTCGGGCTCGGCAGGTGCCAGGACTGGAATAGGGGCTGCCTGTGGTGCCATTTTTAGTACTGCAGTCTGGGTCCCCATGGGCAGCCCTGGCTCCAGTTGGAGTCAAGTGCCAGCTGTGCAAGGCGCATTCCAGCATTGGAATGCATCTTGTGTGGCTGCTGCTTGACTCCAGCTGGAGCTGGGCAGCCTGCGGGGACAGGACTGCGGCACTAAAAATAGCACCACGGGTGGTCTCCACTCCAGTTCTGGGAAGCGGTCAAGCTCTGGGAGCAGCTGGGGCCAGGGCTGTGGTGACTTCTGGGGCCAGACTGCAGGCTCTAGCCCCTCAAACTGCTTTCTGGAAGGCAGAAGGTGAGGGAAGGGGCAAGGGGAGAACTAAGGGGAAGCTGGGGGTGGGGAAACAAAGGGGCTTGTGCTGAGGGGAGGGAGGGCAGGGCAGGGCAGGGCAGGAGAAGAAAGGGGCAGGCACCAAGGGGCAGGGTGGAGGAGTGACAAATGCCAGAGGGCCAAGAGGAGACAATGAGGAAAAAGGCAGGAAGGGGGAGGAGAGGGAAGGTGTCAATGGAGGTGAGAGAGGGGAGGGGACAGGTTGAGGAAAGGAAAGGGGAGGGACAATGGGGGCAAGAGGGAGGAAGAGAAGAGGGGAGGAGTGGATGCCTGGAGAAGAGGCTTTGAAACAAGAGGTGGGTATGAGGAAGGCAGGGGATGGAGCAAGTCATGTGTGAGGGCACAGAGGAACATGAGGGGAATTGGGGCAGAGGGTGGTGAGGGGGTGGGCACCAGGGAGAAAGAGGGTAAGGAGGGCAGGAGCAGTGAGGGAAGGGGGAGGCACCAGGAATGTGCAGGTGCCAGGGGATTGTGGGGGTGAAGCAGAAGGGCAGACTCTGGAGGGGGAGGAACGGGCACCAGAGGACAAAGGCAGGGCAGGTGTTAGGAGAGGGGATGTGAAGGGTTAGTTACAGATGATCAGAGTGGGGCTAGAGGAGGAGTGGACACAGGGGAAAGAGAAGGGCTGGTGCAGGGGAGGGGGGCAGGTCCCCAAAAGGCCAAGGGGAATGAGAAGGGCAGGAGCCAGGACAGCAGAGGAGGGTGTGGGGAGGAGGGAAGCAGCACCAGGGGAGCAGATGGGCTGAGGGGAGGGTGGGAGACATGGTAGCAGAGGGGGAAAGGGAGAGATTTATAAGATATTGATTAATAATTTGGGTGCCACAGTGGCACCCATCCAAACAAGCACACATGAACTCAATACTGGTGCACAAGACAAAATTCACTCTGCTCATGGGAAGAAAATCTTAGAGGGAACATTTCCCTCAGTCTCTCCCCCCAAGTTAATACAATGCCAAGTAGGTTAATGCAATTGTAGGATAGTTGCATTGGGGGGGGGGGGAGTCCTGTGGGGGCCAAACTCAACCCTATTGGTAGGAGGACGGTGGGAGCTCTTAGAGGGGGTCACACCTTTCTGGACCCCCGGTAGTACTACCCCCAGGGGTGGGACTTCTTGTGGCAAGAGGCGTGGCTAATGGGGGTCAGGAGACATGGCTAATGGTGGAGAGGGGGAGTGGCTGTCCCTAATTTTGGTTCCGAAAATATGGGTCCCCCAGTGATGTGGAAAAGCCCCGCTAGGGCGGGTAAATATCGGCAAGTGTTTTGCTGCATGTTGGTGGACTGTAGGGTCCCTCCCCGTGCGTCTATCTCAGCGGGAAACGCAGCCCGGAGCGGTGCAGGAGTCTGCAAACCCCAGTCGTGGGGAATCACGTGCTGCCTGTGGACCCCAGCCAGGGCAGCGGCGGCTGGAGCAGGGAGGCGGGAGGCTGCGGGTTGCGCTCCGGCATTGTCCCGCCTGGGCAGCTCGGAGTCGATCGGCCGCAGGACTCGGCTGCCCCTCGAGGCGGGAGGTAGCGCCCCGAGCGGCGCGGGAACAGCCACTTGCGCGGCGCCCTGGTGCCCCGGCTGCCCAGCTCGCCGCCCGGCGCGGGGGAGGGAGCGGACCGAGCGGAGCCACTGGCACGGCGCCGAACCGGGCCTTTGAACCCCCCTTCCGGCCGGGCTCCGAGATCAGCCGCCGCAGCTCTCGTGCCTTGTAAGAGAAAGCGGCTCCGGAGTGCCCGGTGGCTTCGGAAAGTTGGGTTTAGGTCCCGAGGCCCTGTGTGTAGCAGGCGCTGCCACGCTCAAGCAGCCAGAAATCTCACCCCGGCTCCTACGAGTATGAGATTTGCTCAAAAAAATCATGGCATAGAAAATTGGGAGTCACTTGCCTTCTGGTTTCCGAGTCTTTGGCTCACATTTTAAAGCCTTCCTCTGCAACTGTGCATGAGAGACAACCTTTCCCCTGCAGGCGGGGATTCTCGGATCACTTGATTCCAGGAGCTTGAGGGGCTTTAAGAAACACATCACATGTTGCAAGAAATGATAACATTAGCAAAAATTGTCAACGCTGCAAGGATAAATGCAGGCGGAGTTGCATTTATTCTCTGCTGGTATTTGCGGGGCAAAATCATATAACCCTGCTGGGCTTCAGTTCCCTATCTGCAAAAAGAGGACAATAGGCTTTGTGAAGTTTAAGGCTCTGGTCCTGGAAATGCTTAAGCCTGTTTATGATAAGTTTTGAAATCCTTGGATAGAAGGCGCTGTAGGTATGCAAAATATTAACTGGTAGTCTGTGTAACTTAAATATATTCGTGTGTATAAATAGTATGCATTGTATGCAAACCAATGTTTTATTGCCAGTGGGGAAAAATATGAACCTGCTACGTAAACAAAATACTCCTACTTGCTTTGTACAGCTTGTTATTTCAGTTTCTGCTGTGGAGCTGAGTTTTCCAGCACCCTTTTGAGCAATTCTGGGTCCACAGGAAATACAAACTTAGAATTAGGGGTGGGAAATAAAGCCCTGCATTTTACACTGAAAGGGTATGTCTGTGCTGCAGCTGGGAGAGAGTCTCCTAGCCCTGGTAGACAGACTCCTGCAAGTGGGACTGGAGCTAGCATGCTACAAATTGCAGTATTGGTGGTGTGGCTTGGCTTTCTAGCCTACAGGGGTGGGTGGACTTAAGAGCTCTACCTATATACTGCTATTTTTAGCATTCCTGTCCTAGCCCCACTCGCTCCAGTCTGCCTACCAGGGCTGGGGGACTTACTTCCACTTGCAGTGTGGACATGCCCATGGGGATTGCTCTGAATGCCAGATAAAACATTTTAAAATACAGAAACACAATGAAAACAAATGAATGGAAGAAGCTGTCTGCTGTGAAAAAGAAGTGCCATCTGGTTTACCTAGTTATGAAGGTTTGGGGGCTTTATTAGTTTGCTAATACATATATATCTATTTCCCAGGAGTTATATTTATATAACACTGTCTGTCTGTGAGTCCGTTTGTTCAAGAAATACCTGCTAATCAGTAAGAGCTAGGGTTACCAAATTTGGCATGCAGCTTCCTCATCTCCTAACTTAAAGCAAGGTTAGGATTTGGTTTTGCCAGGACAACTGGAAGCCCTGGGGAAAGGATTGTTTTCCATAACATGCGAAGGGAGGGACTGCTGATTGGAGGGTCGTGATATGAGAGTGTACACTGGGGGCTCTGTACTACCAAAGGATTGACTAGTAGGGCTGGGGCTCTGCTATCTTGCCTGCCAGTACACCAAGTAGCCCCCCTGCCCCAAACCCTTCCCCCCCCCCAACCCTTGCTTGCAGCACTGGGGGGGAGTGGGGGGGGGAGACCCCTGACAGCTGGGGAGAGAAAAAAGGTCCCTCCTGGCTGGAGGTGGTTGGGGGAGAAAATCGCCTGTGCCAGATGGGACCCCCTGTCCTGAGCCCCTCCTCCCCTCACCCTGAGCCCCTCCTCCCCTCACCCAAACCCTCACTCTCTCACCCTGTTTTGCCCCCAGCATCCTCCCCACACACATCTCCAAGGCCCTGCCCTAAAGGACCTGGGTAACACTGGGTTAGTCTGTTAATATTTGTATAAAAGTGTAGGCCCAGATGCTGGGAATTTATCCATGCAAGGAGATGCTGGCACATATATGGAATTTCTGATAGCTGACCTCTCAGTTGTAGGCATGGATATACAGATCTCCTGTTACCTCCCAGGACACAAAAATAAAATAATCACCTTATAAGAGGTGATTGTACTAACAAAACAAAAAGATATAATTGCTAAAGCTTACTTGGTTGCTAGGTGTTACAGAGCAACTGAGAAAAGAACAGATTAAAACACAGAGAAATGGTATCTCTGTGCTATAGCTTAAAAATACAGTGTAGGGGAGCACATGGGCATAGCACAGGGAACTTTAACCAAACAACAAAACAAAGAAAATAACCTGATCATGACTAAATAGACATTTTCCTTATCTACTTATACTCTGTACTTCAAGATCCAGTCCATTTCCATGTCCATTATTCGTTGTAGGCTTCGTAGTTCTGTCTGGTGCAGTTCATCTTGTTTCCCCAGCTCCTAGCTTAAAAACTCACCAAAGAAAATAGCAGGCAGGCATATCTTTCAATTCAAATTTCAATACACTCTCCCATTGGCTGTCCTGGCTCCCTGCCAACACCTCCTAGCTACCTGAGTTTAACCCTTTAGTCACTGAATGCTGGCCAGTACTACTCCTATCCATCCCACCCCCACCCCCACCCCAAATCACAGAAGGTGCTGGACAGGCTGGACCACACTGGCTGTGATTTCTTCCTGGAGGTTTAGGAAATAACATAGTTAATAATATACATGCACACACTTTGTTCACTACCGAAACACAAAGAACTAAACAAAATACCCCACATGCATAGAATATAATGACTTAGATACAGAAGGAGTTTTAACTATCTTAGTCTGGGAAAGGGAGAGTGCATCAGACACTTTGTTAGATGCTCCTGAGATGTGTTGTATGTCAAAGTCTTGGAGAGTCAAACCCCACTGAAGTTTTTTGTCACTCTCTTTGACTGTGTGAAGTCACTTTAGAGCAGAATGGTCAGTCTGAAGATGAAAGTGTTGTCCCCAGATATGTGGTCGTAGCTTCTCTAGAGCATATACGATGGTGTAGCATTCCTTCTTGGAGACAGACCAGTGGCTTTTCGTTTTAGAGAGTTTTTTACTGAGGAATGCAACAGGGTGGAATTGTTGATCTGGCCCTGTTTGAATCTAAACTGCCCCCACATCACACTCTGAAGCATCCGTGGTGACAAAGAAAGGTGTGTTGTAGTTTGGGGCCCTTAGGACAGGGTCAGACATAAAAGCATCCTTAAGCTGCTTAAAAACTTCCTGACACTTCCAGTCCACTTAACACTTCCCAGTCCACTTAACTGTGTTTGGCTGTTTGTTTTTTTTCTGGTTAGGCCTGTCAGTGGTGAGGCAATCGGACTGTAGTGCAGTCCAAATTGCCTGTAATATCCTGGAGAAGAGGTAACCCCCTTCCATTGCTGCTTTACTAACTGCATTGGCCCCTTAACCTCACGGCCATAAACAAGTTCAAAGGGAAAAAATCCCAAACTGGGATGGGGTACAGTTCTGTAGGCAAACAGTAACTGCTGCAACAGCAGGTCCCAATTATTGGAGTGTTTATTTAGGAATTTGCGTATCATAGCTCCCAAAGTTTCATTAAATCTCTCCACCAGGCCATTTGTCTGGTGGTGGTAAGGGGTGCCAACCAAGTGGTTTACCCCGTGAGCTTCCCAAAGAAGTTCCACGGTCCCTGCCAGGAATTATTTCCTGAATCCATAAGGATCTCAAGGGGCCAACCCATCCTGGAAAAAAAATATCTCTTAGTGCCTGGCACAAGCTCTTCGCTGTGGTGTTCCCTAGAGCTACTGCTTCAGGCCATCGTGTGGCAAACTCCATGAAAGTTATTATATACTGTTTTCCTCTGGGTGTCCTTTTACGGAAAGGACCCAGAATATCCACAGCCACACGCTGGAATGGGACCTCTATTATGGGGAGTACCTGGAGAGGTGCCATGACCTGCTGTTAGAGTTTTCCCACCTGCTGGCACACCTCAGAAGACCAGACATAACTAGACAGACATCCTTGCCCGTCCCCTCCCAGTGGGATGACTTTCACAACCGGTCTTTGGTTCTGTTTACCCCTGCGTGGCCACTAGGGTGATCGTGGGCTAAGCTCAAGATCTTTCCCTTGTACTTAGCTGGAACTACCAGCTGTCTCTGAGGGTACCAGTCCTCCTTGTGCCCACTAGAAAGATTCTCTTGGTATAAAAGTCCTCTTTCTGCCACAAACCTGGACCTCTTAGGAGATATCAGCTCCCCGCTGGGTTGTGTACTTGGGCTTGCTCCCTCTGGAAGCGATGCAGGTGATGTGGGTGTCTCTGCTGGCAGTGAACTGCTCTCTGTTGGTGCACTGGGCTGCATTGCCGGCTCCATCGGTGCCTCTTGTGCAGGTGCAGTTGCTGTTGCAGGCTCTGTGGCACCCTCTGCTGCTGGGTTCCAATCCTGCTACTGGCTGCCCCACCAGTTCCGGTTCTTGGGCTGGTTCCATCTGGATTCCAGGAACTGGATCCACTGCTGCTGTTGTAGTCGCTGGTCTGGGGTCTGGTTCTACCATCTCCTCTGGGTCGCTGGCCCTGGGGGGTCTGAGGATACAGACTGGGTCCCTGTAGAAGGCTTGAGAATGAGGTTAGGTGTAGAGGCCTGCTTAGCCCTGCTGTGGGTGACCATTGCCACCTTCTTAGCCTGCCTCACACAATTGGCTAAGTCCTCTCCCACTAGCATAGGAATGGGATAATCATCATACACTGCAAAAGTCCAAATTCCTGACCAGCCCTTGTATGTAACAGGCAATTTGGCTGTAGGCAGGTCAAAAGAGTCTGCCTTGAAGGGTTGAACAGTTACTTGGGCCTCTGGGTTGATGAGTTCAGGGCCCAGTAGGGACTGGTGGATTGTGTACACCTGTGCTCCTGTGTCTCTCTATGCAATGACCTTCTTCCTGCCCACACTCCTGGATTCTCTTTGCTCTGGGAGGCATCTGGGACTGAGGACTCTAGGGCTGTGTCTAGACTGTCATGATTTTCCGCAAATGCTTTTAATGGAAAAGTTTTCTGTTAAAAGCATTTGCAGAACAGAGCGTCTAGATTGGCACTTTTTGCGGAAAAGCATCCCTGGCCAATCTAGACGCGCTTTCGTGCAAGAAAGCCCCGATCGCCATTTTAGCCATCGGGGCTTTTTTGCGCAAAACAATACCATGTTGTCTACACTGGCCCTCTTGCGCAAAAGCATTTGCGCAAGAGGGCTTTTGCCCGAACGGGAGCAGCATAGTATTTCCGCAAGAGCACTGACGATCATACATGAGATCGTCAGTGTTCTTGCGGAAATTCAAGCGGCCAGTGTAGACAGCTGGCAAGTTTTTCCGGAAAAGCGGCTGATTTTCCGGAAAAACTGGCCAGTCTAGACACTGCCTAGGTGTGACCTCTGGTGTAATGAACTGCACTCTGCTGGTGCTCTTGGGCCAGCTGGCTCATTACACTTAAAACATTACCCAGCTGGCTTGTCGTTGGAGCAAGGTAGATTGCTAGAGAACGGCACTGTGAGATGAGAGAATGTCTGTGACTTCCTTTGGGGTGGAGAAGGCTCCTCCCCGAGAGGTAGGCCCTTGGTTTGCCCCCAGTGGTGGGATGCTATCTCTGGGCACCTCTTTTGGTACTCCCGCGAATGGGTGTCAGTTTTGTTCCCCTCTGTCACTTCCAGCCAACCGGCTCCAATTTTCCCCACCTCTATTATGGTTTTGGGCTTTTTTTTAAGCTTGAATGGGAATAGCTCAGTGGTTTGAGCAATGGTCACCTAAACCCAGGGTTTATGAGTTCAGCTCTTGAGAGGGTGGTTTAGGGAGTTGGGTTAAATCTGTCAGGGATGGTATGTAGTCTGGGCAGGGGACTGGACTTCATGACCTTTCAAAGTCCCTTCTAGTTCTATGTGATAGGTATATCTCCATATATTTATTTTATTTTTATGTATCTTTGGAGCTCTATAGCTCTATATATTTGGTCCACTAGGAACTGTCGCGTTTATACCAGGGGAGATAGCTCTTCCATGCATCCCAGTTCTTTTTAATCTGGTAGGGATGTTGGGTAATGCCACGTCTGATTTTCACCTTAGGGCTCTGAAACAGCGATGGGCATATTTGGTAGTGAGCCCCATCCTAATTCTGGCCTCTTGTTTAAAAAATTTTAGAACTGGTTCACCCCGTGGATCAGCTCCCCTGCAGCACCCCATGCTGCTGCCTCTGATAGAGAGGCAAAAGCGTGGAGTGGCAGGGGGCACTTTGGGAGTGAGGCTGGAGCGCCCTGGCTGCCTGCCCGGTCCCTGGGGACTATAGAATAGTCGAGTAACCAATAAGAATTCATGAGGTTAGTCAACTATTCAGTTAAACAATATTTAACATCCCTATCTGAGGGCAGAACTTGGTTTTATGCCCTAGAGGATTTACCTGTCATTGCTCGAGTCCATAACTCAAAGATTTTTTGTTTTTCTTCACTTTAATCATTACTCTGGGGTGAGGATGAGAAGTTCAGGATGCAGGCTACCCTGGGAAAAGAGGATAACCCCAGCCCTCTCTCACTGCAGCAGCTTATAGCTTGGGGCCAGGTGAGAAGCCCCTGTCTATGGCCGCTGCAGCAAATACAGCCAGGAGAGGGGTGCATGTTCCCTGGCTGGGAGATAGACAGATACCCAAACAATCTCTCTTAAATATATTGTTGATAGCTATTTGTTTCACAACCACTCTCCCCTGCTGCCCCAATGGGGTTATAGCTGTCCCAGTCTCCATCTCTGTCCCTTTGCTGCTCCATGGTATAACTGTCCCTGCTAGCAGACCCCTCTGTTTTGTGTTAGAATTGCATTCCAGGCACATCCCATTTTCCTGGAACAACCAAACCCGTACCTTGTTTTAAGTTATAATAAGAGGAAACTGCATACCAAATTTGGCGGTCTTTGCTCTTAGGCTACGTCTACACTGCCAGTCTTGTGCAAAAACATATGCAAACGAGGCGCCGCGATATTCATTGCCACTCCTCATTTGCATATGTTCTTGCGCAAGACTGGGCAGTGTAGACATAGCCTTAGTGTTTAGGAAAAGTTCTTGAACAAACAGTCACAGATGGACAGATGCACAAACTCTCTCAAATAAATCTATCTATCTATCTATCACTGCACCTGCCACTGAAATGAAGCCTCCTCTGCTATAGAAAGTGGTAGCTGTCTAACTACACTCAGTGCTTCGCAACTAAATGTGAAGGACACTTAACTCAGTAGAATAAAATCTTCAGACCTCTGTTCATTCTAACAGATATTTAAGTACTAATCCATCTATAGTAGACACTGAAAGGTTTGAAATGTATTCAAAGTAATGGATTGTTAACTTCTGTAACTCAGTAGGCTTTCTCCAACATTTTGTACCTAGACTTGTTAGTAGAGTGTAAGAGCTAATGCCAATAAAGTGAGAATGAGCTTGTAAAATATCCTTGAGATAACCCGGCACACTCCTCATTCCCACCGGCACTTAAAAGCACAGTCCAGTTTTTAGTAGCTTGAATGATTGTTCTGAGTTTGATGCTAAACAGATGGGGTATGTCTAGACTACATGGCTCCGTCGACGGAGCCATGTAGATGAGTTTACTAGACATAGGAAAATGAAGCGGCAATTTAAATAATCGCCGCTTCATTTACATCAAAATGGCCACCACGCTGTGCTGATCAGCTGTTTGGCGGCACAGCGGGGCAATCTGGATGCTCCACGGTCGACAACGGAAGCCTTTGTCGACCGTTCCGTTATGCCTTGTGGAATGAGGTTTACCGGAGCGGTCGACAAAGGCTTCCGTTGTCGACCATGGAGTGTCCAGACTGCCCCGCTGTGCCACCAAACAGCTGATCAGCACAGCACGGTGGCCATTTTGATGTAAATGTAGCGGCGATTATTTAAATCGCTGCTTCATTTTCCCATGTCTAGTAAACTCATCTACATGGCTCCGTCAACGGAGCCATGTAGTCTGGACATACCCATGATGTCTGTGCGTTAGGGATGTTACATTTAGATGAATTGCCTAATTGAATAGTTGATGCAATTTGCATCGATTATTCGATTAGTTGATAAAGGCGCCTCTGCCTTTGAAGTGTAGCAACAGCCTTAGGGCGAAAGTGCTGTGGGAAGCATGGGGCCAGCGGGAGACTCAAGCAGTCCCCCGCTGGCCCCATGCTCCCCATGGAATTTCAAAGTGGCAGCGCCACGTGGAGCCCGGGGTCAGCTGGGGACTCTGCTGACCCCAGGCTCCATGCAGTACTGCTGCTTTGAAATGCTGCAGGGAGCTCGGCGTTAGGCTCCATGCGGTGTTTCAAAGCAGCAGCGCCACATGAAGCCCGGGATCAGCAGGGGAGTCCCCAGCTGACCCTGGGCTCCACACGGTGCTGCCACTTTGAAACGACACATGCAGCCTGGGCCAGCTGCACACAGCGTTTCAAAGCAGCAGACCCTGAGCTCTACATGGCACTGCCACTTTGAAGCACCCCCTCGTCTCCCGCCCTGCTGCCTCTTTCTGATAGAGGCAGCAAGGGGGGGAAAGCAACTAGTCGACTAGTCATTCACATCCCTACTGTGTGTTATTGCAACATGTGATGGCTTCTCAAATAAAGCTCAAGATTTCATTCTTCTTTGTGAAAACAAGATGGTGAGGTGAAAATTTATGCAGCATTGGTTGCTTAGTTACCAAATAATTGTCTTTTTTTAAGTATATGGGTTGAAAAAGAAAACCAGAAATGAAAACATAAATGAGTGAAAGCATAAGGATGAGAGATAAAAAAAGTATTTTATTATGCTTCTGTTTCAGAGAATGAAAATGGCTTCCACCAAAGCGAGCTTTCGTTTGGCTGCCTGTTTACTAAACATTTCAGAGGCCAGAAAAAAAGATATTGTTGAGAAAATAGCTAAAACTGCTATTTATGATGAGAAGGGTAAGGTCGGCAGAGTCCTAAATCTATCTTCAGGGCTTTACTTCAACACCATCCTTTTTCCCCAAAACTGGTGTTTGGGAGCCCACTTAGTCGTACCCTTGGGGGGAAAGGGGTGCACAGTCTCACCTTTGTCCGTTCTCTCCCATGCATTCCCTACTCCCCTTTTTTATCTTGTTCCTCCTTTCTGTGTTATTTTGTATATTAATTTTTTGTTTGCTTTGCACTTTATTTTATTCTTTGTTCCTCCCGGCATCCCTCTTTCCTTCAGGTCTCTCTTCTCACCCCCTAACTTTTCTGGTGAGCCTGGCAAAGAGGTTCCACTCACAGCCAGCTACTACAAGCAGTTCTGTTCTGGCAGGTAGCAGAGAGAGAATAGGATGCAGTACTCTGTAGCACTACTGGGGGCAGGGAAGGGAAGAGCCCAGAGGCATCTGGATCTTGCAGAAGTCTGCCTATGTATCTTAGGGGGAGTCTGACACCATCATTTTGGGCGGGAATACTTGGTTGACTAGCACTAATATAGATATGCATATTTGGTAAATTCATCCCTCTGCAGAGGCAGCCCAGGCCTGTGCACCATGTAAGTTCCATGTAAGGCCTCAAATTAGGGTTTGTGTGGTTCATAGTTGTTGTGCTGGCTGAATGCAGAGAGGTGAATTTCTCCCTTAAGATGAAGATGCATCCATAGTTTGTTTGAGCAATGTGTGCCATTGAGACAGTAAGCTTTAGTACAGCCAGAGAACTTTCTCTGGAATCTGCTACGTTTCAAAGCTTCTTTGCTAATCAGTTGCTTTTGTTGGGAACATGAGCAAACAATTCAGAATTTGAGAAATGTGGTTTAATTTTCTTGGTCTGAGAAAATGCATATGTTGTTATATGTATTTGTTTTCATCAAACCAGTTCAAGTAAAGCAGTTTGGTTGTTACCTAACCATTGTCTGGATATTCCATGATAGCATTCCCCCTACAGCTAAGTAACCAATGTATATTAATTCTTAATTATTACATGTTTAGATGGTAGCCAGAACACAGCATGGCACTTTTCAAAGACTTTTAAAAAGATAGCAATTTGTCCCAAGTAATTTACATATAAGCATATTTAATCACGCTACTCCATTGCATTTATTTTTAACAATTTTTTTTTGTATTCTCTTTCAAACTGTTTTCTGATCTCTGTGCATTTAAATACTAGCTTGTATTTTGGCTGAAGATTGGAGTATCTGTGAAAACACCTGTTAAATGCTGAAGAAAACTCCTTTCATGTTGATATGCAGCTTTAGTATTTTTGCTGATAACACAGAGAAAATTCCAGTTCTGGCTCATTATTTTCCGAAACAGCAGCACTTAAAGTTACCTGTCTCTGTGATTAAGCGGGTATACAAAGAAATATGTGGCAGCCAAACGCTTGATGGATAGCTAAGTCTTGACACATAGTTTTATCGAGCTTATTAGTGACAACATTTCAAATGGAATTGCAGCTATTATACTCCATTACTCTGTATATCAAACAGTTTACTTCTGCTGAAATTCATGCTGACAGCTCTGCTTGCCAGTCGTCTTTTTTTTTTATATATATATGGACATTCAAGAAAGAATGTTTTATTCTTTCAGGAATTTACTTAGTTGAATAGGATGAAAATGAGACTAAAAACTTTTCAGATTGAAAAATAAATTCATATTTTTTCCTAAGAGGAGCTATTTTGAAAACTACTAAAATAGCAGGGTATGCGCTCTCATTTCTGATTTTCTTTCACCATAGGAAAAAAAGCACCTGAGATGATAAGGAATTTATCGCATTTAAGTGTTAAGAAAAGAGATTTTTTTTGTGTTTTTGTAATTTTTTAAGTTAAACAACAAAAAGTGTGTGAAATAGCTTCAGGGTGACTGATATAAATCAATATAACTCAGTAGGAAATTAAGTTAAAGCTGTTCTGAAGGATTCCCATTGTTCGCATTGGGTTTTTGATCAGGCTCTTTAGGCTAAAATTCTAGGCTGATGCTTAACTCATAGCCACTTTGGTACTCTGTGATTTGTCTGGCAGTGGTAATGTGGATATGACTCATAAAATAGTTGCACCACAGTTTATCTCACTATCCCTCTGACTCTGGCCTTTTTTCTGAAGGTTTATTTACCATAGGGCCAAATGCTGCTTTCCCATGCACATATGCAGCCCCCATTAGCTTTGATGAGAGTTGCAACCACAAAAATGAGATCAACATTTGGCCTCCTACCCTATCTTTGCATCATGGTTTTCAGTAATTATTACCAGGATCCTCTCTGCTGTAGCCTTTAATTCTCACAAGTGTGTTGGGATATAGTTTGTTTTGAGTTGCTGCACAAAATAAGGTCCTAATCCTGAAAACAGTTATCTAGCAGAGAGTGAGCTCAGTGGGACTCTGGGCAGATGCAGAGATCTGTGGTAGTGCTGTTTTCAGGGCGGGGGTTCAGGCAATAATGTATTCAGATGGCGAATAGCGATAGAACATGGGCCCAGTGGTGCAGTGTGCACTTGATGTCTGTGAGGAAGTGTTCAGTTGAAGGCACAGAGGGAATTGCAGAAACAGGCCTGGGAAAGTCATTCCTCCTAATTCATACAAGCAGTCCTGTTGAAGTCAATGGACTATGTGCACAAGGAGCATCCTCTTTATTTGTAGACTGGAATTCCTGAAGGCTTCAATACACATCATGAATACTCTAAATAAAGAGACACAATAATTAAGGCCCCTATTAATCAAAGTATCAAAGTGATTATTCTCCTTTATTCGACGCTGGTGAGGCCACATCTAGAATATTACGTCCAGTTCTGGGCCCCCCAGTATAGAAAAAATGTGGACGCATTGGAGCGGGTCCAGCAGAGGGGAACCAAAATGATTAGGGGGCTGGAGCGCATGACCTATGAGGCGAGACTGAGGGATTTGGGTTTGTTTAGTCTGTAGAAGAGAAGAGTGAGGAGGGATTTGATAGCAGCCTTCAACTTCCTGAAGGGCGGTTCCAAAGAGGATGGAGAGAGGCTGTTCACAGTAGTGCTGGATGGCAGAACAAGGAGCAATGGTCTCAAGTTACAGTGGGGGAGGTCTAGGTTGGATATTAGGAAAAACTATTTCCCTAGGAGGGTGGTGAAGCACTGGAATGGGTTACCTAGGGAGGTGGTAGAATCTCCATCCCTAGAGGTTTTTAAGTCCTGGCTTAACAAAGCCCTGGCTGGGATGATTTAGTTAAGGTTGGTCGGTCCTGCTTTGGGCAGGGGGTTGGACTCAATGACCTCCTGAGGTCTCTTCCAGCCCTACGATTCTATGACTCTGTGTATGTAAGGACAAGTTTAAGTCTGTCGTTGTTAAGCAAAACACTTAGGCCTACATGCAAAGGCAGTGGCGTGTCTAAATACCTTTGAGGATCTGGGTTCCAAAAACTTAACCTGAAACATGTACCTAAGCCCCATAAAGTTCAGCACATGCTCAAGTGACTGGCAAATCGATATTGTAAACATCTGCCTTTTGATGTGCATGAAAAGTCTAAAATCTCTTGTTTTTCCTCCCACAGGACAGAAACATTCTCAGGCCACAGTACTTAATATATTTTCTGATTATGATTACAACAGATCAGTCATAACCATAGCAGCTCCCATTGATATGTTAGGTAAGATGATCTGTTATGTTGTTTAAATATTTTTATACTTCAAAAATCCTCTTGCCTTCTGTTAACTTTCAGATAACTTCTGCTTGGACTGACTGCCTGGGGAAAGACAGGGCTCACCTCTGGTTTCCTTCCCTTTTAACTACCTGGAGACTTCCTGGATAAGTTGGGAGTTGGAATTGTCTGTGCTGAACATTCTGTAAGTAGCAAGCCCCAAACACGCTATTTTGAAAAGAGGAAATCTGCCTGGTGATGGGATAAAGCTTCTTAGAAAATAACTATGTGAATTTTGTCAAATTGTTGAGGAGATTTTCTCACACAGAAATGAACAGTATCCATCCAGTTCTTCATGCCTTTAAAAATCTTCCCCTAAATAAATAAAGTTATATCCAAGCATTCCAAAATGGATTATCCATTTTGTTTATACACTTCCAAGGAAGTTGTTCAGAGCTTTTGGTGTGAGGTTAACATGGATCTTGTTTGGATAACTGAAATAGGAAAAAGTGGTATATATGTCTATACCAGTGGTCTCCAGTCTTTTAAACCACAAGATCACTTTTTCAGTTGAAGTGCAATGTAAGATCTACCTCAAACCCAAATACCCTTGCCCGGCTTCCTTCCCCCACTTCTCTTAGGCCCCACCCCTGCTTCACTCCTTCTCTGAAACCTCACCCTGCTCACTCCATCCCCAAATCTCATTCACTTTCACCAGGCTGGGGTAGGAGTGCAGGCTCTGGTCCTGGGCCAAGGGGTTTGGAGTGTGGGAGGGGATTCCCTGAAGGTAGGGTGGTGGGGTGTGTTCTGGAGTGGCCTAGGCGCTCAGGCATTTGTCTGTAGAGTGCAGGGTTGGGGGCTTGAGTCCTTTCCCCCTTCTGCCCACCGTGGGAGTGGCTGGATAATTGCCCTAGGGATAAAGCAACAGAATTAAGGCAGGGCTACTCCTGCACTGCTCCTGAAAGCAACTGGCATGTACAGCCATGGCTCCATGTGCTGCCCCTCATCTACAGGCCCTGCCTCCACTGGCTGTGGTTCTCTGTTATTGATCAATTAGCCTGTCATAAGACGGGATTTTCAGGTCTCTCCTCCCTGTTGGTCTTCTCTCCTGAGCCTCCGGTCTCTCTCTCTCTCCTCCCCTCTCAGCTCTCCTCCACCTCCTGCCTCTCTCTCTTTCTCTTCTCCTCCCCCTCCTGCTTCTCACTTGGGGGACCAAGGTCTACTGGTAGATCCCAATCTACTGGTTGGTAATCACTGGTCTATACTTACCTGAATCTTATGCTTTCTTAAAGCTATACAATGCAATTTGTTTTAAAATGGAGTTCCCTGGTGGTTTCCTTATTAGCATGATCAGACTCATATTTTGATAAAGTTCACAGTGATATTTTACAGTAATCTTTACACCATCACCAGGTAGAATTTCCTTTTATTTAAAAAAATGGATGTGTGTTTGTGCTTGTTGCTGTAATTGTAATTACTCATACATCACAACAACCTTAACTCTGACCCCAATGAACACTGTTTTTCTATTAGTAATATCAAAATATAAACACAGCACAGCGCCCTTCTGAAAAGGAAACAGAATAATATATGTTCTCATTAATGTCCCATGTTCATTAATTTCTAATGCTAGTTCAGGTATATCAGTTTACTCTAAATTGTCCCATGTTCATTAATTTCTAATGCTAGTTCAGGTATATCAGTTTATTCTAAATTATATTATACACTTATCTAATGAAAACACATACAATATTATTCTACAATAAAAAAGCAATTTTAAGTTCTTTCCCCAAAAAATCTAATGCACAAATATATCCGCTGAACAATTTCCTTAACAAGAAAATGTTCTGATCCTGGACTTTTATTTTATATGGGTAAGATTATTTTGAAGACAATTCATTCCTTTGTTTGCCCAGGTTATATACACATTCTAACCAATATTAGATTTATCCTCTTACCTATTAATTTACTCCATTGAGTGCTATGTTTTTTATAAATGATGTGATAAGTAAGTACATTGTTGTCACTTAGCAGCCTTAATTTATTTTTAATTTTATTTTTAAATATGATAGAGAAATAAAAATAAGGCTCACTTCCCCACCCATAAAAAGGTGCTGTAAAGCTATTTGACATGTACATGAAAACAGTGAATTAAGAAGAAAGCTGAATAAACCAGCAACTATTACACATTTCAGCATTCAGGACTTCACTAAAATAAACTGTTATTGAGTTTGGACTGAAACCAAAAACAGCAGGAGACAACATTAATTGCCTTGTGATGAGATTTTTATTTCATTGAGTGTTTTTGTGTGTGATGCACAGCTTTCTTGAGGTAAGCACATTTCTAAGAGTTACAGGACCTTGAAATTTCATTAACACATTTTTTTGAAGATCAGCTGGGGGAAAAAATAGTACTAGAATGAATTAGAAAGAGATTATCTGTACCACTTTAGTCCTGGAGCAAGAATCTGAGTGTGGTTTTAACTCTCTCTCTCTTGTTTAGTTTTAATTGAGTTGTGTTTTCAAATAGAATCCCTTCATGTGATCTCCAGAACAGAAGTATTATTCTGACTAAGCTTTAGGACAGGGCTGCAATAGTGTTCCCTCTAAGGTGTATGCCTGCGCGGCCATGCACAAAAAATTTGAAACCCGCCCACCTCCTTTGCAGAGCTGTTGGATCTGGAAGGTGAGTGGCGTGGCTGCTCCCACAGCTGGGGCCGCATGGCAGGCGGGGCCAAGGTCACGTTGTGGGGTGGCTGCTCCGGCTGCCGCCGGGGATTGGGACCGCATGGCTGGAGGGCTGGCGGCTGCTGCCAGGGATTGGGGCCTCCCTTCTTAAAAGAAGAGCTTTTTCAAATTGAAATTTGATTCACTCGTTCCTCTTCACAAGACCCACTAAATCGACCCTGGTGGATCTATTGCTACAGTATTGATCCACCCTGTAGTGAAAGCAAACCCTCAGTGTTTTAGTCAGGTTTGACTGACTCCTAATTGTCTCTTTTGCATTTGTTAGGCAACAGTGTCATTGCTGCTTGTACTGAGGCTTTCCATTCAATTGATATGGCTATCCAGGAAGGAATCCATCCTTGCCTTGGAGCAGTGGACTTAGTTCCTATCTATCCTCTTTTGGATGTGAGCATGGAGGAGTGTGGAAAAGTGGCTCAAAGTAAGTGGAAGTTTTAGTGCAGGGATGGGTAAACTCAGCTCTGGAGGCCGCATCTGACCCGCCAAGCATTTCTCTCTGGCCCAGCTAATTAGCAGCGATGCATACTTACAGTCAGCAGCTGGCAATGTGTTGTCAGCCGACAGTGTGTTCAGCTGCCCCTCCCCCCACCTTGCTTTGCCGTGCAAGCTGCTTCCAGGATTCTCCTACTATTTGTGCAGGGGGTTGCCCTGTTCCTGTACCCCATCTCTGCAGAGCAGGGTCATAAACGGAGACACACAGTCAGCAGAGCTGCTCCAATCTGAAGCCTGTGCCTCATAGGAGTGCGGGGGGGGGGGGCAGAAACAGCAGAGCAAGACAAATTTCCCTTAAAGAGAAAGAGCATGGCTTCTCACAGAAACTTAACACATACACTCTCTGTCTCACTGTCATGCACACACACTGCCCCACACACTCTCCCAGTCTCTGTGCCATACACATTCAGTCTGTGTCACAAAGTCTGTCTCGCACACAAAGTGCCTCTCTTTCACTTACACACTCTCACTCTTTCATTCCCTCTATAGCTCCAGCCCCACCTCTTCCGCCCCAGGCTCCGCCCCTTCCCGGGGCTCTGGAGACAGTCCGTGACCACGTACCAACATTTGTGAAGTGGCCCCCCTGCGAAAATGATTGCCCACCCCTATTCTAGAGTCACAATTCTGTTGACAGGACTGATGAAGAACAAGGCTGATCATATTCCTTAAATTCTGTCTCTGTCCCTGTCTAGAGTAAGGTTCAGAGGTACATGTTCAACTTCCCTCAGGTTTTAACATGACCAGTTTGCACCACTTTAAATTCTAGCATGTGCATTAAGCATGTGCCTAGGTTTCCTGAACTGGGACCTGAACCAAAATAGGAATAGATATATTCGTTACAGTGGGAGCGGTCTAGGTTGGATATTAGGAAAAACTATTTCACTAGGAGGATGATGTAGCACTGGAATGGGTTACCTAGGGAGGTGGTGGAATCTCCATCCCTAGAGGTTTTTAAGTCTCAGCTTGACAAAGTCGTGGCTGGGTTGATTTAGTTGGGATTGGTCCTGCCTTGGGCAGGTGGCTGGACTTGATGACCTCCTGAGGTCTCTTTCCAGCTCTGTGATTCTATGATTTGGCCCTCATAGCCATGCAACTTCGTGCTGAGTGTCAAAGCCATGACTTATTGTGGCCGGCAATGCTCTCCCAGTCTCTGTGCCACACACACAGTCACTGCCACACACTGTGCATTAGACAGAGTAGTTTGCTTGTAAAGCATTTTGAAACTCTATAGGGTGAAAATATTCTGTTCCATTTGGGTTCTTGTTCCTTCCCTCATCACTCTAATATCTGAGGTCTTTTCTGAGAAATACACTGCGCAGTGTTTGCATTCATCACATGTTATTTGTCATGTGACATTGTGCTGATGACTTGACAGTGTTCCTTCCTCTGCAGCTGCAGAGGCTTGGGCTGCTTTGAGACTTGAACTCTTTCTTTTGTGTGTCATGGCTCGAATGGACACTTTATATAGAGATGGATTTCTGCCTATAGTGAAGCATGTACAAGCCTTTAGTGTTAGAAGGTTAAAATCCCTTCACACTCGCTGCTTTAACTAACCAACCTGCGTTTAATAACCAACCTGAAAGAAACAAAGCTGAGAGAAATGTCAAGTGACTTTGCAGACACAAGATACACATTAGTGCAAGTCAATCATATGCAATCAGTGTAAGTGGACTCCAAACTGCACTTTTTTATTACACTAAAATCCCAGTGAAAAATCTCATTGAAATCCCTAAGGGTGTGTCTACACAACAGGGCTTACCTCGAAATAAGCTACACAAATTGAACTATGTCAATTGTGTAGCTTATTCTGAGATAGCTTATTTTGAAATTGGGGGTGTATACACAGCACTTATTTCGAAATAGAGCCCTCTTCCTCTGACTTCCCTTATTCCACGTACAATGAAGATTACAGGAGTCGGAGTAAGAAGTCCTCCAGCTTGACAGGATTTCGACATTATTTTGAAATAACTGCCTGCTGTGTAGATGCAGACTAAGTTATTTCGAAATAACTCTAGTTATTTTGAAATAATGTTGCTGTACAGATGTACCCTATATTGTCTGTTATTCATCTGGAAAACTTTTGCGATAACAATATAAGCATTATTTAAACTGCTGTGCAGACAAGCCTTTCATTTTGGTTTAGGCTTGACATGAACAATCACTGAATGCATAGTCTAAATAGCCAAAGTTAAAACAGAACCACCATAAAAAGCAATAGTTTGAAGTGAATACAAATAATCATGAGTAGATGTCTCCAGACCACTTAGGGAAAAATTAAATAGTGTGCGTGGCCCTTTCAGGGCACCATGAAGGGGGGACCTTTAATCCCAGGGTAGGAAATGCTACCATTGCAGCTTATGGCCTTACAGACTATGGAAATATGGTACTGGGTCCGAGTGTTGCTGGAATGATGAGTGATCATAAAGGCATTCAGTACTGATAGGATGTGGGTTCTGACTCTTCATTGATATGCTGTTTTTATTTACTGCATTGGCCTTGTTCAGTTAAATCAAATCGAATAGTTTTGCTGTAAAGTCAAGCATTGGTATTGTGCTTTTTAAACATTTTTTACAGACATAGCTGAGATTTTGACCCTTCGTGTCCCGGGAAGCAGTATGTTTCTTTTTGGACAAGCTGATCAGCCTAAGAAACGAAGTCTGGTTCAGAGAAGAAAAGAACTGGGTTGGTTCAAAGGGAGAGATTTCAATTCAATGGGGGTCAAACCTGATATGGGAGCTGCACCTTCCCAACGATATGGTCTAACAGGTAGGAACCTGCACTGCTTAAGTGTCTGGCTAAAATACAGAATTTGATATGGCCAACAACGCTCATCGAAGCCCACTGAAGTCAGTGGAATGACTCTCATTTATTTCAGGGGGCTTCAGATCAGGCCCTATAAAAGGGCCAAATCCTGAAGCCCTTTAGTCAGTCCATACTCAGGAGAAACTTCCATTGACCTTTGTGCCTGAGTAAGGACCTCCTTTAAGAAGTCACATCAGGGATAGTCACCTGTGTTGTTGCCTAGATGCAATAGAAACAGTCAGTATTACAGAAGAAATTATTTAAAAATCAAACACGCAGCTGTATTTTTCATATTAACATGTGCTCTTGCTTCTTTTTATAGAGTTTACGGTCCGAAGGGACCATCAGATCATCTAGTCCGACCTCTGTATCACAAGCTGCCAACACCATCCAGCACCCACACATTAAAACCAACAACTGAAATGAGACCAAAGTTTTACAGCCTACAGGAGATCAGATTATTATGTGCCACAGGCAGAGACGAGGAGGAAGTGAGGTGTACCAGTGTTCAGGGCCTCTGCAGTGTCAGTGAAATTAGTAAATGAGAAAGAAGCCAAATAATTTTGGCAAGTGACCCATGCCCTGCGGCTGCAAAGGAAGGTAAAAAACCTCCAAGTTGACTGCCAATCTGATGTGGGGGGAAATTCCTTCCCAGCCCCACATAGAGTGATCAGTTAGACCCTATGTGAGCATGTGAGCAAGAACCACCCAGCCAAGCCATCTGAAAGAGCACATGTTTGGTGATGTCACTTTGGGGCATGGTTCACCCCATCCAATGTCTCATTTCCAGCTGTGGCCTTCAGAGGAAGGCATTAAAAAAAACAACCAAATCCAGACTAATCTGCCCTTCCTGACCTCTGTAGGTGGGTGGTTGAAACCCTGAAGCATGCAGGTGAATAGTCCCATTGAGTCTGTACATGTGAGTAAAGTTAAATTATGTGCATAAGCATTGGCAGAGCTGGGGCCAAGTTGGTACCTGTATAGATAGTAATTACAGCGGGCAGCTGAGTAGAGAGTGTTGATGGTGCTGTTTTCCTAACTTGAATTGCTGCTATAAATGTCACTTGTGGGTTATATGTATTCCCCCATTGAACCCCAGGATATTTTTTTTATCACAAACGTAAATGATTATTATTTATTTCTTTTATTATAACCGTAATCCTTAGCCCTTATACAGAGCTTTTAGTTAATAGCTCTCAAAGTGCTTTACAAAGGAAAGTCAGCATCATTATCCCCATTTTATAGATGGGAAAGCTGATGTATAGGTCAGTGAAGTTACTTGCCCACGGTTTAGTGACGATCTGTCAATAATGACTTTCAGATCTATATAAGCACTATATTAAAAACAATAACCAAGACCTTTAAATATTTAGGCAGTCATTTAAACACTGGTGCCTGGTATGTTGACAGTAAATTGTGTGTGTTTGCTTTTTAAGTAGAGTTGCTCCACCCTCTCTGAAAATCTAAACACTGATTATATTGGGCCCCCCTCAGGGAGGGCTGCATCTGAACAATCTTGCCCCTGACTTTAGGAAATTCAGGAAGTGGTCCCATCTCTATGAGTTACGCACAGGGTGAAAGTAACTTAAATTTCTTACTGGTGCTATCCTATAGCAAACCCCCACTTGGTGGTAAGGAGTTCAGGGCAGGGGGTGATATGGCAGTGCCAGTGAGAAATTTAAGTGTGGGGTGGAATATGGGATCTCAGGGCATGGAGTTGGAGTGTGTGGGGGGAGATGCAGCAGTCAGGATTGGGGTGGGTGGGGGGCTCAGGACAGAGGTTTGGAGTGTGGAAGGGGGTGCAGGTGTCAGGGGTGTGGACATGGCTCAGGGCAGAGGATTAGGATGTGTGCTTGTAAGGGGGAGGGGCTGGGGCAGTCCCAGTCACTGTTGGGTTACCTTACCAGGGTGGTAGATGGGGCCATGCCCTGCTGCTCCTGTTCACTGTGCTGCCACAAGAGAGCTGCAGGCCAGCTGTGTGTGGGCACTGCTGCAGGGAAAAGGATGGCAGTGCAAAAGACCCCCTGACCTTCCATTCCTTTCCTCTGGCTTCTTCCCAGGGACTGCCAGCAGTAGTGTATGCCACAGACTGCATGGCGTCCAGGGAGAGATGTGCAGGGTAGCAGGACAGGCGCTGATGCCCCACCAGAATCCTGGTTAGAAGTGGGCACACCTCCCTTACAGTGTGCCCCCAGCTGGTTCCTTTCACATCTGCTTGCCTCACCTGGCTGTGCATGCGGGGTTGGCAGGCTGCAGCAGGAGCCCATGAGCTTGGCTGGGAGAGTACACCGCAAGCCATGCTGCATGCGCCTCCATCAGAGCACCCCAGCCGGCTTTTGCTGGAGTAACGCACCGGGGTGTACCACCTTACTTTCACCACCTGGTTCCACATTCCCTTATTTGTCCAGAACTCTGACAGTAAATTCCCAGTTGTGGAATTCGTGCAAAAGAAGCCTTTAATTGCTGCTGCTTTTAGATGAATCGCAATAAAGAATTCAAGTGACAAGTTGGGAGAGCACTCTAACCCCAACTCTAACCCAGTGGTTCTCAGACTTTTTGGTCCATGGCCCACCTGGCTCCATGCAAACGTTTCCATGGACCACCAGTTGCTAAAGGAAATTCACCATTAATTACATCATTACACCCAAGCCATTTTGCTAGTGCTGCAGCCAGGGAGAATGGTTTAATTTAACCTGTAGGAAAGAAAATATTAATTTAAATTGTTAAACCGATTAAGTGCTCTGACTTTCTCATGTTAGTTTATCAAACTTAATTTTAAATAAAGAAAAATATTAATTTAGGTCCAACACAAAAAAGTTCCCATGTTTTCTTTATTTATAGCAGGGGTGAGGAACCTTTTTTGGGTCAGACAAATTCAAAAGTAAAAATCAGTTGGGGACCACACAAGTGAGAAGAAAAAAGTCCAAAAATCCTCCAAAAATCCCCCAATTGAGACACTTAACTCCTCTGACACTCCAGCCCCACTGGGGAAGGGGGAGCGACAGGGAGGACCGAGGTTCAGGGCTTCCCACAGGCCAGATTAACTCTTCTGGGGTTCCAGGGTTAGTGGAATTTATGGCGCCCCCCAGGCTCTGGAGTGAGGCTAAAAAGAGGGGTTCAGTATGCAGGACAGGGCTGCCAGTGAAAGGGAGGGGGATGCAGAATCTGGGCAGGAGGTGGGGTGCATGAGGGGGTGAGAGTGCGAGGTCTGGATAGGAGGTAAGGGGCAGGAGCAGGCTGGGAGTAGGGTGTCTGGCCAATGGGAGGGGGCAAGAGCAAGGGAAGATGCAGTGTGTGGTCAGGAGGGAGAGTGCAGGAGCAATGGTGGGTGTAGGAGCAGGCTGAGATAGGCTGTCTGGTCAAGGGGGAGGGGACAGGAGTGGGCTGGGGGTGCAGGGTCTCAGCAGGGTGTATGTGTGAGGGGATACAGGGGTATGGATATGGGGGGGCACTTACTTGCCTTTGCTCCCCACACCAGTCCCAGGCACCACCTCCCACTGCTGGTCAATGGGAGCAGTGGGGAAAGCCTCCAAGCAGAGTGCCCACATGCTGCTGTTCTCCCACTCGGGGGAGGGGGAGCGCTTCTTCCCCGCAAGCCAGATCACTCAGTGGGGCTTGGGACTTTCTCTTCTCTCTCCCCGCACAGCAGGAAGCCGGTGCTGGTGCTCCAACTGCACAGGGGATAGAGGGCGAGGTTGGACACCAACACGGGCTGTTGAGCTGCGGACCATCTGGGAGGTGGTGGTCCACAGACTGCAGTTTGAGAACCACGGCCCTAACCTCTTGTAAGGCATAGCACTTAGAGCCTGATCCTTCTACTGAGATCAGTAAAAACAGAGATGTATAAAGATGGCTAAATTTTTTTTTTGCCCTTTTGCTAGAACTCAGAACCCAGCACTGCAATGAAATGAGATACAACAGCACCACAGGCATTGCTGCTCTTTCCCATTGCTGCTAAAATTCCATCCCTCCAGTTTTTACAATGTATAGTTACTGTGATGCATGATACAGATTAATCGAAGTCGCACTTGTGTGACAATGTAGAAACTCTACCTAGGAAAACCTTTCACAATTCTTGCTTACATAATGTAGGAGGAGAGCTCTGAACATATGTATGCAGGTCAAAACTAGAGAAGAGGGAGGAATACATCAGTTTGATTTGCTAGCAACC
Organism: Pelochelys cantorii; assembly: GCA_032595735.1. NCBI lineage: Eukaryota > Metazoa > Chordata > Testudines > Trionychidae > Pelochelys > Pelochelys cantorii. The sequence goes on along the minus strand of CM064332.1, from coordinate 62,815,403 downwards.
CTGAAAAATTAAAAATAAAGCAGTTTCTGGTCAAACTAAAATGTATTTTAAAAATTGGCAAATTGAAAAATTTGGAGGGAGGTTGGGAATGGGGGACAAACCAAACATGTTTTGAGAATTTTTATATTTCAAATATTTAAATACAAATTTAAAGGACATTTCAAAAGGTTCTGAAACAATTCATTGAAACCACACCGCATTAGCAAAATATGCCATTCCCGATCCCAGTTCTAGTCAGAACAGAACAGAGCTCTGAACTAGCAGGTTTGGTTTTACTTTTGCCTCCCAAAAGGCCCACTGAATGGGGGGAGGGGTGGCAAAGGGGACAGTTGTTGCAGGCCTGGCAGCTCTGAGGGCCGCACTCCAGATGGCAGTGAGGGCTGGAGGGGGAGGAGGACAGCGGAACACTCACGGAGAGTGATACTGGTGCACTGTGGGCACCAGGGAAGGCTGGCTGGCTCTGCCTCTTCTGCCCGAGGCCCCATCCCTTCCAGGAGCATAGAATTGGTTCCTTCCCCTTGCCTAAGGGCTCACAGAGGCTGTTGGCACTGTTGCCTCAAAAGTTGTACTTTTGAATTTGGCAGCTGAATAAATTCCAAAATCTCTAAGTGGTAGATCAGTGCTGCAGCGATCAATCCGGAGTTCAATGTAGCAAGTCTAGTTAAGACTCACTCAATCAAACTCAGAGTGCCCACACTGGTGGCCGGTACTCCTACTTCTGCAAGGATCAAGAGAAGCCAATGGGAGCATTGGCCTCCTGCTGTGGGGATAGCAGGGAAACTCAGAACAAGATACTGACATAGCTGGAATTGTATATCTTGATTCAACGTTCCCTTTTAGTGTAGACTTGGCCTAAGTTTCATTTGAGCTCTGCCTGCACACTGGGAAAATGCAGTCTATGGGGTTGTGAGTTCTAAAGAACTCTGACATGCTGCATTCTAAATGTTCCCTACTGCACTTTAACATTGTTTGTAATGCTGTATGAAACACAAATGACTACACTGAAATGCAATAGGGAACATTTAGCACACACAGACAGGGTCTGTATGGACTAGTTAATGTGCAATTAATTAGTGTGCTTTTGTACTCATACCCCTACGCAATATGCATTACCCCATGGTATAGACAAGTGGTGGGGTTTGAGTCAAGCAATAATAAGTGAGGTACAGGAGCATACAACAGACCAATTTCATCTGAAGGTCGACCTAGGTGTGCTTAAAAACCAGAATCATGACTGTCTCATCTGCTTTGGGGCATCATACCAAAGTTTCGCTTTGCTGTGTTCCAAATCTGTCTTTGGTTCTGCTCATTGGTAGGCCAATACCTAATGTGTGTCCATCTTATTTTTGTTCTTTAGAAGCACTGCAGGATTGATTACGGAACAAACTGTCTAGTTTGCTTTTAAACCAGGGGGAGAGAGGAAAGAGCTCAGTGCTGCTTTGTGGGGTTTTATTTTTGTTCAGGCTGACAGTGAAGCAGTAAGATTGATCTCCATTATACTGTCCCAGTTCTGGCAGGAGGCTGCGCCTATGTGACTGCCAAAACCCCACAAACAGCAGGAAGAAGATAGGATGGATATTTTTCATCACCCAGATCCTGGCTCCCCAAAACCCTGCTGAGTAACTGTTCCACAAGCCATCCATGATAAGAGCCAGCACAGTGATCATAGTCTGTATGTCTTTGCAAACTTGCCATGGATCCTTCCTCTGTCTCCTCTCTCTCCAGCCTACAGATTATTCATTATTCTAGCAGGAAATAACTCATATTGTAATCCAGCCCCTGACATTCTTTAATGTTCTAGTTCAGCTGTCTTCTGTCGAGTGGATGTCTCTCAAAAACCACTGGCGCAGGTACAGAGTGGGTGTATGTGTGTACGCCTGCATGCGCATGCACGCTGCAGGCAAGTACACATTTGGTAGAACTGGCTGTGTGAGCAAACACTCCAAAATGTCCCCACCGTGTTGTCAACACACTTCATTCTGGTGCAGCAATGTTACAATTTCAGTGAGGGCTTTTCCATAGTGTGTCCCAATTGCATGGTGGTCTGTTGGCGATTCACTCCGTTATTTATGGTCTCATCCAGATTTCTTAAACTAAAATCCCTTGATGAATAAGGCCTGTGCATGAAACCAGCTGGGTGTCCCTGCCAATTACTACCAATTTATTTAATCTGAAAAACATCCTGAGATAATAAGCAGAACCATTACTAAGTTATCTACTCTCCTTCAGATGAAATAAAGCTTTTTGAATGCTAATGGGGGGAAAGAGTACTGTCAGTGCATTTAACTTTATTGAGAATGACAGTGTTTGGATCCTGTTTAAGAAAAGTTATAATATGTGAATCATTTTTTGAGAAAGGAATACATGTTTTCTTCTGTGACCACTGCTTTTTATTTTTCTAATGGACTTTTCACCATTGTTTTGTCTGAATACATTTTTATTTTTGTTGCTCCAGACATGAGCCTGCCACAAGCATCTTTAAACCAGACATTAATACCATAGTTCACAGTCATTTCTGCCAGTACCCAAACACAAATATTGCATTTATGTGTGGGGGAAAGTACACATCAGATCTTAATTATGTGCATTTGTTTTCTCTGTGCTTAAACAATCTGGCATAAAGAGTTTACATCACTATTGGTTAATTGCTGAGTTCTTGGTGGCATTAGGATCACCAGCTGTATAGTACATGAGTCCGAATTTTTTAAAAATAGCAAAATTAGAAGCATTAGGCTTAGTACATTTCCCTGATACATAGTAGAGCAGGGAGAATGAATAATTTATCTGAATTTGGCCTTGCTTCTTGTTGTTTGCAGACTGGTTATAACCAAGCTGATTGTTTTGTGTTGCATTTAAATCCAGGATAGAGCACTGGACTAGACTTACGGGAGACCTGGCTTCTGATTGCCTTGAACATTGTCCAACTGCGTAACCTTTGGGAGGACAATTCATTTCTCTTTGCCACTTTCTTCCATCACTAGACAGCACTTTGGAATAGGATTTCCTCATTTGTGTGTACTGCCCGTAGCACAATGAGGCCCTCATCTTGTTGGGATCAGCAAACACTACTCTGAACTGATTTACTTCCTGCAAGAATGTGGGATAAATGGTTGGCCCATTGCATTTAGAAAGAAGGGGAGAAATTTAATATTGATGAAATCAACTCTATTCTAATTCATTCATGCCGAATTCCCAAGAGTTAGACCCAGAGGACCGTCATTAGAAGCTGAAATATTATATACATACGCCTTTAGAATGTGGGGTTGGTGGGAAAGAAATGTGCCTAGTCTTGTTTCAATAAACCTGGTTCCCTGTATAGCAAAGGGATCGCTATTTTAGCAGGCATCAGGGTAAGAAAGCAAAACAAAAGAAATGTTCTTGAGATGGAGAATAAAAGGAAAAACGTAAGTATTTACATGTTGGGATACTTGTATTCATGAAAAATTGGTTTGAAATCAAGGAGCATAGAATTACAAATATAAAAATGTGTTTAAAATAATTGCTAAGAGGACCAGGTTTACTCTCATATGTGTATGCAAAGCTCTCACGTAAATCAATTGGAATCATTAGGGCACATTCAAGAATCTGGTTTCAAAAAATTATAAATATGAAAATAGATGCAAAGGCAAAGTCACAGGAATTAATAAGAAGGATTGTTCTGATTGACTAATCTGTTTTTCTGCTGGTTATAGGTGTCGGAGCCAGCCCCTATGTGATGAATTGCAATGTGACTATAGACACCCAAGACATGGCTACAGGAAAAGATATAGCATGTGCTGTCCGAGGCATCAATCCAAGTGGTTTAAAGGGTGTCCAGACTATGGCTTTTCCCCATAATGGGAAAATTGAAATAGCTTGTAATGTGGAGAGCTTTGAAGACCAAGACAATACACTGACCCTACATGAAGACTCTGGGTACATTTCATACTGCGCTCTTGGGAAGACTTTTTCTTATGTATCCCCTCAATCTATAGAGGCACTCATTAAAAAATTAGCCCACAACTATGGGATAAATACTGCTGGGGCAGCATTAGTTGGATTTACCCCAGAGGAATGTAAGCACTGTGCCACATATGCATTAAAGAAAGGCATTGGAGAATTCTGGAGGATGAGGGGAGGCAAGTTTATGTGATGTCCATTTTATCTCAGCAGTTATAACTCATGAAATGTTAAAAATTATCATCCTCACCAATTAAAAATCCACATTATTTTCTTTATGTGGGGAGACCCAAATGTATAGTTGCAAAGCTGGGATTATTTCATGCTTACAAGTGTGATTTGACTGCCCCCACTGGATGGTTTTATATGCTACCACAGAAAACCTAAGATGGTTTATCAGGCCTATTTCTGGGGGGACAGGGATGGTTGGTTTTAACTAGCTGTCTAGTGATCAAATGTCCCACTTCCTTGGGATCCAGATATTTTCTGGGCACACTGGTGGCTCATCTAGCAATAATTTGGTAATCAATGTCAATGTTCAAGGCTTCATCGCACTAACAGGGGAAAACCTGCTTGTCTGGAGTGCAGAGAGGTGGGGCCTTGAATCTGAGGGGACAGAGGAAAAGGTTCTTTCTTTGGGACAATAGCAGTGACTAGGTGTTGATCTCACTCATCTTAGGTTATGCAGCTAATTCTTCGTATATTGCTAGAATAGATACAAATGTGGCTAATAGGTACCCTTCTGTTCTGTAATTCCTGTCACCCGAGGATCTCAAAACACTTTTCAAAGGCGATTAAATATAAATATTTTCATTTTGCAAACAGGAAAACTTGAGGCACTGTGAAATTAAATGACTTGTCCCAGGCTACACAGCAAGTCAGTAACAAAATTTTGGGATAGAACCCAAATTGCCTGATGCCCAGTTTCCCTTCTTTCCCAAAACTTTTTTTTTTTTTTTTTTTTTTTGGTCAGCAGTCACACTTGCTCCATCATTTATCATTGCTTTGATAGCACCCAGAACTGAAATGTAATCGATATGGTTTTTCCAACAAACTTTCTTTTTGTATATACCATAAATTCTGTATGTACTCCCACACATTGGTTTCTTTTAGACTGAAGACAGAAAACACAGCTGCTACTGGATAATGCTTTTTTATGATGACACATGTTTAGGATGCAAAAGAGGGAAAGATTTTAATATAAATTAGTTTAAACAAAATGAAAATGTGAAAAGATTATTGTTCTTTCCATGAATGGAAAGCCTTGACCAACAGTAATTGGTTTACACTCTCTTGGAAGTGGAGTCAGTGGTCAAAAAAGGACCAGTATAATGGGGGTCTGTATGAAACGTATCATTCTCTCTGGCTGAGCAAAACCAGATCTTATCTGTTGTTCTGTTTGATATAAATATTACTTGTTTGACTGTTTACTTTGTGAGGGTACAAGGTTTTCATAGTGTGTGCACTAAATCCTTTCTTTTGCGAGGCATTCTGGACCTCAATGTCCTGTTTACATAACCCTGGAGATGGCTAAACTTATATGGCAACTTCAAATCACATTCTGATAATCAGGGCCCTGATTGTGCAAGAAGCTCTGTGCAAACAGGTCCCCTACTTTCACAGGGACACCCATTGACTCCAAGTGGGGGCAGGGTTCCACCTGTGCAGAGTTCCTTGCAAGGTTATGAGTCTAGACCACATCACTGTCACTTAGAGTACATCTGCGCTACCGAGGAAGATTGAAGCTGCCGCTGTCGATCTTCCAGAGTTCATATTAGCAGTCTAGTCAAGAGAGCTAATTTGAAGTGAAAGGGGCACTCTGGTCGATGCCAGTAACCCTGCTTTCACAAGGAGTAAGGGAAGTCAAAGGAAGAATGAAGTCAAGTGGAGACAGCACCAAAAGCTGAGTTAAGCTACTCCAACTTCAGCTACGCAATTAAAGTAGCTGAAGCTGTGTATCTTAATTCGACTTTGTCCCAAAGTGTAGACATACCCTTATATATTGCAGATAAAAGTAGGAAAGAAAACTTTGTGACTGAAATAAGGTTGTGTTGAACTTTTCAATACCGAAGTGTGGGACAGCAGTAAAGCTTACTGGGGCTAGTGAAAGTGTACAGCACATAGCAGGTGATACAGAAATGCAAGTTCAGCTGTCCACTGAATTCTGTGGAATCGCACACACTTATTCCCAAGATGACTCAGCCAATGGGAGTTTGCTTTTGAGTTTGCATAGTGCTGCAGGTATTGGACTATCAGCAGTGGCTGCAAAACTTCCTAATGCACAAGTTCCACTTTCTTGGAACTTTGCAAATGGTTTTCCCCTGCCCTGAAGCACAGGGACACCCAAATGAGACCTGCTCTGACAGCGGAGAAGTGTGTAGCAATTGCCTTCTGGAAGTTTGCAACACCAGACAGCTACCGGTCAGTTGGGAATCAGTTTGAAGTGGGGAAATCTGCAGTGGGGGCTGTTGTCATACAAGTAGCCAAGGAAATCAATAACATTCTGCTCCAGAGGATAGTGCCTCTGGGAGATGTGGATACCATAGTGGATAGCTTTGCCATGCTGGGGTTCCCTAACTGTGGTGCGGCAGTAAACAGAACTCACATCCCCATCTTGGCGCCCAACCACCTTGCCAAGGAGTACATAAACTGCAAGCGGGACTTCTCGATGGTGCTGCAGGCACTGGTGGATTACAAGGGCTGTTTCGCTGACATCAGTGTAGAATGGTCGGGAAAGGTGCATCTTTAGGAATTCCTACCTCTTCAGAACGATGCACACTGGAACTTTTTTCCCAGATGGGAAAATAAGAATTGGAGAGGTGGAAATGCCAGTAGTGATACTTGGCGACTCAGCCTACCCCATGCTCCCGTGGCTTATGAAGCCGTACAAAGGTAACCCGGACTGCGGTAAGGAGCAATTCAACTACAGGCTAAGCAAGTGCAGATGGTGGTTAAATGTGCTTTGGGGCATTTAAAGGGAAGGTTTAGGAGTCTACTGACTACATTGGGCCTCAGCAAACACAACATTCTCTTTGTGGTGTCAGCCTGTTGTGTGCTCCATAATCTTTGTGAGAGCAAAGGGGGAAATTATCTGTTAGGGTGGGGGGCTGAGGCAGAGCACCTAGCCAGAGACTTTGAGCAGCCAGACACCAGGACGATCAGGATGCACAGCTGAGGGCAGTGCAAATCAGCAAGGCTTTGAAAGAAAGTTTTATGAATGGCCAGTTTTGAGAATCATACACGTTGCTCTCAACAAAGTGCCCCTGTAATCCCCCACCCCACCCCTGCAATGCAAGCACTAAAGAGATGGTTGTTCAGAGATCATGTGCTTTTATTTAGGGAAGACAGCAGGGGCAGAAAAGGAGTCCATGGTGGAACCTGAAAGCAGGGGCGGGGACTCAGAAATGTGAGAAGAATAGCCCGAGACACTGGAGATTGAGTGTGAAGCTGCCCTTGAGTCCCCCCTGCCCTGTGTCCTAGGGCCCTTGAGGGTGAAGACCATGGAACTGGGTGAGGAGGAAAAGTTATTTTGCATGGGGTGGAAGGAGTTCGGGGAGGGAGGGGGCTCTTCTCCAGGCATGCTGCAGGTGCTTCCTCACTTCCATCAGGGAGGCAAAGATATTCTCCTGTTGCCTTGCTTGCAGTTCTTTGCACGCTCTCTTCTCCTGCCATTCTGCCACCCTGTCCTACTGCTCCACCCACATCTGCTGGAGCATATTCCTCCAGACCATTTCCTCCTCAAATATATCTTCCCTTGTCTGTTTCCACCTGCAGATCTTTGTGAGACACGGAGCTGCTAGAGCTACGGGAGTACAAGCGAGCTGCCTGCTGTTCCTGCTGTAACAAAAACTTACAAGGCCACTCGTTACAGGAGATACATTTTGTTAGACCTAACCCCAATCTGTTAACATACAGCAAAGGTCTCTGTAAAGACAATGGAGACCTTGTTCTGTGCAAGGCCAAAGTTATGCTTTAAAGCAGTCACTGTACAGTGGGTACACAGCAGAGTTCTCAAAGGAACCTCTGGACTTTTGTGGTTCAGAGGCAGGTAAGGGGCCTGCCAGGCCATGATCCTTCAGGCGGGAGAGAGGGTCATGGGGTCCAGTCATGTCAGTGGGGCAGAGTGGCTTCCCTCCTGTGTGTCCACCACACCATGCTTCCCAGGATAATGCTACTTTCCTATCTCACAGGAGCCTGTAGGCAGGAGGGGAGGGGAAGAGAGGAGGTGCCAGAGGCTGAAGCCATGGTAGCAACAGAGGCAGCATCTAATAGCTTCCCCTCCTCCTTCATCCAGGTTACCATGCACAATATCATTCTCCAAATCAGACCACGTGATAAGGAGCTGATGCTGACTGAATGTATCCAGAAACCTGGGCTTTATGCTGCAATGCTTTGTACTGCAATGATGCCAGGCTGCTTACTGCTGGCTTGGCATGGGAAGGTGTCCTACCATGAAGGATGGGATAAGGCAGCCTCCCCAGAAACCGTATGGGAAGGATGAAAGAGTTCCTATGTGAGAGCTTCATGGAGATATTATAGGGAGGATTCCCTCTCCCTCTCCAGACATATTAATAGGTTATTCTGGGCCTTCTGGGCCAGGTAGGCACAGAGTACACTGCACATCACACCCCATTTCCTTAACCTGCTTGTAGTAAGAAAAAAATTGTACACTCACCAGAAGTGCTCTCCCCAGGATCAGTGCTTCACTGGGAGGTGTCCTGGGTGCAGGGGAGTGCCTCTAATGTGATAAAAAGTTCTTAGCTCTTGCTGATCACCATTTGGCCCTTCTCCTCCTCTTCCTCCTCCCCCTCTGCCACCATGCTGCCCTCCATGCTGCTGCCAGAAGTGTCTTGGCTGGACTCCATGGTCTGGTTTGGGAAGCTGGTCAGGTCCCGCCCTTGAATCGCATGCAGCTGGTCGTAGAAATGGCATGTTTGTGATGATTCACCAGACCATCCCTTTGAGTGCTGCCTTTGTTTTGTGATAGGATTGCCTCCGCTCCTTTATTTTAACTCAACACTGCTTGGCGTCCCTGGACTATCCTTTGGCCACCAGGCAGTTTGCAATTTTCGCATAAAATTTGGTGTTTCTTTTGCTCTTTCGGAGCTCAGAGAGAATGAATTCCTCTCCCCATGCCTCAGTGAGGTTCAAGATCGCCTGGACACTCTATGGTGATGCTCTTCTGCACCCCTGGGAACTGGAGCTCATGGGACTTGAAGTCATGGCCATGTGTGCTGCTCAGGTGTGTTGCCTACTCTGAAGAATGCTCATACTGCTAGCTGCACAGGAAAGAAAATTCACTTTCCCAGGGCTTTAGTAGTTCACCGGTAGAGGTGCAAGTTCTGCTCAAAACTGGGCACTGCAGGATGCCTCCTGGAGGTCAAGAACCTCGACTTTCACCCATACTGTGTCTACACTATCATAAATTCGACCAGGCAAGGTTGGAAATTGCATTACTCCTTGTAGAAACAGGAGCACCCAAAATCGACTTCAGTGGCCCTAAAGGTTGACGGAACAGACAGACATTATTTAGAAAATCAACCTTGTGCAACTAAATTCAATCTAAACTCCTAGAGTAGACCAGGCCTCAGGTGCACAAACTGTTCTTTTTCTGATGACAGCTGATCTGCTTTCCCCTGTGCCTTAGTTACCCCTCCTATGCTGGCACTGACTGAGTGCTCAGCTTCTGCAAGGTAGTTTCCACTCTCTCCCTAATCCAGTATAGATTAAGAGTCTCAGAATCGGCTTATGAATATAGGTGCGGCCAGTTTTGGATCTTTAAAGAGAAAGAATTTAAAGATTTTCAGAGATTGCTCTGCAGCTAACCTTCAAAAATCAGACCCCTTTATGGTGTCACAAGCCATAAATTGAGGCATCTAAAAGGCCCTTTGGAAAAATCTTGGCTATAGAATACCAAATAATTAATTGTCTTCTGAAACCAGTGGAAGAGAACTCTGAATTCACTTGATGTGACAAGATCATAGAATCATGGAGGGTATGTCTACACTGCAGCGTTTTTCTGGAAAAACAGCCTTTTTTCCGGAAAAACTTCACTTACGTCCATACTGCTATTGTGTTCTTTCGACAGAAAGTCGAAAGAACAGAGTGGTTTTTCTGACAGCAGTAAACCTCTTTCTACGAGGAAGAAGCTTTTTTCTGAAAAAGCTCTTTCGGAAAAAGGCGTGTGTGGACACAGAAGAGGGTTTTGGGGTTTTGAGGGGGGGCTTTCGAAAAAGAGGCCTCCAGGAAATAACACAGGTGCCCTAGTGGACACGCTGTCCAAAGTAATCAGAACTCTATGGTTCCTGTCTCCTGCCAGCTCTTAAAGCTGCAGGCACCCTGGACAAGCCTTGTGGCAGGAAGCTGGCCCTGGGAGCAGCACCTGACTACGCGGCTCTCCCTGTCACAGGCATTGCCACCCATGGTCTAGCCACAAGCCCCCTGAGAACTCCCAGGCCCTCGCAGGTAGCAACACCAGGGTTCCTAGGGGTAGCAAATGGCATGCACCCTCCTGGTCCGGAGCAGAGAGCCTCTCCCTCCTGGAGCTGTGGGATGAGGAGGAGACCCTGCAGGATCTCTGCTCCTGGAGCAGGAACGCTGATATCTATGGGTGCATGGCCGAGGCCCTGGTGGGGCGGGGACACCCTCCCTCCCCCCACCCCGGACCTTAGAACAGGTCCAGAGTAAAGTTAAGGTGCTTTGTCAGGGCTATGACAGGGCCAGGGAGCACGGCTCTCGCTCTGGGGCAGGACCCCACTCCTGCCCCTATTACCAGGAGCTCCATCAGATCCTGGGGGGTGGAGAAGCTCTTTCCCCACCCGTGGTGGTGGACTCAGGGCTCAAGATGCCCATTGTCGCCTGCCCAAGGCTTGCCGAGGAGGAGGAGGAGGAGGGACAGCAGGGGCAGGACGAGGAGGATAGGCCCAGGACCGTGATGCTGATCCACGAGCCAGTACCCCTCAGGCATCCTCTGCTGGTGGAGAGGGCTCATCAGGTGAGTGCTCTCCATTTCCCACACAGACAGGGCAGGGGAGGCGGGCGCAGAGGGGGTGGGGTGCGATCGTCACTCGGCCTTCTCCGCCTGGACATTGTGCTGCAGTCGGTGCACATGGAGCACCAGTGTGCACCGTGCAGCCTCAGGAGGCAGCCCTGTAGCACCCCCGGGCTCCTGCTTCCAGGCTCAGGGGAGGCCACACACACACGTCTGGCCCCGGGGGGGATGGAGCGCCCTCCCACCACCAGCCTCTGCTGGGAGCAGGCTTGACACAAGGGCGTATGCACAACCCCATACACCCCGAGGAATGCCACACACAGCACATGGGCATGCCTGCCCATGTGAGGCACCACCCGCTACCGTGGACAGCACTGCCAGGCACAGGTGTGTGTGCAGGCCCTGTGGAGGGCCAGGCTGCTCCAGGCCCCTCTCCCACCCATGGGCTCCCACTGTGGCCGAACACTTCCCTTGCCTGCTTGTCTATGGTAGGGGGGAGGAGTGGGCAGCATGGTCCCTTGGGCACCTTGGGGCCCCTGTGAGGCAGGGCCTTCTGTGCAGCCCACACACAACCTTGCTCCCAGGATATCCCCGTCCTCTGGGCTGAGGACTGTTGCTCGCTGGTCACAGAGGAGGACACAGCCTCAGGGACAGTGTCTGCATGGATGACTGACCGCCTCCCCCCCTTCATTCTCCACAGCTAGACCAGCCATCGCAGAGGGGCAATCCATGCCAGCCACCCAACCCCGGGGGACCCAAAAGTGCTCAAGGGTCCACAAGGATCTTATGAGGCAGCATGTGGGCATCCTGTGTGACATGCAGCAGACCCTGGAATGTCCAGGAGGACACTGAGTGGTGGACCTGCATGTGGGACCAGCTCATGCAACAGAGTGACAACATTTGTGCCGTCATGTGTGAAATGATGGCACACCCGGCTCCTGTCCCTGCTCCTGCCTCCCATCCTCCTGCCCCCCTGCTATACCCATTCCCTCTCCCCCTACTCCCAAGCGGTGCCTCTGCTCCCTCTCCTGCTATGCCTATGCCTCCTGCCCCCCCACCATCCCTGCCCCTGATCCAGCCGCCCCTCATGCCTACCTCCCTGTGGTATCAGGACCCACCCAACCCCAAGTTCGCCGAGGTCTCTGCACCTGAGGTGGCACTTGCAGCTGCTCCACATGCCACTCCCAGCCCTGAACCACCCTCCTCCCTCCAGGGTCTCACCCCTCCTCCTCCCCAGTTTATTTTATTGAAAGAAAAATACAAAGTTCATTTTGTTCAAATCAAAATAGATGTGTTTATTGAGACTGAAGGGAAGGGGGGAAGGAGGGGTTATGGTGGGGAAAGGGATATTGGAGCAAGCCACAGGCCCCTAGTGGGGAGGCCGTGGGACTTACTAGGGTCCTTGAAAGAAACTTTCCCTCAGGGCCTCCCGGATGTGCACCTCCAACTGACAGGCCTAGTGGATGGCAGCTGTCCGTGGCTGCTTGAAGGCCCATCCCTCCTGGCCAGCCTCTGCCCCCCTCCCCCTCACCCCAGTAGGCAGGCCTCCCCCTTCCTCTCCACAATATTGTGGAGGACACAACATGCCAACACCACCTTGGGGATGTTGTGCTCCCCCACATCCAGGTGGGTCAAGAGGCACCTGAACCACGCCTTGAGGCAGCCAAAGATGCACTCCATCTGGATTCAGATCAGGCTGAGGTGGGCATTGAATTGGTCCCTGTTGGGGTACAAGTTGCCAGTGTACATCTTCATAAGCCACGACATGAAGGGTAGGCTGTGTCCCCCATGATGCACAGTGGCATCTGTACATCGGGTCCAGGTCTCCCAGGTGGATGACCCTGCACAGCAGGATGGAACTGATGGCCCTAATAACCTGCAGGAGACAAACAAACACACAAAACAGAGAATGAGAGAGGGAGTGCCTGAGCCCTTGGGAGGTGCTTGCCCCCCAGCCCCCATTCACCCGTCCCTCCTCAAGCATTCCAGGAGTTACCCCCTATGAGGCTGCCCCCCAGCAGCAGGGCTGTGTGAGGGCGGGATGGCACAATCCCCCAGATATGGGGCTTTCCCCTTACTCTACCCCCGCCCATCCCTCCCCACCCCCCCTGCAGGCAATGCAGCCCAAGAGTGTCTTACCTCTGTGAGGAGGGCCCCAATGGTGGATTTCCCCACACCAAACTGGATGCCCATTGACCAGTAGCTGTCTGGGGTGGCGAATTTCCAGATGGCGATGGCGACCCGCTTCTCCAGGGGGATGACGGGCCACAGGTGGGGGGCGTATTGTCAGAGGCAGGGCTGGCTTTAGGCTGATTCAGCCGATTCCCCGGAAGGGGGCCCCGCACCTAAGGGGGCCCCGCTCCCGGGTGCGCAACGCACGCGCAATGCCCTGGGCATGCGATGCATACGCGGGGCCCTGGGCGCGTGACACATATGGAGTGCCACCCCGGTCACGCGGCACACACGCAGTGCTGTCCCGGGCGGCCAGCTCATGCGCAAGGCCCCAAGCACACAACGCATGCGCGGCCCCGCCCCCGGAATCTGGCCCCGCGTTAGTTAAAGCTGACCCTGCTCGGAGGCCAGCGGCGAGCCAGGCACACAGCTCCAAAAAGGTGGCCTTCCGTGTGCGGAAGTTTTGGAGCCACTGCTGGTCATTCCACCGCTCCATGACCAGCTGGTCCCACCAGTCGGAACTAGTATCCAGCCTCCAAAACGGTCTCTCCACTGTGGGGTGTGGTTGCATTGGTCTTGCTCCCGCACACAGTGAGAGCTCGGTGTCAAGCTTGGGGAGGGCCATGAAGGCAGCCTGCACAAACTGCTGCAGAAACTACAGCATGCCCATGTGGGGCTATCGCATGTTCAGAGGCAGCTCTGGCTCCATGGCACAAAGAATAATGCTGTGGTGTTCAAAAGCTGGGCAACCAGAGCACACACTGCAAAAGCTTTGCTGTCCCTTGGAGAGGTAGGCAAACATGCAGCAGAAGCAGAGAAATGGATGTCCGGGGGGGGAGGGTGTCCCTTTAAGCGTGTTTCTCAGCTAGGCTTAGGCAACAGCACTTGGAAGCAACTGCTGACCTAATACCCTGCCTGAACTGTCCAACCAGTGTGGACGCTATCTTTCGAAAAAGCAGATCACTTTTTCGGTGCACTTTTGGGATGTATACTGTAAACAATGTACATGTATGCTTGTTTGAATGTACCAACCTTGTAAATGCCCAAAATAGAGGACACTTGGAAATAAATTCAGACCTCTGTTGAGACGTGTCAGATCCAGGTGGACATCCATATATGCAGCAGCATCCTTCATTTTCATTGAAAATGAGTCTCTCCTGAAGAATTTCAGAATGCTGGTGGTGTTGCCACCTCCCCCTTTACACTGTATAGTTCAATGGTTAGAGCACTCCCCTGGGAGCCTGAATGTTCAAATCCTCACTCTGCTTGATTTGGAGCAATTTGAATGTGGGTCTCCTACACTGCAGGAAAGTGCCCTAACCATTGAGTAATGGGGTATTTTGCAGTGGGATTCTCTTAATCTCGCCTGCATAAACTGTTCCATTTTATATAAACCAGTATTCATTCATCAGGCCAGAATGAAAGACACAGAATGATTCTATAGCCTGATGGTCAGAGCACTCACCAAAGAGGTATGGCACCTTTTTCCAGTTCTGACTCCAGTGAACATTGGTGCTGAAAGAATACAGGAACCCACCTATGACGGTTTTGTGAATTGCATTTCCAAGTGTCCTTCACTTTTAATTTAAAAAAAAAAGCAGTTAAATGCCCCAGTGTGAAGTGCTTGTGATGTACCAGGCCAAGTGAAATCCTTAGTTTGAGCCCATACAAAAACAGGTAACACATTTTGATTTTTGTTTGACTGAGACCACTGAAAAATTTTCATTGTGTGTTGATCTGAAATTATTATTATTTTTTTGGCTAGTGATCTGAAACATCAATGATTTACAGAGTTCTGTTCTTAAATTCTGCTTCATGAAAACAAAAAAATATATGCAAGATACACAGATGGCAAAGATAATTTGGAGCAAGCAAGTTTTGCTTTTCCTTCTGTTCCCACATTGTGAGCAGTCTACAACTTCTTCTTTTATTAATTGTTCAGAATTATTCACCAAGGGAACCTCTACACAGCAGCGTTATTTTGAAATAACAAAGTGAGTGTCTACACAGCAAGCCCATTATTTCAAAATAATTTCGAAATAATGGGTGTGTTATCCTGAATTTTGTAACCCTCATTCTATGAGGAATAATGCCTATTTCAAAATAGGGTGTGTGTAGACGGGGCAGATGGAGCTATTTCAAAATAACTGGCCTCCAGGGTTTCCCACAGGTGCCCTGGCACTCACACTTTTCACACTCATCAGAATTCTAGTTCCCCTTCCCCTGCAGCCCTTAAAGCTGCAGCCTGTGTTGGGAAGGGCCTTGTGGCACAACACAGGCCCAGCCAGCCCTGTGCCACACAGCAGCAGCCATCACTGCCTTCCCTGAGTCTGTGGCAGATCCCAGCATGCCTCCTGTGCCCTCTATGTCTGCCAGCAGTGCTGCAAGCAGCTTCCAAACCCCTTCGAAGGGGAGGAAGAGGTGGGCACCTTCCTGGTCTTGTGCAGAGATCCTGGATCTCATTGAGATCTGGGGAGAGGAGGCAAACCTCCAGCATCTCCACTCCAGATGTAGGAATGCCAGGATCTACAGCCAGATGGCTGACAGCCTGGGCCAGAGGGGCCACATGTGCACCCAGGGGCAGGTGCGCATGAAGGTCAAGGAGCTCAGGCAGGCCTACACAAAGGCCAGGGAGTGCAGCTCCCACTCAGGACAGTACCCCCGACCTGACCTTACTTTGACCACCTCCACCACATCCTTGGGGGGGAGGGTCATTCCCTTCTCCCCTTCCCCCCTTGTTGTGGACTCTGGGCTGGAGATGCTCACACACATCTCCCCCCCCCCCAGCCTCTCCCCCTCTATCCACCAGTGGGCAGGGATAGAAGTCCTCTCCCAGCTGTGTAGGCCAGAGATGGCCTTGCTCCAAGCACATCACCATCACGTGAATTGAGACCTTTCGGGGTTGGCTAAGAGATGAGGGATAGACTTCAGGCACAGTGTCTCTTGGGATGACTGCCCTTCTCTTTGTTCTTCACAGCTGGACCAGCTGCAAGTGAGGCGCCTGCAATACCTCCCACACCAGCTTCTCGACCCCGTGGGAGCTGCCACTGCAGAATCAGAATCACAGAATCATAGAATCCTGGGGCTGGAAGAGACCTCAGGAGTCATCGAGTCCAGCCCCCTGCCCAAAGCAGGACCAACCCCAACTAAATTAGATGGGTCTGGGAGGACCGTGAGCGAGAACACATGGCCTGCCTACGTGGCCTCCAGTGATCTCTGGACTGGCAGGATCAGCAGTGGGAAGTGGACCAGGAGCTGTGCCACAACACCTGGAGGGAGCTGGCCCAAGAGGCCCGGAGCATGCGTGCAGCATACACAGCTGCCGTGGACTGCATGGTCACTGCCACAGAGTGGTCCAGCAGCCGCCCCCCTGCTCCTGCTCCCGCTCCCCCAGATTCCCCCCTGCTCCTCCAGCTTTTCCCCCTGTTCCTCTGGCTTCTCCCCTAGCCTCCCCCTGTAGCAGGCGCTACTCCCAGCCCCACCCCCACCCCCAAGCCTCTCTTTCCCCTTCCTTCCCCTTCCATCCTCCTCCTCACATGTTCATTCCACAGTCCCTCCCCAGTTACATTTACCACTCATACAAAAATCAGTTTATTCCTTGAAAACAAAAGTCTGGTTATTTTATCAAAGGGGAGGGGAGAGAAAGGAGGGGAAAGGGAGAGCAGGGGAAGGGAGGGGTGGGGGAGGAAAGGCACACTAGGGCACTGCCAATGCCCCTTGTGGGGAGGCTCAGGGGAGAGTCTCACAGGTGTCCTTGTGTGAAACTATCTCTCAGGGCCTCTTGGATGCACACAGCCCCTTGATGGGCCTGCTGGATGGCAGCTGCGCAGGGCTCCGCAATGGCCCTGGTGATCCACCTGGCCTTTGCCCCCAACTCTGGCAGGAACATCTCCCCCTTATTTTCACATACATCATGGAGGACACAGCACACCAACACCACTTGGGGGATATTCCGCTCACCGAGGTCCAGCCGGGTGAGGAGGCAGCGGAACCTCCCCTTGAGATGCCCGAAAGCGCCTTCCCCCACCATGCGGGCCCTGCTGAGCCTGGCATTTAACCGTTCCTTTGTGGGATTCAGGAGTCCAGTGTAGGGCTCCATAAGCCATTGGAACAGAGGGTAGGCTGTGTCCCCGACTATGCACAGGGTCAGGTCCACATCCCTGACCCTGATGGTCAGGGGGAAAAGTGCCAGCGTGCATCTTCTGCAACAGGCTGGCGTTCCTAAAGATGCGGGCATCTTGCCCCTTCCCTGACCACCCAGCATTAATGTCGGTGAAGTGGCCCTGGCACTCCATGATGGCCTGCAGGACCATAGAAAAGTACCTCTTGTAGTTAATGTAGTTGGATGCCTGGTGTTGGGGGCCTGGAGGGAGATGTGGGTGCCATCTATGTGCCCCCACACAGTTAGGGAAGCCCATGGTGGCAAAGCCGGTGACGATAGGGTCCATATCGCCCAGGAGGATGGGCTGGCACAGCAGGGTGGTGTTGATGGCCCTCATCACCTGTAGAAGGAGAGGAACAGGGAGTCACAGGGTTCCTTCAGCTCTCAGGAACTTCCTGAGCCCAGCCTTCTTTCCCCCTTACACCAGGACCAACCCCAAGCTTGCCCCATCCCCCGGCAGAGCTTTGTGAAGGCGGGACTGAAAACCTTCCAGGGAGGGAGCTTCCACTGCCACCAACCTCCCCCCTCCCCAGGAAACCCCATTCCAGCAGTTCACCTCCCTTTCAATAACATAGTGAGACACCATACCTGCATGACCATGGCCCTGTCGGTCGATCTCCCCACACCAAACTAGTTCCCGACAGAGGAGAGGGATGGCGGGTTGCATGTGGGTGTCATGTGGGCAGTGGCGAGCTACTCACACAGCTCCAGGAAGGTGTCCTTCGTGTGCAGAAGTTCTGGAGCCACTGCTGGTTGTCCCACCACTCCAGGATGATCCAGTTCCACCAGTCGGAACTGGTGTCTGGTCGCCAGAAGCAGTGGTGCACAGTGTGCAGGGGAACATGGGAGGGGCTGTGCTGCATAAGCAGCATATGGACAGAGGTGAGAAGGTGCCCCACAAGGAGCTGTGGGTCCTGGTTCTGCAGTGCCATGAGAGCAGCCTGCAAAAACTACAGCAGGAGTCACCTCAGGCGATCCAGGAGCTGGTGACTGCTTTGCAGCAGGTCCAGCTCCATGGCAGGAGTGCTATGGTGTCCACAAGGGCAACCAGAGCACATGGAGAAAAGGGTTTGCTGTCCCTCAAGGAGGTAAGCAAAAGAGAGGAGCGAGGGGAGACCCTTTAAGCACGAGCCTCAGATAGCCTCAGAAAGAAGCTACAGAAAGCGTCTGCTGTCCTGATGCCCTGCCCAGAGTGCTTCTGGGGGGCTTTAAATGCTGTTGAAGCTCCAATGTGTGTGGATGTTCTATTTCAAAGTAGCTCAGCGCTATTTCGATTGGCATTTGCTGTGTAGACACACTATTTCGAAATAAGCTATTTCAGAGTTTTTCTTCTGAAATAGCTTATTCTGAAATAAGCATGCAGTGTAGATATACCCCAAGTAACTTTGGGTTTTTATTCCCAGTCTATAGGTCATTCACAAGCAGTTCATTGCATGCCTCTGAGCATTCAGAATTTGAGCTGTTTATTTCTGATTAGATATGCATTTGTTTCCTACTCTTTACTCTTAAAAAAATAGGTTTTCAGGATTCTCATTCTCCCTGCGCACAGATTCCCTAGTACTCATTCAGAATTTAATTTTTATAGACATTCCTGCCAATAAACCTAATTGCTAGAATAGCTGCAGGGAGTGGACACAAGTGAATTTGTTTAAAAATTTAAAGGGGAGGGATAGGTGAGTGTGTCTGTGAGAGAGAAGGTAAGTATTTTCCCAGTTCTGCCCCTAACCATCTGAAGCTGAAACAATGTAGCAGTAAGTGAGATTGACAGATTCTGCTTTTTGTCCGGATGTAAATGTAGAATAAGTCTACTGGATTCAAAGGGATTCTCTGTATTTACACTGGAGTAACGGATAGCAGGTCTACCAGCTCATTTTTAAATGACACTGCTTAAAGAATTATAGTAATGTAGTTATGGAATGGTAAGTTAAAGTAATTCCACTAGAATTTGTCCTTCTCTAAGGATTTCAAATAGGGCCTAATCCTTTATTTATATGAGAGAGAAAGAGAGAGAGAGGTTGTCATGACTAAATCCCCACTCTGGCACGATAAATGCAGAAGTGGGGGCCCACAAAAGTACCCCAAAACCGTATCTTTCCAGGCTTTGGTATAAAACTTCCCCCCAAAATCTTAAAAACCTAGATTTTGGGGATAAAATCCACTGCCACCACCCAAGTAATGATAAGAAAATCAGGGGAGAGATCACTTGGGAAATCTCACCCCTAAAGTAAAAACCAGGACACAAAAATTAACCAATACCAGGTTAATAAAAGAAAAGAGAAAGAACTTTTATTATTACCACAATATTCCTGTTGCAAGCATAATGACTAGATGGAAAAGTCACAAATTAATATACTCGTGGGGGAACCCCACCATGGGCCAAGACTTAATTTCAAAGGAGAGCAAAACCCATTTTTAAAAATGCACAGACATCAGATCCCATTTCCCAAACCATAAAACAATAAAACCTAAGGGATTTATCTAAACCTTACCCTACCTACAGATAGTGAAAAGTCTCTTCTTGGAGGGAGACATTCTGTCTGACCCCCTTACTAGCTGGAGAGCAAACTGCCCCAGAGACAAAGGAGGGAAAACCCAAAAATTCCTTTGTCCCAGTTTGAAATTCCTAGCTACATTCCTATTGGCCAACTCTCCCTGGCTTAGGTATAGTTAACCCCTTAGTCCCCAGACTGCTGGCTAACCCTCATGATCATGACAAAGGTGTTTGGGCATCCTTCTCTCAGGTAGCGCCTACCCCAATGGCCCTTTTAGCTAAGGGACCAAAGCCCAGAGAGGGCAAGCGGGGCCCATTCACACCGTACCTAAATTGCGAGACTGTCAACTGAACAGGAGCCTGGGGCCCAAGTGTGGGACTGACCCTGCCACAGCAGTCACAAATGCATTGTTCATGTGCAGTTCATGGGCAGTAGTTCATTCTCCAGATTTTGCAGTGATGCATACTGTTTCAAGCTTAAGCTTTTATCAAACCCAAAATACCATTCATATTTTGAGCAGACTTAAAGTAAGCTTCTCTTTGCTTCTTCACCCGATGACTATCTGTTGCGTGTCATTAGATGTGCAGAACTTGTGGTGATATCAGTGAACTAAGTATAGAATACGCATGAGAAATCTGCAGTATGGACTGGAGAGCAGGGTTTTGCTTTCACCATGTCCTATATAGTTCTACGGCAATGTTAATAAGTTAAACTATGATGGGCCTTTATTTAAAAATAAAGTCCTGTTTCCTCTTCATGCACATCAGAGATTTCCTGGTGCTTCAAGAAAGCCAGGGTTTTTCTTGCAACTTGGCCAAAATTTCACTATTGTGCAGCATGCTGTGTGTTGTTGGGTTGCTGTCCCTCCAGAGGTGGCTACATTGTTCTTCCTGTATATAGGGCCCAGTCCTGAGAAGTGCTGAGTACCCTCAAATCCCATTGACTTCAGTTGGAGTTAAGAGTACTTAACATGTTAATAAAGCACTCTAGGCAGTTGCAGGATTGAAGGCATCATGTAAATACTGTTAGTTCTA
The DNA here is from genome assembly GCA_032595735.1 of Pelochelys cantorii. Lineage (NCBI taxonomy): Eukaryota > Metazoa > Chordata > Testudines > Trionychidae > Pelochelys > Pelochelys cantorii. Next base: position 62,794,613 of record CM064332.1, on the reverse strand, counting down.
TGGATGATTGAAAACTATCAGTTTTTACCAGGCTACAGTCTGTGAACTCTGAAAGGTTTACAGAAGCATTGCTATAATTTATTGGGTTAAAAGAAAAGCAGCTTGACTTATATGCTGGGTCTGCTGGGTCAACTGCATGAATAATAATTTTCTAAATGAGTACAAGTATCAAAACACACATTTGTGAGATTCTGGAGGAGCCACTGCAGTGTCCTGGCTGAAAAAGGGCTAAATATGTCTTTAACCAGAGAAACAGCATACTTTCTTAAAATGCCTTAATTCATGTTTACTCAAGCTTAAATGCCTATTTACACAAGCCTAAATTTATAGTTGCATCACAAAATGAAATGCCTTGCACTTAATTTTTTCTGTGCAAGGAAACCGAGGCAGATTAAATGTAGCCTGTATTTAACCGGCATGAGGGAGGGGATTTGTAGCTCAAAAAGAAAACAGAAAATACACAATTTAGGCTGATGATTTTTGTGTATAAGGGGATCATCGTGGTGACCCTCTCTTTGGCCTCTGAGAGGTAGGCAAAGCTGCCGCTTCTGGAGTCTGTCCCCACTGCCAGGGTGGATGTGTGAGAATAAGACACTGCATAAGAATTTCTCTTTCCCGGCCTGACTCCCACAGGCTCAGTATCCTGTCTCCACTTTTGTGTTCACCCTCACCTGTGCCCTCCTTGGCCTCTTGCGGTGGTGTGAGATGTTAGCCACACGTGGTTTTAACCTGGACTTTGAATTTCCAGACTTACCTGTCTATATTTCTAACATGAACTGAAAGAATTTTTGAAGGTAGGTGTAATGGGGTGTGCTCCCCATACTAGCCCTGCAAGAACTGACTTGGACTAGCTGGACCTAATTCACTAATTAGGCAGCAAGGGGTATAGGCTGAAGGCTGCTAATTAGAGAAAAATTCACCTGTGTGAGACAGGCAGGGCTTCTCTAAGGAAAATGGCAACACAAAGGGTGGTAGGGAGAAGGCTGCAGTCCTTCCCTCGGAGATGGGTGGAATGTTTGAGATGGTTGCTTAAGGTTCCTCCTTGGGAGGAGGGAGAGAAAAGACTGGCAAACCCACAGGAGTGGAAAGGGTAGGAGGCATGGAAGTGTCTCAGGGAAAGGTGGCGAGAATGGATGTCAGCTGCCATGCAGAGGGTCCCTGAGCAGAAACACAGCATGGCAGTGTGGGACAGTGTAGGGGAGCCTGGACTACTCTGCCTTGGCAATAAATGGTGATGTCTGCCTTGTCCAAAGTGTGGATTTCGGGCCCGTTTCAAGTCTGGTGTGCCAAAGCATGCAGGCAGGGCCCGAGAGTCAGGAACTGTTTTGCATAACAATGCAGATTAAGCATGGTACGTGAGACCAGGTCAAGAAAACACAGGACAAACGGCCTTTTACGGGTACTTGTTTCTGATAAGCAAAAAGTACAGATGCAGCCACGAAACTGTCAACAGCGCACAGAGCAGTACCCCAAATAGGGGCACTGGGCATTTACGTATCCTACACAATACAGAATCAATTGGTAAATATTATTAGAACGACCAAGCCTTGCTTTGCTATAAATTGGGTTTAGTAAGAACAATCGATGGGAAGGAATGGGCAGGATTGACCCACAGGTCCTGCTCGATGTAACTAGAAGTAAATAGGCCCTTCACACCAACGGCCCAGTGCATGGCATTCCAATGCGTGAGAAGAAACAGAACCACGACCTCCTGCCTGGCACCGTAGATAGCATACGGGTGGAGTATAAGTGAATTAGGCTTTATTATTGTATATAGTTGATCTTTTAGTAATTGCTTTTGCATTGCTTTGTGCTGTATTAATTGCTTTAGAATTTATAGTATCAGAGGGGTAGCCATGTTAGTCTGAATCTGCAAAAGCAATGAGGAGTCCTGTGGCACCTTATAGACTAACAGATGTATTGGATCATAAGATTTCATGGACAAAGCCCCACTTCATCAGATGTGCATTTAAGGTTTAAATTGTGTAGTAATTGTTCTTAAGGCTTGTAAAATTTAAACAACTGTATTAACTGCTTAAAGCTTGCAATAAATAAGAAAGTGGTTAAGTAGCCCTGGCGTGTCCTGGTTTCCCTTGGAGCTAAAATAAATCGAACCACATGACAGACAGTGAAGCAGAAAATTGACACTGTGAGAGAGCAGGAACCTTAATGCACACCTCCCTGCCCCTGGAAATCAGGTAGTTGCCTGGCTGGAGTACTGTGAAGGGCTGCAGGGGACAAACTGATGGGGTGTAACTTGTGGAAGGGGTGGCCTGACTGAGCTAATCTCTGGAACTGCCAGGAGGCAGTGCTGTCCTGCAGTCAGTAAAGCATCCTGTCACAGTAGGGCCTAGTCCTACGTCGGCCACCCCCTTTATCTTAGTTTCCTTAGCAGAGGTCATTTGTGCATCATTAATAATAGAATTCTGTGAATGTGGATTCCCTCGGTTTTGTAGCCATGCCCATTGTATTGACCAATGATGCTGGCATTGCTGCAGAATGAAGGAGACAAAGACCTAATAAGCACAAGGCACAACTCTGGTCTCGGTGAAATCAGTTCAGTATTTGGTCTTGACTATGGCAGGAGCTGGACCAGATCACCAAGATGCAGAAAGGTGAAGGTAAATAGGACAAGAGAATCTGAAATAAACACGTCCCTTTTTGCTACAGTCACTTTACTAATCACATGGTTGAACAATGCCATACCAGCAAAGCGTGTGTGGTTTGATGCAGCATAAGGAATGCCAATTACATTCATTTTCTCCATCTTGGTTCCTTTAATCTGCACCCTGTGGGGAGTCAGGGCTGGCTTGAATCACAGAAACAAAAACATTTTTCCAAAGAGAAGATATTGCAAATAGTAAAAACATGTCAGGACAAATATAAACTTCTATATATAAATATTAAATATAAAACAAATATAAATATTTCACTACTGGATAAAGGCAAGAAAAGTTATTTGTCTTTGTACTTAGTGACTCGGTTATGGTAAGACGTCCACGTCTATGGCTGTGTCACTGTCATCTGTCTGACACTGGGCTTGGGCTTGGATCCCATGCACAAGCTGTGAACTGCGGATGTCTGCAGGGACTCAGAGTGTGGGGGGTGGGCAGGAACATGGCTGCGCAGCTGCTATAATGTGAAGTCTGCAGTAGCCCCAGTACTGCTGTGACCAGGATATGTGGAGTGTAGCTACCAGAGCTGTTTATGCATTCAACTCGATGCCAAGGGTCAGCCCCAAATCTGTTCACACCCTATGTCCTACATAAGCCCCCTGGGGACTTAAACAGTGCATAGACCTCGTGTCCTGTGCAGAGGGCTGAGTTTTAATACCAAATGCATAGCAAGTGGAAAGAATTTATGCTCACCGTAGGTCTGATTCTTATCTTACCTTAGTGCAACTCCACAAACTTCAGAAATTACACTCAGTTCATAGAGGTGTAAATGAGAGCAGAATAGGGCCTCCTATTGTTCTCTAAGGGCATGTCTACACTACCAGACAAGGTCAAATCTAATACATTTGATTTCCTAGCACCCGATTTTGTGAAGTCGAAGGTCTGTGTCCTCATCGTGGGGAAGAATCGAATGTAATCTGAAGCAATGTGCCCCCTTTAGGGAGCTTTTTGTCAATTCAGAGAGCAGGGCCCTGTGGGCAGCTTTGTATTCTGGGTCCTCTGGGTCCAAAACTGCATCGAGTGATTAGGGACACATATTGCCAGTGTCCCATAAGGCACTCATCTAGTCCCTCCCCCAGCATGAGATAAAAGGGACACAGCGCGCTTGCACTTTTTGGTGCCCTGGTTGCCCGCACAGATGCCATAGCATCGCCAGCATGGAGCCCGGTTGACAGGAAAGCATCGTCATGAATACACATCTTGAATACTGTGTACAGATGTGGTCTCCTCATCTCAGAAATGATATACTGGTATTAGAAAAGGTTCAGAGAAGGGCAACTTAAATGATTAGGGGTTTGGAACGAATCCCATATGAGGACAGATTAAAGAGACTAGGACTTTTCAGCTTGGAAAAGAGGAGACTAAAGAGGGATATGTTAGAGGTTTATAAAATCATGAGGAGTGTGGAAAAAGTGAATAAGGAAAATTTATTTACTTGTTCCCATAATATAAGAACTAGGGGCCACCAAATGAAATTAATGGGCAGCAGGTTTAAAACAAATAAAAGGAAGTTCTTCTTCACACAGTGCACAGTCAACCTGTGGAACTCCTTGCCTGAGGAGGTTGTGAAGGCTAGGACTATAACAGGGTTTAAAAGAGAACTAGATACATTCATGGAGGTTAAGTCCATTAATGTCTATTAGCCAGGATGGGTAAGGAATGGTGTCCCTAGCCTCTGTTTGTCAGAGGGTGGAGATGGATGGCAGGAGAGAGATCGTTTGATCATTACCTGTTCAGTTCACTCCCTCTGGGGCACCTGGCATTGGCCACTGTCGGCAGACAGGGTACTGGGCTGGATGGACCTTTCATCCGACACAGTATGGCCGTTTTTATGTTCTTGCTAGCCAATTAGCCCATCATAAGACGGGATTTTCAGGTCTCTCCTCCATGTTGGTCTTCTCTCCTGAGCCTCCGGTCTCTCGCTCCATCTCTCTCTCTCTCCTCCTCCTACTGCCTCCTCCCTCCCTCTCTCAGCTCTCCTCTGCCTCCTGCCTCTCTCTCTGTCTTTCTCTTTCTCTTCTCCTCCCCCTCCTGCCTCTCACTCGGGGGACCGCAGAGCCCAAATGGTCGCTTGCACCACTTGCTCCCATGCGGCAGCCCGGCTGAGCGGTGCAGAAGTCAGCTGAATGCCACTGCAAGAGGCGAAGGGGGGCGGGGCGGTGACGTTCACGGCCAGGAGGCGGGGCCTGGAGCCGCTGTCACGCCGCACGTCACTGCCCCGCCCCCCTTCGCCTCCCGCCGTGGCGCTTGGCTGACTTCTGTGCCACTCAGCCGGGCTGCCGTGGGGGAGCAAGCAGCCATTTGGGCTACCCGGCGGCGGCCCAGCTGAGCAATGCAGAAATCAGCCGAGCGCCACAGCGGGAGGCAAAGGGGGGCGGGGTGGTGATGTACATGGCCAGGCCCCGCCCCCTGGCCATGCATGTCACCGCCCCGCCCCCCTTCCCCTCTCACTGTGGCGCTTTGCTGACTTCTGCGCCGCTCAGCTGGGCCGCCGCGCGGGAGCAAGCAACGCAAGCGGCCGTTTGGGCCCCGCACTCCCCACGGAGGTGCTGCATGGGGAATGCGGGGCCCAAACGGCCGCTTGCGCCACCTGCTCCCCCGCGGCGGCCCGGCTGAGCAGTGCAGAAGTCAGCCAAGCGCCACGGCGGGAGGCAACAGCGCCGCCCAGAGGGAACAGCCAGCATTTCAGCGTTACAGAGTCAGAGACATTGGGCTACTATATATATGACTAGCCAATAGCCCATCATATGACGGGATTTTCGGGTCTCTCCTCCACGTCTCTCTCTGTCTCCTCCTCCTACTGCCTTCCTCCCCCCCCCCAAGCTCTCCTCCACCTCCTGCCTCTCTCTCTGTGCTATCTTTCTCTTCTCCTCCCCCTCCTGCCTCTCACTCGGGGGAGCGTGGACCCCAAACAGCCGCTTGCACCGCTTGCTCCCATGTGGCAGCCCGGCTGAGCGGTGCAGAAGTCAGCCGAGCGCCACAGCGGGAGGCAACAGCGCCACCCAGAGGGAACAGCCAGCATTTCAGCATTACAGAGTCACAGACATTGGGCTACTATATATATGATGCTCGTGTGTGTCACGGTGTGCCTAATGGTGCTGTGCTTTGATGGGGTACACGTGTCCCTCCACCGGGAAGAGGATGAGGACAAAGCTCAGGGTGGCATGGAGGCGCTGCTCGGGCAAGGCCTGGCACTCCTGCTAGTGCACCCTCCAGTCAGTCCCCTGCACACAGTGCAATGCCAGTTCTGGGGCTGTGAGACAAGCTCAGGCGAGTGGAACCTCATTGTGGTAAGAGATGGGATGATCAGGGGGCTGCAGAACTTCCGTGTGTGGAAGGCCATGTTCTTGGAATTCTTCCAATGGCTTTCCCCTGCCCTGAGGAGCCAAAAGACCCAAATGGGACCCTTTCTGACCGGGGAAAAGTATGTGGCAATTGCCCTGTGGAAGCCTGCAACCCCAACAGCTACCAGTCAGTCAGGAATCGGTTTGTGGGGGAAATCTAGAATGGGGCTGTTGTCATACAAGTAGCCAAGGGGATCAATGCCATTCTGCTGTGGAGGGTTATGACTCTGGGAAACCTGGACACCAGAGTGGATGGCTTTGTCGCGATGGGCTTCCCTCATTGCAGTGGTGTCATAGGCAGCACGCACATCCCCCTCTTGTACAGCAACTGCAAGGGGCACTTCTCCAGGGTGCTGCAGGCACTCAGGCATCACAATGGCCGTTTCACCAACATCAGGTTGGGACAGCTGGGAAAGGTGCATGATGCACATCTGCCTCTTCCGAAAGATGCCTGCTGGAACTCTTCTCCCGGACGAGACAATCAGAGTTGGAGAAGTAAAAATGCCAATAGCAATCATTGGCAACCCAGACTACGCCTGGCTCTCATGGCTCATGAAGCCCTACACAGGCAGCTGGACCCCAGCAAGGAGGAGTTCAACAACAGGCTGAGCAGGTGCAGAATGGTGATCCAATGTGCCTTTGGATGTTTAAAGGGGCGGTTCAGGAGTCTTCTGACTCACCTAGACCTCTACAAATGCAACATCCCCTTTTGGGATGGCAGCGTGTTGTGTGCTTCATAATCTGTGTGAGACCGGGAAATATATCTGGCAGGGTGCAGGACAGAGGCAGAGCGCCTAGCCAGAGAGTCTGAACAGCCGGACAACAGTTCGATCAGGAGACCACAGCACAGGACAATGCGAATCAGAGAAGCCTTGAAGGACAATTTTATGCAAGGCCTCTTTTGAGATTCTGCCACATGGCTCTCCACAAGTTGCCCCTGCATGCCCTGTGTTTCCCTTTAACCCCCCATCCCACCCCTGCAGTTCAAGCAATAAAGAGACCATTGTTTAATGAACATTAGTGTTTATTAGAGGAAAACAATAGGGAAATGGAAGAACTGTAAACTGGAAGGAGGAAGGGGGCTCAGGAATGGGAGTGGGATGCCTTCTGCCTCTCGAGGAACTGGAGGTATCATAGGGGCAGGCAGGGTTCTGGGAGGAGGTCCTCTCCAGACAGGACACCATGTGGCTCCATCACAGCAGCTAGGGAGGCGAACATGGTCTCTAGTTTTTGGAATTAGTCCTGTCATTAAAGAACTAGATGAGAGACAAAAGATTTAGGCTAAATTCCTGGCTCCTGTGCCACAAACTTCTTCTGGGGACGTTGTCTGTCCCCTCTCCCACAATGGCAGCCATCTGGTCATAGAAGCAGCGCATGTGAGGTGCTGCACTATATCGTCTGCTTTCCTCCTTCACCTTATGGTAGGACTGGTGCAACTCTTTGATTTTCACTCTGCATGGCTGGGCATCCTTGGAACATCTGGTAGCTCCCAGGCAGCTTGTGATCCTGCCGTAACCTCGGCATTCTGCTTGCTGGTTTGGAACTCAGTGAGGATGGCTTCATCTCCCCACACCTCGATGAGGTCCAAGATCTCCTGGACTCTCCACACTCGTACTCTTCTGTGTCTCTGGGAACTGGAGCTCATGGGAGCAGAAGTCCTCTAAGTTGTCACACTGTTGGTGGGATTACTCGATGCCATCTGCACGTGTGCTGCAGTGTGCTGCTTGCTCACGAATGGTTCACAACACTGGCCACATGGGAAAGGCCATTCTATTGTTCCCACGGCTTTTTGTGCTCACCAGGGTGAGCAGTAGAGATGCGAGTTCTGACCAGAGCAATCAGGGGGAGGGTGGGGGGAACTGCAGGAGGCCTCGCAGAAGCCAATAGCCTCGTCTTTCCAGCAACGCTGCGTCTACACTACCATAAATTTGACTGTATTCAGGATTAGCGCTACTCCTTGTTAAAAGTAGGAGTACTGAAATTGACTTCTGCAGCCCTTAAGGTTGACGCAACAAGCTTGGTCGTGTGGATGTATCACTTAGAAAATCAACTGTTTGGGGCTAAAGTCAAAGTAAAGTCCTAGTGTAGACCAGGCTTAAGAGCTTTATCGCAGGAAAATACTTTGTCTTGCAAATGCAGCCCTCAAAAATGTATTTCTCCCCATCCTAGTCAGGGAGTGGGCTGAGTGGATGATACTATCTGGGAAATGTCAGAGTGGATAAAAAATTGAAAGCCAGTTTTGGCTTCCTCCATGAGCCATGAGCATGGCGTTCTTTGCTTTGCTAGACTTTGAGTGATATGCTCCATGGTTTTGGTGTCATAAGGATATCTGGGAGAGGAGCCAGTTGCTGGGCTGATAGCTTTTATGTTTCCCTTTCTTTTCTATTGAACTGTTTGCCCCTTTTCCAGTTTATTTGGGGGGAAATGGTAAAATTCTATAATCACCATGTAGGGTATTTTTAATTAACTCCTTTTAATGAACCAGTTAAAATATGGTAAGTTTGCTCAATTTATTTATATATGAAGCCTATTAAGATAGTGGAGTTAGATTCAGACAATATTCCACAGTCAGGTGAGAGCATCCAGCCACAGAGAGTCTCACCAAGTCCCTACTGACTTCAGATTTAGCACTTTTATACATCAGGGCCTGATTCTTCCAGCTCTGCTAGTTATACCCTATTGTAGCTTCATGGACTTCACTGGAGGGACTCCTCTTTTACCTTGCAGGAAATCAGAAGAGAATCAGGCCCCCAGGTATTAAATTTGCTTGAGTAAATTAAAATAATGGGTTTATCTATGGTCACAGCTCTTGTTTTCTTTTGTAGTGCTCACTCGTGCTCAGACTCTGACTAATACACAGTGACCTGTTACCTCTGTCCCAGCCAAAAACCCCGCACTGTACCTCCAACTCTGCTGCCACTGTCTGGAGTAGGGTTGGGAGTTAGACATGTCTTGAATCACCTTAATTTTCTCATCCCCCTGCACAACCAACGTGCAGAGAGAGGCCTTACGTGGAGCTATTCAGTGCTCTCAGCACTTACTTGATATTATTACAGCTTTCACAGCCACTGAGATGGTTCACTGCAGTATCATGTACGTTAGAGGGCAGCAGCTGGCTGCTAACGTGTGTCTCCCCTTCACACATTCTCATTACCCCTCACTTGCTCTTGCCTTGCCACCCACTCACTAAATGAGGAGGGCTGCAGAATGTGAAGAAGAGCTGAGATTTCTTCTTCAAAGCTGTAACGGTCAGCCTCTATTCGCTTTGCAGGGAACACCTCAGGTCAGATCCTGCTCTCTGGCCTCAGCCCTTTTTTCTCTTCTCTTTCCTGTCAAATCTGGGTTCATTATACTTCCAGGTGACATGAGAGACCATTCAAGTAAATAAAACTTAAATTTTCAAAGGGGCCACAGGGAATTAGGTACTGAACTCTCACTGAATGTCTTAACTGGCTCTGATCCCTTTGTGGACCCAGGCTAAAATAACCTGCTTGGTTCTCTGTGTCTTTGGCAGTTTGGGCCTCAACCTGCTTCCACGGAAGTAACATTGACTTCAGGGGCATGTGATTTGTGTCTTTGTACAGGCTATGTATAATATCAGTACCCAAACGTGCATGTTTAAAAGTCGTAGAGGGGTAGCCATGTTAGTCTGCAACTGAAAAAAAAATGTAAAAACAACAAATAGTCCTGCAGCACTTTAGAAACTAACAACAAATGTAGATAGTATAATGAGCTTTTGTGGGCAAACCCTCTTTAGATGAATGAAGCAAGGGGTCCAGAGGTACAAATAGCCATTTATAAATAAATAAAGGCTATTTATTTGTGCCTCTGGACCTCTTGCTCCATTCATCTGAAGAAGTGGGTTGTGCCCACGAAAGCTCATGATACTATCTACATTTTTTTGTTAGTCTCGAAGGTGCTGCAGGACCATTCGTTGTTTTTTATTTATTTAGTACACAAACTTGTTTATTTAGAGACTTTGAAATCAGTGAAATAAAGTGATCAAATTTTTTGAAGGTACCATTTATCCAGTTACTACACAGTGGCATCTAAACAGTTTCCCTATACTTAAAACAGGCAACAGCTTGGACACTACTCTGGTGAGTTTGCAAAATTCCTTTTTTAATGGCAAATAACTGTAAGATTGAAAATCTCACATCTCTGCCTCTAAATTACACTGAAAAATGCAGCCCTCAGAGCTTTAGGAAACACAAGTGAATCAGTATCCTCAAAGTTAATGAATAAAAGAGCATTCCTGTCATCAAGTTTTTATTAACTGAGCCTAGAACTACTTCTCTAGGGGCTCTTCTGACTTTTTTTTCAAAATTTAAGTTGAACATTAGGTTAATGGTTACAATATTTCACTCTTTCCCTTGATTCTGGGTTTTTCATTCCATATGGCCCCATCTTTAAGTAATTTTTCAACTGTTATATTAAACAGTAAAATAAAATTCAGAACAGATTTCCTTGGGTTTGAAATAGTTTTTTCTGTATGCCTTTTTCAGGGTGGGTAAATACAAATCATAACCCTTCTGTGTCAGGTATCATTACTAAGGCAGCTCTTATGTTAATGATTACTTACAGTACATGCTTATCATGGAATGGAATGCACAGGATGACACTTATCTTTTTATTTTACTAGCTGACATGTATTAATCTTTGGAATAATAATCTCAGATATCCATGATACAGTGACACATACTGCAAATGACACTGAGAAAAGCCTATTTATAAACATTCAATACAGTATTCTTCGTTAGAAATGATTATTTCATTTTATAGTCAAGAAAGCTGCCTCTGGTTAATGCTGTTTTGTTGTTACTGCTGTTGTGACGCTTAATTTTTAATGAAATTAAAATGTCATTTCTTTCTTTATTCCTGGAATATTTCACATTCAATTCTGTATGGAACTGCACAGGGGCAGCATTAGGTTTCCATTAGTGCTATTGTTTGCATCTCCTACTTTTTTCACAACCACTAAGGATTTAAAACATGTGGTCCCATGACAGTTTAAATAAGGTGGGCTAGGTTTTACAAAGCTGAAAGGATATTAAATATTTACGGTCTTTTTCTGTATCAAAAGTATAGTATAGTATACAATGAACAGTTTAACAGAAGACATATATAATGAGAATGAACTGCTACTGATGAGTAAGGAAACCTGGGCTCACCATTTATCTAGCGTTGGCAGTGGGATTTGTGCCAGTTAATCAGTCTAAGTACGTGATTCAAACTCTCCAATCATGCATTAAAACCTTGAGGTTGGCATGAGATAATTGTTCTGAGCTAGAACCAATGGTACTTACCATCAATATATTTTATTTTGTAAATCATACTTAAGTGAATACTACTGAATTAGTATCCAACTTGTGAGCAAAGATCTGGCAGCCTGAAAACATATGCTACTTTTGCACATAGGTGTATTGTATTTACATGAATGTTATGTGCAGTCAAAGGAGAGTGGAAGTTAAATTATATACACGTGGGAAACAGCCATTGAAGCAGAAAAGGGTGAGTTGCAGTAGAACCTCAGAGTTTCAAAAACATTGGGACTGAAGGTTATCTGTAACTGAACAAAACATTGATTACGTCTTACAAATGTTTACACTGACAAAAGAACACTGAATTAATACAGCTTGACTCTTTACTATATAGAAAAAATGCTACTTTTAAACATCTTAATTTAAATGAAATAAGCACAGAAACAGATTCCTTACCTTGTCAAATCTTTTTTAAAATGTTCCCTTTATTTTTTTAGAAGTTTATATTTAACACTGTACTCTGTTTGCCCTTTCTGTTTTTATCTCTGTCTGCGGCTGCCTGATTTTTGTATTTCTGGTTCCAAATGAGGTGTGTGGTTGATTGGCCAGTTTGTAATGCTGGTGTTCATAACCCTGAAATTTTACTGTATGTGAACCTGGGGAACTGTAGGATGTAGGCTGATACAGAGTGCAGGATCCTTTTTTTGATTAAAAACAACACATGCTGCTGTTGTATCTGTGATTTGGAAAACAGAGAAACGAGCCACCTGGATTATCTTATTCTTGTTGATAAACTGTACACTAATGAAGCATTTAAGCAAAACCATTAACTGACACCAGTAGGCAATTAAACCTTTCTTCAGGTCACACTCCATCAGAAAGAAACAGGCATTAGGTTTACCAACAGTGACCACGTGTGAGATGATCACTTGGGGGAATTCTCCCAAAAGTGTGCAGTTATCCTGTGAAACTTTGTGTAACCAAGACTGCAGAGCTCGAACAAAACTCCTACAGCCTTCATTTAACTCTCCCACAGCATCTTCTGTTTGCAGATTCTGGATAGAAGATTGATAGGGAATGAGGGCAAAATTAAGGGCTGAAATCCTGGCACATATATGTTAGGGGCAAAGCTCCCATTAACATATATGGGACCAGGAGAACACACAACTGCATTTCCAGTCTCATTTTTTTTAGCTGTAATATTAACTTTGGATGTTTTTTATAATTTTTTAAAAACTGTTAACTCATTACTTCAATTCTTGAAGTAATTAAAACATATTTACTCATGTCTGAGATAAAGAAAAAGCCTGAGCTGGTTAATGCCATCTGAGGAAGGGAGGAAGGGATGAGCAGAGATACTTTTCAGAGTGCCTGCTGAGTTAATCTAATCACTTAGAAGGGAATGTCATCACCTAGCTCTTGGTATATATCGCACAGCAAAACAGTACAAAGCCATGCAGAGTAGAATGACAGACAAGTCATTCCAATAACATTATGTAATGAGTACAAAAACATGTCAATTCATACTTGAAAGTAGAAACATTTTAATTCTTGTGCATAGCATAAATTGATGACTTCAGAAGGTGTAACTTGGACTGTACCACATTCAACTTCTGACTACTTTGGACAGGCAAAATCCAATTTTCCTTGACCTTTCTATTATACAGCAGTAACAATCTGTATTTGGAGGGAGATGGGGACAGATCCGAAATGGACGTAAATTGTTATAGCTCCAGCCTGTGTTCCATCCCCTGATGGATGTCCAGAGCGAGAAAAGGAAACAAAAAATATTAACTTTGGCTGACAAATGAGTATATACAGGTACTTAGATAATAGTATTTCCGCTTACAGCACTGGGCTATACTGAGAGACACTGATTTAAAAATATTTTTATAAGCAGAACTCATTGTTTTCAATAGTGAGTTCTGCTTAAAAAGTGTGATATATACCCCACTGAGACTGAAGGGCCGTGCAAGTCTTGGAAAAAAACATAGGGTGTATTACACTGCTGCCTTCAGTTCATGGTAAATGGAGTTGCAAGAGAAATCATTAAAGATACAGTCATGGCTGAATTTTCCAAGAGATGGGAACTGACCTATTAAATGGACTATTTAGCATGAGACACAGATGGCCACTGTGGAAGATGTTTAAATGAAGATCTGTTAAAGGAATAGGCCCACGAAGAAAATACCACTTTGGTTTTCCCTGTGACTAGTTAAAAGATAGTTTTGCTTTGTGGAAGTTGGTGGCAGCTGTTTTTTCCATTATTGGCAGGTGGCCATTCAGTAACTCTGCTCCTTCATAATCTGTGAAAGAAGGGTTACTTGTCTTCTGAAAGAGACCCAATTTAGTTTGCACCCAAAATGAAAACTCATCCCTGAGCTCAGTGAAAACCACAGCTCAATATGAAGCTGTAGTCCATATTAGGAAGCATAGAGACAAGTAGGGAAAATATGATTATGCTAATATAAATCAAGGTTTGCACTCACTTGGAATATTGTGTTCAGTTCTGATCACTATGTCAAAAAAGATACAACAGAAGTAGAATCTTCAGGATGACCTGACAACATGAGTGGAAGGCATGGAATGTCTTCCACAAAAGGAGAAGTTGAAAAGACTGGAACTTTTCATTTTTAGAGAGGAGGTGAATAACAATGATCTGGTGAGCCCTTCTGGATTTAAACTCTGTCTCTAAGAAGGCAGATGCCAGGTCAGGGGTGGGCAATAATTTTTGGTGGGGGGACACTCCAAGGTTTTGGTAAGTGGTCAAGGGCTGCACTTTTCTGTGGAGGGGGTGCACAGTCTAGGATGGAGGTTGGGTGCAGAAGGGCGCACGGGGTAAGGGACTGGGGTGCAGGAGATGGTGTGGGGTCTGAGAGGGTGTTTGGATGGAAGAGGGGGTTGTGACCTCAGGCAGGGGATTGGGATGTAGGGTCAGGGAGGGAGCGTGGGTGCAGGAGAGGATTCTGGTCTGGGGAAGGAGTGTAAGAGGGGGTACACGTTGTGGGAGGGAGTTGTCACCTGGGGCAGGGAGCTGCAGAGGGTCTGAATGGTGATCTGAGGGAGGGAGTTGAGGTGCAGGAGGGCTTGGGGTGCCAGAGGCAGGCGCTGGCTGTGAGAAGTTTACCTAAGTGTCTCCTGGACATCAGACTGCAGCATCCCCAAGGCAGGCTGCGGTTCCCTGCCTGCTGCAGCCCCAGCAAGCTTGAAAATCCAGGCAGCTCCCTCCACGTGGCTCTCCCAGTGGGGGGAAGAGACTTGCGCTGCCGCACACGCTCAGGCCAATCTCTCAGCTCTGATTGGCTGGCTGCTCCCAGGCAATAGGAGCTGAGAGATTGGCTGAGGTCAGTTCTTATTGGCTGGTTGTTTCTGGCCAATAGCAGCTGAGGATTGGGCTAGGGGGCGGGGAGATCGCACAAAGCCTCCCCCTGCCTGCAGAGCAGAGAGTCTCCGGAGCTGTGCTTTAAACTGGCAGCTGCGTGTGCCTGAAGGTCCCAGCAGGGTGGTCCCTGAGCCGGATTCGGTAGCTTGGCGGGCCGGATCCTGTCCCCAGGCTGTATTTTGCCCAGCCCTGTGCTAGATATACACAAAACTATGAATGGCACGAGAGACGTGGATCAGGAGCTCATCTTCCCCTTTCTTGTCATGCAAGAGGAGATAGCCAATTAAACAGCCAGTCAGCACATTTACATTTCATAAAAGGAAATGCATAATTAATTAGTGGAACTCCCGCGTACAAGTTAGAGCCTACTCAGAACCAGGCTTTTCTGTGGCCAAGGAGAACAGCCACAGAAACAGTAGGATATAAAAATATGAAAAAAGAAACCCACAAGCTTCAGACATAAGTCAGCCAATAACAAGCAGGCATTAGGAAGCATGTTTCACTAGATGCAAGTTAGAATTCCAATAATAGAAAATTATGGACTAGCATCTTTTTTTAAAATCAGTTGGTACTGGCCAAACTATACCAAACCAGACCAGTGATACATGTAGTTTGGTATCCTATGTTATATCCTCTCTCCCTCTTTCAATATAATATCCTTGAAGACTATAATTTGACTCTTGTCCCCACAGTTGTTAGGCAACCAAAACACAACAGTGTATTTGAAACTACACTTACGTCAATTAACTCTACACTGATTTCTTAATTGTATTTTTTTTACATTTTTATAATTCGGTATCACACTATCACATTACATTAAAGATAGATGGGTACTCTTGATTATTATAATATGTAGATTGAACATAGAGTTCCTATTATGTATGGTAACATTAAATGTGTTAATTCAATATATTAAATGACCAATTTTCTTTAAATTTTAGTATCCAGAATATATTTTAATAATACATGTGGGAAGTGTGAGAACAGCTCTGTGTAACTACTTGGTAAGTTACAACAGCAATAACATTGTGGGGTTCTACAATGTTACATTTCACCATTTGGGTTTTAATTCTATTGTCTTTTGACTTGAAGAAGAAACCCTCAGTGCCTGACATTTTTCAATATTAAATTTCAATATTAAATTTCACTTTTGGTGGCTTGCTGGAGAGCAGGCCCAAACGCTGAATTTTAGTCTGTGTTCCATATATTAAGTTTTTAACGTGCCCATGCTTTGGTTTCTCTGCCTAGGACACTCAGGGTGTGTCTTCATTGCACCCGTAGCTCAAAATAAGCTACACAATTTGAGCTACGCAAATTGTGTAGGTTATTTCAAGTCAATTTCAAAATAGCTTATTTCAAAATTTGGAGTATGGCCCCAAGCACTTATTTCAAAATAAACACAGCACTTATTTCAAAATAAACCACTATTCCGAAACATCCCTTACTCCTCATGGAATGAGGTTTGCAGGGATGTTGGAATAGTGAGCCCAATATATTTTGAAATAATGGGAGTGCTCAAAAGACGCGGAATCCTGAAATAGAGCTGCAGAGTAGATGTAGCCTTACTCATGTTATACAGTGGGACAGATTCTCAGCTGTTGGAAATTCAGAGTTCTATTGATTTGAATGGAGTTATGACATAAGAACAGTCAAAGGTTCATCTAACCCAATAGCCTGTCTTCCAACAATGGCCAGTGCCAGGTTCCCCAAAGGAAATGAACAGAAGAGGCAATCATTAAGGCTACGTCTACACAGCAGGGCTAAAGTCCAATTAAGCTATGCAACTTCAGGTATGTCAATTGAGTAGTTTAAGTCAAAGTAGCTTAACTTGGCTTTTGGCATTGTCTACACAGTAGGAAGTCGAAGGAAGAACACTCTTCCTTTGACTTACCTTCTTATGAAATGAGGGTTACCATGAGTCGGAGTAAGAAGTTCTCCAGTTAGACATTATTTCAGAATAAAGGTTTGTAGTGTAGATGCACGCTATGTTATTTTGGAATCATGTCAGTTATTCTGAAATAATGCTGCTATGTAGATGTACCCTAAGTGATCCACTCCCAGCTTCTGGCAAACAGAGGCTACAGACACAATCCCTGGCCCATCCTGCCGAATATCCATTGATGGACCTATCCTCCAGGAACTTATCTAGTTCATTTTTTGAACTCTGTTAACGTTTTGTCCTTTACAACATCCTCTGGCAGAGTTCCACAGCTAACAGCCTGTGTCTTGTGAACACTGACGCACGGCATTTGACTTTGGTTTGATATGTTTTCTCAGTTCAATATAAGAATACATCATAAAAGAACATTCTTTAAAACAAATCGGACAGCCACTTTTTCTCCCACCCATTTTGCCATCAGACCCTGCAACAGTTAATTTGAGCCAAATACCTACTATGCCGAACCTCAGCAGAGCTTCCTTTTTATGTTTTTTTTTTTTTTAGCAATTATTATATGTATTAAGGTAGTAGTGGTCAGAGACTGCAAGTCAAGTCAGAGCCCCATTATGCTAGGTACTTTATGAATATATAACAAAAGTTAGTGTCTCCCCCCTCAAGAACTTGTAGAATAAACAGACAAAGGGATGGCAAAAGGAAGAATCATTACTTTCATTAGACAGGTGTGACAATGACAGAGAGAATGGGATCTGCTGAAGGTCATCCAAGTTTGTGGCACAGGAGCCAGGAATTTAGCTGAAGTCTTTTGTGTCTCATCTAGTGCTTTAATGACAAGAGTAAGCCAAAAATTAGAGATGTGTGGAGAGTTCTTACCTCTTTATGTGCTGACAGTGTTTCAACAGTGACTTCCATCTCAGGATTTGTTGACATTGTAAACAGGCTCCCAACTCTACAGTTGATAGGAAAGCAGTAGGGCAGGTCTATCTGCCATTTAAGTCAATCTAATTTAAGTCATTTAGGCCAGTGCAGTGTTTATAGGGCTCATATGATATCAGATAGCCCATAACTCAGGAGAGACTCTGCACTGCCTATGCTAGGATTCAGCTCATTCACCCGAATCCTCCTTCCCTCTCCTTTCTACCCCAAAGACGATTGAAAAGGACTTTAGTCAGCAAAGACTTCAGGTCTCCTCTTTTCCCATATACCTCAGATCTTCCAGAAAAGTCCATTATTTCTGGGCACTGGCCCTTGTGGCCTTTCCTACACACTGGACACCAGCTATGAGTTGCAATGAATTAAACATTGACATACATTTCTAGTATTTCTAAATATTATTCCTCTATAGTCCCGCTGTCTCCATGGTGCTCGGAAGAGGGCAAGAAAATCTACTAGACCTCTGTCAATTCAGCCCCAGTGGGAAAAATTCCTTCCTAATCCCTAGCACCTTATTCGAGCTCAAAACTCCACAGACACGTTTAAATTAATGACCGTGGGGAAAAGGGAACCAATCAACTTACAGCTCTCAGCAGGCCAGTGAGCAGTGATGTGCCCAGTGGGAGGCAGGCTTTACCCTGCCTAGACGCCCCCTTTCACTCTAAAGCTGTCTGTGCCCTTACAGATCCAACCACATCTCCCTTCCATTAAACTGGTGTGTGGCATTTTTAACAAAAGTGAGTGTTTGGGCCTGGTCACATTCCAGAATTGTATGAAATATTTGGCGTGAAATTAGAAGCACTTGAGCTTAGTTTTGAGCTATACCTGCCTTTGCAAACGTGCAGTGCTGAAGTTAGAGCCTTTCTTTCTGACTGAAGTGGATTTCTTGCAGTTGCTTCAAATGGCATCGTTTTGTTTGGAACTGATCACATGGCATTTCCTTTGGTTTGCTTACGGGCTCTAAGCCCTGGTAGGTCCAGGGACCCCATGCTGGCTATGAAGCCATGGCTACATGCTCTGGACTTTCTGAACTAGAGAGAGGCTTCCTTATATTTTCCCCCTAGGAGTCTGAGCCCTGGGGCTTGTCTAGCAACCATTCACGGGAATTTGTCTAGTACACCTGAGCCCCATAGCCCTGTCAACCAGTAGAAACAGCAGGAGTTCAGGTTCATTTCCCACCATATGAGAGTGGGAAAACTCTGGCCATTGTTTGCCTGCTCCCTTTAAGGCAGTGGTCTCAACCTTTTTAAGCACAAGGTCACTTTCTGAAGTTAAGTGCAATCCAGCATCTTCTTCAGACCCAATACCCTTGCCCTGCTTCCTTCCCCAGACCCTCTCAGAGGCCCCGCCTTGCTTTCCCACCCTGCACAGCAAACGGGAGGCTCCTAGGGAGCACTCCAAGGCAGATAGTAAGAGAAGAGCATCAGTGGGGCCAGGGGCAGCTGAAGTGCCAGCACTTGATAGCCCCCTGGCTAAGTCAGTCAGGATCACCTGTCAGAGACCCCAAGATCTACCAGGAGATCCTGATCTACTTGTTGGTGACCACTGCTTTAAGGTGTTATTGGGAATGTGAGGGAGTGAGAGGACGGCCTGGCAGTTCAAGAGCTAAACAAGGCCTTTTTGCCCAGCCAGCCCTGCCTCACTTTACCTACAGCCAATGCCAGACCTGTAGGGAGGTTAAAAGGAAGGGGCTTGGCTCAGTTAGGGGTTGACCAGCGAGGAGACAGGAGCTGGTTCTGCTCTCTGCAGGACCTGAGCCAGAACCTGCCTACTGGGCCAGCTGCCGGGGCACATAAGCCTCGAACCCTACCCCCCTGGGGCAAAGGAAGGGGAACCTACGAGGAACCCTCGTGAAGGAGAGGGAAATTAGGACTCTTGGGGCCACACTCCAAACTTAAGAACTGTACCCAGATAAAAGGCCGGAGTTCCGAGGCCTGGGGCAACAGCAGCAGCAGTGGCAAGAGGCTGCACCCTTATGCGCCCCCCCCCCCGCTAAATCGGGGGCCTATCCACTAGGCCACCCTGCTGCCAGGGAAACCCAGCCACAGGGAGGAATAAAACTATTAACCACATATGCTAAATGATGCACCAAGCAACTGTTCCCATCTGAGGAAACATCAGGTAGGGCAGAGGCGGGAATTATTTGGGGAGGAACAGTTGGCATGGCCTTCTGGAGGAACAGGGATTACATACGGGAAGGGAGGAGTAATGGGCTGCCTGTGTGGATTGATGGGTCTTCCTTGGCTTTGGATAGTTCTGATGAGCATCCAAATAGAACTCTGAAACTTCTGCTCTTCCCCCATTTCTAGGGCAAAATGTCTATTTGTGTTGGGGTTAACACCGAACGTCTCCTTTTACATTGAAGATCAAGCTGTCCTCTTGTGGCTTTGCCATGGGTCTGATCCTACACAGTACAGAGGCCAAGTGTTGGAAGCAGGTGAGCCAACAGCCTTGCCAGGCCCCTGGACAAGGTGTGTGGGGGGCCCAGCTCCATACTTCTGGAAGTGGCAGACCTCTTTGAATTGCTAGGCCCTGGGGCCACTGCACCCTTTGCTCCTCCCCACCCCCGTCGGCAGGCCTGGTTGCAAGTAGCAGTGCAAAGCTGAAGGAGAGGAGCAGGCTAGGAAACAATGGGGATCTGGCTCATGATTTCAAGCAGCAGATGTGAGGAATAAAGGGCAGATCCTATTTCACTGGGAGTTTTGTCCAGCCCAGCGCCAATCCCTCATTTATCCGCAGTGGAATAGCTTCAATGGGGAAGACTGAGGGAGACCCCACATCAGACCCCCTAGCTCAGTGGATCCTCCTGCAAAGTAGGATTTGAACCAGGGTCTCCCTTCTTCCCCTCTGGCACAGAGGAGGGAATCGAACCTCCCACATCCCAGGCAGGTGCTGTAACCACTAGGCTAAAAGCTACAAGATGGACGTATCTCCTTTGGCTGGATTTGGAATGAGACCCAATCCCAGGTGCATGTGTAGAGGCTCTCTACAGGATATTGGGCCATGCTCACTTAAGTGGCCAAATGCCTGTCTTCCCCCCTTTGTGATTTGCCCCAAGGCTCAGGTGGGAAATTGGCATCTAGGTGCATACAGGAGTACGCATGCACCAGGGTCCAAAACTTAAGCACTTAGGAAACTAAGTCAATAGAAACTTAGGAGAGTGAGCTTAGGTTAGACAACGGCCAAGCAGTAGTTTTGTGGGTCACAGTGGTGCTGCATGGGGCCAAATTCTGGAGTTTAGGCATTTAAGGTGCTTCATGGATTGCATCTAAAGTGACTATCTTGCCCAAATGCTCACTTGTTGGCTGCAATTTTAGAAAAGCTACCTCCACATAGGCCTGCCAGGAAGAGAATTCCCCCTCCTCACCCTCTGCCCAGAAAGCAGAATTGGGGCCACGCACCTTTGCTGAGAAACTGCCCAGCAGCTGTGTTCTGTGCATGTGACCTCTCTAGCCACACTCAGAACTCCCCTGCCCGAGCAGGCTCGGTGAAAAACGTAGCAAGTCTGTACTTAGATTCTGCTCAAATCCTGGACCCCTCCAAGTCAGTCTTCAGGCCCAGGTATAGAACAGAGCCATTGATCTGGGATTGTTCATCTTGCTTCTGGAAGAGGCCTGGATGTCCCTGAGCCTTGTTGCCTAGAGGAAAGAGGGAGATTCTCAGATCCTCTGGTGATGGACTTCCCAAGAACCTACACAGCTTGCTAGTACTGCACCCTTGTAGCCGTGTCCATGCTATACATTTTCTGTGTTAACATATCCAATCTGTTTTCCCAGACTTTTCCTGGTAGGGGGTGGGTGTTGAGCTGGATTCTGAAGCTGTTGACTGGGAGGAGCCATCTGCTGGCCCACAGCCAATTTGTAAATGTTTTTGTTTGATTGTTGTGCAAAATCTGAAACATGTGCTAAGAAATGGGTGATTAATACATTTTAAATAAATACATCAACTGATGGAAAATGTGGCCACCATGATTTGATTAACGCTCAGGAGAAAAGACAATACAACAGTAGCTGGATAACCGGTACTCTTTGGGTTAAACAATACAATTTAGAGACAATGGAACAGATCCTCAACTTGTGTAAATCATCATGGCTCCGTTGAAGCAATATTTTGCACCAGCTGAGAATCTGGTCCCACAATCTTGTAACTGCTCATTGTTCAGGGCAAACATTTGGGTTGTCTAATGCAGTGTTTCTCAACCAGTGGTACGAGTACCTTTAGGGGTACTTGAGAGAAGTCTGGGGGGGTATGTCAACACAACTGTAATTTGAAGAAAACTGAATTTTTGTTTTAAGTCTTATAGCACTTCATTATTTTTGTACTTTTTATACCCAAAAATTTCATCGCCTGCCCGGCTACGATTAAGTTGTTTAAACAAATGTGTTGCAATGGTAGAAAAAAATGTTGTGTGACTGAAAACAACAGGTACTCGGGTAATTATATATTTTTTAATGGGATACTTTATAAAAAAAAGGTTGAGAAACACTGGTCTAATGCTTGCAAAATTGTTTCTGTGCATAGATTGTGACTCCAGGAGATGTATCTCATATTTAATACTCTCCAACCCTGGTGGATTACACTAAAGCAGGAGCTACTAGGAGTCATCCAAAACTATTTAAGAAGAAATACATGCTTTTATTTGGTGTCCAAATTCTGCTGGGCTCTCATACAGTCATTTATCACTAACAAACAGCCAACTCCCCCTTTTCAGCACTGCATAAAGAACATTAAGTGTTCACTGTCTTGGAGATGAAAATAAAATATATTTAGGCACTGGGGGCCTGCTCCAAATCCATTAAAGTCAGAGGAAAATTTCCCAGAGAACTAGTTTGGGTGTTGGCCAAAAACCCTTACTCTGGGAGATGGAGAAAATAATGTAAGTTGTTCCTCAAAGAAGGTATCTAGGTTGAATCACAGATCTGGACTCTTTTGGGACTGGTCACATTAATCTGCATTGTGCTCATGTAATATTGAAAGAGCAAGACTTGGCCATGAGAAGGATACTGCTTGGGTTGATCCTGTAAGACTTTCATCCAAAGGGATCAAGGGAGTAAGACCTCCATTGACTTTAATGGGGTTTGGATCAGGCCCTTAGGTATTGAGAGTTAAAAATCCAGTCATATGAATTCCTGAATTGGGAAATCTTTTTCCCCCCTTCCAAACCAATTTAGTTTAAGGAACTGTTAAAACCTTTCCCTTGACCTACCATAACTAATTTATGTTGGGCTTTTTGATATTCATCTCCTATTTATAGCATAATCCTTCCATCTGGAAACTTAGCACTAAGCCACAATATCGCTTTCTTCTTCTCCCACACACAATAACCACAAATATTAAACACTTTTAAGGCTTTTTCTTATGTTGCTCACCACACATTTCAGTAAATCATTATCAATTTAGACTCCAAAGGAAAGACAGAAATCATCACTGGAAGCTAAAATTCTTCTGAGATTTTTATTCAATATCAGAACAATGACATGGCATATACTATTGAGCAGCCAAAAGGATTTTTTTTTCAGTCTAATCACATAGTACTATATCATTTAAGTATCAGAGTTTAATACTGAGTATTTGCTGGGAAAGAAGCTTTCTGTCTTTGATTCATTTTTCCCCTTTAAAAAAATGTCTGTTATAATGCTGTAGATAGCCAAACATAGGATCTATTTCTGCAAACATGTAAACATATGCTTAATTGTAGCCACATCCATTTAGGGCTGGTCTACACTAGGAATTTGCAGTCTCTCGAGGGTATGAAAAACCAAAGATACACTAACCAAACTCCCCAGAAGTCTTCTGTCAACCTAACTATTTCCAGTCTGAGAGGTGGATTCCCTCTCCACATCACCATAGGTAGTGTCTTATGCTACAGCAGCATAGAGAAGTCATTGATTTCAGTTGGACTACTCACATAATTAAAATAAATGCCTATGTTTGCAGGGTCGAGGCCATACTGTATGGGTCCTTGATACACTAGTTAATAAGTGCACTTTTCATGTTATGTGTTAATAGATTAAAACAGTTTCAGGCAGTTCAATTACAGGTGTGCATTTAGCTTATCTTAGTATGGACACTTGTTTTCAAATTTACACCTGTAAGCCTACCAGTGGAGAGCAGACTGGTAACCTGGTTGTGGGGCGGAGTGGAGCTGAGTAGGCTGCTGGGCCGCTCCAGTTCCCACCACCCCCTGTGAATGTGGGAGTGACCCTGCTGCTGCCCCGTGCCAGGCCCATCCATAGGAGAGTTGAGGCAGCTGCCCGCAGGGCCACCCAAAGTGCAGGGTCTGGGGTGGCCACCCTGAACTATCCTATGGACGGGATGACTCTGCTGGTGAGACCACATCATGCACACTGTGTGTGAGTCTGCTCTCCGATGCTTAAGCAAGATGAATTCAAACTGGAACAGAGAAGGGCTACTAGGATGCTCTAAGGAATGGAAAAACCTCCCTTATGAGAGGAGGCTCAAGAGCTTGGCTTGTTTAGTCCAGTGGTTCTCAAACATGAGTATGCTGAGGTCTTCCAGGGGGTTACATTTAGATATTTGCCTAGTTTTACAATGGGTTGCATAAAAGGCACTATCAAAGTTTGTACAAATTAATATTTCATACAGACATTGGCTTGTTTACCCTGCTCTATATACTCAGTGGTGTAGCCATGTTAGTCTGTAACTTTAAAAAAACAATGAGTAGTCCTGTTGGACCTTAGAGACTAACAAATATACATATAGTATCATGAGCTTTCCTGGGCAAAACCCCCTTTCCCAGATGAGCTGATCCTGAGTGGAGGAAAAAAGGGGGACCCGCAGACTAAGAAGGTAGAGGGAGAAAAAATATTACCTGTCAATTGCTGTCCCGGTGCTAATGAGGCTAATTGAGTGGGCTGGAAGTGTCCCATACTTAGCTTTTGATGTCAATAGAGTGTTGAATGTAAGGAAAGCTAGTGTTATAACATGTTAACCAGTTCAAGTCTTTGTTCAGGCCGAGGGAGACCGTGTCAAATTTGCATGTGAAGGACAATTCTGCACTTTCTCTCTCTTTGTAGTTGGCTTGTGATTCTTTTGCAAAAGAATGGCTACTTTTAAACCCATTAATAAGTGCTTAGACAGATTAAAATATTTCCCTACAGGTTTCTCTGTGTTACCATTTTTAATATCTGTTTTGTGTCCTTCTTTTGTCTTAGAGACTGTCCAGTTTGGCCAATATACATGGCAGAGGGGCATTGCTGGCACTTGATGGCTTTTATCTCTTTAGAGGTTTATTGCAGGGGCAGGTTCCTGGGTGAGTGTATCTGAGGTTTACTATGTTGCTGCTGGAAAGGTTTTGCTTCAGGATAGGGGGTTGTCTGTAAGTGAGGATTGTCCTGTCTCTGAAGGTCTGTTAGAGCGAGGGATCATTTTCCAGGACAGGTTCTAGATTGTTAGTGATGTGCTGGAGGGCTTTAAGCTAGGGGCTGTAGGTGATGACAAGTGGTACTCTGTTATTTTCCTTGTTGGGTCTATATTGAAGAAGCAGATCCCTGGGTCCTCGTTTGGCTCTGTCAGTCTGTTTCTTCACTTCCCCAAGTGGGTATTTAAGTTTTAAGAATGCCAGATAAAGATCTTGTAGGTGTTTGTCCTGTCTGTGGGATGAAGCAAATCCAGCTGTATCTTAGAGCCTGGCTGTAAACAATGGATGGTGTGACATGTCCTGAATGGAAGCTAAAGGGATGTCAGTAAGAATCACAGTCAGTAGGTTTCTGGTATAGGGTGGTGTCAATGTGGCCATCATTTAATTGTACTGTAGTGTCAAGGAAGTGGATCTTTTGTGTGGAATGGTCTAGAGATATAAGCAAGTAGTCAAGTGCTTGACTACCCGATAAGCCCAAGTTTATCGGGTAGTCGAGCTGAATACTCAACTACTTGCTTCCCTCCTGCCTTGCTGCCTCTTATACTGTCTTGCTTCAGGATAAGCAAGTATATACTGAAGACGGGTGGTGGTGGTCGGGGACTCCCTCCTAAAAGGGACTGAGTCATCCATCTGCCGTCCAGACCTGCAATCTCGAGAAGTGTGCTGCGTACCAGGAGCTTGCATTCAGGATGTGACTGAGAGTCTTCCAAAAGTGATTAAACCTTTGGATCGCTTCCCCTTTCTGCTTCTCCATGTAGGAACTAACGATATGGCCAAGAATGACCTTGAGCAGGTCACAGCCGATTATGTAGCGCTGGTAAGAAGGATCAAAGAATTTGAAGCGCAAGTGGTATTCTCGTCCATCCTTCCAGTTGAAGGAAAAGGTCCAGGTAGGGATCGTTGAATTGAGGAAATAAACGCGTGGTTGCACAGGTGGTGTCGGAGAGAGGGCTTTGGTTACTTCGACCATGGGACTCTGTTCCGGGCACAAGGATTGTTAGGAAGAGATGGGATCCACCTAACCAAGAGAGGAAAAAGCATCTTTGCAGGTAGGCTTGCAAACCTAGTGAGGAGGGCTTTAAACTAGAGTCATTGGGGGACGGTAACCAAAGCCCTGAGGTAAGTGAGGAAGTCGGATACCGGGAAGAAACACAAGGAGGAACGAGCAACAAAGGAGGACCCCTACTCAAATGGAGAAGGTAGGGCGATCAACTGGCTATCTAAGGGGTTTGTACACAAATGCAAGAAGCCTGGGAAACAAACAGGAAGAATTAGAAGCCCTGGCCCCGTCAAAGAACTATGATTTGATTGGAATAATGGAGCCTTGGTGGGATGACTCACATGACTGGAGCACTGTCATGGAAGGGTATAAACTGTTCAGGAAGAACAGGCAGGGGAGAAAAGGAGGAGGAGTTGCATTGTACGTAAGAGAGCAGTATGATTGCTCAGAGCTCCAGTATTTAGAGGGAGAAAAGACTGTTGAGAGTCTATGGGTTAAGTTTAGAGGTGGATGCAACAGGGTAGATGTTGTGGTTGGTGTCTGCTACAGACCGCTGGATCAGGTGGATGAGGTAGATGAGGCTTTCTTCGGACAACTGAGAGAAGCTTCCAGATCGCAGGCCATGGTTCTCACAGGGGACTTTAATCATCCTGACATCTGTTGGGAGACCAATACAGCAATACACAGACAATCCAGGAAGTTTTTGGAGAATGTTGGGGATAACTTCTTGGTACAGGTGCTAAAGGAACCGACCAGGGGCCATGGGCAGCTTGACAGGAAGGAACTAGTAGGGGAAGTAGAGGTGGGTGACAAACCTGGGAAGCAGTGATCATAGGATGGTAGATTTCAGGATCCTGATGAAAGGAGAGCAGCAAAATACACACCCTGGACTTCAGAAAAGCAGACTTTGACTCCCTCAGAGAACTGATGGGCAGGATTCCCTGGGATGCTTACATGAAGGGGAAAGGAGTCCAGGAGAGCTGACAGTATTTTAAAGAAGCCTTATTAAAGGCACAGGAAGAAACTATCCCGATGCGCAGCAAGAAAAGCAAATACAGTAGGCGACCAGACTGGCTTACCGGGGACATCCATGGTGAGCTTAAACATAAAAAGGAAGCTTACAAGAAGTGGAAACTTGAACAGATGACTAGAGAGGAGTATAACTGTATTGCTCGAGAATGCAGGGGAGTTATCAGGAAGGCGAAAGTGCAATTGGAATTGCACCTAGCAAGGGATGTGAAGGATAACAAGAAAGGTTTATACAGGCATGTTAGCAATAAACAGGGTGATCAGAGAGGGTGTGGGGCCCTTACTGGATGAGGGAGGTAACCTATTGACAGATGGCGTGGGAAAAGCTGAGGTACTCAATGCTTTTTTTGCCTCTGTCTTCACGGACAAGGTCAGCTCCCAGACAAATGCACTAGGCAACGCAGTATGGGAAGGAGGTGGACAGCCCTTGGTGGGGAAAGAACATGTTAGGAACTATTTAGAAAAGCTAAACACACATAAATCCATGGGCCTGGATTTAATGCATCCGAGGATACTGAGGGAGTTGGCAAATGTCATTGCAGAGCCTTTGGCCATTATCTTTGAAAACTCGTGGAGATCAGGAAAGATCCCAGATGATTGGAAAAAGGCAAACAGAGATATACCTCTCTCATAGAGCCTGAAGGGACCTTGAGAAGTCATCAAGAGAGAGGCTGTTCACAGTAGTGATGGATGGCAGAACAAGGAGCAATGGTCTCAAGTTACAGTGGGAGAGGTCTAGGTTGGATATTATGAAAAACTGTTTCACTAGGAGGGTGGTGAAGCACTGGAATGGGTTCCCTAGGGAGGTGGTGGAATCTCCATCCCTAGAGGTTTTTAACTCTCGGCTTGACCAAGCCCTGGCTGGGTTGATTTAGTTGGGATTGGTCCTGCCTTGGGCAGGGGGCTGGACTTGATGACCTCCTGAGGTCTCTTCCAGCTCCAGGATTCTATGATTCCAAGGGTGGGGAGGGAAACAGGAGCTGGAGCTGGGGGGAACCAGCTTAAAAGCCTGTTCCCTCAGCAGCGTCTCTGCGGTGCTGCCTGTACCACCACATTGCTGTCTCTATCAGAGCCAGCACCGGGGTGGAGGGGGAACGGGGAGGGAAGGCTGCTGTGAAGCAGCCCCTGCCCATGGCGGGCGAAGGCTCACCACAGGCAGAGGCTGCACCAGCAGCAGCCCCTGTCCATGGCAGCCCGGTCTGGCTGCAAGCAGAGGGTGCTCCGGCAGCAACACCTGTCCATGGCCAGCCCTGGCTGCCACAAACAGGGGCTGCTGCCAGAGCAGCTAGGGTTACCATACATCTGGGGCTTCCGGGACAGGTCCTTAAATCTCCAGCTGGCCGGGTTTTTAAATATCTAAAAATGTCCAGGATTTTGCCCTGCTCATTTTTTTTTCAAATGCCGCCTGCCCCGAGTGTTGCCGTTGAGCTGGGAGTCCAGAGCCCCGCGGAGGAACCTGCCACCTGGTGAGCCACCCAGGTGAGCAAGGGGGAAGTGGGAACCCGCTGGAGCTCCCTTCCACAGGCCTTCTCAACCATCACGGACCCCACTTCCCTGAGCCCTGCGCCCCCCCGACCCAGCCCCTCTGCATGGCCCTCCCCGAGCAACCCTGGCCTCGCCCCTGACACCCTCCTGGCTCCTCATCAGTCACTACAGCTGCCACGCAGAGACATCCCCAGCCCTTAGTCACGAACCGCCCCTCCCGACTACTGACACCTCACTTCTCCCGACTGCCCTCAGGTCCCTCCCCCCTCCCTACATGCAACTGATACCTTTTTGACCTCCCTGCCCAACTCACTTGTCCCCTGGTTCCCGCATCCTTCCAGTCCTCTTCTCTTTGAATCTATCCCCGAAAGAACCTTTGCCTCCAATTATTCACCCCACTTTTCCAAACATTGCTCTTCAAGTCCACCCCAGACTGGCCCAGCCAGTCCCCCATGCCTTTTCTTCAGCCTGACTCCACTCAGTACTTCCTCTAATCCCGACTTCCTTCCTCTCTCCCTAAATACCAAATAATCCTTAAACCCGTGTTCCCCCAAATTTGACCATATCTGTTCAAAAACCTGGGTCCGATCTTTCACAGCCCCAACAACGTATGTACCAAGTCATTTAACTGGTCCTTTTTCCAAAAATCAGTAACCACCCCCTTAAGTTTTCCTGAAAATCAGACTTATCCTCGTTGAATTTGATGTAGGATTGAGATTCCTTCATCTTCTGGATTGTCCTCCTGGGTGACTGAGGAAACTTTTGCTGATATTGATTCCTCATTTTACTATTTTGCCTGAAGATTTTTCTGAATGGCATATAGGATGACAGGACGTTCTGGATGTTTGTTTCCATCCTTTGGATACTGCATAAGCAAAGGGGAAATACCCTAGAGGAATTGAACTCCACTTAATTGAGGAAATCCATTATTTGCCAGATTGCCAGTTTTGTTGGACTGCTAAAAAGGATAACATAAGACTGACACAAAGTTTACATCCAAATTCAGGGAGGATTGAAGGGGGCTGAAAAAGAAGCCTTCAACAAAATCTAAACTTGGAATTTCCATTGCTTTCCTTTTAACCTGGGAAGGATCACTTCATGTCCCCTGCCTCCCAAGCCATAAACTAGTTTTGTGCAATTCATAACTGGAGAATTAAAGTAGTAGAATGACCTCTCGTGTGGATCCCAAGATTAAACAGGCTTTGTGGAAAAAAACACTGGAAAGGACTCAAGAGGTAATGGATTTGGAATTTGCTTTTCACTTGTTTCTTTTCTATACTCATGTTGTATACTCACTGTTACTCATTGTATATGCTCACGTTCTATAATGTGTTATATAATATATATATAACACATTAATACAACGTGAGTTGGTAGATACTGATACAGATATACACCCTCTCAGGAGTGTCCTCTTTTTTGAAAGTTCAAATATAGTAATTCTAAGAGCAGCCTCTGTCTGCGGCCAGCCTCGCCCACTGCATACAGGGACTGCTGGATCAGGTGTGAGCCAGGACCAAGCAGCTTACAGCAGTCCATGACCGCTGTGCCTCTGCATTCTAAAAGTATGCTTTTACTACTTTTAAAATGCAGAGGCGCAGCAGTCCTGGACCAACGCGAGCCACGACAGCTCGGTCCTGGCTCGCGCTGGGTCCATGAACTACCCCTGCTGCTTGTGCACCCAGTGCCTACTACCTTTAAAATGCAGAGCCGCAGCAGGGGTAGTTCCTGGACCAGCGCAAATCGGGACAGAGCACCTTCCCTTAACGACTAATCGTGTAGTCGTATCGACTATACGATACAAATTGTATCGACTATACGATTAGTCAGTTACCCCTGCCTCTTAAGATTTGTAGAATGGTCCAGGCTAAGGTTGATGTTGGGGTGGAAGTTGTTGAAATCCCTGTGGAATTCTTCAAGGGTCTCCTTCCCATGGGTCATATGATGAAGACATCGTCAAGGAAGTATAAGTAGAATATAGGTGCTAGGAGATGAGAGCTGAGAAAACGTGCGCGATCGGATATAAAGATGTTGGCATATTGTGGGACCATGTGGGTACCAATAGCAGGACTGCTGACTTGAAGATATAAATTGTCCACAAGTTGGAAATAGTTGTGAGTGAGGACAAAGTTACATAGCCCAGCCACCAGGGGTGCAGTGGCGTTATTGGGGGTAGTGTTACTGACAGCTAGTAATCTATCATCATGTGGAATGCTGGTATAAAGAGCTTCTACAGCCCTAGTGAGAAGGGTGGAGGGTGGTGAGGGTTAACCTTCTCTCCAGAATGGGGTATGGCTTATTTGCAGGTTTAATCTTATGCAAATGATGAATTGTCTGTCACTTGGTCTCTAAATCATGATTAGAGGACTGTAGTAACTTCAGCCAGAGGTTAGGGATCTATTACAGGAGTGGGAAGGAGAGGATTTGTGTCCTGCAATGTGCAGGACCTCAAACTAGATGACCATGATAATCCCTTCTGACATTAAAGTCTGAGTCTGTTAATCAAAAGATATTTGTAATTTGTGACTAAAGGCTATTCATTGAGGCACCTTGATTAAGTGTATCCTATTGTATTTGTATGTGATGGGCACTCTAATTACTTAATATAGATTAGCTAATCTATATAGAAGGCAACTACCAGAGTTTGACCTTAATTCTGCTCCCAATCGTCAATAATATAGATTTTAAATCCCATCCATATAGTACTTTTGTGACTGTCAGATTAATTTCTTAAAGAAAAGTATTGACAAAATATTTTGCCCATATCAGGCCCAGACACTTGTCTCTAGTATGGGATATATGTTGCCACACACTAAGTGGACAAAGAGAAGCTACAGTCCTCAAAAAGTGAAGTATCCCATGGTTTGTCTGATCAACTTCAAACTTGAAAATAAGTTTGTGTGAAGAGCGCACACATGGAAAATGTCAAGCAGAAAGGAAGACTTTGTTGAAAACAAACTCTCTGACAAGGGACGCTTGATCTCTATGGGGTTCCACGTTTGGTGTCTCGCCATGATTTCCATCTCAAGAGTGTTTTGGTTCAAACGGGAAAAGCTGATTTATTTTTTCCCTGCACAGCCAGCCTGGCAAACTCAGGATGGGGTTTGAAAGTCAGACTGGATTCCTTTAATTCTTGCACATCATTGTAAGTTATAAAGGTTCTGCAAATCAGGTTGTTACAACGGTATCACTTAAATGTATGTCCTTTGGCACAGTGCCCGTCTTGAAGGGGCTTGCACAAATGTAAGTGATTGGAGCTTATTAAACATGTCAAGCGATGAGCCACAAGGACTAGAAATTGCAACCCCCTCTCTTAACCTTGCAAGTGCTAAGTGGAATAAAGAGCCCTAAAGCTGTGTGTGTGTGTGTGTGTGTGTGTGTGATTGGAGCTTATTAAACATGTCAAGTGATGAGCCACAAGGACTAGAAATTGCAACCCCCTCAGTTGTGTGTGTGTGTGTGTGTTCATTCATTCATTCAAAAATCCAAGTGTTATCTTAGTGCAACTGCAGAGACAGAGTGGGGCAAAAGTCTGTGGGGCAGATCCACAGCTGGTGTTAAGTCAGCATAGCTTCATTGACTTCAGTGACCTATGCCTATTGGCAGCCCCTGAGGGTCTGGACCTATGGGACAAAATTATTCCTTGTATACCTGGCGTTAGTGGGGTCACACCAGATAGGTCCTTATGCATGTAAACAGATCCAAGAACAGAGACACTGCATCATACCAGTAGATTTTAAAAAGTCATTTACATATGGATTTGACTAGAGCGAGCGCACAAACTCGCATACTAGCACTTGAGTTTAACTGGCTGCAGAACTGTCAGAAACAAGTATTTGTAAGCGCCTAAATAAATGTTCTTCTTAGCCACTTTGATATAGGATTATTCACTCTTGACACATTATAAACATTAAAGCAAATTTAATGTCCATCTGGACAGGAGTCTTTTGCCAACTGCTACTGCTACCAGCTGCAACATACACTGACTACAAGCCATCCAGCTGCCACACAGTCAGTGCCAAGAAGGAGCAGGCTGCCAATGCTCCTTCAAGTGTCAGGGCTGGCATTCAGTCAGCATGATCTAGGAGAGGTGCTATGAAACTGATCACTAAGGAATCTGATTTTCAAGCAGTAGGTTTGTGTTAGTGTGCTTGCCTTTATTTAAATCCCTCCTGAAGTAAGAGAGGACAGCTGAGAGATTATCAGCTTTCCTGGAACTGCAGGAGCCATCATGAACTGTCTTTCACTCACTTGGCATGTCAATGCTTCTGCTTACAGTAAAGCATTCCACTGCAGCTTAGAACAGCCATGCAAATCCACAGCACTTAAAAATTTGGTTCCCCTCTTTGGATGTGCTTTTGCTTCCTGTTTCCTCTCATGCAAGCTGCTTGTTCCAGGAACGCAGTGAGAGTCCTTCCCTAGCTTTTGTATTTTCAAATAATAACATATTTTGGTTGCTGCAGTTCTGAATCTACTCGACTCTTTTCAGAACACTGGGAATCTTCTACTTTTTTTTAGGAAACCAAATGGCTTTATTTATCTCTGTGGACTCTGTAAAGGCCTCTCCAACTGCTCAGTATCTGGGAAGGTATATTTCACTGGCTCTAGAGGAGCTAACGGAGAGCCCAAGGGTAATTATTTCTGAACTGAAATTAGACATCTCGTAGCAAAGACAGCTGAATCTTTCATGGTGGGGAAAATACATCATCTAAACTGGCAATGGCTCCCAGACTATTGCATGTGTTTTCATCAAGAATGTGTATTCCTGCAGGGAGAAAGGTGATGCTCTCTAACTACTGATATTTAATTAATTTAATTTATTTAAATTAATAAAGATCTCGATAGGCATCCATTCTCTGCCTTGGGCCCCAGCTCCATAAGTTAAAACACAATATAAAGGAATGGTAACACATTATCACTGAAGTGGGTAGAATGCAATATTACAAACACTGCTGGCTTAAACTGCAGGTCTCTCTCATTTTCTTCTATATTCTTGGTCTTCTAGTGGATTTAGGACTTGACTGGAAACTTTGTCACGTTCACAGGCACAGTGTACAGCTGAGAAAATTTGGGACAGATTCTCGGTGGATGTTAATCAGTGTAGTTCCACTGAAGTCAAAGAACGCCCTCTGTGTGTGTAATAAATAGGATTCTGTGTCTGTCCCAGAGGTTGCAAAAGTCACGTATCCCAGGACTTTCTGTGACATCTGCAGTGGCCAGTATAGGCTGACCACAGGGCTGCCCAGTCAGCTGGCTCTGAGGCCAGCAGCTATGGTGGCCTCAGGGACAGCCACACTGCCCACTGCTGGCTCTTCTCTGCAGCCAGCTGCTGGGACAGCCTCAGGGCCAGCTGCATCAGGCAGCACCTAAGCAGCAGCTGGCCCTGGGGACAGATTGATCAGCGTGCTCAGGGATGAC
Organism: Pelochelys cantorii; assembly: GCA_032595735.1. Classification (NCBI taxonomy): domain Eukaryota; kingdom Metazoa; phylum Chordata; order Testudines; family Trionychidae; genus Pelochelys; species Pelochelys cantorii. The sequence goes on along the minus strand of CM064332.1, from coordinate 62,760,808 downwards.
CAGAGCAGCTGATGCTTGGCAGCCCCCAGCAGCTGGTACCGCTGGCTCCAGCCCCCCAAGATTTAGAAGCATTTTTAGTAAAAGTCATGGGCAATAAACAAAAATTCACAACCCATGATTGGTCCATGACTTTTAATAAAAATACCCTTTACTGAATTGTAGCCTCAATTCTAAATACTCTGGTTTCCCTTCCCTACTTAGGAACCCATCACTTACTCCCCATCGGTAGGTTTGGATTCAGATTTCCAGGCCAGCAGAGACATCACTCTCCAGCCTGACCTCTGGCATAACACAAGCCATAGGATTCTTGCACTGGAGGAAATTATTCTTCCCTGACCATAAGTGAACATAATTGATATGCACCTTCCTCGGGTAGCATGCATAACTATCTGCATTTAAAACCTGTGAACTGCTGGACTATCTACTGGATTAATAAACTCTTTAAATACTGAATCCAGCAGCATGACATGTTCATTGGTGAGAGCGAGTCTAATTTTGCCTTAAGACACTTACATTATACTTCATAAAAAGGCTTTCACCTTCTAGGCGATCAAAGTAAATTATCTCCTTTGTTTTGCCTGGAATATTTCGGGAGACTAGTTGTATGACCAGACTAAGGTCATGAGTTCTTAGTGGATTAGCCACTATATTTGTATGGGTCCCAAAGAAGAAAGACTAGGACTAAAATGCCAGCTCTGAATATTTCAAACCATGAAGAAATTCATGTCCTGACTTGGGTCCAATTACTGTGGCTTTCCTCTACCTGTAAAACGGAACCAAATGCAACCCTGAATCCAAACATTCCCAGGCTTTGATTGGATTTGAGCTTGAACTTTGCATTGCAAACCCAATCTTTAGTTTGTGCTCCATTTGGCTCATGTATAATGGTGTTAAAATCAATTCCTGTTTTGTACTCATGGCTTCCCTTCGCTTTGGGTCAGAGCCGTCATAAGCAGACTAAGCCATTGCTTAAGGCCTGAGCAGCTCAAGAAGACCCCTATTAACTTTTTATTAGGTGGGGGGTTGGAGAAATAGTTCTGTTTAGGGCCCCCACTGGGCTAATTCACTCTGTGATTTGGACACTTCTTAGTTAATTATTTAGGTTCTCAAATCCATCCAAAACTTTAATTTGGTTTAGTTTAGGCCAACATTTTCCAAATTCTTTATAGTTTTTTACAGTATTTATTACATATGACAGCTGATTTTATTATTTCTGTAGAGTCCTTACTGGAGGGATTGAATGCCAGGTTTTTTCCCCACATACTTAATTTGAACATATGTATTTTCTAAATATATATATAATTTAATTCTGAGAATGCCTTTCACATGAAGATTTCCTGGGAGACTAGTATTGTCATGGCAAATGAGAAAGTGAGGCGCAGAAAGGTTAAATGACTTGCTCAATTTCACATTGGAAATCTGTGGGAAAGCTGGGTGAAAAACTCAGGTCTCCTGACTTCTAGGCCTTGACTCAGAAAGGTACTTAAACTGATGCCTATGGTTAGTGTGTGAACAGCATGTGACACTGAAGTCAATGGGACTATTCCTCTTTTTATAAAAATGTGCTTAAGTAATTTGCTGAATCAAGGCACCAATGCAGTGTTCTACCCAGGAGCCTAGTGCGTCAGGAGGACTATAAACAGCAGGTATTAAAGTTAGAATTTTTTAAATTAACAGATCCAGATAACTTGCACCAAAGAGTTTTAAAAGAGCTGGTCAAGATGCTTTGATACATTATTAATGTTGATATTGAATAAGTCTTGGAATGCTGGCAAAGTTCCAGTATACTGGAAGAAAGCAAATATTGGGCCAATATTTAATATTTAAAAAGGGTAAACATGATGATATAGATAATTATAGGCCAATCACCCTTATGTCAATCCTGGGCAAGATAACAAAGATGTTATTAACAAAGAATTAAAGAAGAGTAATCTAATTAATACCAATGAATATGGAAAATAAATCCTGTTAAATTAGCTAATTTGGCTAATTTGATAAATGTAATAGTGTTGGTGAAACAGACTTTTGCAAGGCATTTGACTTGCTACCATATGATATTCTGATTAAAAATTTGGCACAATATAAAATGAACATGGTGCACATTAAATGAGTTAAAACAAGCCTCATAGATCTCAGAATGTTATTGTAGGGGAATCCTCATCAAACAGGTGTATTTCTTTTGGGGTCCCACACAGTCCTTGGACCTATGCTCATTAACATTTTTATTAAAGATATGGAAGAAAACATAGATTCATCACTGATAAAGTTTGCAGATGACCCAAAAATTGGGGCAGTGGTAAATAAGGAACAGGACAGACCATTCCTACAGAGTGATCTGGACTACTTGCTAAAATGGGCATATGCACACAATGTGCATTTTAATATGGCTAAATGTATGTATCTAGGAACAAAGCATGCAGGCCACACTGACAGGTCTCTGTCCTGGGAAGCCATGACTCCAAAAAAGATCTGGGGGTAATGGTGGGCAATCAGCTGAAAATGATCTCTCTGTGCAATGCTGCGGCCAAAGGGCTAGTGGCTAGGGCTATAGATTTTAGGATCCATAAATAGGGGTGATGTCATTATAGAATGCCATGGGAAATGGGACCCAGCTTGCTTGGCACTTTCGGCTGCCATTATAAGACAACTTCATCCCACAGTCCAGTGTATTCCTCTAGAATGCTTACTGAAAAGAGGGGGGAGCTTGGTCCAGGCTGAGAGTGGAGATCCAAGGTTGGAATCATGGAGACAACTAGATTTGCTGGTCACATGCAGGAACTTTTCCTCAAGGATTTGAGTTATGGGAAGTATTTTTTTTCTTTTGTACTTTCTTTCATTTTAAAAATCGAACCAAACACATCCCACAGTGATTGCAAATGTTGTCCCCCCAACACTGACTTCTCCTAGCAATGAAAGGATGAAAAGAAGGAGGATGTAGGCCCAGGGGCGTTATTCGGAGGGTTGCCAGCTCAGCACTCCTCTTCCATCCTTCCTCTGCCTGAATTATCACCACTGTGGATGCTTCATGGCTCTCCGGATTGGTCCCTCTGAAGAGGGTGGACTACGGGAGGAAGAAAAATTGTGCTGCAGATGGAGCTGGAATTAGTGCAGAGCCTTAGCACAGCTTGGGGCTGCTGCAGGTTTGAGGGAGTCATAGACTTTAAGATCAAAGGAGGACATCATGATCATCTAGTCTGACCTCCTGCACATTGCAGACCACAGAACCATGCCACCTCTTCCCGCTTCTGCTCTGCTCCCTTCCCTGAGGAGTGTGTGTGTCAGATGTTCCTATCTTAGGGTAGCCTGGGTAAAATTGTTACGTGTGTCTGTCTGATTCACGGTGAAAATGGAGGGATGGCAAAATCCAGGTACTTCTGTCTGCGAGGTAGAGCACTGTTGTCAATGAAATGCTAAGAATACAGTGAGAGACTCTATGGCTTTTTAGAAGCTATCAGCAGCTACTTGTGTGCCCAGAGGAAGGGGTTCTTGCCAGGAGTTTCCTGCTATTTTTTAAAGTGCAGCCCAACAGTGACTTCAGAGCTGGATTGTAATCTTTTTGTGAGTGAGGCCTAAAGTAATTGGAAAATATTTGCAGTTATTTAGTGCAATTCAATTGTTAAAAACTAAGGAGTAATGGTTTCAGTGGATGTTTTACACACATCCCTGAAGGCAAGAGAATTTCACTGTTTGATGAATCAGCATGGTGGTCACATGAATCAAAGCTGTTTATCAGCCCTTGAAGGTGTAAAACTAATGAGTTGGTGACTCTAGGCCTGATGATGGGCTGGGTGTTATAATCTATCTAATAATGGATCTTGGTGATTGGAGTGCTGCTAACTGGCAAGATATGTCATGATGGAACCTAATACACACCCTGGAGTGATTTATTGCAGCTATAAAATATTACTTTCTAAACAGGAAACCCACTCATAAGCATTTAAAATTAGTCTAAGGTTACATTTCAGGAAAAATGGCAGTATTAAGTAGTGAATAGTTCTAATCATTAACTCTTAGAGAAACCTTTTTAACAAGAGTCACTTTTTAAAAATGTAGGAGTGAGTGTAGGAGGTTGCACTGGGCTCTCTGACAGCCCCCCACCACTAGCAGTGCCTCCATAGCAGGCAAGGAAGGAGATCAGTGAAATGTTTAGAAGAGTGAGAGGCAATGCTGGTTAGTGAGTGGGCTGTATGAGTGGCCTCCTTCATCTCCGTGAGCCGCAAGACTGTTGTAACCAAGACAGTCTCCCGGGATAGGGTAGTTTTGCTAACTGTGCTTGTGTACCTAGAAATTGTGGCGTGTGATTGAACTGTAGCAGCATTTTGATTGGAGACAGAGGGAGCACACGGCTCGCCCAATGCTGTGCGCAGTCAACATGCACCTCACTTCACATGCCCTTGCTTTAGGGCAGTAGGAAAAAAAAGTAGCTAGACGAAAACTAGCAGAATCTGTCAAGCTACATGTGGACAACGGTAAACAATGTCTCATAGACCACACACAGACCCCTGATGGGCCACATGTGGCCATCAGATTGCAGGTTGCCCACCACTATTTTAGGACCTAATTCTGCTGCCATGAAAGGAAGTGGCAGCCTTCCCATTGATTCCCAGTGCCAGTCAGCTGTCTTACAGGAAGGCAGAAAAGAACTGGCCGATACTGTCAGAGGCAGTGGGTTCCTGAAGGCTTGCTATTTAGCTACTTTGTAAAGCTAGATAAAAAAAATGGGAGGAATAAAAAAAGTAATTTGTTTGGACTGTAAATTTTCCCATGTAGCACCACGTGGCACAGGAAGGATGGATAGTCATGAGTTTAATACACAGGACTGGAGACTGGGCAACCTGTAATGAAATCCTGTCTCTTCTGAAGTCAATGGCAAAACTGCCTTTGATTGCAAGGAGGCCAGGTTTTCATCCCTAGGTTTCTTTTGTGGCTCTTCTTCTAACTCATTAGTGTGCTCTTGGCCAAATAAGTAATCCCTGTCTGTTTAATCAACCATTTCTGTCCCTTGTGGGGGTGTTGTGAGGCAGGCTGTTGTGTTCACAAAGTGCTTTAGCTCTCATTTGATGTTACAGGGCATTCTGACTCTCAGGGATAATGCTAGCAAGTTAAGAAGTGTGTCATTACAACCTAGAGAGAGCATTGCAGAAGGGCTGCCCGTGAGTAGTAGCTCCATTGCAGGGCTCCTTTTACCCACTTTATTTATTAGACCTCATTGAAAAAACAAGCAAGCAAAAAACAGATCACTGAATTGTATATTTTTGAATTACTCTCTTGGGTTTTAAAATATTTTTTATGTTACTATATTAACCATTTGTTCATTTTTATTTACTGTTCTCTATTTTCAAAATCAATATTTTAACTGAATATTGTGGATTAGCTTAATCACAGTGGGAATTTTTTATTAAAAAATCCACTTCAAACTTATAAAGAGCAAATTGATTTTCAAAAACTAAAAATGAAGAATAATAAATGAACATTTTGGAAGAAATTTTCAGCTAAAATTTAACTCTAAGTGGTAAGTCAAACCTTTAATTTTTCTGCCTCAGTTTTCCTTATCATAAATAGAGCTAATCCTCCTCAAAGGGGTATTGTGGGAATTAATTAATAGCAGTTGTAAAACACATGGAAGATGAAAAAAGCATTATGGTGGTGCAGTATTGCCAGCCCTACAAGTTCAACTATCATAAGCCAAGCCCCAACCCCCATGAGATTTTTTTAATTAAATGTTGGGTTAATTTTATTTGCCTTCTTTTTTTTTATCTTAACTTCATGTTTTCAATCTTTCCTCAGCAATCAGGAGGGCTAGAATCTTTTTGTTAAATGAAACCAGAGAATCTCACATAGTCACATAGCTCCCGGGGCTGGCACTTCAAGAAAAACACTAAAGACTTGTAAGACTGACTGTGAGTACTAAATGCTATTAGTAGACATTGCATGAAAAGTAAGGGTCATTGTTCTAGAGCTTTTTCTACATGTGTGTCCTCTGCATCACCACAGAGAAACAGTCCCTGAGTAGAGCAAACAAACAGGCCAGAACACTTGCTGCTGGGGCTCATTATTCTATAATTAAACCATTGCTTCTAATTTTGTTCTATATTTTTTTCTAATTAAAAATCAAGTTAAGATGAGACCTTATCTGCTTCCTCCAGGATGTAAATTAATACAGTACGAATTGATGTAATGCTTGATACCCACCGCACTGCTAACAGGCATTAAACCAAACAATGTACAATTGCTTTTTGGGGTTGCTATTACACACTGAGAATAAGAAAAAAGGAAGGAACAGTCTTTTTCATGCTAGTACCAGGATTGTCCATATGAGAATGGTTAACATCTCAGTCCTGAAATGTTATTTAAGATCCTACTTGTTGAAATGTCCTAAAAGGGAAACATTTAGCAAAAAAGATGGAGCAGACATTTGCAAGGTAAGTTTGTTCTGCTGGCTAATATCAGAGCTAAATGAGGTTGATTGTGGTTTCTCTGCCGACATGGCTATGGAGCTAAATGTGGGACCACACAGAGTGATATAATAAAAACCACCTGATATCTGGCTATGGCACTTGTATTAATTTATTAAGGCTCCTCATTGGATCTGTATCTCTCTGATAGACTGTTCCTCACTGGAAGTAACTTAGGTAGGCCTGTTAAATAGTTTATGTGGATTGATCTGTAAGTTTGCACATGTTGTGGCATAGCTTCTTTTTACAAAGAAAACAGGCTTAAGTTAGAGCATCTCATTATTTGTTTTGTCATCTGTTAAAGATGTAGGAGAGCAGAAAAAAATCAATATTGAAATTCAAGGCTGGTATTGGTTGCCCAGTTAATTTTAGTGGAATTTGGGTGCCCAAATCCCATAAGTGGCTTTGAATATCTCTGTCTGATTTGGGGATCAAATACAACTTCCTTTGTCTCCAAAGGCAGCTTGTTTGGGACTTTTATAATTAATCCTAATGTAAGAGAAAAATCACAGTGGCAATATTTCAGCAATTCCCCTTTGTGCTAGAGGCTGCCAAATCAGCTCTTTAATCTGATGGTGAATTATTTAACCACCCCACCAGAGCCAACATATCACGGGGGCTTTAATAACTTCTATTTATGTTCTAAATATATCCGTGGCAGCTGTTAGAGTATGAATAATTATTTCCACAGAGATCCTGCTCACATTCCTGTACTAAACAAAGACAGGAGGAAATCTAACACAGTGGGTATATTACAGTTTTCTCAGTCTTAAAGGGATGTCCAGATCATAATCAGAATATTGGTTCATTTGGGAACTACAGGCTCATAAAATCCCTGTAAAGAAGTCTTGACCAAGTTAACCATTCTGGCTCTCTACAGGTGAACATTATTTTCTATTAGATGTACTAACCCTTGTCAAAAATGTTCAAGCACATTTTGTTGTCCTCCCCCCCCCCCTCCCCCCCGAAAAAAAATCAGCCTAAAAATTGGTCATCAAAAATTGTCATCTTATTAATTAATTGTGGTTAAGGTTGTGTGTGAACTCAAAGCTCAGTAGCTTAAATGGCTGTGTGAAGATGCCCTGGGAGTGACTTATTCAGGAGTCAGTCCCTCCAGAGAGGGAGTTGGTGTTAGAGCTAGGTTTGATTGGTGCTCAGGAGTTCCAGTCTAATCTTGGAGTCCCTGGCTCCTGGAATTATTTTTGGACCACTAACTTTCGTACCTCTCCCCTGTATCTCTCTCATTTTACAGTTCAATGCAAAGTTGGTTTCCTTCTCCTCAGGACACATTACATTTCCCCGGTTACACAGTATGATTGAATCTGCCACCTCCTGGCTTTCTCTCCTAAGAGAAGCAGTGTCATATGCTGCTAAGCAATCTAGTGCCAGCCCTGCCTCTAAAACTGCCCCTGCAGATTTTGCTGGTGTATTCCTTTGCATGCACTCTATTTGGGATCCTTGCATGCCTAACTATCCAGGCACAACTTGACACATAACCAAAATACACAAAATATACCCCTTTGAGGTATGGTAAAACTTGGTCACCTTTTGATTGTTCAAAATGACTTCAGAGATCATTCTGACAGGCGGTACACCACTTCAACTTCTGTCCAGGAGCATCTTGTTGAAATGATATCCTGTTTTCAGTCAGTCACATGAAGAGTTTATTTAAACAGCACATACCATTGCTTAGTACTGTCTCTTGATTATCAGTAACCTCCTCTGGACTAACGGGCTTTGCTGGAACTCCCTGCTAGGTAAGAGGAGCATTTGCTTTCTGCAAAACTAATGTGAAATGCACTTCCCTGTAGTTCTATTGCTCTAAAATACTCTAAGGCTGTGTCTACACTGGCGCGATCTTGCGCAAAAGCAGCCGCTCTTGCGCAAAAACTTGCTGCCTGTCTACACTGGCTGCATGTTCTTGCGCAAGTAAACTGACATTCTAATGTATGAAATCAGGGCTTCTTGCGCCAGAACTCTGACGCTCCCACTCAGGAAGAAGCCCTTTTGCGCAACTGTTCTTGCGCAAGAGGCCAGTGTAGACAGGCAACATGAATTTCTTGCGCAAGAAAGCCCTATGGTTAAAATGGCCATCAGAGCTTTCTTGCACAAGAGAGCGTCTACACTGGCATGGATGCTCTTGCACAAAAGCACATCTCTTGCGCAAAAGCAAATGCCAGTGTAGACGCTCTCTTCAGGTCTGATGCTGTATATGGTCCATGCATGGGCTGTTTCCCTTGAGGCGTGTTCTGAATCTGTGTGCTCCTGAAGTTCATTTAACTTGAGCTGACTGAAAGGAAAATGTTTGTGCTGTCTACAAATAGCTCTCGGGCTAATATAGCCCAGCATCTAACAAACTGGGAGAAGTCTTTTTGCCTGATTATCAGTTTGTTTGAATATGAAACTCAAGGCAAGCCTTGGAGGGTATGAAAACAATTGGTGAAACAAAATGGTAAGTTTATGCAGCCCTATGGGAACTGGAACTGTTCTAGTCTGGAAAGAAAATATAATGCATTCTATTCACTCTCCCTTCCAAAAATTATATAATATTCCTGGGGCAGAAAACCCCAACTACAGAAGGAGTGAAATTGGAACCCTGGAGCTGAACCATTCTGAAATTTTGGAGGCTGGTGGGCTTGAAATCTTGATACAACCTAAACTTGGGTTCATATTGGGGATTTTTGTCTACAGTGAACTGAACCTGAACCCCAGTTCTGAACATGCCAAACTTTAGGGGACGATTGAAATTCCAAACAGAAACTGGTTCCAGTGTTGTGATGTAGGCTCAGTCTTTTTCATTGACATGGCTAGCTCCTTCCTTCCAGGAAGGCATCCCACAGTTCTTTCCTCACACTTTCCGTCATCTCCTGTATCCTGTCATGGTTTATATTAGCTAGTTGTCCAAATCTATCAATGGCCACGTAGTTCATTCATGATTCCTACTAGAGGGCAGTGTCTCTCATGCAGAGTCCAGCTGAAGTCAATAGGTCAATTTGTGTAGTTACTCACCACTTACAATAATAGCCTACGTGCTGTACAAATGGGAAACCAAAAGATGGTCTCTACCCCAAGAGCTTGCAATCTAAGTATAATATTTTAAAAAAATCAAACAGGAGGGGTGCCAACAGCTTGGGGCCCGGCTCTGTACTCCCAAAAGGGGCAGGGCCTCAGGAGGAAGCATGCTGTACCCCTGCCAATCCTCAGTATTGCCCGGCTTATAGGGCTCAGGAGCTCCGGTTGCCAATACTGCCGCAATTGCAGCAGTGGCAGCTGGGAGTCCTGGACCCCTTTGAATCTCTGGGTCCCAGGATAATTGCTCTTTTCCCTCCCCTCCTCCCTCCCCTGTTGGCGAGCCTGCAAATAGGTGGAGATAGACAAGAGAGCACTAGGAAACATTGAGGCAATATTATGGTCTTAGCTCACCAGCTGCCTTATTGTTGCCAAGTTTGTTTATAAGTATCTCAGCAAAGATTTAAGAAGAAATTTGACAGACAGCAATGAGGTGGCTTTCCAGATGTTTACAGGGAGCTCCTCCCCCATGGGAGCGTCAGCATGGAAAAAACACAAAGATTTTGGGTTGTATGAAAATTTAACAAGGGGGGAATAAAAGCTGGGAGTGTGGAATGAGAATCAACACTGAAAAAATCAATAACGAGTGGTCCCGTGGCACCGTAGAGACTAACCAAAATATATAGAATCATGAGCTTTCATGGTGGGTAAAACCCACTTCATCAGATGAATATAGTGTAAGCTGGGGAAGGATAGGCTGCAGAAGGCCTTGAAAGTGGAAGCAAAATGTCTTAATCACTTTCCCTTCAATGTTTAATTTGCTTTTATTAATAAGACATTTTATGTGTGACAACTTAAACTTGAGACTTTACAATTTTTCTTCCAACTCTAGTTTTTGTCTGATTAATGGGAATTCTGAATAATCAAGAAAAGTGGTTGTAGTATTCCATTATGTTCAGAGGAGGGCAGCATTAAACTTTAAATGAAAGGAATGTGTCTATCTAAAAGACTAACAAAATGTATAATCGAAATTCTAAGCATTGCAATTTACATGGGATAGACACCAAAAGGCAGACAAATTAGGGGGTATGCTGGACCCTGGGACAGAGCAAGTGGAGGCTTCTCCCCACTCACCCTCTGGTGCTCTTGCCAGGGAAATGGGGTGGGGGCTTAGGGGCTTGCCCCTTTCCCCCACTGCCTGGTGCTCCTGGTGGGCACCAGTATCACAGTTCAAGGGTGCCCATTTTTCTGGAGCTCCCCAATTGGCCAGATCCATTGGGCATAGCACCGTTGGTTGAATGGCTAATCCACCACTACCAAAAGGTTTTCTAAGCAGTAATTTCCTGAACACAAATCCTATGGTTTGGTTTGTTAAAATCAGAATCGAGTCTAAATTCTGACATTAAAACAAAGCAAATCCACAATCTGCAGGAGCCTTTGGTGATATACTATTTTGGCTAGTTTTCTTACAATAGTGACACATTCACTGTAGTGGTTATTATAGCATCTCACCTATGTAAGTGATACATACTCCAATTTGTTTGGTTTAGGTAACATTACTTTTAAAAAATGAAAGCTAAAACAAAATAAAAAAGGGCTAAACCCTATAGTTCCCATCTGACGCAGTAAGTGCCCAATCCAAAGCCTGTTGATGCCAAAGGGAATTTTCTTACTAGCCACAAGTAGCTCACACAACCTCTGATTAACCTACTCACACTGGATCTAATTGTTCATTCCTTAATTGGCCAATGAGAAGTTTCCTGTTGGCTTCAGTTAGCTTCAAATCAGGACCTGAGCCAGACAGTGTGATTTGGAAAAAACATTTGCATGTGTTTTCCTTCAAAGCTCTAAAAAAGAATAGGCCTCTGTGAAAACTTGGTAAGAATTATGCCTGAGCATTGTGAGATCAGGTCCAATGCTAATTGTTTCAGTCACCTGTCTTGTAACTCCATGTCACTAAAGCTGTAATGCGATGGGATGGGCCAAATCCTACCCTCAGCTGCACCCAGATGCTTGAAGTGAGCCAATGCAGTTGCACGAATGGAACAAATTCTGCCTTCTGTGATGGAGGCCTCTGTTCGGCAAAGCATTTAAACATGCGCAGCAGTCCCATTGGCTTCCATGGGACTTGGGACCAGGCTATGTCAGGCTATGCAACTGCTGTTATTTCAAAATAACATAGTCTGTGTGTACACAGCAAGCAGTTATGTCGACATAATGTTGAAATAATGTTGAACTGGAAAACTTCTTCTGACTCCTGTAATCCTCATTGTATGAGGAGTAAGGGAAGTTGGAGGAAGAGTGCTCTAACTCGGACTTCCTGCTGTGTAGATCGCACCAAAAGATGAAATAAGCTATTTCGACTTGAGCTATGCAATTGACATAGCTCAAGTTGCATAGCTTATTTCGGCTTTAGCCCTGCTATGTAGACATGCCCTCAGAGGTCCAGAAAGGTCCAGGCCACTTCCTGCTTTTGAGGCCCCTTGCCACAATAAAAATAAAAAATGATAAGAAAACAAAATAAAGGACCAAAAAAAAGTGAAACATAATTTGATTTTTTTTTTAATTTAACGAATTCTTTTCTAGGCCAAAAAATTAACAAGCATCTAAATTTGAGGCCCCATTGAGTTTGAGGCCCACATCAAATGGCCCTCCTTCTTCCCTATCCCCCCACAACTGGCCCTTCTTGGGACCGTGTTTAAGTGCTTTGCTGAAAAGGGAAGGACTATTGTACCAGGCTCAAATCATTCGAATGACCAGTAGTAGTGTGTCTGTCACATTTATATGGTGTGAAGCTCTGGGACAGCAAATACAGCAGTACCCCTCCAAAGAGTTAACTGTGTTCTAAGCCAAGAGGCAGAAGAAGCTAGGAACACTGCTAATACCACTATTCTTTTGCTACATTCCTGAAGTGTTTGGTTACTTGATATTTATTTCTGGATACATTTAAAGTTTTGTGTCTGGTGAAGAGGCTGCTTCATTTTTGAGTTGATTCCTTTCTTAAAGATTAAAGAACTAGAACATGAAGCTGTTGGGTTTTGTGACTCTCAAGGAGTATAATTTAACCTTGAGTTATGTATCAAACCCCTCTGTTTCAGCATAAAGACTGCATATGTACCTATTTAATGAATAAGACCCTTAAGGTTTGTAAAGAACCTAGATTTATATATCACATTAAACAGGTTAATTAGTTGGTAATGTCACCCTGGTTTGTAATATACACTGTTTTATGGTCAATAATAGTAAAATCTATGTAAACAGTATTCTTTATTAATAAACATTATGTGCTTCTGGCTTTCAAATAAAGAAATGGATTACTTGTTTCTCTCATATCTGAGAATGAGAATTATTGATTGAACATTTCATGGGATTTCTGAAAACACTACATATTATTTGCTTTATATAAAAATGACAAGGTTACAGCAAAGATATTGATACTCGAAAGGAAGCTGTGATCAGCAATATCAGAAAGTGACAGGACTTGCTGGCTCAAGGGATCAGTATTGTTTATAGTGACTTTCACTTCTGTGTTTCTGGTTTGAATCCAACCCAGGTTAGTAGATACTAAAAATTGTTGCTCGCTGGTTACTGTTAGGTGGTGTCTGTACAGTTCACAGTGGACAAGATACATATCACAAAACCGCTACCAAATTGGCTGTAATGGGCAATTCTGTTAACATTGTTAGCTAAAAAGGTGAGAACTACTAAGTGAACATAGAACTTCAGCTACCAGGTCCTCCTCCAGGTCAGGGTTTGAAAAAAGTAGTGGAGCGGCATACTAAGTAAGTGCCATGTGTGTATGTGTGTGCGTGCGTGCATGTGTACACCAGTGCTCCACAGGCAGCCTTAATCTGCACTATTCGTATTCCAGTCCTGGAAATTCTTGAACAGAAATTGCCAGTGTTAGGGGGTTGTCCGTTTTTTGATGCATACAAATGTCCAGAGACCCAAACTAAAATTTTAACTTGTGACCTTACCATGAGAATTTCAGTTTAGCTCTCCAGAGGAATGAATGCTAGTGACCTAAGATACAACAGTACCTAGCTCCCTAAAACATGGGGTTAGTGAAATAACATGTCTGCTCTTCCCACAAAGACCAATAGAATGCAAACCAAGAGGCATGAATAGAAGTAACATGTATATTTGTTTGTAAGTTACTATTTAAGCATTCTGGAATTTGGCATGGAGAATAAGTGTCTCTTATAATTGTGTTAAGATCACATACAATCATGCACTGTTTCATAGCCTAAATCTTGAAACAGACACTGCAATTATTTTGATGATCTGGTACAGAATATAGGCTGGGTCATTTATGTGACTGTGGATAACAATGTTATTTTCCCTGTCTCTTTTTCAGTACAGAGCTGTATAGCAGGGGACGGCTCTACCTTCATACTGGCTGAAAAAACCCACACAAACGCTTCCCTCCAAAGAGTCCATCACACAAATCCTGGCCAAAAAATAAGCAGAATGTGAAAACCAGTCTGGAAAGCACTTTTGTTAACAATGATAAATCACTCTCAAAATGGAGCTGGCACTTAGCACATCCCTACCATTCCTCCAGGAACATTGTCAGAGCATCCATCATAGCAGATGGGCAGAGAAGCACATTAGGAAAAACTATCCCCCATACCTTGTGAAATGGTGCCATGGGAGGCTTCCCTCATGATCAGCTGGAGAAAAGACAACCCCTTACATTCCTTAGCTTCTCCTTGGCACCCAAATGCATTAGGTATGGGGGGGGAGGGGGAAGGGGAGGGGATTCCACTTCCTGTCTCTGCTCTTTCTTGCAACAGTTCTCTGAAAACCCCCACATTAGAGTGTCCACCCACACACAAGGCAAAGCTGGTTAAATTGGGTTAATTAACCTGAGAGGATGCATGTGTGTGTGGGTGTGGGTGTGGGTGTGGGTGGGGGGAGAGCAGACTGAGATTAAGAGCCCAACTGAGAAGGAACAGGGAGGGCTAGTCTAATGCCAGGAAGACAGCTTGTAGCTGCTTTCTAGGTGGTAGAAAGGGAGGAAAGGAAACCCAGGAGGAGAGTATCTAGGCCCTGAAGAATGGATTTATCCAGAAGGGTAGTAGAACAAACAGCTGAGGAAGGTAGAGTAGGAAAAGGCTCAGGAAAATAGCTGCAAGGTGGGATACTGCAGATCTTGGCTACTGGTTAGAAGATCCCTGAGCTGAAAACTGGTCTTGTTTCCTCTACCAGCCACTTTGGATGCAGAGAATTTGCCACAGTAAGGATTATAGTGATGTGGCTGGCGGGCCAAGCTACAAAGACAGAATAGGCCATGAAGAGAGAATAGCCTGTGTTGCAGAGAGAGAGGCCCTGGGGTTTGTGAATGAGTGATAGGAGAGGGGGTTGAACTTGGAAAGTACACATCCTTGAGCAGAGGAGAGTCGTGGCAGTGAGTGTACCTGTGACAAGTCCTTTATCTGGTTTAACCCTAATGGGCCCTGCATGGAGATGTGAGCACAGTAGCCTGCATGGCGGATAAGCTCATCTCTTTGATGAGCTCCCCCCCAAAGCAGCTTGACATCATCTATCTGTGGAACATCTGCAGAGCCTTTTGTGTATCCCTTCTGGATGGGGCTTTCTGTGGATGGAGCAGCCCATGCAGAGATGGCTCCTGCAGGAGTAACATTTTCTTATTATCCATGAGAACAGCCCTGAGCCTGGCCCTTACCATGAGCTTTCTTTTTAGACTTAAGGAAGAAAAAGTGTGTTTTAAGGTATGTGGCAGGCAGGCAGTTGGTTATTTGTTTTTTGTGGATGTTAATGGACTGGACTTGAGTGTTGGATGTCTGTAAACCTCTCTGGGTTGAACTATTCTCTGTATGTCTTTCACTTCCTTATCTTTTGGCATCCATTTCCTCTTTCTCTAAAGCAACATTCAAATGGAAACACCAAAGTGACCATCCATAATTTTAAAAAAAGTCTCCCTCTGCCTGATCTGGTAAGCTTCTTGCTCCCACAGCTTGTCAACCTCTACTTCTCAGGTAGTAGTAGGGGCCATCTCCTATGGCGATCTTACTGCCATGGGACAGACTGCTTCACTTCCATTGTTCCCCATATCCTACTAAGGCTGTATGATCCAGTGCATCAAAGAATAAACTACAAACCTATTACTACAAAGTTATGGTGTCCAGCTACCCAGAGGGGCTCTCCATTTTCAGCAGAAAACTGCCTCTTAAGATGAATTCTCCAAAGCCACCAACTCTGTGTTTACAGCAGCAAAATGCAGGGTTCTAATCACAACAGTGAGCTGTTGTCTAGGAAAAAAAAATCATCTCAGTGTGCCAAATAAAAAAGTCAAGTGAGCATGGATGCTTTGGTTGGTGACCATAAAAGCGAAAGCCTGCTGTCATTTAGGTGATGGATTTCTCTCAGTAGGCAGCCACCATCTTGCTTATAAGGAAATTTCAACCATTAGTATGTACACAAACTGCTTACGGTTGTTTGATTTGTTTTTTAGCAAAGATGACAAAGGAGAAATGAGACATCTATTAGACTGAGGTAAGCAGTCTGTTACCACAGCTATATTACTAACTTAGGTTTAATTGCTCAGCATTTGAGGTTCATAGTTTATTGTGTTTCTTGCCACACAATAGGCTGGGTAAGTTAAAGAGCTCTAAGTTTCAAAGGCAAGAGATTTTGAGTGCCTGCCAGCACTGGTGTGTTTAACAAGCAGGGTGCTTATTAATAGGCTGTGGTTTGCAAACCCATGAAGCCTCTGGGGCCAGAGGCACAGATCAAATAGAGAATCTATATATCAGTGAGACCATTAGATAAAAAAGAGGCGCACCATTGAGTATAAATGTTTTCATAGGCTTCAATTAGACCACTGTAAATGACTTTTGTTACTTTCTGTTGACCCAGCAGTCTAAATATTAAACATTAGTATAAGCAACATTTATTTCAAATTGATTCTCTCAGAATTCTCTGGTGAGTGATAGTTGTATGTATTCAGTACTAAAAGAACAAGTACTTAATTACTTTGATTATTTATTTGTATTTATTTCAATGTAACAAATACTGTCTATTTCCCACCAAAGATGCTGATTCATTATTCATAAAAGCACAGCAAAAATTTATGATTCAAGAACTACTTATGGCCAGATAAGTTGGTCTGAATCAGCACAGTTCCATGGAAGCCAACGTGATCTGAATGGCTCTCCAAAGTCAATGGAGCTGTGACAATCTCCAGTAGCCAAAGGTCTTACAAATAAAATTCCTGCACCTCAGTCTCCTTGTTTTCCCCTTTCAACTAGAGGAGTGTCTGTTAATTATTTGTAGAGTTTCACAAACTCTCCCAACACACAATTTATTTAATGAATTTACTCATGAATTAGAGAGCTTCAGTTTCTACTAAGTTGTCTGTGCCAAATTCTCTGACAAATTGTGTATACACCTCTATTTCATCCCTTTACTGGTCACCTAACTCATATGGTACAGTTTCCAAGCCGCTATTTGGATGCCCACCAAACTCTGGGAGCTTCAAAATGTCTGCATGAACAGTCACACAATTTTTTCCTTTCCACAACAGTTCTTGTGGACAAAATTTTGCTCTTTTATAAATGTTTGTGAAAAGCAAGTGAAAGGGGTACAAAGACCATTGAAGCAAGTTCAGTTTCAGTCATACTATTTTTTCCAGCCAGATCCAGTTTCAATTTGAAGCAAAGGCTAGTAAAGAGGAGAGACCATAAAGTGTACTTTAAAAGCTCTGTTGAGCCAATCAGGAGGAGAAGACATGAAGATTTAGAACTGAGGACCTTTACCAAAAATCTAGAATTGCATGGCTAGAGCAAAAACAAAGAACTCTTCTCAGAAGTAATTCAGTGCGCTGTTAATTTTTTCCCTTCCTGTTTTTCTTGTGTGGTTATAACTCAAGGCTGCCCTAAACATTGCTTACGTGGTCTGAAAGATATACCATCATCTGGAAGCAGCAACTTTGGAAAGATGGTACTTAAAATGCACCCCTTAATGACCCAGCTTGATTTTTTTTTAACAAAATTGCTGGGTTTGAAATGCCTTACCACGGGTGCTGAAAGTTTGGGTGGGCAGCTGGCAAGTTTTGCAAACAAAAGCTGTTAAGTAAATGAAAGGAAACATGACTGCAATGATCTTGCAAAATGAATGGCGGGGGGGGGGGGAGGAGAAATGGGGAAAACAAATGTTATTTTGCATGACTGATATTACTTTTCACAACAGACTTACTAGGTAGCAATAAATAAATTACAGTGATTTGAGTGTGTCGACATGCATATTTATTTGGTTTTCCTAAAGCTAGTTTAAGTATTTTAGGAAAAAGTATGAGAGAGGCCACCAGCAAGATTTGATGGCCAAACTGAATCCACCAAGAAAGTTGTCCTGAGAACCTCTTCCCTGAGACATTAAGGTGCACTACATCAGCCAGACTCCTTGTATTTAAGATCTTTATTGACTTCAGTAGAGTCAGGTCTCTTTAGGCCCAGCTAATAAGGTATGTAAGTGTGTGCCTAACTTTATCACTTCAGTTGTGTCATAGTGAAGACCCTGTAAAACTGCTCACTTGCTTCAATATAGGCATGTACTTAAATTCCTGGTGACATCATGGCCTTATGCTGAGAGAAAGTCAGATTGACCGTAATGTCATCAGCTTAGCAGAAGAAGAAAAAAATAGGACCAGAATTTTCAGAATGTAGTATTTGGATGTTCTGTACTCTTCCATTAAGTGTGTATCTGTGGTCAGAGCAGGGTTATATTCTAAGAGTTATATTATCTTTCTTTGGTAGGAGTCTGGGGTCTGTTGTTTTGTGATTAAATTGGCCCTAGAAGCCAGATTAATATAATTTTCAGAATTCTTAAAAATAATTTGGCAATATACATCTGATCTCTGATATTCAATAGCCTGGTTATTTCTGGGCAGGACTCACATCTAAGAGCACAAGAGCAAAGGCTAACTGAAAAAAGGGTTTGTGTACTTTGCTGGGCTTTGCAATTGTCCTGTATTTCAATGTATGGTATAAACATCTCTGGTTTTCAACCTGTCCAGCACGCTGAATGCAGGGAAATCCTGACACCCTGTGATACCTAGAACTAGAGGTCAGTATTTCTACATAGTCAAGAATTCTGGTCAAATTTGGGGCAGATACAGCTTTGCATTATGTAATGGCCTACTCAAAATTTGATTAACCTGATGTTTGGGGAAAGGAAAGGGGTATCAGTCTTTACTTGGCCAAGCTCCTGGAGATTTAAAGAGGGCTCTTGCCAGACTAAGGATTGCAGTCTTTGGTCCTCAGCCTCACTCGCTAAGGATCAAAACCTGCAGACTCCGTCAAGCCATCCATACTCCCCTACATTTCAGAGAGCAAAAGGGAGCCTGTACCCTTGGATCCAGTGTGAGGTGAGTTGGCGCCCTCACCTCCCAAATTATTAGAA
The DNA here is from genome assembly GCA_032595735.1 of Pelochelys cantorii. Lineage (NCBI taxonomy): Eukaryota > Metazoa > Chordata > Testudines > Trionychidae > Pelochelys > Pelochelys cantorii. The sequence goes on along the minus strand of CM064332.1, from coordinate 62,741,921 downwards.
AGCGTCTCCACAGAGAAGCTAAGGTTTCAGCTTCACAGGGTGGGAGTGGGGCAGGGAGCCAGCAGGGCTCCCCCCTGCTGATCTTGTCCTCCTCTCTCTCAGTCCCCAGTGGAAGCCAGTGCAAATGCCTCCCTTTCCGTACTAAGGGATAGATGGGGAGATTCTTGCCATGAACAGTTGTCACAGAAGACCCTGGCTACATGGCTGTGGTAGAGCCATGCTGTTCAGGCAGCTGTAAGGAAGCAAGGAAACTGTACAAATCGAGCCTTTCCTCCAGTGGATCCCTGAAATATTTGTTAATTTAGGGGGTGGAACTCCTGACCGCACCTGCGTGTTGGCAGGAACAGCACTCTTCCCAGTGGAAAAATTACCAGAGATTTCAAATTGAAACTTTGTTTTCCTTTGCCTGTATGGGAATGGCCTGCCCAAAGAAATACTTGGACTTAAATCAACAAGGTACATAAGCCCTGCCTAGGTAGCTCAGACAAAAAGGGACCTGAGGAGAACATTAAAATGGCCATCCTGGGTCAGAGCAATGCTTCTTCGAGAAGTGTCCCCGTGGGTGCTCCACATTAGGTCTGTGCACCACCGCCGAGCCATCGATTGGAGATTTTAGAGCAGTGGCCCAGGGGTTGCACATGCACACGTCTGCAACGGCATGCTCGTAGGTGGCACGTGCGTGAGTCCCCGCCTTAGTTCCTTCTCTACTGCCTCCGGACAGAGACGGAGATCAGCAGCACTCCCCATCTCGTTCACGTTTTTAGATATGAATCCCTTTTAAAACCAAGTTTTTTCTAGTTGATCAGTTGTTGGTAGCTTACTTTAGTTTAAAAAACTAAAACAAAAAACTTAGAATATGATAGTTTTTTCTCCCAGTTTATCCCCCTTCCCGTAGTTAGATAGTTGTTTGGTGCCATGCCCGGCTCACTGGGTTTTCAGCACTGCAAAGATCCTATCCCTGTCTCAGATGGGCACACACAACATGTCCGCTGCCTTGGAGAGGCACATGTTTCTCAAAAATGCCCGCATTGTGCAAAACTGAAGTCATGAGTGCGACAGGACAGAGACCTGCATCTTAAGTTAATTCTGCTTGAAAAATCTCTCAGAGCTGCCTCAGACCTGGGTCAACAGCCCGAGGAGCAAAAATAAGGTGGAGGCAAAAAGCCTGCCAAAGAGCGAGCCTCATTCTTGCTTCAGGAGATGCTGGCACCGAAGCAGCAGTCTCCTGCAAGGCCAGTGGCAAGAGCGGCAGCATTGGGCCTAAACACTTATAATGCTCCGGGCAACTCCGGAGCTGCTAGCACAGCAGGATACTCAAAACCCTGCTATGAGGTGTCAGGCTTTAATTTGCCTTCCTCATCAGCTGCAATAACATCTGGCACTGATCTGAGTTTGCTGAGGTGGCATCAGAGCACGGCGCCTGCCATATCACCTGGCACCGACGCCTACACCACAGAGGTACCTAGCACCTCTCTATCCTGCTCGGCACCGAGGCATAATCCAATGCCTCAAATAGCACCAGTGCTTCCTACTACAACACTGTCAACACCAGCTCGGCAATATACGCAACATAGAGACTTATTAGTCTCTTCTACATTCAATTCACCATTTCTTGGTCCTGTTCATTCTCCTGCTGTGTTAACATCACAAATGACATTATCTCAAAAAAGATTTTCATCCGAATCTGAAGATGTCCTTTATGTAGGGTTCTCTCCAGAAAACTCTTCCCCTCCCCAGATCAGTCTATTTATGCTTCCAGGTCATGCTCTAATTATGTGAACATGCCTCCATGGTATGGCAATCCCTTGGTACCTCCACCTATGCCATACCCACAGTGGCAATATTGGAACAACTGGCAACCTCACCAAAAACACCACCATGGTCGAAAATGACATCTAGTGCAATATTTCCCTTCACCACACTCTTCACTTACGAGGCAAGCACAGCAAGAGGACCCACCCAACCAAGTCAAAGATGTACTCTTGGAGTCAAACGAACCCGCTCCAGCAGAGGAAGCGGCTGTGCCTCCACCTTCAACTACCTCAGATGACCTTGCACATTTCCAAGACCTTTTTAAACACGTGGCTGCTGAATTAAACATCCCCCTCCAGGAGGTCACAGAAAACCAACATGAATTAACGGACATATTGCACTCTGTAACGCCCTCTAAGATAGCACTACCAATTAATCCAGTAATAATGGAACCTGCAAAGATGGAGTGGCAAACCGCAGCATCAACCACTCCTACCTCCAAGAGAGCAGACAAGAAGTACTACATTCTGCCCAAGGGCTCTGAGTTTCTTTTCACCCACCCAGTACCTAACTCTCTCATAGCGGAAACTGCACAACAGAAAACCAACCAGCAACAATTCCGGTCCACCCCATTGGACTGCAATAATAAGAGACTTGATTCATTCGTACCTAAAGTTTACACATCTTCCACTTTACAATTTCGTATTTCCAATTATGCTGCTTTATTATGTAAATATGACTACAGAAATTACACCAGACTCAATTACTTTATTGCGGACATTCCTGAGGAAAAAAGACAGCAGTTCAAAGCGCTGATATCAGAGGGTCACATGGTTGCCAGAACAGCCCTGCAGGCTGCATTAGATGCTGCTGATATGGCTGTATGATCTACAGCAACAGCTGTAGTCATGAGAAGGGCTTTATGGTTTAATTCCCTTTCCAAGAGAAATCCAATCAACAGTGGAAGATCTTCCATCGGATGGCCAGAAGCTGTTTTTTAGCAAATACCAACAAAATTCTGCATTTGATGAAGGATTCCAGAGCAACGCTTCGCTCTCTAGGGACCCACAACCTGACACCTAGAAGAACACAATACAAGTATCAGCCCTACTCTAGACCTTGATACTCTCCTTATACTCAATACTATAACAGACAAGACCAACATCAACAGAGCAGAGGCAGAGGCAAAAACCAGTGACGATGCCCTCCCTCTAGCAACTCGCAGCAATCCAATAAGCAAATCTGAACAGCAGGTCAAGGGTCCTGAGAGCCTCTCATCCATTCCAACACCACCTTTGCAAGCTAACCTTTTTCCCCACCGGCTCATACCATTCTTTAACAACTGGCAGCATGTAACCTCTGACAGATGGGTCCTCCAGATAATTGACAAAGTCTATCTCATTCCCTTCGTGTCTCTACCCTTTCATTCCCCCCATCCCCATCCCTCTTTAGAGACCACTCTCACAAGAATCTGCTTCAACAAGAGGTAGAACACCTTTTGCACATAGGGGCGATTGAACCAGTCCTTGCACAATTTAGGGGGAAAGGCTTTTACTCACATTACTTCCTAAGGGAAAAATGGTTGGGAGGCTGGAGACCCATCTTAGACCTGTGAGCACTCAGCAAATTCGCTCAGAAACAGAAATTTAAGATGGTAATACTTGCCACTATTATACCGGCGTTGGAACAAGACAATTGGTTCTCATCCCTTGACTTACAAGATGTACATTTTCATATCTCCATCCATCCAGCTCATAGATGTTTTCTCCGCTTTATTGTAGGTTCACAACCTACCAATACAAAGTACTCCCCATGGGACTCTCTACGGCCCAAAGGGCCTTCTCAAAGGTTCTGGCGGTTGTCACAGCATCCCTGAGGAAGCAATTCCCTTACCTGGACAACTGCCTCCTCAAAGAGCACTCACAGAATGACTCCTGCCGCTTGCTGTCATTGACAAGAAACTTATTCCAACATCTCGGCCTATGAATAAACAAAGCCAAATCAATGCTTTCTCCCACACAAAAGATCTAATTTATAGGAGCATGCTTCAATTCAACAAGGGCCACCATATCCCTCCTGATGGACTGTTTCCAAAAAATTGTGGCCTTGGTAAACACCCTAAAATCCAGTCCCCAAACTACAATACACGAATGCCTTCAGCTACTGGGACACATGGTGGCATGCAATTTTGTTGAGATGTTTACAGGGATGGCTGGGACAGGTCTACAAGCCCAATATCTACCCACTGTCCAAATCCCCAGTCCTCCCAATAATAATAATATTAATAATAACTGGAGATATACCTGTCTCATAGAACTGGAAGGGACCTTGAGAGGTCATGGAGTCTGCCTCTTTTTGCGGACAAAGTGTTGAGTTGGCAAAAATGGCAGCCATTTTTATGCAAATTAAGCGTGGGATATTTAAATCCCCACTTCATTTGCAATGTCGACCTGCCTAATCTGCATCCCCCTGCCAACAGAGGAATGCAGTCTAGACATACCCTCATTGACTAATCGACTCGTCAATGGAAAATCCATCAACTAGTCGATTAGTTGATTAAACTAAATCTAACATCCCTATCCCAGTCTTTTTAATTTCTCCTCATATGAAAGCTGTGCCATACCCCTAATCAATTGTGTTGCCTTTCTGTATATTTTTTACAGTTAAAATATCTTGTTTTAAATGGGGCAGTCAGAACAGCATGCAATGTTGAAGATGTGGGAGTAGCATGGATTTATATAGTGGTATGTTGATAGTTCATGTTCTATTATCTATCCCTTTCCTAATGGTTCCTAATATTTTGTTCGCTTTTTTGACTGCTGCTGCACATTGAGAGGATGTTTTCAGAGACCTATCCACAATGGCTCAAGGATCTGTTTTTTTTGTTGAGTGGCAGCAGCTAATTTAGGATTGGATTACTTTTTTCCAATGTGTAGTATTTTGCACTTATCAACATTTGAACTTCATCTGACACTTTGTCACCATGTCACCCAGTTCTGTGAGATTGCTTTGTACCTCTTTGCTGTCATCTTTGGACTTAATTACCTTGAGTAATTTGGTATCCTCTATAAACATTGGTACCTCCCTGTTCACTCCCTTTTCCAGAGCATCTATGAATATGTTGACCAGCACTGGCCGCAGTACAGATCCCGGGGGACCTTGCAACTTCATGGTGAAAACCGACCATTTATTTCTACCTTTTGTTTCTTATCTTGTAACCAGTTCCTGATTATGCAAGGACCATCTCTTTTTTTGCATGACTGCTTAAGGTTAGCCTTGCTCCATTCACCACCATCCAGGCCCACTGACAGAGAGGACAAAGGAGGCAATTGCCCCGGGGCCCAGTGATTCAAAAGGACCCAGGGCTCCCTGACTCCCCTGTTGCGACAGCAGCAATTGGAGCCCTGGACCCTTTAAATTGCTGCCAGAGCCTCATGTGGCGCATGCCAGGTTGCACTGAGGGCTAGGTGGGGGAGGCTAGCCTCAGCCCCACCCCTGCTAGGGGCAAAGAAGTGCCCCCCTCCTCCTGCCTTGCTTGGGGCCCAGTGAGTATGTTGGCTCCACTTCCAGCCCACTATCAATCACAAAAGCTCTACCCTGGAGCAGTGTCAAGTTCTGAATGGGGACACTGCTTGCTGAAGGACTGTTGTGGGGCTCTGAGTCCAAGGTATATGAAGTAAGGAGGTGTCACAAAAGCACAAGTTCAATCCCTACTACTTCCTCTGTTACAAACCAACATTACAATTGGGGGTGGAGATAGTACTATGGAGGGGTGAAGACATTTAGTCTCATAGCCACCAGTATACTCTGATGCACCCCAGACATTTAGGCTCTTAAATTCTCTAAGATCTTGATTTTTCAGAAGGGCTAAGCATGTGCAGCTCCTAGCTACTTCAGCTGGAGTTGTGAATGCTCAGCATTTCTGAAAAGCAAGCCCAGAGTGCTGCACGGAAAAGGCCTTTCTCTCCAAAAGGGAATACAGATTGGACCTCCCTGGTCCAACACCCTCTGGACCTGACGGGTCCCAGACAAGGGTTTTCCAGACCAAGGGAGCTCTGGGAGGGAGGGCTCTAGCATCCCCTCTGGGCTCCCCTTCCCAGCCAGGAGAGCTCCTCTCCCTAGACTCCTGGCCCCACAAGGTGCAGCAGCACTGCTAGAGTTCCCAGCAGCCCTGTCAACCTCACGACAGCCCTGCCAGAGCTCCCAGTGCCCCCATTGACCTTGCAACAGCCCCACTGCCCCACTGGAGCTCCTGGCAGCCCCACTGCAGAAGAGAAGTGAGGGCAGATTTTATAGAAGCCTTCAACTACCTGAAGGGGGGTTCCAAAGAGGCTGGAGAGAGGCTGTTCTCAGTGGTGACAGATGGCAGAACAAAGAGCAATGGTCTCAAGTTGCAGAGGGAGGGGTCTAGGTTGGATATTAGGAACAACTATTTCACTGGGAGGGTGGTGAAGCACTGGAATGGGTTACCTAGGGAGGTGGTGGAATCTCCATCCCTAGAGGCTTTTGAGTCCCAGCTTGACTAAGCCCTGGCTGGGATGATTTAGTTGGGGTTGGCCCTGCTTTGGGCAGGGAATTGGACTTGATGACCTCCTGAGGTCTCTTACTGCCCTAGGAATCTCTGATTCTCTATGATTCTATGACACAAGCCTTGCAGCAGCCCTGCCACCTTGCTGGAACTCCTGGTGGCCCTGCCAAACTCGCGGCAGCCCCATCAGCCTCACAGCAGCCCTGTCACCCCATTGAAGCTCCCAGCAGCCCCACCAGCCTTACGGCAGGCCTGCCACCCTACTGGAGCTCACAGCAGCCCTACCAGTGTCCTGCCCCGCTGGCTGCAGCTCCACTGCCAGGTGTGCTTCACTGCCCCATTGGCCCCACCAGCTGGCTCTGCTCTGAGTCCCGTCAACCTCTGCTGCTGGGTGTTTCTAGTCCCATAACATCCTAGGTTCTGTTGGACCACAGATGTTTCTGGACCAGAGAGTCCCGGACCACAGAGGTTCAACCTGTAGTATCACTCTTGGGAGTTCATATGTTGCGTGCCTGTAGGGAAATAGAAAGGATACAAGCTCTTTTCTTCTACTAAAACCAGTGGATTACAGATAATTCTGTGAAATTGGATCAATGTTTTCATGAAAACAAATCTTCTTTTTTGAATTCATTCCATGTTGCTTTGCCTGAAATGCTCCGTTTGGCTGCAGTTCAGCAAGGGTGTTAGGAACTGCTGGTCGCTAAACACAGAGCAAACTTTCACAGCCAAAATTAAGAACAGTGCTGTCTTCTGTAAAGTTTTTGAAACCTAATTAAAGAAAATTCTTTGAGATAATTAAAAGGCATACACCATTTTTAAGATAAAAGATTATTATAGTTAAAAAGGAAGCTCTATAATTTAAAATGGAACATTTATGAAGCTGCAGAATAAACCTCAGCTAGAAAAAATAACAGGTTTCAGATGTTCAAAATATCATACGTTAACCCCAAAGGATCATTCCATAACACCAGTTTCCTTAGTCCATGGCATTGAAAGTTAGAACACCCACTCTGCTTAAAGACACAATATTTGCTACAATCAACAGTTAATCACCCAATTCCTGTCCTGAACCAAGACTCCAAACTTCATGATTTAATAAGACAATTACTGGATGTCTAATAAAATAAGTGATTGCTAGAACTATGCACAATGAGACTTAACAGCTCTGAAACAGATAATAGCTCTTGTGTAGTTGTGAATATTCCAGCTAATATAGATATACTGAATATTCAAGTGTTATTTATTTAGCTGTTGTTTAATTTACAGAGCTAGATTTATTTCAGTGGTTTCTATATAATTAAATACTAACCAACTAGTGGAAACATATTGAGACTTAACAATTATGTAATAAACATCCTAAGTGACAATTAAGTGTGTTGGGGAGACAAATCTTTTAAAGGGGCAAGTACTAAAGAGACAAGAGAAATTAGTCTAATGAAAGAATCACTAGGAGTAAAAGGATGAAATTAAGAAAGTCTTCCTTTCTGACAATGAGCTGTATTACACTGTAGATTAGTCTCCATGGGAAAAAAAATTGTAACTTCAGTGCTTTGGATTCTGAGATGTCTTCCTTCTATGTGCTGTAGATGAAATCAGCAGCAGTACTAGAGCCCCTGATAGAGTTCTCTGTGAGGACCTTTCAATTCTGAAATTCACTCCCCGGGTTGGATCCACGAAGGTCAGACTTGTTAAATTTCTAGTGCCTCAAAAGTCCATTGTTTTGCTCAAGTTATTAGGAGCAAGGTGGGCTGAGCTAAGATGGTTATGTATATGAACAGTCCTTTTCAATTTCATTTTTCTACTTATCGGATAGGCACTAGAGATGTAGATGGAGCAGCCCATGGTACAGCTCTTAGAAGACATTTGGAGTAAATTTGAGCTAAATAGCAGCACAGAACACTGAAAGCCAGGACTGGTGGCTGTAAACAAACTTTGTGGGACCATAGGAAACTTGGCCACAGTCATCATAACTGGACATCCAGTTAAGTAAAATCATGCGGAACCATGGATGTTGCTGGACCAGAGAATGCTGGACTAGAAATGTTCAACCTGTAGCAGAGATGGGGTGATGTTACAACTGAGCTGAGATCAGATCTGAAAGAGCTGAACATTCTTAATTCTAAATACATTCCTAGGAAAAATGCAAACAAATGATCTTTAATAAATTGGAGATACATTCTAACAAACAGGCAAGAGAACACCTCACTGCATCCATATAAAATCCCTCAACAGGCAGAGACAATCAACTCTACTCCTGCAACAAGTTATATGAATAACAGTTGCAGGCCAGGCCCCTCAGCTGGTATAAATCAGTGTAGTTCCATTGAGGATCTAGAGCAAGATTGACAGCTATACTGTCAAAGTTGTAAGGATGATTAATTCTCCCACATCAGGACATAATCTGCTCCTTATCTGGAGCCAAAAAAAAAAAGTTGCTCTTGTGTTCTGTGCTATACTACTGTAAAAATAGGGATTCAGCTGGGTTTTGTTACTTTCCTAGACAGTTGAATTGGTTACTGTTGGAGATGGGCTAGTCAACTAGATGGACCATTAGTCTGGTCCAGTATGAAAATTCTTCTGCTGTAGAAGCTCTCTTCTACTTCCCCCTGGGTCATCAGGATTCTCGCTGTGTTGTGGCAGGCTATAAATAACAAAGATCTTGATTAAGGAATGCTCTTATGCACAGGCTTAACTTTAAGCATCTACTGCAGTCCCACTGAAGTCAAGGATCTTAAGCAGGTGTTCAAAATTAAGCACATGCTTAAGTACTTTCTTGAATGGAGCCAAAGGCTTTCTTATTCTACCACTAAGTAATCAATAAAGTCTTCACCATGTCAGCCAGCCAGGCAGGAAAATGAGGCTACGTATTTGTGAGGGGATAAAGAGATCTCACTCAGGGTTTGGAAGAAATGGGATTAAAGTACTGACCTAAAAGCCATATGTTGCTTCAAAAACTGTGGGATTATAATGGACTAGTCGGATGTGACTGCCAGGCTGCCTGCAGCCAACCACCAAGAATAGGTACATCAACAAAGTCAGAATGGAGGAATGTAAAAAACTCCTCTTCTTTTAAGAGGGACTAAACATGGAAACAAGTGTGTATGAATGGGTGCATGGAAGAGAAGAAATGAGTACACCTTCTGTGTTCTCTGGGGGTGTGTCTAGACTACACCTCTCTGTCGACAGAGAGATGTAGATTAGGCACATCGAAATTGCTAATGAAGCAAGGATTTAAATATCCCACGCTTCATTAGCATAAACCTCATTTTTTGAGGAATACAGGATCTGTCGAAAAAGGGTTTATTTTTGACAGATCCACGTCTAGACTGCTGCTTTTTGTTGACAAAGCTCCGTGTCAAAAAAAAGCAGCGGCCATGTTTATGCTAATGAAGCGTGGGATATTTTAAATCCCTGCTTCATTAGTAATTTTGATGTGCTTGATTTGCATCCCTCTGTCTGGGGGGCTAGGACAGAGGGAAATACCTCAGCAAACCTCTAGGCTAAATCTGTGACACTTTCTCAGGATGCCCAGAACTGTGAGTCATCTTGTTATGCCCTGTCTCAGCAAGAAGGCTTGCTTGTACTTTCCTGGAGGTCAACTTCCTGACACCACCAGCATGCTTTCCACCAGAACAATCACCCCAGGGCTTTATAAAGCCTGGCAGGTAACAGGAGATGCCCCATAGCCCCTGAGGAATAACGGTAGTTCGAATTAGGAGCTTTAATTTGAACTACCTAGTCTGTGCCGCGTGTAGCCGGGGGCAGGTAGTTCGAACTACGGGCATTTAAAAATGGCGCCTGCCCAGGAACATGCAAATGAAGCCCGGGATATTTAAATCCCGGGCTTCATTTGCAAGTTCAAATGCCTACATTAGCCACCCTTGTTCGAACTAGGGTGGCAGTGTAGACATACCCACAGAGATTACCAGATTTGATGCCCGCAATGGAGAATATACATACAGCTTGACTGATACAACTCACCACTGAGATATAGATGTGAAAACCATCTAAAGTTTATTATCAAAGATCAAGATTAAAGAAGCACTCAGTGAGGACAGTGAATAAAACAGAAATGGTTACATCAAAAATACAAAGAATAATAGAGTTTTTAGAATCTGTACTTAACGTTAATGAGCTAAATAACTTCTCTAAATTAGTTTATCACTTAAAGCAGTCTCCCAACATCCCCATCCAACATGTCTGGATGTAAAAAGCACTGCCCCCTTTACTTCCTCAGGGATGGGAAAAGATGTTCCTTTTATTTTCTTCCTGTATTCCCAACATTCAGGCTATGTCTAGACTGCCCCCTCTTGTGCAAAAAATATGCAAATGAGGTGAAGCGTGGAATATCACCGTACTTCATTTGCATAATTAATGAGGCTCTGGTTTTGCTCAAGAGGCTTTTGCACAAGATCCGTTCTTCCTCTTTTTTCAGGAGCCTCATTAATTATGCAAATGAGGCACGGTGATATTCCACGCTTTGCCTCATTTGCATATTTTTTTGCACAAGAGGGGGCAGTTTACACAAAGCCTCATTGTTTGTCCACAGACTCAGCATAACCCACTGTGGTTTAGGCTGTGATGTCTTCCCATTTGCCTGTTTGTTCTGTATGCCGATTTGGCTTCCATTATGCTTACTTTCACCTGTCTCAGACTCAGTACTGTATTGAATTCCTTTGCCTGGCTCAGAACAAGTTCATTCCCTCTGGGGCACCTGGCATTGGCCACTGTCAGAAGATGGGATACTGGGCTAGATGGACCTTTGGTCTGACCCAGTATGACTGTTCTTATGTTCTTATGTCCACCATGCCTTGATATAGACAGATGTTTAACACATACGCACAGTTGCTTAAATATCATCTGTCCACACATCACAATGACTGGGGATCAGTGTGATCCTGGCTTTCATTTAATATATCCCATGACGAGGCTTTCTTCAGACAACTAAGAGAAGCTTCCAGGTCACAGGTCTGGTTCTCATGGGGGACTTTAATCACCCTGACATCTGTTGGGAGACCAATACAGCAGTACACAGACAATCCAGGAAGATTTTGGAGAATGTTGGGGATAACTTCCCGGTACAAATGCTGAAGGAACCGACCAGGGGCTATGTGCAAATTGACCTGCTGCTCACAAACAGGGAGGAACTAGTAGGGAAAGTAGATGTGGGTGGCAACCTGGGCAGCAGTGATCATGAGATGGTTGATTTCAGGAACCTGATGAAAGGAAGAAAGGAGAACAGCAAAATACACACCCTGGACTTCAGAAAAGCAGACTTTCACTCCCTCAGAGAACTGATGGGCAGGATCCCCTGGGATGCTAACATGGAGGGGAAAGGAGTCCAGGAGAGCTGGCAGTATTTTAAAGAAGCCTTATTGAAGGCACAGGAACAAACCATCCCGATGCGCAGTAAGAAAAGCACATCTGGTAGGCAACCAGACTGGCTTACTGGGGAAATCCTTGGTGAGCTTAAACACAAAAAGGAAGCTTACAAGAAGTGGAAACCTGGACAGGTGACTAGGGAGGAGTATAAATATATTACTCGAGCATGCAGGGGTGTAATCAGGAAGGCCAAAGCACAATTGGAATTGCAGCTAGCAGGGGATGTGAAGGATAACAAGAAAGGTTTCTACAGGCATGTTAGCAATAAGAGGGTGATCACAGAAGGTGTGGGGCGCTTACTGAATGAGGGAGGTAACCTAGTGACAGAAGATGTGGAAAAGCTGAAGTACTCAATACTTTTTTTTCTCTCTATCTTCACAGACAAGGTCAGCTCCCAGACTACTGCACTAGGCAACACAGTAAGGGAAAGAGGTGGGCAGCCCTCAGTGGAGAAAGAACAGGTTAAGAACTATTTAGAAAAGCTGGACATACATTAAATCCAGACCCATGGATTTGTGTATCCGAGGGTACTGAGGGAGTTGGCAAATGTCATTGCAGAGCCTTTGGCCATTATCTTTGAAAACTCATGTAGATCGAGAGAGGTCCCAGATGATTGGGAAAAGGCAAATGTAGTGCCCATCTTTTAAAAGGGGGGAAGAAGGACAACCCAGGGAACTACAGATCAGTCAGTCTTACCTCAGTCCCCAGAAAAATCATGGAGGGGATCCTCAAGGAATCCATTTTGAAGCACTTGGAAGAGGGGAAAGTGATCAGGAATAGTCAACATGGATTCACCAAGGGCAAGTCATGCCTGACCACCATTATTGCCTTCTATGATGAGGTAACTGGCTTTGTGGACATGGGGAAGTCAGAGGATACGGTCTTTTGATACGGTCTCTCACAATATTCTTGAGAGCAAGTTAAGGAAATATGGATTGGATAAACGGACTGTAAGATGGATAGAAAGCTGGCTAGATTGTTGGGCCCAATGGGTAGCGATCAACGGCTCGATGTCTGGTTGGCAGTTGGTTTCAAGTGGAGTGCCCCAAGGATCGGTTCTAGGACCGGTTTTGTTCAACATCTTTATTAATGACCTGGATGAGGAGATAGATTGCACCCTCAGCAAATTTACATATGACACTAAGCTAGGGGGAGAGGTAGATATGTTGGAGGGTAGGGACAGGGTCCAGAGTGACCTAGACAAATTAGAGGGTTGGGACAAAAGAAATCTGATGCGGTTCAACAAGGATCGACTGGCTAAGTAGCAGTTCTGCAGAAAAGGACCTGGGGATTACAGTGGATGAGAAGCTGAATATGAGTCAACATTGTGCCCTTGTAGCCAAGAAGGCTAATGGCATATTAAGGTGCATTAGGAGGAGCATTTCCAGCAGATCCAGAAAAGTTATTGTTCCCCATTATTCGGCACTGGTGAGGCCATATCTGGGGTATTGTGTCCAATTCTGGGGCCCCTACTACAGAAAGGACGTGAACGCATTGGAGAGGGTCCAACAGAGGGTAACCAAAATGATTAGGGGGCTGGAGCACATGACCTATGTGGAGAGGCTGAGGGATTTGGCTTTATTTAGTCTGCAGAAGAGAAGAGTGAGGGGGGATTTGATAGCAGCCTTCAACTCCCTGTGGGAGCTTCCAAAGAAGATGGAGAAAGGCTGTTCACAGTAGTGATGGAAGTCAGAACAAGGAGCAATGGTCTCAAGTTACAGTGGGAGAGGTCTAGGTTTGAAATTAGGAAAAACTATTTCACTTGGAGGGTGGTGAAGCACTGGAATGGGTTACATGGGGAGGTGGTGGAATCTCCATCCCTGGAGGTTTTTCAATCCCGGCTTGACAAAGTCCTGGCTGGGATGTTTTAATTGGGGTTGGCCCTGGTTTGGGCAGGGGGCTGGACTCGATCTCCTGAGGTCTCTTCCAGCCTTAGGACTCTATGATTCTCTATGGGTCAATTCTATGACAACAATGTGTTGAGTTTAGTGAGTTTGTCAGCCCTGTCGAGGATACCCTTTGCCAGTTGGCACTGAAGAGTTCTTAGGGCCACAGGCGATTAAGTCAAGATGCTCTGAAGTTCATATGAATAATGGTGAATGATTAGCAATGATTGCCTTAAGTGGTAGACCAATTGACCTGCTCACTTCATCCTGCTTCTGCAGTGCCTGGCTAGTGAGTGAGATTCGGGGAGGAAAGGGGATGGAGTGAGCAGGGTGAGGCCTCAGAGAAGGGGTGGAGCAGGGGTGGGGCCTCAGAGAAGCGGGGGGAAGGAAGCCGGGCTAGGGTATATGGGTTTGAGGTAGATCTTACATTGCACTTAAATTGAAAAAGTGATCTTGTGGTTAAAAAGACTGGAGACCACTGGGGTACACCAAGAAATCCATTCAGGCTTTATCACAGTAGAGCTGAATAGATCAGAACGTTCTGCTCCACCCCTTCTCCGAGGCCTCACCCTGCTCACTCCATCCCCCTTCCTCCCTGAATCTCATTCACTTTTACCAGGCTGGGGTAGGTGGTTGGGGTGCAGGCTCTGGTCTTGGGCCAAGGGGTTCGGAGTGTGGAAGGGGATGCCCTAAAGGTAGGGAAGTGGGGTGGGTTCTGGAGTAGCCTAGGAGATAGGGCATTTGCCTAGGGAGCACAGGGCTGGGGGCTCAAGTTCCTTTCCCCCACCCACCCTGGGAGTGTCTGGCTGACCAGCCAACACAGGTTGCCCCAGGGATGGCTTGGGCACCTGCATTAGGAAAGCAGGATGAGGGATGCCCTGAAAATGGAAGGTGGAATGGGTGCTTGAGTGGCATAGGGGATATGGCCTTTGCCTGGGGATTGCCAGGTGGTGGGTTCAAGTTCTACCCACTGAAGGAATAGCCAGACAAAAGCTGACCAAGGAAAGGAGCTGGTTCCTGATTACAGGCTGTGCCCACACTTGCCAGCCTGTCCCTAGCAGGACCTTCCCTCCTGGGGAGTCCAGCAGCAGCACAGCAACTCTCTCTCAGGGAGTCCACTCCAGTGCAGTGACTTTCTCTTAGGGTGCCCACCTTCACCTGGGGGGGGTCCACTCCTCTGCCTCTGGGCTGGCACCCTTCAGGGCCTCTGCCATGAGCCCCCTCAGGGGTCTGTTCCCAGAGGGTATGTCTACACAGTAAAGTTATTTCAAAATAACTTTACTAGCATTGACACAGCTAAACCATTAATTCAAAATAGCAGAGCACTTACTTTGAATTTGGTAAACCTAATTCCACAAGGAATAATGCCAAATTTGAAATAGCTATTTTGAAATAAGTGCTGTGTAGACACTTACATCGAAATAGGGGGCCTCCAGCCTTCCCAGGGTGCCCTGGTGGCCACTCCAGCCTCAACCAACAACACTTCTCTCCCTCCCCACTGCCCAGAGCCCTTAAAGGGGTAGACTCTGGCCAAAGTGCCTGTGCCAGCTCCAAGCCTGCCAGCCCAGAGCCAGCAGTCACTGCTCCTGACCCAGTGGCCCCAAAACATGAGCCAGCAAACCACTGACAGCCAGCCCTCCACCGCTCCCCAGGAGCAGTCTGCCAGCTCCCAGGAGCCTGCCAGGGCCCAGAGAAGGTGAGCACCTTCCTGGTCCAGGGTGGAGATCATGGACCTTATTCAGGTTGGGGGAGGTTGCCCCCAACGTTCATGATCTCTGCACTAGACGGAGGAACGCAGCCGTCTATGGCAGCATAGCTGCCAGCCTGGCCACCAAAGGCCACATGCGAACCCAGGAGCAGGTTTGCATGAAAATCAGATTGGTCCGGTGAGACCCCCAACCCTGAGCCCTGAGCTTCCGCTCCTGCTTCTTCCCCTTGCTTCCCCCTTCCAGCTCCCTCCTCCCAGGTTTCCCCCTCCCCTCTCCCACCCTCTCTTCTCCCCACCCCCACCTCCTTTCCCCAGTCTCACCAGAGTTTCATCCCCCCCCCCCAGTTTTGTTAAATAAAGAGAGTTTGTGTTCATGAAAATACGTGTATTTTATTTGACATCAGGAAGGGGGGTTAGGGAGGGGTAAGTGGAAGGACGTGAGGGGGAATGAGGCACAAGCCCCCAGTGAGGCAGACCAGGGAGGCTCTTAGTGCTCCTCAGGGTGGAAGCTCTCCCGCAGGGCCTCCTGGATACTGACAGCCCCCCGATGGACCTCCCGGATGGCAGCCTGCAGAAAGTGCAGCCAGGCTCGCAGCAATGTGTCCACGAGAAGCACCAGAGTGCCCAGGGGCAGCTCTGGCTCCATGTTGCAGAGTGCTGTGGTGTCCTGAGTGAGGGCAACTAGAGCACGCAGAGACAAAATGCTTTGCTGTCCCTCATCGAGTAGACAAGCAAGCAGAGACACCTGAGAACCAGCTGTCCGGGGGGGGTCCCTTTAAGCACAGGCCTCACATAGCCTCAGGCAGCAGCCACACAAAGTAATCCTTGACCTGATGCCCTGCCGGACCTGGTTCCGGCCGGCCTTCAATGTGATTCAGCGTCCAATCAGTGTGGACGCGCTATTTCGAAATAGCAAAACACTATTTCGAAATGCATTTTGTGTGTAGATGCATTATTTCAAAATAACTTATTTCGAATTAACTATTTCGAAATAAGATATTTCGAAATAACGCTGTAGTTTAGACATACCCAGAGGGAATAGCACAACACTGCTGTCTCGACCAGAGCAACTCTCAGCCGAAATAGGAGGGTTTATTGAGCTTTGAACTCAGCAAAGGATCCTGTATGCCTGGCCTCCCTCAGCCCAGCACATCTGAGTCTCCCCTGCAGCTAGGTGAGCTCTGCCTGCTCTGCTCTCTGTCCATATCAGAAGCCCAGTTTTCCTGCGGAGCCTCCAATATCCCCCAGCAACAGCCTGTCCCCTGTCCATTGTCTTCTTCGCAGGTAACAGGGTCACCTGAGCCCCTCTCTTCTCCACCTCTCCCCTCTCCTCCATCCAATGTTCTCCCCTTGCTGGAACCAGCTGGGTGGGTCACTGGGTCACCGGGGTCTCCTCTCTGCAGCCCATTGTCTGTCTTTTGGCTGGAACCAGTTGTATCCTCTGAGCGGGGTTGGCCGGACACTAGGGCACCGGGCACCAGTTGCTGGGGCTCCAGTTCTGAGCTGTTCTCTGAAACAACAAACTCCCTTCCCCTTGTCACATTAAACCAGTAACATCCAGGCACTGACTGCCCCCTCTGCATACAGCCGCCCTTTGAAGTTGCAAAACTGCCTGCTTCCTCACATGCCCATATTCGGGAAGGCAGGAGCAGGGACACCCTGAAGGGAAGGCAATGGGGTGGGTTCTGGAGTGGTTCAGAGTATAGGGTGTTCAGCTGGGGAGTGCAGTGTGGTGGGTTCAAGTCCCACCCTCTCTCCCTCCACCCACCCCAGGAAGGGGCCAGGCAGCCAACACAGGCTGTCCCAGGGATAGAGCTGGCTTCCATATCAGGAAGGCAGAATAAGGGACCTGCTGAAGGTAGGGAGATGGAGTGGGATCTCCAGTGAACTCAAGGATAAGGCATCAGCCTCTGGAGAACAGCATGGTGGAGCTGATCTCACCCACTTGGGCAGCCAACACTAGCTGCTCCTGGAATGGACCTCATGCCCACATTAGGAAAGCAGGATAAGGGACCCCTTTGAAGGTAGGGTGGTGGGTTCTGGAGTGGCCTAGGGGATAGGGCATTTGCCTGGGGTGGGGTGGTGGACTCAAGTCCTACCCAGTATGGGAGCAGCTGGACAACTACCCCAAGGATGGAGCAGTGGAGCTAAGTTAGGGCTACTTCCACCCTAGCCCTGCACCACCCCTGAAAGCAGCTGGCATGTACAGCTATGGCTCCATGTGCTGCCCCTCATCTACAGGCCCCAACCCCACAGCTTCTATGGGCCATGGTTCTCCATTATTGAACAATGGGAGCTGCAGGAGTGGTGTCCACAGCAAGGACAGCATGTAGAGACCCCCTGCTCTGACACCCTCAGGGGCTGCAGGGACATACCTCCAGGAGCATAATTACCACAGGGATGATTATTCCAGCCATGACTGGTTCAGCATTTTAGAACTCACTGCTCAAAGAATTAAATTTAAGCATAAGAGAGAAATGAAAGTTATGAAATACACAGACCAGTCAAAAACTAAAAATAACCCACTTTGCAAGCAGTAACCAAAGTAACAACCTTCCCAAGTGTGTGTTGGGTCAGGAGATGAGAGGGAAGGACAGTGTGTGTTTGTGAGAATGACAGACACACACACACACAGTGTGTGAGAGTGATAGAGATTTGCAACTGGAAGGGACCTCTTAAGATAATCAAGGCCAGTCCCCTGCCCCCAAGCAGGACCAAGCACTGTCTAGATCATCCCCGATAGATGTCTATCCAAACTGCTTTTAAATATCTCCCGGGGTGGAGATTCCTCTCATTGTGAGACACAAACTACCCATCATATGTCATGTTAACCTTTGATTCTAGCTCATACTCTAGATTTGGTCTTGGTTAGTTTCCCATTAGTATTGGGATTCCTCTGTTGTGGCAGAATTACATATTGGTAGTGATCTCGGAACTGATGAGATTTTCAGGGCCATCCTTAGGCATGCACAGCAGCATAGAGCACCCAAAAATTTGAGTTACCCAGGGGTCTTCATGTCCACTCCTCTGCCTCTTCCTATCCCTGTCCTGACCCTTTCTGGAGGTTCCCACCACAACTGGCTGCTTCATCCCAGGGAGTGGTCCTTCAGAGGGGATCTAGTAACTTATAGGTGTAAAAGATCCAGCCTGTCAGACCTATTAGCACAAGGTTGAAACTGTTAAAGAGCCATTCAAGTGATAATGAAGCCTAGATATATACTGTCCGTTTCTGAATTTACTGACAAAAAACAGTTGTGCCTCATTGCTCTGCTCTTGTTTCTCTTCACATCATGTACATCTTTCACCTTTTACTCAGAACAAGTTAGTCTACAGGACCTTCATTTAAATTTTGCTTTAAAAAGGTTTAATTAATGTGCTGCTGAGATTATAAAATATATAAATGTTATAAAATAACATCTCTTAAAAAATCCATATGTAACCCTGAGGCACTGAGACCACTGAAAAAGGAGAGTGAAGTCTACAACCTTAGCTGGGGGCCAGCTGGCTTTTAGCTCATGCTGTAGAATCACATGGCTGTATCAGAGGTAGCATCAGAGGGGATGGAGGGGGAGGGGATGTGGCTCTGCAGGAGCCAGTATGTTCTGGAAGCAGGCTTTTAAGCCAGCTCCCTGTGAGCATGACTTCCACGTGCTCCTCCCCGGCTGTTGCCTCTGATACAGAGGTAGCAACTTGGGGTGGAGGGTCTTACATGTAATTGTGAAGCTTAACCAATGAGCTCAGGCTCACTCGTTAACCCTTTAAACATGTACACTAACACAACCCTAGCTGCAATGATTGCGAGGATGCTACAAATTACATGTATTTGGATATTATCTTTTCTGAAAAGCTTTACATAATTTCTGCTAAGTTCACTAATGCAGGGCAATTTTCTATGTGTGTGTTATTTTGTAAAATCTAATAAGGCATTTAAAAAAATCATTGCATTCATTAGTTTTCGGAGTGTGGTGGTAGGTTGGAAAGACCTTCCTGCTCTGCTATGAGTACGTGTGGGTCAGACATGTGACTGATGATTGTTGTAGCTGAAGGATCACAAAACACGTCTCAAAAGCATAGAGTTCAAGTTAGTGTCAGTTGGGAATAGAGCATAGAGTCCCCTCCAACCATCAGAATATTGTATCTTGGTTCATTTTGAGGAATAAGGAGACAGTTTGGGAAATAGAAAGTGGTTCAAAATCTTAGGCTTATTTCCCAACTTACACGTTCACCCGGAGATTCTGTTTACACCACACTAAAAATTAAAAGACTTGTTTTCCTGCCCCCCACTACAAGGCTCGATTAGGGATAGTGATAACTCATAGCAGTGCTGCTCTGTGATGGGGAGGAAGGATTCCTGTTGGAGCAGCCCTTGCCGGACTATAGAGCAAGAGGCCAGAAGAAAAGAGGCTTTCACATGACAGCCTTGAGTAGTGCCTGTAAACCAGGCTGATGATCCATCCCCTGCAATGTGCAGTACTGCTATTGCTGTGCTCACCCTTTCATCTTGTTCTCTTTATGAAAGGTTCTTTTCTTGCTGTTTATTCTTTATAATTGATCATATTTATTATGGTAGTGCCTACAGGTCCATGGAAACTGGGGCCCTTTTGTGCTAAGCTGTACAAACACAGAATAAGAGACGATCCTTGTCTCAGGGAGCTTACAGTGTAAAGGTTATTTGGCTAGTACCACAGCAGGTGGTGTGACTGTGATGAGGCTTAACCCCCACCACCTGCAAAGCAAGGGAAAGAACCCCAATTTGTCATGCATCTGGTGTGTTTGGAGGGAGAGTAAGACCTTGTCAACACTGAGAGATAAGGTCAAATGTATTAAGGTCGATTTTCTAGCACCCAATTTTGTAAAGTTGAATGTGCATGTCCCTAAAGGTGCCATTTAGGGAGGGTAGGGGGGCAGTAGCCCCCACTCCCGAGATTGGAACCCCTGGATTTCATGCTCGAGGTCTGCTTAAAGCTGCATACCCTGACTGCAGAGGCAGTTCTTAAATGCAACAGAGTTTGAGCTGCTTGCAGCTTTGCCTATGGGGCACCTCCCAGACTTTCACAGCGCTGCATCTGCACTACCCTAAAGTCAATTATGCAAGGCCAAATTTATCATTTTTCCTTGTGAAAAGCAGGAATACAGAAATCAACTCTGATGGCCCTTAAAGTCAATGGAAGGGACTCTGTGGCGTGGGCTCATTGTTTAGAAAATCAACCTAATGTGGTTAAATTCAACCTAAATTCCCAGTGTATACCAGGCCTAACTAATATCCTCTTGGTGCTAGGCCTTGTAAAGAGATTGTGGGAACTCAGCTTCTGGTCCTTCTGGTGGAGAAAAGCCTTGAGTTTGAGTTTCATGGACAACAACAGAGGAAAAGCACTAAGAGCAGGTGAGGTACCTTCAGGGGAAACTCTGAAGAAGTACTGAGGAAGGAGCTACTTTGAAGACAAGGGGGATGGGAGGCCTATTAATACAAAACCTTATTTGGACTTTTATTCATGATTATTCCTGCTCCCCTGGTGGGTTGTGTGGACTTTTATGTGGCCTGGCCAGAGAGTGAAGCTACAGAGCTGAGAGAAGATGCAAGTCTGAGGGACAGCCCAACAGGGGGCACTAGAGATGAGGAGGACCCTAGAGGAGAGTATGTGCACTAACCTTTACTTTTACCCTTGTTATCAATCTCATGGAATAAATGTGTTTCCTTTTTTGTAGATCAGCTTTTGTCAGCAGCTTTTATTTAGTGTGATTTATAATCAAAAAGTGGGTAGGAAGGGGAAAGAGGGTGGTATCCCTAATCCTGATGAGGGAAACAAATTTGTCTCATGAACGGCCAAGCCATGAATAAGTTATTTATATTTCACCATTAGTATATCCATAAAGTTGTTGTTCCACTGCAGCGCATTACGTATCCTATGTACACCACATTGGTTTGGAGAGTGAAACGGCTGTAATAAATGTTCAGGTTTTAGGCAAGCTGTATGGTTTAAATTGGAGCTGTTTTAACTCGCTGAGTAGTTCAGCAGTGCTATGAGGTCAATTTAAACATGTCTTTAGCACTGTCATCTGGAGGTTTCTTAAAAGCAAATGACATGTTCATTGCTAGGTTGTTAGAATTGGAACTGCTGTGACAGCTGTAGTTTAGGTTCCCTGGCCCTTTGTGTTCTAACACTCTTTTTAGCTCCATATAACATCCACCTTTTGAAGTTTCCATATCTGGCCTCTCCCCAAAGGTGAGCTTATATGGAAAGTTTGAGCACAAACCATTTCTGTTGTTTCTGAGAAGGAAGAGAGAGAAATTCCTGGCTGGCTGTTACAGGACAAACTTAAAAAACAACAAATAGTCTGGTAGCGCTTTAAAGACTAACAAAACATGTAGATGGTATCATTAACTTTCGTGGGCACAGCCCACTTCTTCAGAACTCACAATACCATGAAAGCTCATGATACCATCTACATGTTTTGTTAGTCTTTAAAGTGCTACCAGACCATTTGTTGTTTTTTAAGTTTTTCCTGTTACAGACTAACTCGGCTACCCCTCTGAAGCTGTTAAAGGACAGTACATATTGCTCTTGAGACATTCTTGGTGAGTGGTGCTTGGCTCTGAAATGTATTCTCTTTCCTTGCTGGTGTAGCAAAGACTAAATGGGATGACTCTTCTAGCATTAAGATTGATCTTTCCTCTCTTACCCAGGGGAAGGAGACTACTGAGCAGAGTTTTGGGGATGACTTGGAAGTTATTTGCTGGCATTGATCCAGCTTATCATTGTGCTTTGTACATTTACCTGTGCCCAGAGAGTGTTGATAAAAGAAATGCCCAATTGAATGCATGCCTGGAGCAGAGATGTGAATAGTACCTGTGTGTCTCTTCATCCATTTTCCAATGTATGTCCATTGGTAGTTATTCTCACAATTGAGTGCCACAACACTCTATCTTTTCCTCACAACACTTGTCATTTCCAGGCTTTTGTAAACAGGGTTACCAAGAGCACGAGCAATGAGAAACCAAATGAGATTGCCCCACTTTCTGAACACCCTTTCCCACCCCGCACTCAGCTTGTGGGAGGACATTATCTGTGCCAGAGCAGCTCACCTTTATATCACCTGAGGGAAAAGTGCTGTGAGAAATGTTCCATTGAATTAGGGATTTATGTCCCTTCCCCCCAAAGAACCATGATTTAAAGGAATGTATTTCTGCCAGGTGTATAGAAGTTGGGGCGAGCATACAGAATATTACTTGTGTTCCTTTGCAAATAAAAAGGAGCTCACTTGTACACTGGTACCCTTTGACTCAGGGCAGCCAGAGAATTTGAAAGACACTCACAGTTTTCTCAAAATTATGGTTAAAGGGGAATATGTACAAAAGACAGTTGCACTCCTAAGGCATCTGGAGTCTCTGTCTGAAGTTGAATGTTGTGTGTTTGTACTGTTCTTTTGGCATGTCAGAGAGTGAGTATTCTCTACCTACTGCTCCATGCAATGTCACTTGTCATTTTAAAATAATTTAAAGAAAATTGGGTGGCGACTTAGTTTAGGGTACACTCAATAAAAGACCCTTATTGGGAATGTGTGGCAGCTTCCGGGGCAGTTGAACTGACATCGAACATGGCATGGTGGAAGCATAGACAAGAATCAACTGTGTTAATTGCAGGTTCAGTTGCACCCATTGTTAAACCTCATTGTCAGACATGTCTTTTTTTTTTTTTTTTTTAAATATTGTTCCTATTAGTGTCCAGTTTTTATAGAGCGCTTTTCATTTGAACATCTCAAAGTGCTTGCAAAGAAGACATATATCCCCATTTTCAGATGGTAGGAAGCAACATGACTCATGCTAGGTCACCCAGCAGGCCAGTGGCAGAATTGGGAATAGAATCTGGATCTCCTGACTCAGTTCAGAGCATTAGAATACGCTGTCTCACCAAGGAGCTATGATTGTTCATTAACTCTTCCGATTGCTTTTATGGTCATTAATTTATTGACTTGTCTAGATGTAGAAAGGGTGATAGCAATCGTGCATGTTTCTCACCCATTTGCTCTCCGTCTCCTGTGCTTCTGTTTCCCACCCCAATATGCATGTGCATGTGCTTCTGTCTTCCACCCCAATAACCTCAGCACTGACCCGTGGAGGCATGTGGGGTGAAGGATAGCTCAGCTACCACCATTTATTTAGTTTTGGTTTGTCAGCTAGGGCTGCTGACAAGGATGACAATTAATGCCAATTATGATGGTGGCTTTTGTATGGTAACCTTTGGAATTAGACTGAGACCACCAACTCATTTCACACAGGCCAGTAAGCAGCCCACTAAGTGGGAATGCCTTTCAGTCATGAATGTGCTGCATCTTGCCAAACTGCTTGGAAAAGCCAGTGCAAACCTAAACTGTTCGACATTTGCTCAAACACAGACACCCTTGCAAGTTTGTGCTTCTGTTTATTCACGAAGTGCTTTAAACTGCCATTTGAAATGTGAATGATCTCTCTGTGTACTGGAGGTTACTATGAGCAAGCGAGATTTCTGAAGTGGCTTTTCCTGCAAAAATAATTTTACTTGTAACCATGAGGCTGAGCCAGGAGTTACTGTGTGAAAACATCCCTGCCAGGTAGCATCGCATTTCAGCAAGGTGTCCTTGGATTGGTTTTCCCCCCCTAAATTTTATTTCCAAATGAATCAGCGTGCAAGTCCTGAAGGATTAATGTAACATCTTGTAAAGGAGTTAACATTGTTTGTGATAATGCATGGCCTTTGTTATAATTACAGCAAGTCCTGGGAAGGTTCAGCCATTTCATTAGCTGACTGAAAACAACAAAGTCTAGAGTTTCATTAGAATCAGATGTAATGTTTGTGTTCCAAGATCGGTTGGAAACTAATGGGAATAATTTAAGCCATAATATCCCAACTGAGGCTGAACTGTGCTAATCATATTGTGAATCATGCTGCAGTGATTTGATATTAAAATGTTTCCTGTGGCAACCCCAGTCTTTCAATGTAGATCCCAGAAGATCTTGGGGGAGGTCAGGGAATGCTACGTCTACTCTGATAGTGAGACTATCATGAATGAGGCTTTTCTTGCCCGCCAGGTACCTGGTTGAGCAGCTGCTTTGGGGTCATGCTTTTCTCCCAAGGCCATTGGTTTCTGCATAAGGTTTAATAAATGATGACAAAACTCAAGGTCATCTCCTTTATGCCATGACAGACATTCTGAATGTGAACCAGTGCAGTGTGGTCTCCTGGAATCTGCAAATGGAGGTGCTACAGAGCAGATATCGAAGTTCTATCCCCAGTACTGTTGTTCTCAAATGAACTCTGTCTATAGAAATGAAACACCACAACCCTGTGATATTAAGAGGTTGCAGGTACATGCTCCCTTTTCTCCTCCCATTCACTAGCATAACCCCCTTCAAATCCAGGCAAAGAAACATACAAGAAATGAAATGTTGATTGATACAGTTGTTGCAAAGTACCGTGCTTAGTAGCAGCTCGTGATGCCAGAGAAATGGGAGATGGAACTTTAATTTCTAGAACCCCAGAAGAGATGATAACTCAAAGAGCGACAGTGCTTGATGCTGAAACTGGCTTTACCCCTGGCTGGTGAAATGGCCATATGCTGTTTACACTGGGAGCAAGTGAGAAAGGTACATTGCTGAAGGAGATGTGAGGAGCTCTTCCAAACTGGATTTCTGTGCCATCAGTTTCCACTTAACTGAGGCAAGAAATGCGGTTCAGGGTTGAGTCAAACAAACACACAAAGTAAACAGATAATTTTTAACAGGAGAGAGGACTCCAACCCCCTCTGTCTTAGGCCAGCCATTATCCTGCCTAGTTCACTTTCCCCACTACTTCTCCCCCCCACACACACACTTTCTCCTTGTGACCCACCACCATCCCACAATCCTGTACAGTCATAGCAAGAAAGTGTGCCTGGCCTTGGGACAATGGGACCCTGGTGTATGGCTGCATGCTTACACATTTAAGGAAAGCTCACTTCTGGTTGTTGGCAAACTTTTTTGAAATGTATGTGAACGGGCATTATTTGCAAAACACTGAGGGTTCTGTACAGCAACTGAGCTGTAGAGGAATCCTAGAAATATATGCTGAGGTCTCCTTATACATCACTAATGTGACCAGAGGCCTCAGAGACTGAGTGTACTAACTCAACAACTTGCCACATCCTAGCACTTCGTGGAGGTATGTGAGAAGCTGCCCCAAGCATCTTGATGTTCTATGGGACTAGACCGAGCTATGTGGTCTGGCTGTGCTCAGCATACACTGAAGCTTAGGCAGATCCTGAGGGGCAGCAGGGCCCTGCCCTGAGGTGGCTCTAAAAGCACCTGTGTGACAGGACCCAGGTAATGGGCCGTCACAGCCCTGCCCTCCCACCCCACCCTACCCTCTGAGTGCTGGGGACCGAATGTCAGCCAGAAGCACTGGATGCGCACACCTAGTACTCTTTCACTGTACAGTATAGTGAGAGGGGATGCTTCCCATCTGATTGGCAGCCAGAGAATGACATAAAGGTAGCCTACCCAGCAGGGAAAAAACTAGGGCTTGTCCCTCTTCTTGATGCTTTATGATGAGTACACAAGAGCTGGGAGGGGGGGTGTTTTTTCTAAAGAACTAAACTAGAGGGAGGAGTTTCAGGAGGGAGGGAGAGCTTTTTTAAACACTAGCACTGAAGATCTTGTGTACCCTGGGAAACTCTGTGATGATGGAACTGATGAAATGGCACCACAAAAGCTAAGAGTGAAAGCTGACCGCTTGAGAGGGCAAAAGATTTTTAGCGGTCTGTCTACAACTCACGGTTTCCTTTCTAACAAACACTTATTTAACTCCTAACACAGGGAAGACCAGAGCGGGTGATCTTGCAAACAAGAAGGAATTCTGCTAAAACCCAGTGATTTTAGAAACGAGGCATGAACCATAACACTCCCATCCAGCTTTCCTCCCCAGATTTCTCGGTGTTCAGATTTGGGAGTGTGGGAGTCATGCCCAGTGTTCCCTCTGACCTGTGGGGCAGCACAGCATCACAGGTGATTAATCAGCCCCGCCCAGTCAGTCAACTCCATGCACAGAGCCCTGAGCCTCTGACTGGGTGGGGCTGATTAAGCGCCTGTGAAGCCAGGCTGCCGCACAGCTTAGAGGGAACATTGGTCATGCCCGTGTTTAGCCCCATGGAGTCATTGGGGCCTTCATCTTTAAAGGGATCAGCTTCCCAAGGCAGAATAAATCATGGAGGCTGATACAAATTCTGCTCCATAGGTGTCACTAAGCAGTTCTATGACCTGATCTGCTGCATATTGGAATAAATGGAAAGATCTCCAGTGGCTGAGATGGACTTTGGATTAGGGCCACAGTGAGTAGTGGCACTCTCCACACCTCAAGTCTTGAGGTTGCGTTTAACAGAGAGATCTTCCCCCTGACACTTTAAGTCCTATCAAATAATTGAAAAAGGAAAAATCTCTGGCTAAAAGAAGTTAACTGCAGCAAAGCAAACAGTGTCCGAGTCTCCTCTCTACAATGCGCTCCCTTTCGGGAGACTGTCATGGCGTGTGTCAGGATTTACATGGAGAGACTGCATAGGCAGTAGGTTGGGGGTATTTTCAATGGCTTGTTTCTATAGCTGAGTGCCTGGGGCTAGTGTAGCATGTTGCTGGAGATACCTGTTAGGCCTTTAGCTCACCAAGATTATGGGGGATCAGATTGCCTGTCAGTTCTCTACTGCACCATCTTGTCTTCCTCAGCAGCAAACTCTTCAAGGCTCTTCTGACCCAAACATTATCTAGTGGGCAAAAATCAGAGAATGTAAGCCCTGTGCCCCTCTGAGTTGTTTCTTTGCAATGCACAGCCCCTGCCATGGTGTTTTCACAGAAGAAATTTAATTTGCTGCTCTGTTAAATAATCAATGCATCACAGCTTACTGATTTAACTGAGGTAAATACATCCTTCCCTTCAAACACAGCACTGAATAGGTTTATAGTAAAAGTAAAACAAGCTTATTAACAAAAGAGCCTCAATTAAGTGATGCCAAGAGATAAGGTAGAGATAGTTACTAGCAAATGAAAATGCATCAAATAGTCTGAAATATAGGCCATGTCTACACTATGGACCTACACTGGTAAAACTACATCACTCAGGGTTGTGAAAAATTCGCACCCTAAGCAATATAGTTAAACCAGCCTGATTCTCCTGCCGATACAGCTGCTATCTCTTGCGGAGCTGGATTAAGTAGGCCGAGAGAAGATGCTCTCCTACTGGTGCAGCAGCATCTTCACTAAAGCACTACTGCTGCACCAGTGCAGCTGTGCTGTTGTAGCACAGCATGTAAAGACAAACCCTCAACCTAACAAGTTACAGTGTTTGTTCAAGATGCCTTTTTTTCCTTTACCTACAGCCTCTTTTCCAGCTTTTTACTGGCTGTAATGACCCAGACCCATCACAGAGATCACATCGCTTAGCTTCTTTGTCTCCTAAGTGAAGAATTGTACATTATATGCCCGAAAGGCCTGTGGGAGATTGAGTTTCCTCTCTGAGGTGCAGGAGCCATTTTAATTTTCTGTCTCTGCAGTTCAAGAACAGGATACCCCTTCCTAGTTTAGCTTGATAGCTTTGTTTACTCCTAATATGGAAACTGGGATATAGCTACATTGTTTTGTCTAGGACAGGCCTGTTTAGTCTTTGCAACAGACCTGTACCTAGGCTAAGCTGTCTTGCTTTAAACCTCTTTTAGTATCATCCCACGGAGGGAATTCATACCTTCACATTTAGGCTATGTCTAGACCGCAGAGTTATATTGGAAAAAGATACACAAATTGCAAACTGCAATTTGCGTATCTTTTTCCACTTTTTTTTCAGAAGAGTGGAAAAAGAGGAATATATAATGAGGAATACAGGGATGCCGAAAGAACGCATCCGCTTATCCTGGGAAAGCTCTGCAGTGTAGACACAGACATAAGGTTGACACGTTCAGTTTACAATGACATTAATAACCAGTGTGGTATTAGGTTTCATATGGTAACTCCCAAGGCATATTTTATACAAATGTTCCTGCAGTTATGCACAGGGTATACTGCAGGGGTCCCGGGGTCGCACTGAAGGATGCTCAGTGTTGGGACAAGAGGCTGATAAGTCTGAAGACCTTACCAGCTTCTGAAAAGAAATTTTCTAAAAGTGTGTATCAGTGAATCCTGGAGAGGACTCTGCTGTGTTGTTGGAAGACTTGCTGTGATAAAAGCAGTTCTCCATAGTGGGATAGGTATGACAAGGATACAAGTTAGAAGAGCACTGGGGTGTGTGGGCCAAAGTAGAAGAATCTAAACAGTGTTTTGTCCCTAGAACTCTTGCACAGAAGACACTGAAGTTATTATACTTAATGCAGTATTCAAAGCTTGGTTTTGTCTCTGGTACCTATTCGGCACATTAAATGATATTCAGCCCAGGACTAAATCATTTAAAATCAGAGGATATGAAATGGAAAACACAAAGCAGAAAACACAACTGGGCTGTAAAAACTGGGTCAAACGTGTTGAGATTTAAAATTATTAAAGCTTTCTTTGCAATATTTGCAGCACTTTGTCAGCCACAAATATGCTTCTCCACACAAGAGAGAGACTGTGTTTCTTTGTGGCAATATCATTAAATGCAGCAGAAGAGAGGGTGTTGCCAAAGAATAAATATCAAAGGACTGAACACAAGTTAGTGTTTTCTTTTTAATTCAGGGGGTTCCCTTTGGTTATTTTTTTAGAGGTTAGAGTCTACTCTATCCACTCTAAATCTAAGATACCAAGCCTTTTCTTTCCATGAAATTTGGTCCGTTCTCATATTCCTCTCACACCCTCCTGCAAAAAGTGTATATGAGGCCATTGGGAAGGGCAGGGTTAGGGTTAGGGTTAGGAGGAGGTGTGGGTTGGAATGATTTCAGCATACTTCTGGCACCCAGAGGTATATCTTCACTTTGTCTGATCATGGTAGGTGAGACTTGTTCTCAAAAACCTCGCAGTGGCTGGACCATGGATAGAAGCTCAGTGCAGAGGAAGTATCAGGGTGAAGATGAGAGGCTGAGGAAAACAACCAGAGGAGGCAAAGACTACCACCACTGTATTTCCACTCGGGGTAGCAAGTATACAATGATGAGTGGACTGGAGAAAGTGTGTCATATTTCAGATGGGACCGGGCTTGGTTTGACACATGTCATTCAAGAATGCAGGTTTGTGGCTGGACTGCTCAGGACAAACACAGGCAACACTGTGTGCACTCAGCATTTAACTCTGTCCTTTGTGGATGATCAACAAGATCTTTCCTACAACACTGCCTGCCTCCTATATCACGAGCTGAAACAGAGAAGGACATGCTGGTAGAAATGCCTGTGTCCTTTCTACACTAGTGGTCCCACCATTGGACTGCACAGTGGAGGGGAGAATTCACCAGCAGTGCTCCTTTATACAATGTTCCAGACCATGGCTCTGTGTATTTATGGCTTATCTGCCCTCAGATACTGTCTATGGCACCTGAGCTATGTAGGTATTTCCTATTAAAAAAGCACTTTTCCTTCACAAACTACCTGTCTTATTAATGCTGAAAAATGGGGCTGCTTTACATACAGACCCATGCATAGTTCCAACCCAATTATACAGTGAGCTATCTCACTGTAGGGGGACCACTTGGGCTGGCTGTTTTCCTTTTTTCTTTTTAAACTGGTAGTGGTGTTGGCAACTCTCAGCTGGAATATTTTAGGGGTGGATTAATCACTTCCCAGTTGAGCTGAACCTGAAACAAGGCTTTCTGACTAAAAGGCACATAACTTAATTTTTCTGTGGCTGGATATTAAAACCACCAAGGAATCATGCCATCCAGCAAGGATGTTTTAATTTGGTTTAATGCGGTTCAGTTTGGCACATGGCTTCTGAGGTGGTGGGAACGTTTATATAAAAATAATACACGTGGCCAGTCATTTTTTCTAAATCACTGTTGCAGTGAGTGTGTTTTCATTTTGAATAAGTGTTGACTCCCTCACGATGTCTTTCTTCCTCTGAGAAAAGTGAAAGTCAGGCAGTGGCAGTCATAGTCCTATGTTTGATAGAATAGTAGTTTCCTTTGCAAGCTATCTTAATTGTTGCACATTCAGTATTACTATAAGAAATACCAGGGGGCCCCCTGCTCACTAACCTTGCCAGCCCCCCTCTCTGGAGGTAGACAGCCCCCGCTCCACCCCCATCCCAGCTGCCAGCTAGGGCCAGGCTGAGGCATGGCAGCCCTGGTCTACTCCATCTCACTCCCCCCAGCCTCCGGGCCCTCCCCGCCGCGAGGCCAGACCAGTCCCGGCTCTCCCTCTCTCCCAGCCACCCGGAGCGTAGGAACAGGCCAAGGCTGGCCCAGCTCTTTCCCTCCAGCCATGGGGGGTTGGGCCGGGCTGAGGCTGGCCTGGCTCTCTCCCCCTGGCCGCCGGGGGGTTCGGCCAAGGCTCTCCCCCCGCCCCGAGAGAGTTCAAAGCCACCTCGGCCCCAGCTCTTCCCCCCTGGAGTACTGGGGAGGGGGGTGAGGAGAAAAACCACAGGGCTTGAGGCTTTGGGCCCCATCCAGGTCCCGCGTGACAGCTGAGCACTGGAGAAAGGGGAGAGTGGAGGGAGGGAGAGAGGGAGGGAAGACAGAGGCAGGCGGGATGCAGAGTGACATTATGACATTACTCTGTCATCGCACAAGAAAAGGGTTTTTTTAATATAGAGAGAGATTAAATGATTGGAGATGACTGAGAGGTGGAAAAGATAGCCTCCTTCCCAATGTGGGATATAATCCCTTTTGTCTATGGAACTGAATTGGGAAAACTAGCCTTATTAAGAACTAAATTCAATTACACACACAAATAGAGGAAACAGGAAAGCTGAAGTCTTCTGGTTGGCTCTAGGGCTGTACCCAAGAAACTCTTCCAGGCGCATATTGAGAGAATAAAAAATAGAAGCATTACATCATTGACACAACCTGCCACTGGAGGCTAACTGATCCTGGCCGGGGCTGCTGCTCAGAAGTGGGTTCTGATTTCTCTTTTATAGTTATCATGCACACCACCGTCTTTCCACGGACCTCTAAGAAGGCGAACTGCTCATTACCAAAAGGCTAAGAAGTTTCTAAACTGAGCTGGTTGATAATTTTCTGTCAATGGTTGTGAGTTGTTTCCAAATAAAAATAATAATAAAAAAAATATGAAGATACTATCTCACACAACTGGAAGGGATGTTGGGAGGTCACTGAGTCCAGTCCCCCGCTCTCATAGCAGGACCAAGCACCATCCCTGACAGATTTGCCCAAGATCCCTAAACAGCCACCTCAACAACTGAACTCACAAGCATAGGCTCAGCAGGCCAATGCTCAAACCATTGAGCTAACCCTCCAGCTACCAAAATGATTTTTTTTTTCAACCAAAAATTTCTGATTTCAGTTACATTTGTTTATTGGGGGAAAGTTTGGACTGTTGATTTTTGAGAGAGGTTTTTTTGTTTTTTAACCTAATCCCAAACAATGTTCAGTTAAGAAAGATTTTCACGTTTTCATTTTAAAAAGGTAAAATGACAATTAAAATCTTTAGGAAAAAAATTTATCTTTGAACATTTTTCATGAAAAACATTTACCATTTTCTGAGTTGCTCTACTTCTAAGTATGTGCAATGAAGAAGCAAGTCTTTGTTTCAGCACAATTCTCAATAATTACGAGTGTGATAAGGGAAATGACACATAAGTCAACAGTTCTGTCCATTTGAAAGGTTACCACTAGATGCAAACATTTAAAGATGACTCCAATGAGTGTTTTGACATAACTCATCTGCTTTTATAAAACCCCAGTAACTCAATTTTTTTCTTAGAAGAATTGCTGACATCTGTTTTTAAGCATTAGTATCTTTAACAATGTAGGATTCTGACTCAACATTGGTGTCATGTTAAAGGATTTGTGCTGTGCTTATAGTGTAGTTTCAAGTGGTTGCACAAGTATTGGCATTTAACCCCAGTATTTTCCAGACGGCCAGCCAAATATGTGCTTAGGGGGATAACTGGTTGTAGTCATATAAATGACTGTCTCTTTCTACCCTTCTGTTGTGGCTGGTTGCCTTCTATTACTGACTACTCCATTAGAAATGTTTGCATTGACATATCATTTTAAAATTGAATATTTGAAATAATTTGCTTCCTGTCTTATCCCGTGCTAGAATCCAGATGCCAGAACTTGGTGGGGCTCATTTTTATTCCCACAAGAGGAATCAAGTGACTATTGATTATAACTTTCATGTTCTAGAGACTTAACTTGAAATATGTTAAAAGGGCCTGGCTTTTAGAAAGTACTGATCCCCCACCTCTGAAAATCAGGCTCCTTTATGGGATTGACCTGGAGACCCCAAAACTGAAGCACACCCCACAAAATTTCCCCCCCAAAATAGGTCTAGAGATTTTTATTGCTCTAGGAAGGCTCGTCTTTGACAGAGTTAATGGTGATTCTGGAATGTTAGGCCCCATAAATAATGGTGGTAGTATCATGTCTGGTTGTGTGCCCCATGTAAGCTTCCCAAGCACAAAAGGCCCAGTCCTTGCTCTGCAGAGCTCACAGTGAAAGAGGAACAAGGCAACAGGTACTGGGGAGGGGAGCTACACAGTTGTGTTTTCAAGTGTCCCACTTGTATGCAAGTTACTCCCCAAGTATAACTAGCATGTATTTAACAGGTATCATAGCAGCAATCCCTCTCCAAGACAACAAAAAGTTAGGGGCTTGGGAATGAGCTCATACTCAAAAATATGTCTAGTGTCAAGAAAAATTCTGGATTCCCCTCCTCCCTCCAAAACCCTGTTTTTCCAGGACGAGAACAGCTTCCAACAATCCAACCAAATGTATACTTTATGCCATCCTAAAGCGAGATCTTCTTGTCCATTTCCCACGACATGACACTGGATTGTTTTCTAGTGTTTTTTCATGGAGTCTGTTCAGGCTGGTTTTAAGTGACTCAGTCATGGGACTTCGACCACACCCCCGGCAATATTCCACAGTCTAATAATATTCATGATTATGAAATTTTTCCTGATACCCAGCCTAATTTCTACTCTGTACATTTTTTTTATCCTATTAAGCCTAATTACAGTTTGCCCTCTTGGATGCCCCATGCAGTTCCTCTCTAATTTCCTTTAATGGTGAAGATCTTCAGGAAAGAAAACCCAATGTTGCATCTACAGAAACTAAGATGAAGGGTTGTTTGTACCTTGTTTAGAAAATGCTGAGGCTTTTCAGGCTTGGCCAAACATCAGCATAGCATCTGAGCAGGAGCTGGGCCTTGAGATTAATGCCTGGAACACATACACTCGGCACAGATTGCTACACAGAAAACTAACAGAGAAATTATCAGAATATAGAATCCTACCTGTGCACTGTTATTTCTCCCGGAGTTGCATGATCAGTAGAGATGGGTCCAACCCAAAACTCTGGGTACAAATGAATGTGTGCTTTGGGAGAGTTCAAACGGCTGTGTTCTTGGGTCCATGTATTTATACTGAACACAGACCTACAAATGCGAGGTGTGTATGAAGGAGCCTTGAGATTTAACTCGGCAGTGGCAATAGCCAAAGCCCTTGGCCCAGTCACCACTGGGAGAACTGAGGTAATTGTTTTTAAACAAATGGAAAATGTACATGCTTCATTTCAATGAAGGGAAATGAGGGCTGGAGAGAGATTTCAGGAGGGAGGAGGGACAGAGGGTTGGGTGTGGGGGGGGCTCAAGTCAGGAGTGGGGGACTCAGGGCAGGGGATGGGGATGAACAAGTCAAGGCAGGTGAGAGGTGCAGGGCTCAGGGCAAGGGGCCCAGGACACGGGACTGGGAGGTGGGGGAGCTTAGAGTGCCACCCGTGGCAGCGAGGGTGGTTCTGCTCTGGTGATGGCTCTTCCCAGGGGGCCGGGGCAACACTACCCAGACAGCGGCTCCTCCTAGCAGTGGGGGATCCAAGCCTGTGCGCTTGTCAGGTGCACAGCCCCAGCCCCGGTCTCCAGCTACCCGCCCCCCCAGCCTGTAGCCTATGGGGTGGGGGGGGGGCAGTACTCCACAGGCTGGCCCTGGCTTCCAGCTGCCCCCCTGGACTGCAGCTGTTTTTAGGGGCTGAGTGCTTTGGGACCTACCGCTGGTCTCCAGCTTCTTTGGAGGAGACACTGCAGGGACTGGCCAGGCTCCAGGGCCTGGCCCTGGCTTCCAGTGGCTCCCCCACAGCCTGCAGGCCATTTGAGGGGAAGGTTCCAGGGGCTGCCCCCGGCCTGCAGCGCTCCCTCCTCCCCTGCCGAGGCCAGCAGGCTGTCTGCACGGGGTGAGGCTCCGTGGGCTGGCGCTGGCCTGCAGCAACTCCTCTGTAGACTATCTGGGGATGGGCGAGGCTCCGGGGACTACCCCTTCCTCCAACGCCTCCCCCTGCTCCCCCGTGGACTGCAAGCTCTCCACAGTGGGGCAGGTTTCATGTTTGGGGCAAGGGGGCTCCTTGCTGGTGTGCTGGCTAGCAAGATGATGGAGCCCCAGCTCTGTGGGCCACTCTCTTGGTGCTGCAGCTGCCCCCAGTGGCCACTCTCAGTATCGCGTCACTTCCCTCTGCTCTCTGCCCCTTCCCTTTCCATTAGAAAATAGTCCTCTTCCTGGCACTTCCCCTTGAATCTCAGCAACATCATTTCAGTCATTCATCCTTCTGAGCAAGAGAGCTTCAATTCAAGTCCATTTTCTGTGTGGATCTTTCAGGTGAGACTTTGGGACAGGAGGTCTTGTCTAGTCATCAGCTAGGCACAATTTTTTGGCTAAAATTTTGCAGTCCTGCAACATCTGGGCACCAATACATGGAACTTTGTAAAGGCGCTTTGGAATGAAGAATGTAATATATGAGCAAAGTTTTATTAGTACTATTCACATCACTTTGGTAGAATTGTTCATTTAAACAAAACCAAAATCTCGGGGCGGGGAGAGGAATCAAAATGTGTTGAGGGTTTTTTTGTGCTTGAAAAAGCTTCTCATTTTGAAATTTCCTTTCAATTTATTTTAATTTTTACATGTTAAAACACTACTCATTGAAACAAAGTTTTGTTTCAAACAAAGCATTTTTGTTTGATTCCAAATGAAACTTTTTCCAACTTTTCAACTCACCAAAAATTGTATGAAAGACATTGTGTTCAGGTTCAACCTGAAATTATTTTTAAGTCCCCCCACCCCAGTATTGCTAGGGAACTGAAAAAACCCCCTGAAAAATCAATTACTTATCCATATCTTGTCCTGCCTCTTCAGCATGGAGGTGCTGTCCCCTCCTGGAAGAGTACATATTTACCCAAAGTGCCCAGGGTCACATTTCTTTTGATATCAGGTGCCTAGTTTGCTGCTGGCTCCCTGCACAAGAAGTGACTGCCTTTCAATGACCTGATATCTGCATAATCTAGAAACTAGGATATATAATGCCATTTTTTAATACTCCCATCACCATAGTATCTGTGTACAATTATAAGGAACTTTGTAATGGTGCTTTGGAATGAAGAATGCAATAGATGAGCAAAGTCTTATTAGTATTATTTGTATTAGTACGATCTCATTGTTACTGTAAGTAGAAACCAAAGCCACAGAAGAACACTGTCCTATTCCTCAGAGAATTCTCTTTAGTTAATCGTATTACAAAAACAAATAGAACCAACATACATGTGGCTACCTGACTTGTGACTGATATGTTACATAAGAACATAAGAACATAAGAATGGCCGTACTGGGTCAGACCAAAGGTCCATCTAGCCCAGTATCCTGTCTGCCGACAGTGGCCAGCACCAGGTGCCCCAGAGAGGGTGGACCGAAGACAATGATCAAGCGATTTGTTTCCTGCCATCCCTCTCCAGCCTCTGACAAACAGAGGCCAAGGACACCATTTTATCCCCTGGCTAATAGCCTTTTATGGACCTAACCTCCATGAAATTATCTAGCTTCTCTTTAAACTCTGTTATAGTCCTAGCCTTCACAGCCTCCTCTGGCAAGGAGTTCCACAGGCTGACTACACGCTGTGTGAAGAAGAACTTTCTTTTATTAGTTTTAAACCTGCTACCCATTAATTTCATTTGGTGTCCTCTAGTTCTTCTATTTAGGGAACTAATAAATAACTTCTCTTTATCAGCCCTCTCCACACCACTCATGATTTTATATACCTCTATCATATCCCCCCTCAGTCTCCTCTTTTCTAAACTGAAAAGGCCCAGTCGCTTTAACCTCTCCTCATATGGGACCCGTTCCAAACCCCTAATCATTTTAGTTGCCCTTTTCTGAACCCTTTCCAAGGCCAAAATATCTTTTTGGAGGTGAGGAGACCACATCTGTACACAGTATTCAAGATGTGGGCGTACCATAGTTTTATACAGGGGCAGTAAGATATTCTGGGTCTTATTTTCTATCCCTTTCTTAATAATTCCAAGCATCCTATTTGCCTTTTTGACTGCTGCTGCACACTGTGTGGAAGTTTTCAGAGAACTGTCCACGATAACTCCAAGATCTCTTTCCTGATTTGTCGTAGCCAAATTAGCCCCCATCATACTGTACGTATAGTCGGGGTTATTTTTCCCGATGTGCATTACTTTACACTTATCCACATTAAATTTCATTTGCCATTTTGTTGCCCAATCACTCAGTTTGGTGAGATCTTCTTGGAGTCCCTCACAGTCTGCTTCAGTCTTGACTATCCTAAACAGTTTGGTATCATCTGCAAACTTTACCACCTCACTGCTTACCCCTTTCTCCAGATCATTTATGCATAAGTTGAACAGGATTGGTCCTAGGACCGACCCTTGGGGGACACCACTAGTTACCCCTCTCCATTCTGAAAATTTACCATTTATTCCTACCCTTTGTTTCCTGTCTTTTAACCAGTTCTCAATCCAAGAAAGGACCTTCCCTCTTATCCCATGGCCATGTAATTTACACAAGAGCCTTTGGTGAGGGACCTTGTCAAAGGCTTTCTGAAAATCTAAGTATACTATATCTACTGGATCCCCCTTGTCCGCATGTTTGTTAACCCCTTCAAAGAACTCTAATAGATTAGTAACACAGGATTTCCCTTTACAATGTTGATTGTGAAGAAGTGAGAAAACATATGTCCTGTGTTTTCCACCCCTCTGGCAGTCACTCACCAAGTTCCTTGTGCCCTGGGTCCTTGGGGAAATCAGTGCGGTCACCTCCCAAGTTTTCCAGCTCAGACACATCTGCTTCGAGAGTGACAAATTAGAATGTCTTAATTGAGCGGAGCCTGCTGCCGCCAGCCCACATGGCCTACATGTGAAGCTATGGTATTTGCATGGTTTCAGCGCATTCCTCACAGGGCACGGGGCTTAGATCAGACACAAAGAGGAATTTCAGAGCCTGCTAGGCTGGCAAGATGCTTCAGGAAAAAGACAAACTTCTGTGGGTTTCTGGAAAGTGTTGAAGTGTCCCTAGCTGTCCTGACAGTCCCCAGTTGCAGTCTGGGGAGAATGGCCATGTGCTCCTAACAGCTAATGCGCCTGTGAGCAAAAGGGTTGTGTTCGAGTCTTAGATGAGTATAATGGCTACGGAAAATAGCAAAAAAGCATGCATGACTTTTCCTTGTTGCAGATAGCGCAGCCTCTTTCTGGAAAACGCAGTCCACCGCGGTGAAACAAATTCAGTAATAGTGAAAGTGCTGCAAAGCCTCGAAAATGTCTTTCCTTTGCAGGAAACGTGCTTAGTGTCTCATTAAATGACCCTGACAGCTTGTCGCCAGTTTGATGTGATTCACTGCCACGTTGCGAAGCCCTCGCTGATGGCAAAGAATAGCTGCTTAGACACGCTGTTGAATTCATTGCACTTGATGTGAAGATTCTTTCAGAAGAAAAACATGCCAAGGCCTTCATTTTAAAATGGTTTTATTTCCTTTATTCCCATGAAAGGAGATGCGAGCTGATTTAATCCCCAACCTCTTCCATCAAATCCTTCCAAAGTGCTTGGCTGTGAATTTGTTAGGATGTTAAGAAGCTTGTGAGAGAGGGGAATGGGTTGCTACATCAGTGGAAACTTAAGCAAATCTGTGTTAAAACTTAACTTGTTTGACAGACCAAAATATCTGCACCTTCTATAACACTGCTCTACAGCCAAAATGCTTCTGAAATAAATGTAGTCAAACATTACTAATTCTGGGTCACTGAGAACAAAAATGATGCTTAAAATTGTTGATTGGCTCTAGTTTTCAAGATATGCTATTGGGTCAGTATATACGACCCTTGACTTGGGAATGGCGGAGGATAAGTGAGTTATAAAGGGAAGGGATCTCAATTTAAACCAGAAATGACTAAAATACAGCTTTGACTGGATCTATGAATAAATCTATGACTGGGTTTGGACAGTACTTGCTTTTTAGGCAAAACAATGAATGATGCAATCTGAAGCTGGTATTGCGTCATACATGATATGAATTGCATCATGTTATTCCTAGAAGTCATGGATGATGCAATCATAACGAAGCTCACATCACTCTGCTGAACAAATTGCCCTGTATCAGCTCTAGAAATCATACAGTGTCGTGCTCTCTTATTTGTCAGTGTTTGATTTTGCAAAGAGACACATTTCTGTTTAGCCAAAGTGAGCAGAGATGCCTTGTACTTGTGTGAACAGTGCAGATAACTTCCGCTATGTTTGTGGTGAAGTGATTTTTGCATCACAAAAGCGCAGTATAACCACTATGGTTAAGAAAGCCTATCACCTTTATTTTGGCTGCAAAATTGGAGATCAGGACAAGAGGTGGGCCCCACACATATGCTGCAACACTTGTGCAACAAATCTTCGCCAGTGGTTGCACAGGAAAAGGAAATCTGTGCCTTTTGCAGTGCCAATGATTTGGAGAGAGCCAACAGATCATACCAGCAATTGTTACTTCTGCATGGTGCCTCCAGTTGGGAAAGGTGTGTCAAAGAAGAAAAAGTGGACTGTGCATTATCCAAACATTCCATCAGCTATACGCCCAGTACCCCACGGAGAAGGACTGCCGGTTCCTGATGCACCAGAATCACTCTCACTTGAGTCAGACGAGGAAGAGGAAGAGGATGAAACTTCTGGTCCTGAACCATCAATGTCACAGGACCCACATTTTCTCCCATCCTCCTCCTCTGAACCACACCTCATAACACAAGGTGAACTGAATGACCTTGTCAGGGATTTGGAACTACCCAAGAGTAAGGCAGAACTGTTGGGCTCCAGACTACAGCAGTGGAATCTCCTGGCAGGTGATGTTAGGGTTTCCATGTTCCGTGACCGTCAAAAGGATCTTGTCCCATTCTTCTTCATGGAAGGTGATCTTGTAGCCTGCAACAACATCGATGGTGTGATGGCAGCCCTCAACATCGTTCACGATCCAGATGAGTGGAGACTGTTCATTGATTCATCGAAGACGAGTCTTAAAGCTGTTTTGCTGCATAATGGCAATGTTTTGCCATCAATTCCAGTTGGTCATGCAGTCCATATGAAGGAAACCTATGACAACATGAAACAACTTTTGAGGTGCATAAACTATGACCAACATCAGTGGCAGCTTTGTGGCGATTTGAAGGTTGTTGCTCTCTTGCTTGGTCTGCAGACTGGATACACAAAGTACTGCTGTTTTCTCTGCGAATGGGATAGTCGTGCAAGAGATTCCCACTACATCAAGATAGACTGGCCACTCCGACAGTCATTGGAGCCTGGGAGGAAAAGTGTTCAGCATCCACCATTTGTTGAATCAAGGAAGATTTTGTTTCCACCCTTACACATCAAGCTGGGTCTGATGAAGAACTTTGTCAAGGCCATGGACAAAACACAAGCAGCTTTCAAGTACCTTCATGGAAAATTTCCAAGGTTAAGTGAAGCTAAGA
Source organism: Pelochelys cantorii (assembly GCA_032595735.1). Classification (NCBI taxonomy): domain Eukaryota; kingdom Metazoa; phylum Chordata; order Testudines; family Trionychidae; genus Pelochelys; species Pelochelys cantorii. Next base: position 62,701,804 of record CM064332.1, on the reverse strand, counting down.
TAAAGGAAGGTGTCTTTGTTGGTCCTCAGATTCATGGACTTCTTCAAGATGATGCATTTGACCATGCACTGCGTGGCAAGGAAAAGATGGCATGGAAAGCCTTCCAGTTAGTGGCAATAAATTTTCTCGGAAACAACAAGGCAGACAACTACAGATTGTTGGTGGAAAACCTCCTCAAGGCATACAAAAGCCTTGGTTGCAACATGTCACTAAAGATACATTTTTTGCACTCTCATCTAGATTTTTTCCACCGAACTGCGGAGCAGTGAGCGACGAGCACGGAGAGCGATTTCACCAGAACATTGCAACAATGGAGAAATGCTATCAGGGCAAATGGAGCCCATCAATGCTTGCAGACTATTGCTGGACAGTGACAAGAGATGCTCCATTTAATGAATACAAGAGACAAGCCAAGAAGCGCCGAGTAGACACTGAATAGGACTAAACTATGTACATAATAGTTTTTTGCCTTTTGTTTCATAATAAATTTTATTTATATAACCCTTTTGCTGATTTTTGAAGTGTTACATAAACAGGACAGGTGAAATATTATCATGTAAAGCAACCATAAACACATGAAAAGACCTAGGTTTACAATTTATGATTAAAACTCTATCTACACAATATACATAGACGTAAAATGTAAAAACTTAAATATCTTGGAAACAGTAGCCAATCAGTTGTTTTAATTGTCATATTTGAATTCAGCACATCAAAATACATAATAAATAGCACATTTTATCTCTGAAGCAGACGACTTCTAAAAAATTGTAGACCAGTGTAATGGAGCGATTTTTAAAATTAGTACCGAGGCTACAAATAATTACCTATCGTTATATAGCTCCTTGACATACAGAGGAAACTAGTTTTCTGTCATATAGAAAATCTAGGCGTTGTTGATTTCTGGTGACAGACAAAAAGTAATCAGAGTTTTAATGACCAGCTTCCTGGGATGGAGGGACAATACGCAGTGGACTTCTTTAAATTGCAGCAATCACATTTCATGTGACAGCTCTGTGTGTTGAGTGCAAAAGACAGAGCGACAGATACTTACCCTCACACTCTATGGCAACGGCTACATTGTCTGTTTTTTGCGGAAGAGGAAATGCAAATGAAGCGCTCATTTGCATATCTCACACTCTCATTTGCATATTCTCTTCCAATCCTTTTTGTGGAAGAGGTTTTTGCAAAAAAAACCCTGCAGTGTAGACAGGGCCATTTTTCGGGGAAAAAAACCCCTTTTGTGCAAGATTCTGTAAACCTCATTTTTTGAGGAATAAGGGATCCTGCACAAAAGGTTTTTTTTCCGAAAAATGGTCCCGTCTACATTGCATTTTTTTTCGCAAAAACCTCTTCCACAAAAAGAATCGGAAGAGAATATGCAAATGAGAGTATGAGATTTGCAAATGAGAGCTTCATTTGCATTTCCTCTTTTGCAAAATACTAATAGTGTAGACGTAGCCTATGAGATGGAATTTTCCACCTGCCAAGTGTTTATCATTTCCTTCTACTAGATTATTTAACCTGGGGTGGGGGGAAGACAGGGACCTTATCTTCATACCTTTATACCTTCCTTTACACCAGTGGCTCTCAACCTCTCCAGACTACTGTACTCCTTTCAGGAGTCTGATTTGTCTTGCGTATCCCAAAATTACATCTTCACTTAAAGATGTACACAATCAGACATAAAAATACAAAAGTGTCACAGCATAATATTACTGAAAAATTGCTGACATTTTTATTTTTACCATATAAATACATACATATAAAATAAATCAACTGGAATATAAATATTATGCTTATATTTCAGTGCATAGTGTGTAAAGCAGTATAAACAAGTCATTGTCTATGAATTTTTAGTTTGTACTGACTTCGCTAGTGCTTTTTTTGTAGCCTGTTACAAAACTAGATGTAAGCCATACTCCTACCATGTCTATACTGCAGACTTCTTGTGCAAAAGCTTATGCAAATGAAGCATGGAGTAGAATATCGTCGCGCTTCATTGCGTAATTAATTAGCAGCCGTTTTTGCACAAGAGGCTTTTGCACAAAAAGGAGCTGTGTTGACGGCTCCTTTTTGAGCAAAAACCCCCTCTTGAGCAAGAGCCGTTCTTCCTCATTTTTTCAGGAAGAACGGCTCTTGCGCAAGAGGGGGGTTTTGTGCAAAAGCCTCTTGTGCAAAAACGGCTGCTAATTAATTATGCATATGAAGTGCAGCGATATTCTACTCCGTGCTACATTTGCATAAGCCTTTGTGGAAGAAGGCTGCAGTATATACGTAGCCCTAGTGTGGGTCACTGTCCCATGCAGAGGCACCTAGACCACAGCAACAGCTAAGAACAAGAGACCTCTACAGCATGGGCTAAGAGTCAGCAGGATTTTAGCTCAAAGAGGAGAGGCTCCTATACTCAACTCCAGAGATCAGGTTCAAATCTTCCTGGTGGCAGTTACATAGGCAAATATCTAGATGAGATGATGTACCCACTAGAAGACCTCTGGTTGAGAACTGCTGCTTTAAAATACTTTTCCCTCTGTTGGCTCTTAGCAAATAATCATTGATAATAATCATCCTTTTCTAGGGGTAGTGTTCATTTAGATCTCTGGTGATGAAGTGGTGCTTTTAATAGTTATCAGTTCTATCTCCAGTATTGCACATGTGGTTAAGTGATAAGTAAAATATGACTAACCATTTTCTACCCTGACAATAATATCTTTTATTGGACCAACTTCTGTTGGTGAGAGAGACAAGCTTTTAAGTTTACACAGAACTCTCTCACTGTGGCAAGTCTGGGTTAAGCCCCCTGGGTCCTGTGCTTCCTGGCAGGGTCTTTGCATTTGCCTCAGAGGCTCGTGATGTCTCTACCACTGCAGAGAAGGCAAGGATACCCTGCTCCAAGAGCCCTTTTCATCATCGGCCAGCTGGGGTTTTGGAGGTCAGTCCCTCTGATAGTCCAAAGGTCCCCCTTTCCTTACTGGCAGCCCACCAGCGAGGAGGATGATTGGGGAAACCCGGTCCCACCCACATGCTCCAGGTTCCTGCCTAGGGCCCTGTGGGGTAGCTTTGAGTGGGGCTGTGAGGCTTGGCCCTTGCCCCACTGAACAGAGGCCCCTCCCTGGGCCACTTCCCCAACAGCTCCCTGGGTACCTCCTCCCTGGTGTCTTGGCACAGGCCCGGTTAGCTTGCTGTCTTCCGGGTTTGTCTTCTTCTCTTCTCTTCTCTTCTCTTCTCCATCCCTTTTCTGAGCCCCACTCAGAGCTTTGGAGCTCCCAGGCAGAGAGCTCAGCTGACCAACGGGGGGAGGCACATCTCCCTAAGCAGCATACTTGAGCCCTGTCCTGAGCAAGCACTAAAGCATAGCTACATAATTAAGCCCTTACTTAAGTGCTTTACTGACTCAGGACCATAAGCCATAAATAGTGTCATGGAATTGTTTGTAATCCTAACAATGGCACAAAAGATCAAATTATAGGTGGACCAAGCCACCAGGGAAAATTGGGCAGAAAGTGCAAACCATGGTATGTTTGGCCCCCTAGGTGACTAGAAATTAAGAAGCTAAGTTGTACAATATTAGTTGTCCTTCTTCTGTTTCATGAAGTAATTTTTCAATGACTATGTACCCCATACTTGACAGGACCAATTTCCCAGTTTCCCAAAAGGGACTAGAGTGCTCTCCATGTCGTTAGGCAGCAGGGCTAGTGGTAATTGGGAGAAAGTGGATCTGCTTTTCTTCCTGGATGAATTTTCTCCATGCTGTGCAGTAGGAATTATGAAATGGGATTGGTCTGTCTTTTTTGTTTGTTTCTTATTGGGGTGGGATGTTTATTGTAAAATGTGTGATGCTTTAATGAGGTAGCTAGGACCGAGAGTAACCCTGTTAGTCCCTCCACCTCCCCCCTGCTTCTCTGCCCTCCCCTGCCTCCAGCTAGGAGAAGAGTTGCCTGTGCTTAAATGCAGGTCAGCTCCCTCACACCACCAATCTCTTAGCCACCCTGATAAGTGTTGCCTCTTAATATTTTCTATCCTTGGGGGTGCTGAATTTTCTTTTAGGCATGTTGAAATTTCTTATGTGCAACACCAATTTTGAGGTAGTATGTGAATGTGCACCACCAATACAAACAAAAACCATATATATATATATATATATATAATTAACAAGGAGCAATGCTTATGATATTTAATATGAAATCAAATAAAACAAAAAACCTAACACTACCCTGAGGCTATGTCTAGCATCTCTTCTGAAATGTTTTTGCGCAAGAGGTTTTTGCGCAAAAAACCCCAGTATGGATGTTTCCTTTTTGCACAAGATCCTTATGCCTCTGAGGAGGACCTTGAGCAAAAAGGGGTTTTTGCGCAAAAAGGAAATGTCCACACTGCTTGTTTTTGCGCAAAAACCTCTTGCGCAAAAACAGATCGGAAGAGATTATGTAAATGAAGCACGAGAAAACGCTAATCAGCGCTTCATTTGCATTGCATCTTCTGGCAAAACCCGTAGTGTAGACATAGCCTTGGAGTATATGTATCATCATCCCTTCTCACAACTCGACTCTTCTAGTAAACACACCAAAATGCATAGCTCGGCTGTAAGATGCTAAACAAATCTATCAGTCAACGAGAAATAGTATTTGCAAGGAGGACATGACTAATACAATATTACTGACACTGGAAAGAAGAGTAAAAGGCATTCAGTAAGGCTTATACAGTTTTTCTGGGGAATGTTTAGAGTTAGGATGAAACAGAGACCTGTAATAACAGATAAAAGTTCTCCTGGTTTGAAACTTTCACCTTGTGTGCGTCACCAATTCACAGGCTACGTCTACACTGCAGACTTCTTGCGCAAGAACTGTTTTACACAAGAGTTCTTGCACAAAAGTTCTTGAGCAAGAGCGCGTCCACACTGCCATGTGCTTTGCGCAAGAGCGTCCATGGCAGTGTGGACGCTCTCTTGCGCAAGAAACCCTAGTTGCCCGTCCACACTGCCTTCTTGCACAAGAGCTCTTGCGCAAGAGGGCTTATTCCTCGTGGGGAGAGGAATAACTCTTGCGCAAGAAGCCCTCTGTTCCAATGCTTTACTGTAAATTTACTTGTGCAAGAACGCGCATGCAGTGTAGATGCTCCACAAGTTTTTGCGCAAGAATGGCCATTCTTGCGCAAAAAGCCTGCAGTGTAGACGTAGCCAAAGAGTAGAGCAGAAGCTCCAGAACAAATTAACACATGGCTTCAGGGTCTGTAGGCAGATGCATGTTTCAAAGAGCTTGCAAATAAGGACACACAGCACAAACAAACTTCCCCCTGCCTCCACCTCACCCCATGCCAGAACCCACCCACCTACCCCATGCAGTCAGCCCCTTACCTCCCCCTTCCTAGCCCAGGAGGCTTGAGGAGAGTGTTGGGTTTCTGCCTCTTCCTCTGCCTCTCTCTCTCTCCGCCTGCAGATGGGATTCTCCAAACTCCCCTCCCCTCTAAGACCCACCCCCCCAGCCAATTACTCCCTTCCTCCTTCTTCCCCTTCCTCCAACCACTTAAGCCTTCCTTATCTCCCCTCCTTACCTGCTCTGGGAGTGCCTCCATTTCAATCATGCAGCTCCATTTGAAGCTGCTGCTTAGCGAGATGTGCCTCCCCCCTTTGGTCGGTTGAGCTCCCTGCCTGCATGGGAACTCCAAACCTCTGAGTGGGGCTCAGAAAATGGCTGCATGGCTGTGCAGCCACACAACTTACAGGGAATTTAAACCCCGATCTCCTCTGGGCAGTGCTTTAAAGATTAACAATAGGTGCACCCCAGTCCCTGAGCTTCTTTCAGGCATTCCCTGTGATATACAGTCTCTGTCACTGGCTTCTCACAGAAATGTCTGGTTTGCTAGTCACCAAGGGGATAGTGTACCAGCTTGTTTGAGCTGATCCTCAGTCGAATCATATATGACATTACAGCACTGAGATATCTTTATGGTGAAAAGAATAGTTTATTCTCAAAGATTAAGACGTAAATGACAGCGAGTAAGGTTCATGATGGAAACAGGTTACATATAAAACAAAACCAATATACACTTTCTAGAGACTGAACTCTAAATGCCTCACTAAAAGCAGTCTAATCTCACTCCAAGGCATCTTGTAGAGTTTTGGGATCCTGTTTTTCATGAATGTAATTGTACTGCTCAATTAATTCCTCGGGGGCAGGTTAAAGAGGTAGCCTTTTGCCTTTTTGTGATATGCCCCCAAAATCATTATTGGTCCAGAGTCAGGACTGCAGGGCCCTCTGGGATTTATTCACTGGAGTGCTGACTTCATGTTGATTTCATAGCTCCAAGCTGACTTTGTAAGCAAATGGAGCTCACATAGTGTTGGCTAACAATGCTTAATTTACATGTGAACTAAGGCAGACAGCTAAATAGACATCCTTTGCCTGGAAAAGACCTGTTAGTCAACACTGTCTGGATTCAGACTTAGGAACATATTTTCACCACATGCATTTCACAGCAATATCAATGATCCATCAGGAGCTCTTTAATGACCAGAAAAATCAAAAAGGAATCCTACAAAAAGTAGAAACATGACAAATTACTAAGGAGAAGGACAAAAGAATACACACAAGCATGTAAGAACAAAATCAGAAAGGCTAAGGCATAAAATGAGTTACACCTAGCAAGGGATATAAAAGGCATTAAGAGATTCTTTAACTACATTAGGAGCAAGAGAAAGAAAAAATAAAGTGTAGCTCTTCTATTTAGTTGAGGCGTGCCAATAACTGATTATATGAAGAAAGCCGAGGTGAGTCTATATTGCTTCAGTTATCACTTAAAAGGTTAATGGTGACCAGATACTGAAGATAATTAATATTAGTGACAAGGGTAAAGGAATGAAAGCCAAAATAGAGAAAGAACAAGTTAAACAGTATTTAGATATTGAATGTATGCAAGTAGGCAGGCCTGATGAAATTCAGCCTAGAGTACTTAAAGTTCTAGCTTAAGCAATATTGGAACCAATATCTTTGAGAGCTCACAGAGGACAGAGTAGGTCCTAGTAGACAGGAGAAGGGCAAGAATTGTACCTTCTTAAAAGGGGGGGATGAAGAGGAGACAGGGAGTTATAGACCCATTTGCCTAACTACCTGGAAAGATGCTGTAATGAATTTTTAAACAATTTGTATTCCCCTGGAGCAAGTAAGGATACAATAAGTAAGGATCTGTGACTTTACCAAACTTTCCTAACTTCTTTGGCTTCAGCTCCCCATGACAATGTTTGGAGCAGGGGCTGGAGTGATCAGGCCTGCTGTCGGGGTAACTCTCCTGAGGCCAACTATCCTGGGGCCCCGCAATTAAAAAAGGCCTGGGGCTCCTGGCTGCCACTACTGTTACATAACAGCAGTGGCAGCTGGAGCACTGGGTGGCACATTCTGGGCAGTGTTAAGGGCTGATATGGGGGGTGGAGAATGGTGTGGTCCCAGCGATGCTGAGGATAGGCTGCCTGGCCCAGCCCTGCCCCTTCTGCCCGACAGTTCACCCCTCCTGGGAGCATGAAGCCTCCTGCCACCTTACCTAGGGGCCCAGCAATTCTGTTGACCCACCTGGAAATGATCATCCCTCCCACCCCACTTGGTCTTCACTGCCCCTGGCACTCAGCCTCCCCTTCCCATCCCCCACCTCTATCATGTTCAGCAAAAGTCAGGGATTGGTGACGGGCTTCTGTGAATTTTGGTTTATTGGCTATGACCTGTCCCTAACTTTTACTATAACTACCCATGACAAAAAGACATGGGAGGGTAAATTTTTCACACTCTTTCTCTCTGGTAAGGCCTTAGCTATAGTATTGTGCCCTGTTCTGGATGCCACACTATAGGAAAGATATGGACAAACTGGCAAGAATCCAAAGAAGAGCAACAAATGTGATAAAAGGTTTAGAAAATCTGACCTGTGAGGAAAGATTAGAAAAACTGGGCCTATTCATGAAAATAAGATGGGTTGAGGAGAGCCTGAGAGCAGTCTTCAAATACATACAAGTTGTTTATACAAAGGATGGTGATCAAATGTTCTTTATATCCATAGGACAAGAAGTAATGGGCTTAATCTGTAGAAATTGAAATTAGGAAATACTTTCTCACTCTATAGGCTTTCAAGGGAGGTTATGGAATTCCAAGCATTGGAAGTTTTTAAGAACAGTCCTGACTGGACAAATACCTGTCCAGAATGGTCTAAAATAGGGGTGGGGAATCTACAGTCGGGGGGCTGAATGCAGTCCCTACCTTGCCTGGATCTGGCCCCTGAGGCTTGCCCTTCCCCCATCACTGGGGAGCCTGCACTGGTGCTCCAGCCCTCCCACTATCCCTCATGGGGCTGGATCACACAAAATCTACTAGCCTGGGCTCCCCAAAGCTCTGGTGCTCTGATGTGTGAGGGGAATGTGAAGAGGGTTTTTCTCCTTCTCAGTTGGGGGCCACCTCAACGAGGGGTTTTTTTTCTTCTCATTTGTGTATGCCCCCCCCACAACGGATTTTTTGTGAGTCAGCAGTCCCTGACCCAAATAATGTTCCCCACCCTGGCCTAGGAGACTCTAGGTTTACTTGGTCCTGCCTCAGCACAGGGGGCTAGACACTATCATTTGCTGAGGTCCCTTCTAGCCCTACCTTTCTATGAGTTTATGAGCACCATAATCTTGGTGTTCCTTTAAGTTCTTACACGGCCTCATTTCTGGCTAACTACCATGAGAGAAGTGTCCTAGGGGTAGTGAGTTTGTCGGGCTTGGTGGGAGTTACTGTTTCAGGGTGGCCTGGCCTTCCCTAGCTGCCACTGAGGGCTGCTTCCACAAATGATAAGGGATGATCCGTTGTGGCACGTGAACAATGACAATCACTAGCACTACCTATTCATCATGCTGCAGAGCTGACAGGGATTCCAGCTGGCTCATTATCCCCAGGGAAGGGTGCTCTGGGACAAAGAAACTAGTGGTGATTGTTCAACTGCCTGTTTTAATTGTTTCAAATGCAGCTGTGATTCAATAGGTCCATCAGAATGGCTACGCTGTTATTTTATCCTCCATGCGGTACACCCACCCATTCTGTCCACCCCAATAGAGAGCTTTCTGGGGGTGAGGCATATATATGTGAGATATGATCAGGCCTATGCACCCCATCTTCTTCCCTTTCCCCTTCCCAATAATTCTTAAGCAGTGGCACTGATTCAGGTATTTCCGAGGGTGTGTGGGGGAGGGATCCTCTTCCAGTCTCCACTGATCTTCCTCCCCGCCCCGCCCCACACACACACACACACACACACACACACACAAGTTCTCTGTCTGACAGATGCAGGAAGCCCTGTGCATAGTCACCTTAACTAGGGCTAGGAACCCTACCATAGGAATCCTAACCATAGGGTGGGGAGCACTACTCATAGGAACCCTAGTCCTAAGGCATGAAGCTGTACCCATAGCAACCTATCCCTAGCTCCTTCTACCTGAGAAGCTCCAACCAGAGGGTGAGGAACCCTACCAATAGGGTCTCTAACCCTAGTTCCAAGTATCCTACCCACAGAAACCCTAACTTGAGGTTGTGGAGGTCCTACCCATAGGACCCCTAACTCTAGCCCAGGGGCAGGGAGACCTTCCTCTAGGATCCCTAAGTGTGAGGCAGGGAGCCCTAACCCTAGCTAGAACCCTAACCCTAGCTTACTCACATCAGACATGAGCTGGTGACTCCAGGAGTTGAGTTCTCCACAGACTCCCCCATGCTCTCCCATACAGGAGGAGATTCCCCATGTGCCATGTCACAACACTATGTGGCCCGGCCACATCTCCATCTGGGCAGGGGGCCAGCCGGGCCACCCTCTGAGTGGTGTCTCAATAACTGTGCTCTAGGCCACAACGTCACTTGGCCTAGCTATTCCTCCGTCTCTGTGGAAGGGTGACGGTGGTAGGTAGTGACGATGCAACCATGGAGTCGCAGCAATGCTCCGGACTGCAGCAACCATCCTGGTTCGGTACAGGACCAATACTTAAAAGCTGTTGGAGTGTGGCTGTGGGCACAACTGCAACTGGTCAACAGAGCTTAAAGCACCGCTAGGGCTGTGTTGAGGGAGGTGGAAGCTTCAGGGGAAAGCAACATGAGGTCCCCATTAGCCCTGCCTTTCAAGGGACTGGCCAAGACTCATGAATCATTGGTGTCATTCCAAAGAGAGGCAAATCCTGCTACTCCTCAGAGCATTGCAGGGGACCTCTCCAGTGGAGCATTGCAGAGTGATGTGTTCCTACTCTGGCTTTCCCCTGAGGGGAGCAGGCTCTACATGTTTAAGTGTTCACAAATACAGCTTCAGCCACAGTCATGCCACAAAATCCACACATTTATATGACCAGTTCCACTAGTCTGAACAATAATTACAAGAAAAAGTGCTGACTTACGTGCTAGGAGAGTTGCTAGCAGGAAGAGCTGGCAAAGAAATTCTGGCTTCAACTTTTTCAGCACAAAATACAGATTTGGTAACATCAGAATGTTTTGCAGATTTATGTTGATTTTTGCAAAGTTGTTTCAGTTGTAAATCCCATCCAAAAAAAGTTCAGAAAAAAAGAAATATTTAAGTTTTTTGTTTTGAAATGACCTTAAATGCCTTCCTTCTATTTAAAATTTGTTAAAATATAAACAAAGCAGTTTATTCAACCCAAAACTTTTTTTTTAAACTTTTTGATTTGCTGAAAACTTGGACATTTTATTCTTCCTTCAACCCAAAATTTACAAAATCTTTCTTTTGAGTTGCCAGCAAACTGGGAAATCCATTTTTCACACACACACACACAGCTCACCAGAGAGGAAACATAATCTTGAATCCCAACTCAGTGCGGTACCAATGAGACAGTATTTGGTTCTTGAGGCCACTGAAGAATTCCTGTGGGATCTTAGTCAAAACATTTAATCTCTTCATTCCCCCTCTTAAAACAGGGATAACAATCCTTCCTTTGTCTATTTTACCCTTTAAGATTGAAAACTCTAAACCAAGGACTCTGGTTTCCTTTGTTCATGTGTAGTACAACAGGGTAAAATCCCGACCTCTGCTGGACTACCTAGGTTATAACCATAATAGAAGTATTAAATAAGGGTACATCTACACTACACAATTATTTCAAAATAAGCTAATTTCAGAATAAAAGCTCTGAAATAGCTTATTTCAAAAAAGCGCAACTACACTACAAATGCCCATCGAAATAGCATTGACACCAATAAAGCATCCACATTGATTGGAGGCTGAATCATATTTAAGCCCCCCCCCTCCCCCGAAGCACTTCAGGCAGGGCATCAGGACAGAAGTCACTTCCTGTAGCTGCTGCCTGAAGCTATCTGAGGTTCATGCTTAAAGGGACCCCGCTGTACAGTCATGTCTCAGGCTCTTCACCTTTGCCTACCTCCTTGAGGGACAGCAAACTTTCCTCTCTGCCTGCTCTGGTTGCCCTTGCAGACACCATAGGACTCCTGCCATGGAACTGGACATGCTGGAAAGCACTCGCCAGCTCTTAGACCTGCTGCCGCACCTCCTGGTGCAGTTACTGCAGGCTGCCCTTGTGACTCCGCAGGAACAGGAACTACAGCTCCCTGCAGGGCACCTCCTCTCTTCTCTCTACATGATGCTCATGTAGCACAGCCCCTCTCGCCCTCCTCTGCACACCGAGCACTGCTGCTTCTGGTGCCAGGACACTAGTTCCGACTGGTGGGACCACATCATCGTGGAGCAGTGGGATGACCAACAGAGGCTCCAGAACTTCCGCATGTGGAAGGCCACCTTCTTGGAGCTGTGTAAGTGGCTTGCCCCTGCTCTTCAGTGATGGGACACCCACATGCGACCCACCATCCCCCTCCAGAAATGGGTCACCATTGCACTATGGAAGCTCACCATGCTGGACAGCTACCGCTCCATCGGGAACCAATGTGGTGTGGGGAGAGCGAAAGGGGGAGAGGTGGAATCTCCCTCCCTGGAAGTTTCAGTCTCACCTTCATAAAACCCTGCCAGGGGATGGTGTAAGTTGGGGGTTGGTCCTGGTGTGGAAAGGGGGGCTGGGCTCGGGAAACTCCCAAGGGACCTGACAACCCTGTGATTCTCTGTTTGTCTCCTTCTACTGGTGGTGCAGGCCATCAACACAATCCTGCTGTGCAGGATTGTCATCCTGGGCAATGTAAACCCCACTGTCACTGGCTTTGCTGCCATGGGCTTCACCAACTGCGGTGAGGGGCAGTGACGGCACCCACATCCCCAACTGGGCCCCTGACTACCAGGCGTCTGCCTACATCATCTAGAAGGGGTATTTTCAATGGTGCTGCAGGCCCTCGTGGACCGCCAAGGCCGCTTCACGGACATTAGCGTCAGGTGGTTGGGGAAGGTGCATGATGTTTGCGTCTTCCGCAACTCCAGCCTGTTCCAGAAGATGCACGCTGGGATTTTTTTCCACACTGCACTATCAGGGTCAGGGAGCTGGACATGACCATGGGCATCATGGGGGACACAGCCTACCCCTTGATCCCCTGGCTAATGAAGCCCTACATGGAACACACAAAAGAACGTTTCAATGGCAGGTTGAGCAAAGCCCGCATCATGGTGGAGGGCGCCTTTGGGCATTTGCAAGGGAGGTTCCGCTATCTCCTCACCCACCTGGACACCGGCAAATGGAACATCCCACACATGGTGACAGCCTGCTGTGTCCTGCCCAACCTGTGTGAGTACAAGGGGGAGACATTCCTGCCAGGGTGGGGGCAGAGGCCGAGTAGCTCACAAGGGCCTTTGAGCAGCCACACATCACTGCCATCCAGCAGGCCCATCAGGGGGCTGTGCGCATCCAGGAGACTCTGGGGGAGAGTTTCAGCCAAGGCCAGCTGTGACACTCTGCCCCGGGCCTCCCCACAAGGGGCTTCTTCAGTGCCCCAGTGTGCCTTTCCTTCCCCACCCCTCCCTTCCCCTGCCCTCCCTTCCCACCTTCCACATTCCCTCGCCTCTCCTGCAGACACGATAAACCACCCTTTCTGTTTTGAACCAATAATCTGTTGTTTTTTTTTAATTTGGGTAACTGTATCGAGGAGGGCCAATTATATTTCACAGATATCATTAAGTTACCAACCAAAAAAAATCAAGTTAGGTTTACACATTCTGAGGCTTTCCAAATTGATTCATGAGTGATTCCACCTTCTGAATTATTCCAAAACTGGCAGCAGGGACAGAATGAGAATCCAGAACTGTCCAACTTGGAATGGGAAAGCATGGGTATGGTACGTCTATTAAAAACCCTAGGAGGATCAAGGCACTGCTGTTCTCCCCAGAGCAGGTGGGCTACTGAATTTGGAGGCACAATGAAGGAAGTTACTGCTGAGACATGAGTTGGTTTACTTTCATGTTTTAGGTGGCAAAGACAGCAGTCGTCTGAGTGCCACTGAATGGCTTTTGAATGAATACAAAAGAGCAGACGGTTCCACTTATTTCTGAAATTGGATGCAATCATATCTGTGAATCACACAGCAGCAAATCACAGTAATCTTGATTACAATACATTATTCTGCTGCACTACCTACCTCCAGTAGACCACAGCATCAGAAACACTCCTCCGTGACCTGTACTGTATTTGCCTACTGCTTAGAGCCGTACGGAAGCAATAAGCTACAAAAAGAAATGCTTTCTGCTGCAAAAAAAGAGCAAATTACTATGGGAGTCAGTCTCAACTAATGCAAGACAAGCATCTTCTGGTTGACAGTTTGCATAATTAGATACCATGAATAGATTTTTTTATTGTTCTAAATATACTCTGGCTTTGTTTAAATCAGCTATTTCATTAACAGCATGACTTTTATACATGCATTAGTGAGGTAGATAGGGCAGCGAGTGGAGAGAAGGTATCTTTTAGTTAACACTCAGAAATAAAATTCAATTTTCTTCTACCCTCAGAGCCCAGGAACCACTGCTGCTATTCCCAAATGCCTGAGGCACTGTGGAGGTAATCACTGCTGGCTTTGGTGCTCTCACAACTGCTGCCTATCCAAAGATAATGGGGTGCATAGGGTGAGAGGTGCCACAAGAAAATCAATTCTGCTCCTTTTCTCCTATCAGTGTTCACTGTAAACAGAGCACTTGGGCAGCCACCTCGGAGCAATTCAGGCGCTGCCCAGCTGATTAGCAAGAGCCCAAGGTGGCCAGCATGTCTTTCTATTGGTGGTGCACATCCGCACATGCCTTAGTGCACATAAAATTTATTCTATACATAGATGGAAAAAAATTAGAGGGATCATTGTCTCCTATCCCCATCCCACTCTCCCAGGCCTTTGCAAAAACAGGAACAGCAAAACAATCACCGTAATCCAGGTAAAGATGCAGCTTGGTGGCACCGAAAGCGGAATTTTTCAATGCTAAGTTCTTCAGACAAGGAGATATTTCTTTGGCCCCTAGCACAATGAGATCTGTATTTCAACCACAGTACAAATAAATAGTGGCATAGTCTTGAAACTAATCAGTAACAACATTTACTTTAAAGTAACGTTTTTGACACACAGTGATTTTGTTTTTTCTAGTATATAGGCTGATTTTATGGCTAGCTTATTTTCCTGTTCTGAAGAATAACTAGGATAACCAGTGGATTTTACATAGAAATGAAAATCAGTCTGAAAATGTGCATGCTGCACATTATCGTAAAGCAGGGATCAAAGGCCTACATCAAGTGAAAATAGATTGGTGAGAGTGGGATTTCCATTGCATTGCATTTCAAGGGTTTATTTGCACACATTGATAAGGGTTTAGTCGACCCCCAGTACAGTAGAAGCTCTACTTTTGGTCTGAGTGGCTGCATTTCAATTCAGCTTAAACCTGTTACTAAATCTGCTAAACTGAAACAAAAACTGTTTTAAATGAAATAACCAGAGCAACTCTGTGTGTAGACAAGCTGTTGATCAGATCACACTATCAGTCCAAGGTATTAAATATTATTATACAAAATTCATGATATGGCAGCGCCTACATGTCTCAACCAGGTTAGAACTGCATTGTGCTAGGCACAATAGAATTACATAGTAAACGACAAACCAAGAACTTACAATCTACCAGGGAGTTTACAGTATAGAATAAACAGGTATAGATGCTGCCTTTCAGCCCAAAATGCTTTACTGAGTAGCTACAGAACACAACAGTTTAGGGCAGTAAAGAGAGAATCCCATATCCTGCTTCAACTGCAGGAGGAATTTAGGAAGGTGGAATATAACTAGCCAGCTAGAACTTGGTCAAGCAATCCATGATAATACTGGAGCTGGTCCAAATGCAGAATTTCCATTCCATGGAAAATTCCAACCCTTTGAAATGGCCTTTTCTCACAAATTTGGATGAAGAGTCCAAACTGTACATTTCACCACAAAACAAACCTTATGAAAAAATGTTTAGGCAAGCTGCATAATGTATTGTACTTAGTATCAAATATATGTCTATTACATATTTATATAGTAAAAAAGTTTAAATGATAAAGATAAAACAAAGTCTGTTGAGCCCACTGAAGCAAAGTGTTCCAGTAATATTTCATTGAAAATTTGGACGAAATGGAGCCATTCCCACAACACATCTTGATTTCATTGCATCAGCATTTTCCTGTGGAAAACTGTCGGGAAAAATTCCACCAGCTCTAGTTAACAACTTACTCTGTGGTGAAAGGCAATGTGTCATGGAATGTTTCCCAATCTTTGTTTATATTACAGTAGCACCCAGAAGCCTCAATCAAATTTGGGGCCCCATTGTGTTTGAGCGAAGGCATTGTGAAACACAGAAATAACACATGGGCTTTGTCATTTTTTAACTTCCAATACAAAATACCACTCCTAAGGGCAGCCTGATGGGGCATTAATTTAATACTGACCCAGGGAGTTAGTGACTCTCCAACACCTACAATTGCCTACAAAGAGAAATAGAAAAAAACCTTCTATCAGCTAACCTTACCTTTCTGTTTCCATCCCTTCTGCCCCAAACACACATTGGGTTTGTTCTCTCTCTTTCTCTCTCTCCCCTGTTTGAAAAAGAAATGGGAGTGAGTGAGGATGAAGGAAGGCATTGAGGAATTGGCTTGTGTGTTAATTACTTTTTATATGAGGGAGAATGAGCGCAATAGGAAGTCTGTTTGTGAGATCATTGGTGCCTCAGTGTTTGAGATGACAGACCCTTAAAACTAAGATTTTTACTCATTTTCCCCACTCATTTAAATTAGATAGAATACATTTTGTTTATATTAAATTCAGGAATTCTTAATCTATGGGACTTTGTCCAGGCATGATCACAGTGAATGTCAATGCATGCTGATCAATTGTCATTCATCAGTGCAGTGTGTATGCACAACAATTCTGTATATGATACCAAATTTACCAACTCCCCCCAATATAGACTATTTGTCTTTACTTCCTGACCGTATCTCCAAAAATCAATTTACTGAACAATTTTCCATTAGTTTAATTGCATCAATTGTTCTATCTAAGTTTATTAATAGCTAGTTAAACCAACAGGACTCATGTTATAGATTAATGATTTGGAAATAATTTTTGTGATGCTATAATGTGAAAAAAATCTGTTTACTAATAGTAAAAGCCATCTGCTGTGTTATGCCTGTTTATCTGTCAAGCTGTATGCCTCACTTGTTTTTCAAAAACAACAAATAGTGGGTTGTGCCTATGAAAGCTCATAATACCATCTACATGTTTTGTTAGTCTTCAAGGTGCTGCAAGACTATTAGCTGTTTTCTAAGTTTTTCCTGTTACAGACTAACTCGGCTACCCCCTGAAGCTTTTGTTTTCCAAAGACAGTCTCTGCTGATCTTTGAAACTGGGGCTGGAACTCTGATCCCCCCACATTCCCTCAAATCATCCTTCCACTACTTGAATTAAAGGAGAATTTCTTTAGCGGGGAGCTACGCCAAGTTCCTATTCTCTGTGGGCCAGCTGCAAGGGGATAACATTAGTTACTCTTGCATCCCTTCCAATACAGTTCATTGGCTAGATTATTGAAAGCAACTAGGGCAAATCAAGATCTCCACTGTCAGAGCATGTGTGTGTATGACTCAAATATAAATCAAAGCATATGGATGTAAAATGTAATAGGGTAGACACTTTAGAGACACTTGACCATTTGTTTTAACTACACATACATTAGCCAGATATGAAATGCTCTCATTTTAAAATCTTGACCATTAGGGATGGATAACCCCTTTCAGGCAAAACAGGAAACAAATCTGCAAATTGGGACACCACATGGTAAAACTATATGTCCTACCTACAGTACAGTTACCACCATTGTTACACCCAGCAAAGCAGTGCTAGGTAAGAAGTATGGATCCCATTTTTGGCAGTTTAAATAACGGAACATAAAGCAGATGGGGGCAAGGCTGAGAAGTGTATGTATTTGAACATGATCAGGGAGGTGAAATGAAGTTCTTTCAGAGAGAGAGAGAGAGACTTACCTGGCACATGAGAGAGATCATAGAATCATAGAATCATAGAACCATAGAGCTGAAAGAGACCTCAGGAGGTCATCAAGTCCAGCCTCCTGCTCTAGGCAGGACCAATCCCAATTAGATCAACCCAGTCAAGGCTTTGTCAAGCCGAGACTTAAATACCTCTAGGGATGGAGACTCCACTACTTCCCTAGGTAACCCATTCCAGTGTTTCACCACTCTCCTAGTGAAATAGTTTTTCCTAATATCCAACCTAAACCCATTGCGACTTGAGATCATTGCTCCTCGTCCTGCCATCAGTCACTCCCTACTGAGAACAGCCTCTCTCCATCCTCTTTGAGTCATTGAAGGCTGTTATCAAATCTCATTCCCCCCACACTCTTCTCTTATATAGACTAAATAAGCCCAAATCCCTTTGCCTCTCCTCATAATTAATTTGCTCCAGCCCCCTAATAATTTTGGTTGCCTTCCACTTGGCTTTCTCCAATGCATCCACACCCTTTCTGTAATGTGGGGCCCAGAACTGGATGCAATACTCCAGATATGACCTCACCAGTGCCGAATAAAGGGGCATAATCACTTCTCTAGACCTGCTGGCAATATTCCTCCTAATGTACCCCAGTATGCCATTAGCCTTCTTGGCTACACTATTGACTCATATCCAGCTTCTCATCTACTGTAATCCCCAGGTCCTTTTCTGCAGAACTGCTACTTAGCCAGTTGGTCCCCAGCCTGTAACGGTACTTGGGATTTTTCCATCCCAAGTGCAGGACTTTGCACTTGTTGAACCTCATCAGATTTCTTTTGGTCCAATCTTCCAATCTGTCTAGGTCCCTCTGGACCCTACTCCTACCCTCCACCATATCTACCTCTCCCCCTAGCTTAGTGTCATCTGCGAACTTGCTGAGGGTGTAATCCATCAGTCACATCAGTCAAGTGCATTCTTATAATTTCTAACTTGCTGACTGGGGCAACTGGGAGGTCCCAGCATTGCTATTGTCCCTTTCTTCTAATTTCTGTCAAACATTTTTCATCCGTCTTAAAATGGCTTGGCTTTATGCTAGATGTGATGACACATAGCTCCAAGGGCTCAGCCATTAAGGTTCACTTGCAGCAAGATGGACTCATAGGGGAAGACCAGGAATACAACTCCAAAGCTATCAGAGGGTACTGGGTGTTAGCACAGAATTTCCTTTAGTTCAATGGTAGCTGTATGGCAAAAGCCCACTTAGCTCTTTAAAAATGGGATGCTTCGTGCCCACGGTAAGGTTGCTGGGAAGACGATGATTTTCCCAATAACCAGCCATTTGTAATTTTATGTTTCTTAGGGTTTTTCTGCAGGGCTGTTCCTAGACATACACAAAATATGCAGCTGCATAGGGCATCCAAAAATTTGGGCATCAAATTTTTGGGTCCCCCTACATAGCTGTGTGTTCTTGTATGCCTGAGTATAGCGCTGCTGCTGGCTCCTCTCTGCTGGTCTCTCCTGTCCACTGTAGGGCTTACTCCTGTCCCCACCTCCTCCCCCATGTGCTCCTCTCAGCCAGCAGCAGCCAGCTAGTGATGGCTCCCTCATGCCAGATTGGCTGCAGCCTCTGCAGCTCTGCTCCAGCCCCAGGGAAGCACCGAGCCCCAGACCCACAGACCCTCAGCAGAAACTGTGCAGTCTGGGATGGAGGGGAAGCCCCAGACCCTTGGCCCTATTTCTCTGCCCTGAGACTTTGGCATTGGTGTATCTGTGGCAATGCAAATTCCTGCAGGAATCATACTCCACCTTTGCAAGTCAGTATCCCCACCCATCCAGTGCATCTATAGCATGTTGCCCTGGTCCAGCACCAGGGCAGTTATAAGGTTTCAGCTACTTGGGCCCACTTACAGTGTCTCAAACCCAATGGCGAGAAGCCTTTAGCGAGAAAGGAATGCAAGGCTCTGTACAGGTGCTGCTGTGGCTATTCTTCCAGGCAGGATTCACTATAACCTCTGGCAGAGATCACAGTGGGAGCATCAGTTCATTATTGCGGTCACTGTTGTAACCTTAAAATCCAAGAGTTGGCTTTCGAACTTACAATGCGAAAATATTCACACTGTGACAGGGTCAGGCCAGTTGGCTATAGAAGAGTACTTGAAGGGAGATATGTTAGCCCTAGACTAAGTAGGTCTCTGTTCCCTGGGGACACTGGCAGAGGCTGGCCTAGAACCAGCAGGAACTTTTCAGAATCAGGCTGGACAATCAAGCCAACTGGAACACCTGAAGCCAATTAGGAGCCTTCCCCAGAGCCAAAGGAAACAGACTAATCAGAACACCTGTGGTCAAACAAGAACCCGTTGAGACTGGTTTAAAAGACCTCCTCTTCTGTCAGCTCAGAGGTGTGTGAGGAGGAAAGAAGGAGCCCAAGATCTGAGCGTGAGATGTGTCTGAGTGAGAGCTGAGGTCTGCAAGTCAGGCAGAGTGCTGCGGAGGAGCAGGATAGGCTGCTCAGGTACCAGAGGAAGGGACTGTTTGGGGAAGTGGCCCAGGGAAGTAGTTGCCAGACTGGGAGTAACACAAACCCTGTCTGTTGCTGCTGCCTTATGGTCACTGGGCTGGAACCTGGAGTAATGGGTGGGCCTCGGTTAACCCCAACCCTCCCCACACTGCTACAGAGTCTGTCCTGGGGTAGGGAGACCTGGACTATAAAGGGGTTTTACCCCGTATTATGGACAAGCCTGTGATGAGTACAGCTCTGTAGGCTGTGACCTTTGCCTCTTTTTTTAAAAAAAAAAAGGAGGCTGTTTGGAGGTGCACAGTGAGCCTTTGAGGGGTGTGTGTGTGTGTGTGTGTGTGTGTGTGTGTGTGTGTGTGTGTGTGTGTGTGTGTGTGTGTGTGCGCGCACTACTTGGCATAGTCAAAGAAGCGGGGATTTAAATAACTCCCGCTTCATTAAAATAAAATAGACTGCCGCACTGTGCTGGATCAGCTGATGGTTGGCACAGCACGGCAGCCATTTTTATTTTAATGAAGCGGGGATTATTTAAATCCCCGCTTCTTTGACTATGCCGAGTAAACTACTATACATGAGTCTGTCGATGGAGCCATGTAGTCTAGATGTACCCAATGTCACAAAGCAACTACTAGTGATTGTGGATGCCCAATCTGAAACTTCTTAAAAGGGCCTGATTTTCCCAGATTGGGTGCTCAACACTTTTTAAAAATCAGAAGCCTTTAAGATATGGCAGGTTGGGCATCAAACACCACTTTCTAAAAAAGCTAAGCACTCATATGTTTATCTTCTCTAATTGAAGTGTCCCTCGTTTTTGAAAGTTCATGACAGTTGTTGATCCAATTCTGCTATATGTCAAGCACCAACTCCTCCCACTGTAGGCATGTAGACAGATTTAATCTTATAGCAGGGGAGGAAAGATAAAAAGAAATCCAGGCTAGATCTGATATGTGGTCCAAGCTGGTTTTTAACCAGGTTGAGAGCTACAGTACAATATGTTGGCTGCTCTTTTCTCCTTCCCTGAAAGGGAAGATTGAAATTTGCAATTAAACAGCTGATGTTCCCGGTTTGCATCAAAAATTATCTGGGCAAAACTAATCACTGGTATGACTCAGTTGATTTCAGTGTTAACTTCCTGTCTGCAACATGTGAGTGAAATCCACTAAGCATGCTAACAAGTGTCCAGGATAGCTCTGTCACAACCATCACTGGAATTTCACTAGCAGAGCAGTCAAAGATTGGGTTTGCGCACCTAGGCTGAGGGGTCCATCAAGAGATACAAAATAAGATGTTCAACTTACTGGGCCTTACCTGTATTCATTAGGAAATTCTTGCTAAAATTCTCCTCCGCTGCTGCCACTATTTCAGTTCCCCCATCCTACTTTGGTATTAGTGGGACACTCCTGAAGACAAAGTGCAGGGGCTGCCAATGTTTTAAGCACTCTGTCATTTAGGCTTACCTTGGGTAAGGTTACAAGACAAGTACCTTAATATGCTAGCACCTACCTATACTGTACTACTTCTGGCAGGGGAACCACCAGCAGGCAATCCAGCCAACACAGCTGTGTTCTTCTTATTGTAGGCAGACCTTTGGATTTCATGGGTCTGCTCGGAACAACTTATTCCTTATACCCATAGATAATGCTCTGTATTTCAAGAGTAAAATGGCCCCTCACTTGCAGCTCCCGCTAAAGCAAGAGATGAGGGAAGTCCCACTCTTGACTAGATCGTGTGACGAAAACTAAAACTGCAGTATTGATACTGTAAAAACAAAAAATCAAAAAGAATCGTGTGTTCTACTGAAGTGGAACAGGATCATTAGGCACTGCTACCTTTCACATAGGCATTGGAGTGTTTTTGTATAAAATTATACTACTTTATCATACAAAACACTCATTGGAAACAACTTCCATTAGTATTGCTAGGCTGTTGCTAGGACAGCCATAACTAGGGATGGGCAAACTCAATTGGCTTAAATTCAAACCCACTAAGATAGTTCTGGTTTGAACATTCGACTTGTACTTGAGTCTTCACTTCATTTACCACCTGGTGAGGGGTGGGTAAGGGTGTGGGGGGCGAGGAGTGGAAAATAGCTGAATAAAAGCAAAGAATGTAGGGAACCCAGAGTAGGAAAAATGACCCTGTGAAAGGAGAGTGTAAAATGGAGTAGAGAAGGGGGAGGGATCAAATAATGCGGAGATGGGGGAGACTTTCTACTGGATATTAACTATAGGTATAAGACAAAGGGTATCCATGAGGTCAACTTAACTTTGAGGGTGGTTCTAATATAGTGCAGACTTTTATCTTGCTATTAAAAAAAAACATGATTTGAAGAGCAATCCATTTTTTGCACCCAAAACATCCCAAATTACAGGAAAAGAGTCCTTCTCTAGTTAATCGGGCAGGCCCAGCAAGCCCCAAAATAGTATGAATGCTCCCAAAACCTCAAATTCAAGAGGTTCCCCCACCTCCGAGTAAACTTTGGTCTTCCCAGAGGCTGATGTCTGGGGCTGATTGTTGTATCAGATGGGGGGTGGGGGGGCGGATAGCTTTTTTTCTAGCCAACAAGTTGAGTGAGGGCAGCAGGATGGATGAGCTTTGTTCTCTGACCTGGTACAAAATGTGGGTAGCTTCTTCCAGATCTGACCACCCAGTATTAAATGTTCTCAATGTTTCATTTTTGAATCAGAGTAAAATATTTTTACGTGGGTTATGGATCCCTTAAGCCACTGACCCTCTCAGTCAGAATGGTAAACTTAAAATAGTTCCAGATCCCTTTTCTCCATTAGCTACCAAAATCCCCTACTGGTGCCCCCCACTGAAGCAATATGGATAATCAGCTGCATCAGCACTAAAACATCTCCAGGATGTTCTCCCACGTTAGATGACATTATAAAATTCCCTTTGGTATATTTAGCTGTTCATTTGTTACTTTTTGTTTTCTGAATATTATCCCTGGCTTTCTGCAGAGAGGCAAGTAATTCTGAGTCATAGTACAGCAGTTTGTGCAGAGAGGAGGCACAAACTGTTTTCTCTTATCAAGACTTTGTTTGTTTCTTGTTTACCTAATCTAAACCAAGTCTGACTGAAAATCTAGGGCAGGCTTTCTGTGTACAGGGACATAAATCTTTGACTGTTCATTTAACCTTTAGCTAAAGACTAACACGTGTATTAATGTATTATTATTGTTGTTATTGACCGGCTTCATTATAGCTTTCATAGAATTCGCTTGCATAGGGCACCACCTGTATCCCAGAAGCCTTCAAGAGCCTTCTTGTTCAATGGAGGGGAAGAGGGAACACAGCTTTGTCCTGCCTTTTTAATCCATCCAGTTGTTACCGCATGAAAAACCCCATTATGGGAAGGAGCCCCCATGGACAGAAAATAACTAAAATGTTAACATGATCAGGAAGAGGCAAGTCCTGTATAACTGCATGGGACCCCTGCAAAGAATCTGCAACAGCAGTATGGGGTGCTGCAGGGTATAAGACTGTGCACAGGGCCGAGTAGCATGAGGGACTGTCATAGTTAATCAATGATTCTGCAGATCTACTGATTTCCCCTGAGGATGGAAAGACGTCTAGTGTCTTCATTATGGGGCTCAGAGATGAATGAGTCTAGTAATTAGGGCACTAGCCTGAAATATGGAAGGACCAGGTTTCATTCCCTTCTCCACTCCTGACTTCCTGTATTACCTTGGACAAGGTGCTGAGTCCTCGGCTACACTATGGACCGTGGAGGCCAGATAATGCCTTGGATGGCTGATAGGCGGTACCCACTCCAGGGCAACTGAGGATTCCTCCTCCCACCCTAAGTCTTTTGCAGACTCTCTGGCTGTACACTGATATGTTTGGCTCTACAGAAATACACATTTCTTTCCATCAAGGCTACTCCAAACTTAGTGACTACAGATGAGGGGAGTATTATTTTAATACAATTAGAAGTAATTCAATTTCCATCTAGAGATGTTAGTGAGGGCAATTAATTACAATCAAAACCATTAATCCATTCTGTTGACCACAAAACTACCATTTATCCCAATGGCTCCACGATAAAGCAAACCTTTGGAGCCAATTCAGTAATACAAGTAGAGAAAAATTGACCAAACTGAACATCTAATAAGACGGTTCAAGCTCCACCCAATGGTCTCTAGAAAGTTCAAATTCCAGAATAATTGAATTCAAAGTAATTTCATCCATTTGTGTGGGCTTCTGTGAAGTAGAAGATGGACAAGAGTTTTCATTTAATTCTGGCTCATCTAAAGAAATCCTAGACTTTTCCCTAGTGATCTGATTACTGTAAGTTTTCAGTATGACATTTTATAAACTGTATGTAGGGACTGTCTGCTATTGTTACTCTTCATATAACCTAATGGAAATTCTCAGTACAAATCAGCAGCTTGCTTTTACCACCATTCTAGGGACACAATTTCCACACTCAGTAAATGTGACTGGCTTGCTAAATGCCTGAAGACTGTATACTGAAACTTTCCATTTTGTGCATCTAGTCATAAAAGGTGGAGATTTCAATCGGTGTTAGTTTGCAAAGCTGCCTTACACTGATTAAATCAGTTGTGGCATGGAAATGAGGTCCTGTGTCTTCTACTGGCAGCCACAATGTTGGTTAAAAGATGGAAGAACACAGTCCCCAACATTTCTAAAAGGGGGGGACGTATCACAAATTCTATCATGGCTTCTTCTCTGGCTATTTGTAAAGTTACTGACAACTCCCATCTGTCTACACACGGCTTGCTATGTAATAAGTGAAGAGTGCAATAATAGCTGATGAAATGAGAGGGAGCAGAGGAGGCGGCAGCACTGAGCTAAGAACAGAATGATGTGCCCTTACTGTGATAAACTGATTCCATTCCATTAAATCACAAAGCTGTCTCCACTTTCTTCATCCCATCTGAGCGGCTGAAGAAAAAAACATGGAATCGCTCACTGCAGCTGTCAGGAAATGATACTAATTAGTTTAATTTGCAATAACACAAGCACTTAACTCTCCAAATAATTTAAGTTAGTAAGTCAGTTTTTATATTATGACAATGACACATTTAGGAGTCTCTGGAGCACTGATTTCTTTAACCTCTGACACTAACGTAGCACATCAAAAAAGTGTTTGTCCCCTGTTATTCTAATACCTGGTTTTGAAGGAAACTAGTTGATAAACTATGGCTCACTTAATGAGAATAAAAGCTGGCTCGTGGCTTATAATACTTTGTGAGTTAGTACTGAGGAAAAAAATCCCTTAACATTTAAAAAATCTTCTCCATGTTGCATACAGCCCCTGAGATTATTCAACCTGACAATGTGAAATCTGAATTTTCTTTTTGACATTTATGCTCTTTGCTTACTTTTTTCATTTACCTGGAGAGAGAAGCTAGATCCATCAGTTTTCATGGGCCTTCTGAATGGGTTCAACGAGTGACTCTTGTGAACTAGAACAGACCTGCTCTATTTAGGTTTCCAGTGCTGGTTTCTCTCTGTGTGTGTGGGGGGGGGGGTGGCGGGGGCTGAACTGCCTCTTCTACTTGTCTCTGATTACTTGTTTGCATGTGGAGCTCATGGTGATGTCTTACAGCTCTGTTTTGAAGCACATTTATATGGGCATTTGAGCAACCCATGTTGCACTTTTGCATGCCTATTTGCAATGCTCACCTAAAATGCAGGATTTGCTTGTGCAGTTGATTACCCCTTTTTGATAGTTTGACTCTCTTAGATAACACAGTAGTTTGGAAGTGCATCAATGTTCTCCTGTCACTGTTTCCACCTTGGAAAAAAATCAGTTTGGGAACTCAGATGTAATGATGAACCTCTGCACTCTGCAATTCCCTAGAAACAGCGGCTGCTGTGTAAGATTGAAACAACCTCATACAAATAGGCAAGGCCTTATGGACTCCTCAGCAGGCTGGGTTCGTAGCTCCTTAATGTGGAAAGCTGGAGTTCTGTAATAGCAAATCTTAGTTTGCACATGGAAGAACTAGTAATGAATTAGACATGAAGATGGATAGTATCAGCATGGCAGCCCTGGTGTGTTTAATTTGGATATGATCTTAGAGTTAGTTTACATTGATTCCACATTTTAACTTCTCAATATCTTACAGGGTGTTTAGTATTACAGTGCAGTTTTGCGCCATTAGCACTGAGGTCTGGTGAGCTAGATATGGACAATTGAGGCTTCTGGACTTGGGAGAAGTAGGGAGTAGTTTAAGCATGTGGGATAAGCACTTTGGCTGGATGTTTCTGATAAAATCAGCAACACTTCAATGTAGCATTAGCACATCATCTTTAGGCTTCAGAGTGAACAACCGATGAACATGAATGAGGTACTGAGCATCTCAGAGCTATTGTTTCAAGCTACTTGCAGGCTCAAAGGCAATATTGCATCAGCTAGCATTCTATGGGGAGAGGGAGGAATCAGCAAGGGAGCAGTTTGGGCAATAAACAACTTTTGAAGAAAATCTTAAATTCTGGAGCAGAATTTTGACCAAGAGGGGTGGGAGGTTCTAGTTGAGCACTCTGCTGTAGAAATGTAGAACACACTGGCCCCTAGAAATAGATACAATAGATAGGTTTAGAACCACATTTACCCTTTACTTTGAACATTCTGGCTTTTATTGGTTTCTTTCATACTGCTAAAAGTATATTTAAAAACCTTACTGTGTCTGCTATAGTATTATTGTACATGTGAAGAGAGTTTGTCACAATCTTTCCAAGACCTCTGCCCTTTTTAATAAATTGTTTAGAGACATGCTCTACCCAGTTTTTTGGTCCCCACTAGCAATCCAGCCAGTATCTGGAAAATCCAAGTGACAACAACAGTGGGAGTAATTTTGAAAAACATATTGCTATAATAAATAGAAAAATCCCTATGACCAGAAAAGAAAATAAACTCTTAGAACCCCTTTTGTTCTAGTTTTTCCAAACTTCATAATTCAGTTTATCAACTGTCAATACCCAAATACATGTTTTTTCTTTTCCCAAGAGCTGATTAAAGCTGTGGTCTCCTATAATTCATGGCATTGCATTGTATTTATTTCTGCTGGAATTTTCAGGCTGAATTACTGTAACTAATATGCCACTAACTCTGTGCTGCAAAAGCCCTGACCTTTTGAATCCCTCCTTTTTAGCAGAAAATTGGCATAGAAAATTTCAACACAATAAATGTTGTTAATGTTTTCCTTTATCCTGAGCCAGAAATCCATATGTGCCATCTAATTAAATTAGTTTGCCACCAGTATCAGGTTGGGTTATGGAGTTTTGAAGATGTAGCGATAGGAAAAGATGAACTTTTCTCTTTGCAGTCAACTAGAAGGAAAGGGAAAGACCAAAACCACAACCCTTTTGACCTCCCTTTAAAAATGGGATTACACAGCTTGACTGAATATATACACACACACCCCCTCATCAGTATCTCTCCTAGATCTGGAAATGTTCCATTTTTCATATCTGATTTAAGAAAATTCATAAAATGCGCTCATGGCTGACAGAATCATTATGGACTTTATCATCCAAATCATGGCACTAACCTTTTAGACCTACAGAAACTGAAGATAAATACCACATGTCAGACTCTGTATATCTTTTGCAAGCTGGATATGCACAATTTTCCTTCTGGTCTCTGGTCCCTTTTTAAGACTATTACTAATGATAAAGCCTTAGCTACTCAGTCTTGAGATATGAGATGGAGTCCTATGATGTATCTAAAACAAGAGCCTCTCCACTAACAATGCTTTGTGACATCTTAAATTACCACCTGGACTGGGCCTTATGTACAGCGGGGGTGGATTTTTCTGCACTCTGAATGACATACTTTGTACAAGTGTGTTGTTGTGCTGTAGCCACAGAGCTTTTTTGGTGGTGGTGAGATACGAGCCAACCCACAAAGCAAAAGATGGAGATAACCCAATAATCCTCTGCAGGTGCATGGAATTATATGGCTGCTGCTGAGCAATGGAATTTCGCTCTGCATGTGAAAGGAGAACCTACCACGGAACCTGGGTGGGCAGCAATTCTAGTGCATTAGAGGGACTTCATTGGATGGGACCAAAATGATGATGTCCTGTTAATCTGCTACATCACTGGTTACAGACCCTGTCCCAAACTGGGGCACTCATCCCATCTTCTTGGAACCTCTTCCCAGTTAGCAATATGGGGAGGGCAGTTTGGCTGTAACCCAATTACAGCCCTCTGGTAATTGGTAATCTAGTAGCCCAGTACTAGATACATATAATACTGCAAAAGTGATGAAGAGTCCTGCGGCACCTTATAGAGTAACAGATGTATTGGAGCATAAGCTTTCGTGGCCAAAGACCCACTTCGTCAGATACATGTAGTGGAAATTCCAGAGGCAGGTATAAATATAGAGGCATAAGAAAAGAGTACCAATCAAGAGTAAGGCTAGAGATAACTAAGTCAATTCAGTTAGGGAGGATGAGGCCCACTTCTAGCAGCTGATGTGGAGGTGTGAACACCAAGAGAGGAGGAACTGCTTTTGTAGTTAGCTAGCCATTCACGGTCTTTGTTTAATCCTAAATTGATGGTGTCAAATTTGCAGATGAACTGTAGCACAGCAATTTCTCTTTGAAGTCTGTTCTTGAAGTTTTTTTGTTGCAGGATGGCTACCTTTAGATCTGCTATTGTGTGTCCAAGGAGATTGAAGTGTTCTCCTACAGGTTTCTGTATATTACCATTCCTGATATCTGATTTGTGTCTGTTTATTCTTTTACATATGGACTGTCTAGTCTGGCTGATGTATATAGCAGAGGGGCATTGCTGGCACATGATGGCGTATATTACATTGGTAGATGTGCAAGTGAATGAACCCGTGATGGTGTGGCTGATCTGGTTTGGTCCTGTGATGGTGTCGCTGGTGTAGATATGTGGGCAGAGTTGGCACCAAGGTTTGCAGTTAGTGCTTGGAAATATAATCAGTTCAACCTCTTGATCTCACTACGCTGGATTACCTGACAGCAAACCTAGACAAATTCTTGTACTTACAAATTCCATTTTGTCCAAGAGTGAACAAAACAAAAAATCCCCCAGAAGAAAAGTTCAAAGTTGTTTAGATTCTTGGTTACCATCATAAATATTTTTTAAATGTGGGACTAACAAAATATGTTGCATAATCTAAAGGCATTAGCTATTAAGCAACTGCTATTATTAAAGCCAGATTTTAGTTATACAGCAAAACTAGAAATGGAATTTTTAATGAAGTCTGCTGTCTGACACAGCAGCACAGTTAAACAAATATTCATTCTGTGTCTCTGCTGTGCCACCTTTTAAATAGGTTGTTAACTTGGTGCTGTTCTAACACCATCATGGAAAGTATCTTCTCCTAAAGTGCATAATTACCTTGCATCACTCTTCAATCTCCTCTGATTTCTGAGCTTGTTTAATAATGATGAACAGATGAGCAGAAATTAAAAATAAAGAACTCCTACCAATTCAGTGCTTTGAACATAATGTACCTAAAATGATTGTTTGATTGCCAGTGGCCACTACTTTCAGGTTGTCTATTTTCTATTGCTACACACAATGTTATACTATTCTGTAGAAACTGAAAGAGGCTACCATCTGTATTCCTATCTAAAACAGGGCTCAAGACTGAGATATGTCATGGCATTTGGATTCAGGAGTGTCTAATGAACAAAAATGAAATGCTGAATGAATGAATGAATCAGAATCTGGTCATCTCAAAGTTTTCCCCCTTACAGAGAGAGAGGTTTGAGTAGCAATCTCTCATGTGAGCATAGATCAGGGTGTCAATGGTACAGTACGTCCTCACTTTCCTTCAGTTTGTCATCTCCTCTCCAAATGGACGGGGCTTGCAGATGGACAGCAGACATGATTAGAAGTGTAACGGTGGATAGGATAGGAAGTCTTGTATGGAAAGAGGAAGAGTTAAAGGAGGTAGCATATCCAGGTGCATAAAACAATAAATGGTACACACAAATCACTCCAGTTTATCTTACTCCCAGAAAGTGCCTCTCTCATCTTGTGGAATCTCACAGCAGCTGTGATCAAGTGGGGTTTTTGAGCCACAGCCTCCTGGCTGAAATGGGCAGGAGCTGGTCTTCGGGGTGCTTTTCAGTAAGGGATCCTGGACTCTTGTGCCTGCTCCCTGTCATTCTTACAGAGCTCAGATGAACTGACCCGAGGGGCTTGCTATAAAATGTCTCTGGTTTTCCAATCTCTCCCTGAGGCAGGCTGAATGTGTGAATTGAAAGGAGAAGATCTTATATGTAATGGGTGGGGAGAGTCTCTTCTTGGAGAGATCCCATTAACTTGTTGTATATATTTAGAAAAACATACACATGTGATGTCTAGTTAGGGGCCTTTTAAAAACTGAAATGCAAAATGGTGACAATTGAAAGGCAGCAAATTAACCATGTGATAGTGAGCACCATCAACAGCAGAATGATATTGACAAATGGGAGGGAATTGAAAGAAGAAACATTAAAATAGAGTAGCAGCTGAAAGAGTTGAGCGTGGAAGGGTTGAGCATCTTTTTTAATGAAGAAAATCTTTTAAAAAAAAAAACCAACAACAAAACCTTAAGGCCAAAGTACTCTTACCTTTCCCAGCCATGATGGGTGGGGGCCAGGGACTTTGGGGGAAGAACCATCCATATGTTCTTCATGTTATCCTGTTGGGTGAATAAGCTTCCCTGTCTAGTGGAAAAGGGCAAAGGGTCTGTTCAAAAACCTGAAAGGTCATCAGGGATCCATACAGAGGCCCTAGTCATCCACATCAGCTCTGGTCCATGATTACTCCCTGGCTCACTGTTATAACTGTATGAAGGCCCAAGTTTTCAAAAAGGATCCCTAACTCTGGGGTGGCCATTGTTTCCATGCTCAGCATAAGATGCTTTGGACCAGTCAATGGGAGCTGTGGGTGCTCAGCACCTTTGAAAAGCAGAACACCTCAAAAGTAGCTTTCACCTTAAATTCACTCATCTGTAAAACGGGAATGGTAATAAACACTTGTCAGACAGGGCAGCTGTAATAGTTTGACAGTTAGGCTATGTTTACACTGCATGGAAGATTGATGTTGCCATGGTCAATCTTCCAGGGTTCGATTTAGTGGATCTAGTGAAGACCTGTTAAATCAAACTCAGAGGGCACCCCTGTTAGCACTGGTAGTCCTGCTCCTCAGGAGTAGTAAGAGAAGGTAAAGGGAGCATTTGCTCATATTGACCTCATGCTGTGTGGATGGTGTAGAAACTCAATTTAAGATACCTCAACTCCAGCTACGTAATTAACATAGCTGGAGTTCTGTATCTTAATTTGATCTTCTGCCTTAGTGTTGGTGAGAGGAGAAATGCATATTAAAAAATCACCTGAAGGCACACACATCTCCTCGTTAAGGGATCTAACAGCCTCCCCACTGCCAGCTGAAGTGAATAATCTCTTGGAAGACTTCTGTTAACAATTGCAACAGGGTGCAGATCCCAACGCAAGCAGCCTCCTCAGGGTGTTCTGGGAAAGACTTAGCAGTTCTCAAACTTCATTGCACTGCAACTGCCTTCTGGCAACAACACCCTGTGTGGGAGGACCGAAGCCTGAGCATACCCAAATCTCACTGCCCCAGGTGGGGGAAGGCAAAGCCAAACCCACCACCTTGGGGTGGGGAGCCAAAGCTGAAACCCCAGGGTTTAGCCCAGTGAGGGGCCTGTAACTTGAGCCTTGTCACCCAGGGCTGAAATTGAAACCTAAGCCCCACCACTTAGGGCTGAAGCCTCTGGGCTTCAGCATGAGCCCTGGGCCCCAGCCAGTCTAATGCCAGCCCTGCTGATCCCATTAAAACAGGGGCCTGACCCACTTTGGCATCCTGACCCACAGTTTGAGAACTGCTGGTAGAGACACCCTCATCACTATGCACTGAGGCAAAACTGGCCACCTAAGTTTGTGATGAAAGGTCTTGCTAATCTAAGGACCACAGCAAGAGCTGTGCTAGAACATGCAGTCTTCAGCAGCAAAACCATAGATCTCTACCCCTGATGCTGAAGCTCTATGTAAATTTATCCTCTGATGCCCTGAGACGGGGTATGCCAACCCCGCACCAGCAGGGGAGGGGTTAACCAGGCTTGCTGGGCTGAGAAGGCCCCTTCCCGAAGCCCTGCTGGGCATGCACCAGCTACAGGTTCAGTATAAAGGCTGGTGGAGCAGCTCAGTCAGGGCTGACCACTGAAGGGGAAGGAGCTCCTGCTAGAGCTGAGGAGCAACAACCCCCACGGGATCAGCTGGAGTCACAGCCACCGCCGCCAGAGCTGCCGTGCCAGCTGGAGCCACAGCCCCTGCAGCTGCCCCCACAGCAGCTGCGGCGCCACCCGCCACTGCACCAGTTACAGCCATCCCAGCCACCGATGCATTCGCCAGCCCAGGTGGGGACAGGGCCAGCCAGTAGGTGGGGGTGGAAAGCAGCCCGGGGCAGGAGATGCCCCCCAAACACACCAAGCTCTCTGGATTAACTCCCAGCCAAGCCAGTGGTGGGAACCACCTGCCACTGATAGGGCCCTGGGCTGGAGCCCGGTGGAAAGGGAGGGCCTGGGCCCCCCAGCCCCCTACCCTGATACCCCTGAGAGGGGAGCCATTTGGATGCAATATTGACTCACCCATGAGGCCATATTTACCCCCCAGGCAGGGGCAGTACGGACTCAGCCGCTAGGACATGCTTACCCCCAGCCAGGGGGCAGCACAGACTCGGCATGAGGCCATATTCTCTCTCTCTCTCTCGCACACCACACACCACACACACACACACACACACACGGGCAGTACAGACTCGGCTGCTAGGCCACTGTTATCCTCAGAATGGGGGCGATACAGACTCGGCCGCTGGGCCAATTTCCCCTCCCAAAGGGATGCGGGGCGCGCAACCCCATGACATTCACCTAGATGGAAGGTTATAGCCTCAACCTCTTCTGTACCATATTACAAAAACAACAATTTGGGAACATCACCTCCCACTAAATAGACCCTAGACTTCTGGGAAATGCATAATTTCCCTAAACTATTTGAGAAGGAGCATACAGTCTTCCCAGTTTGTTGTATATAAACACAGAACCTGGGTATTTCACATGACCAACCTAGCAATTCTTCTGCAACTAACTGCCTTATACTGGACTATATTTTTAATTATATCCATTTCTTAACATTCTAAACTCAAAATCTTGCTACTGTTGAATGGGAGCTGCAAGGCTTTGTGGCTAGAGACACTTGAATAAACAAAGCATTGTGGACCCACGACCCAAAGTTGAAAACAGGTGACCTAAGAGAATTTCAAAACATACACACCCATACCAATGTTTCCTCTAATTTTTTCCATTCATGTGCAGAATATTTTTGTATGTGCACTGAGGCACATGTGGATGTGCACCACCAATAGAAAAACATGCTGCTGGCTATGGGTGGCAGTGGGCACTTTGTTAATCACCTGGGGAGCATTTAAATCTTTCTTGGATGGCTGCCCAATCACACAGCTAACCAGGTACATTAACACGCCTTTCACAGACAGAAAGCATTTGAGATGTTTTTAAGGCCCCGGTTTTTGGTGTCTCTATATCTACATCAATCCTTCTTAGAAATTACCCCACTGATTTTTGTTGCATGATCAATTTAAAGAGCAGCAAAATGTCTGAGCTCTAAAAACCAGATTTATAATTGTCAATGACACTGCTATTCAGTATATCATCGCTAGTGGGCAAGGGCCCCATTCTAGTTGAGATGAAAAGATAAATTAGCTTCTTTGTGCATGATGTCATTTCTGGACTGAACATGTTAATGCCTGGTAATTAACTCTGAGGCTATGTCTACACTACAACAATCTATCAGAAAAAGGTACGCAAATTGTGCTCCGCAATTTGTGTACCTTTTGCCGATATTTTTTTCGGAAGAGGCTTTTCTGAAATTTGGCCCATCTACACTGGGCCAAATTTCAGAAAAGCCTCCTCTTTTGGAAGAGCCCTTCTTCTTCGTGGGAGGAGGAAGACAGGGCTTCCAAAAGAGCACGTCTGCTCTTCCGCCAAAAAAAAGCAGAAGAGCAGATGTTTTCCCTTGGATGCAGCAGAGTTTTTCCGGGTATCCTGGAAAATCCCCATAGTGTAGACATAGCCTGATTCAGAAGTAGTGTGCTAGAAGACACCATATGACACTAAGGGTGTGTCTGCACCGCACCATAGCTCGAAATAAGGTATGCATTTTGAGCTACACAAATTGAATATCTTATTTCGATCTAATTTTGAAATAGCACTGTCTACAGAGCACCAAATTTCAGAATAACATGCTATTCTAAAATATCCCATACTCCTCGTGGAATGAGGTTTACAGAGATGTCAGAATAGCGAGCCTGTTATATTTCAAAATAACAGGCTTGCTGTGAAGACGTGGGGTAGCTATTTCGGAATACTCCGGTATCCCAAAATAGTGTTGCAATGTAGATATAGCCTCAGTGAAATATAGGAATATTTCCAAAATAGGTTATGGCTTTTAATAGATTGAATATTTGATTGTGTCTATTAAATGTAAACCCTAGGCTGGATTTGTATTAAGTTTACTTAGCCCAAGGATTATAACCACAACTAAGTTAATTCTTGTTGACTCAATACAGCGTTTAAAAATAGCTCTTACCAAACCAAAAGGGAGCATTACCTTCTTCAGGATGTTTCTTCTTATTAACATTTTACAGCTGATCATTCCCTTGTTATGCTGTTTTCCACCACCCCTCCAGTATATGCAATATATTGTAGCTCTGAAGGATCCAAAGGTGCTTCTTAAACTATGGGCTTCAATCTCTGTCATGATCCATCCATTTCTTTATCTGTGAAGGAGTCCTCTTGTAGTAGTCGGCGAGGCCAGCTGTAGATCTGTTTTGCGCTGTTTCTGTGGTACAAAGAAGCTTTCAAGTAAGAGAGGGTCTGGCTCTAGAAACCATGATTTCTTGGTTCTACAGAGCACTGAGGCAACACCTCTTTGCCTGAAGAAGAAGTCATCTTCTCTATCCCACTCAAAAATAATGTCACATAAATCCCACTCGAGTGAGTGGCATTTGTGTGCATGTATACAGATGGGAGAACCAACATGGATAAGAAACAATTAATAGAGGGTTGGAAAGGACATCTGCTTCTATGACTTTCTAAATCTGATTATCTCTGTACTTTCTTCAGCGAGTGGTGTCCCTGTGGGTGCTCCACTCAGGTCTCAGTGTGTCCTCATGCCTCCAATTGGAAAGTTTTGGTGAGCAGTGCCCCTCGTGCTGCACCTGCACACCCAGCATCTCGCGCTCCTGCCATTCGTCGAGTGTGCACACAGCGCAAGCCGTCAGTTCCTTTTCTACCATCCTTGGCTGAAGATTGAGTCAGAGCAGTGTTCTTCTTCCTGACAGAATAACAATGTCAAGAATTATTTAAGCGGGTAGCTCAATCACAAGACGTTACACTCCAAGAGGTGCAAGACAAACAATACAAATTACTGACAATACTACAACCCACAGCATCCTTGAAGATAGCTCTCCCCATCAATGAAGCTATCCTGAAACCATCAGACATGCTGTGACAAAACCCAGCCTCTATTTCCCCCACAAACTACCGGGCAGATAGAAAATATTTTGTCCCCACAAAAGATATGGACTTCCTCTTCGCACATCCCCAGCCAAACTCACTGGTTGTAGACTCAGTTAATCACAAGGTTAAGAACCCACAATTTAAGTCTATGCCCCGTGACAAAGAGCATAAGCGGCTAGACACCTTCAGCCACAAAGTGTACTCTTCTGCCACCCTCCAATTCAGGATATCAAATTATACAGCCCTCCTGGCCAACTACAATCATGCCAACTATGCTAAACTACAGGACCTGTTTTTCCAAAAAAAACCTCTGCAGTGTAGATATACCTGGAGAGAAAAAACAAGGTGGTATTTCCTTATATATTAAAAATGCATAACTTGGACTAAGGTTGAGATGGAAATAAGAGACAGACTTGTTGAGAGGGATAAGGATAAAAGGAATACAAAAAAAAGTGATGTCATGGTAAGGGCCTATTACAAACTACCTACCCAGGAAGAAGAGGTGAATGAGGCTTTTTAAACAACTAACACAATTATCCAAAGCACAGGGCTTGGTGGTGATGGGGGACTTCAACGAGTCAGACATCTGTTTTGGAAATAACACAGCAGGGCACAGTTTATCTAACAAGTTCTTGGAATGTATTGCAGACAATTCTTTATTCCAGAAGGTGGAGAAAGCTTGTAGGGGGGAGGCTGCTCTAGATTTGATTTTGACAAATAGGGAGCAACTGGTTGAGAATTTGAAAGTGAAAGGCAGCTTGGGCGCAAGTGATCATGACATGATAGAGTTCATGATTCTAAGGAACACTTGGAGGGAGAATAGCAATATAAAGACAATGGATTTCAAGAATGCAGACTTAACCAACTCAGGGAGTTGGGAGGTAAGCTCCATGGGAAGCAAGTCTAAGAAGGATAAACAATTGAAGACAGTTGGCAGTTTTTCAGAGACTAAAAGGTATTAGGGGGCAGTGCCCCCTACTCACTACACTCAGCAACCCCCGCGTCTCTGGAGGTAGGCAGGCCTGGCTCTCCCCATGGCTGTCAGGGAGGGCCAGGGCCGTGCCAGCCCCAGCCTCTCGTCATCCCCGCCCCCGCCAAGCCTCGTGGCCCCAGGCCCCCCCTTCTCCAGTCGCAGCCCCAGTCTTTCGGCCCCCCTTTGGTTGCCAGGGGGCTGAGCCAGGGGGCAGAGAGGGTGGTGGTAGCGGCTCCTTGCTGCGCTCCAAGGCCCCAACACTCCAGGACCTAGCGGGGAACTGCCGTCTCCGCCTGGCCCACGCTCAGGCTGCCTCCTGCCTGGCACTCCAGCCTCGAACCTCCCCTCTCCCCCAGCACCAGCACCAGCTTCCTGCAGGGAAGGGGGAAGAGGAGGAAACCCCGAGGCTCTGCACTGGATTTGGCTTGCAGGGAAGGGCACACGCTGCTGTCAGGAGGGGAGAACCGGGGGGGGGGTGCGAAACGGGGGAGAGCCAGGGCCTGGAGCTCTGTGGCCCAGAGCCCACCCCCATCCTTCCATCCCTACCCCCACCTCCATCCCCTGTCTCCATTTCTACACTCAC
The DNA here is from genome assembly GCA_032595735.1 of Pelochelys cantorii. Lineage (NCBI taxonomy): Eukaryota > Metazoa > Chordata > Testudines > Trionychidae > Pelochelys > Pelochelys cantorii. Next base: position 62,664,779 of record CM064332.1, on the reverse strand, counting down.
CAACCTTCCTAACCCCTCCCTCTTCCCCACCCTTCCCATCCTCCATTCCTACACCCATCCATCCACCCTTCCCCCTCCGCACTGCCCATCCCCCTGCCTCCATTCCTATATCCCCTCACCCCCACCACCCTCTGTTACTGCACCACCCATCCCCACATGCATCCTATCCTCCTTCCTCCTTCCCCATGCACACCCTGCCCCCCTCACACAAACAGGCAACCTAACTAGCAAGGAAACAGCACCAGCAGGTTGGCAGCTGCTCTGAACACTGCTGGGCTGCACCTTTGTGACGTCTCAGGGGACGGTGTGTGGGGGGGAATTAGCCCCCCAACTTGAGCCACACGGAATCTGTTGGCGGTGTGAGGCGGCGTGGGGAAGGGGGTTAACCGCTGGCCTATGTGGTGTGATGTCCAGGGGGGGCAAAGGCCCAACGAGGGATGTGTAGTGCGGGGAGGAGACTAGACAGGAAGTATGGCAAGAGAGCACTCTGGCTTAACCAGGAGATCTTGAATGATCTAAGAGTCAAAAATGGTCCCACAAAAATTGGAAACTAGGTCAAATTGCAGAGGATGAATAAACAAATAACACAAATATGTAGAGGCAAAATTAGAAAGGCCAAGGTACAAAACAAGATCAAACTAAATAGAGACATAAAGAATAACAAGAAAATATTCTACATTAGAAGCAAGAGGAAGACCAAGGACAGAATAGGCCCATTACTCTATGAAGAGGGAAAACAGTAACAGAAAATGTGGAAATGGCAGAGATGCATAATGACTTGTTTTGGTTTTCTGCAAGAAGTGACGATTGGATACTTAACATAGTGAATGCCAGTGAAAATGGGGTAGAATCAGAAGCTAAAATAGGGAAAGAACAAGTTCAAAATTACTTAGACGAGTTAGATGTCTTCAAGTTACCAGAGCCTGATTAAATGCATCCTGGAATACTCAAGAAGCTCACTGAAGAGACATCTGAGCCATTATCTTTGAAAAGTCATGGACTATGGGAGAGATTCCAGAAGACTGGAAAAGGGCAAATGTAGCGCCTATCTATAAAAAAACAACAGTGAATCATGAACAAGTCAGCTTAGCTTCTGTGCCAGGAAAAATAGTGGAGCAAATAATTACAGAATCCATTTGCAAACATCTAGAAGATAATAAGGTGATAAGTATTAGTCAGCATGGATTTGTCAAGAACAAATTGTGTACAACCAACCTGACAGCTTTCTTTGACAGGGTAACAAAGCTTGTGGATGGGGGAAAGTGGTAGATGTGGTATATTTAGACATTAGTAATGCTTACAAGTTACGTCTACATTGCAGGCTCCTTGCACAAGAACAGCCGTTCTTGCACAAAAACTTGCAGAGCATCTACATTGCACGTGTTCTTGTGCAAGTAAATTTACAGTAAAGCATCAGAACAGAGGGCTTCTTGCACAAGAGTTATTACTCTCCCCATGGGGAATAAGCCCTCTTGCACAAGTGTGGACAGGCAACAGGGGTTTCTTGCGCAAGAAACCCTTATGGCTAAAATGGCCATCAGAGCTTTCTTGTGCAAGAGAGCGTCCACACTGCCATGGAGGTTCTTGCGCAAAAGCACATCTCTTGCGCAAAAGCACATGGCAGTGTCGACGCACTCTTGCGCAAAACCTTTTGTGCAAGAACTCTTGCGCAAGAAGCCTGCAGTGTAGACGTAGCCACGGGGATTTTATTTTTATCACTGTGCCTTTTAATTTCTGTTTAACTAACCTCCTCATTTTTGTGTAATTCCCCTTTCTGAAATTAAATGCCACAGTATTAGGCTGCAAAGGTATTTTTCCCACCACAGGGATGTTAAAAGTTATTGCATTATGGTCACTAATTCCAAGCGGTCCAGTTATATTTACCTCTTGGACCAGATCCTGAACTCCACTTAGGATTAAATCAAGAATTGCCTCTCCCCTTGTGGGTTCCACAACCAGCTGCTCCAAGAAGCAGTCATTTAAGAAATTTTATCTCTGCATCCCATCCTGAGGTGACATGTACCCAGTCAATATGGGGATAGTTGAAATCCACCATAATTATTGAGTTTTTTATTTTGATGGCTCCCTTAGCATTCTGTGATGCCTATTATATCAATATCCTCCTTTAATATGAGGCACTCTAATTCACCCATCTTATTATTTAGACTTCTAGCATTTGTATATAAGTACATTAAAAATTTATCACTATTTATCTGTCTGCCATTTCCTGATGTGTTAGACTCTTTTTCATTTGATTGTGTCTCATCTGATCTGACCTATACTTTATCATCTTCCATCATCTCCTCCTGACTAGAACATAGAGAATCTCTATTAATAGACCCTGCCCTAAGAGATCTCTCTGTCCGATCCATGTGCTCTTCACCTGTTGGCTTTCCCCCAGCCCTTACTTTAAAAACTGCTCTACAACCTTTTTAATGTTTGGTTCCATTTTGGTTTAGGTGGAGCCCATCCTTCCTGTATAGGCTCCCCCTAACCCAAAAGTTTCCCCAGTTCCTAATAAATCTAAACCCCTCCTCTCTAAACCATTGTCTCATCCATGCATTGAGACTCTGAAGCTCTGCCTGCCTACCTGGCCCTGCATGTGGAACTGGAAGCATTTCAGAGAATGCCACCATAGAGGTCCTGGATTTCAATCTCTTTCCTAGCAGCCTAAATTTGGCCTCTAGAACCTCTCTCCTACCCTTCCCTATGTCATTGGTACCTACATGTACACAATCACCGGCTCCTCCCCAGCATGACACATAAGTCTATCTAGATGTCTCGAGAGATCCACAACCTTAGCAGCAGGCAGGCAAGACACCATATGATTCTCCCAGTCATCACAAACCGAGCTGACTATGTTTCTAATTATCGAATCCCCCATTACTAACACCCTGCCTTATCCTAATGACTGTAGTTCCCTCCCCCGGAGAAGTATCCTCAGTGCAAGAGGATACCACAATATCATCTGAAAGAAGGGTCCCAACTATGCGATGGTTTCCCTCTGCTTCAGTTGACTGTTCTCCTTCCCTGAGTCTTTCACCCTCCTCAACAGCACAGGGGCTATCTGACTGGAGGTGGGACTGTTTCCCTGAAAACTTTCTGCTTCCCTTTGCATCCCTAATTCAACCACCCTGGCCTCCAAAGCCTGTACACGGTCTCTGAGGGCTAGGAGCTCCTTGCATTGAATGCACACATATGCCACCCATCAATAGGGCAGGTGCAATAAACAGTATAGCTCCCACTCTGCTGGTGGGCTTCTGCCTGCATTCTCTCCTACAGAGAATTAGATTGAGAGGTTTTTATTTAAATCAGGTAGCTTTGGTTTTAGTTTAGTTTAAAAGTGTTAAAGAATGTCAAGTGTACCTAGCCCCCTTCCAAGTCTCCCACTAAACTCCCTCACGAACTCTCTGTGAGCTGCCCCTGTTCGCAAACTCCCTGGTCACTTACACTGGTCTACAATTTTTTAGAAGTCATCTGCTTCAGAGATAAAATGTGCTATTTATTATGTATTTTGATGTGCTGAATTCAAATATGACAATTAAAACAACTGATTGGCTACTGTTTCCAAGATATTTAAGTTTTTACATTTTACATCTATGTATATTGTGTAGATAGTAGAGTTTTAATCATAAATTGTAAACCTAGGTCTTTTCAGGTGTTTATGGTTGCTTTACATGATAATATTTCACCTGTCCTGTTTATGTAACACTTTAAAAATCAGCAAAAGGGTTATATAAATAAAATTTATTATGAAACAAAAGGCAAAAAACTATTATGTACATAGTTTAGTCCTATTCAGTGTCTAGTCGGCGCTTCTTGGCTTGTCTCTTGTATTCATTAAATGGAGCATCTCTTGTCACTGTCCAGCAATAGTCTGCAAGCATTGATGGGCTCCATTTGCCCTGATAGCGTTTCTCCATTGTTGCAATGTCTTGGTGAAATCGCTTGCTGTGCTCGTCGCTCACTGCTCCGCAGTTCGGTGGAAAAAATCTAGATGAGAGTGCAAAAAATGTATCTTTAGTGACATGTTGCAACCAAGGCTTTTGTATGCCTTTAGGAGGTTTTCCACCAACAACCTGTAGTTGTCTGCCTTGTTGTTTCCGAGAAAATTTATTGCCACTAACTGGAAGGCTTTCCATGCCGTCTTTTCCTTGTCACGCAGTGCATGGTCAAATGCATCATCTCGAAGAAGTTCATGAATCTGAGGACCAACAAAGACACCTTCCTTTATCTTAGCTTCACTTAACCTTGGAAATTTTCCACGGAGGTACTTGAAAGCTGCTTGTGTTTTGTCCATGGCCTTGACAAAGTTCTTCATCAGACCCAGCTTGATGTGTAAGGGTGGTAACAAAATCTTCCTTGATTCAACAAGTGGTAGATGCTGAACACTTTTCCTCCCAGGCTTCAAAGACTGTCGGAGTGGCCAATCTATCTTAATGTAGTGGGAATCTCTTGCACAACTATCCCATTCGCAGAGAAAACAGCAGTACTTTGTGTATCCAGTCTGCAGACCAAGCAAGAGAGCAACAACCTTCAAATCGCCACAAAGCTGCCACTGATGTTGGTCATAGTTTATGCACCTCAAAAGTTGTTTCATGTTGTCATAGGTTTCCTTCATATGGACTGCATGACCAACTGGAATTGATGGCAAAACATTGCCATTATGCAGCAAAACAGCTTTAAGACTCATCTTCGATGAATCAATGAACAGTCTCCACTCATCTGGATCGTGAACGATGTTGAGGGCTGCCATCACACCATCGATGTTGTTGCCGGCTACAAGATCACCTTCCATGAAGAAGAATGGGACAAGATCCTTTTGACGGTCACGGAACATGGAAACCCTAACATCACCTGCCAGGAGATTCCACTGCTGTAGTCTGGAGCCCAACAGCTCTGCCTTACTCTTGGGTAGTTCCAAATCCCTGACAAGGTCATTCAGTTCACCTTGTGTTATGAGGTGTGGTTCAGAGGAGGAGGATGGGAGAAAATGTGGGTCCTGTGACATTGATGGTTCAGGACCAGAAGTTTCATCCTCTTCCTCTTCCTCGTCTGACTCAAGTGAGAATGATTCTGGTGCATCAGGAACCGGCAGTCCTTCTCCGTGGGGTACTGGGCGTATAGCTGATGGACTGTTTGGATAATGCACAGTCCACTTTTTCTTCTTTGACACACCTTTCCCAACTGGAGGCACCATGCAGAAGTAACAATTGCTGGTATGATCTGTTGGCTCTCTCCAAATCATTGGTACTGCAAAAGGCATAGATTTCCTTTTCCTGTTCAACCACTGGCGAAGATTTGTTGCGCAAGTGTTGCAGCACATGTGTGGGGCCCACCTCTTGTCCTGATCTCCAATTTTGCAGCCAAAATAAAGGTGATAGGCTTTCTTAACCATAGTGGTTATACTGCGCTTTTGTGATGCAAAAGTCACTTCACCACAAACATAGCGGAAGTTATCTGCACTGTTCACACCAGTACAAGGCATCTCTGCTCACTTTGGCTAAACAGAAATGTGTCCCTTTGCAAAATCAAACACTGACAAATAAGAGAGCACGACACTGTATGATTTCTAGAGCTGATATAGGGCAATTTGTTCAGCAGAGTGATGTGAGGTTCGTTATGATTGCATCATCCATGACTTCTAGGAATAACATGATGCAATTCATATCATGTATGACGCAATACCAGCTTCAGATTGCATCATTCATTGTTTTGCCTAAAAAACAAGTACTGTCCAAACCCAGTCATAGATTTATTCATAGATCCAGTCAAAGCTGTATTTTAGTCATTTCTGGTTTAAATTGAGATCCCTTCCCTTTATAACTCACTTACCCTCCGCCATTCCCAAGTCAAGGGTCGTATAAACTGACCCAATAGCATATCTTGAAAACTAGAGCCAATCAACAATTTTAAGATCATTTTCGTTCTCAGTGACCCAGAATTAGTAAAGTTTGACTTCATTTATTTCAGAAGCATTTTGGCTGTAGAGCAGTGTTACTAGCGAGCTTGATATAGCCCTGGCCTTCCTGATAGCTCCGCCCCCTGGCTAAGGCATGACCAATGAACAGAGGGTTCTAGATTTCAAACCCTTGTTAAGAAGCTCAACTGCCCAGGGGAGGCTGGCAGTTGGAAGCTATGATATATATATCGATATATTCAGTGCTTTTTTTTGTAAGACAAAAGGTGCCAGTACTCCAGGGGGAAAGATGTTGAGCAAAAAACAAAATACCATAGCGGCCCCTTTAAGAGTCACATGTCCCAAGCGGACTTCTGCCGGGAGCCCAGACACCCCAGGAAAAGAGGCGCCAGTACGCCTGAGGGGAATGCATTTCATTTAAGTTATGCAGGGAAAAATAGGTGCCGGTACACTGTCCCGGGGTGTACCATCACAAAAAAAGCACTGGATATATATATGGACTATTTATCTTTAATATATAGCTATATACTCCACTTAGGAAGGAACAATCAGTTGCACACATATAGAATGGGAAATGACCGTCCAGGAAGGAGTACTGCAGAAAGGGATCTGGGGCTACGGCTAGACTGACGCTTTTTTTCGTACCTTTTTTCAATTGTTTTTTCAGAAGAGGCTTTTCCGAAATTTGGCCCGTCTATACGGGGCCAAATTTTGGAAAAACATTCTCTTTCAGAAGAGCCCTTATTCCTCATAAAATGAGGAATACAGGGCTTCTGAAAGAGCACATCTGTTCTTTCGCAAAAAAAGTTGGAAGAGCCGACACATTCCCTGGACGTGGCAGAGTTTTTCTGGGATACCTCTGGTATCCCGGAAAAACTCCATAGTAGCCTGGGGGTCATAATAGACCACAAGCTAAATATGAGTCAACAATGTCACACAATTGCAAAAAAGAGAAGGGGTGGACGAGGCCAGGCAGCTGGTGCAGAGCCCACTTCTGCAAGCTTCATACCCTTAGAGTTCCACTCCACAGCTGGAATTTTCTGCTGGCACTTAACATTCAGAACCTAGCCCATTCTCTAGATTTGTCAGGAAATTCATTATCATTGTTTTCTAGCGAAATCTCAGATTCCCCCTTCCTGCTTGCAAGTTAAATAATCCTGTATACCACAGATCTGAAATGATATCTTCATTCTAATCTTCTTCCAACTCATTTCTGTGGCTGCATACATGGGCAAGTTCCTCCTTTTTATCCCACCATTGAGTTATAGCAACTGACTTAAGTCTGTTGGGTGAGATCATCTGAATTTTCTCCACTAGCAACCAAGTCTCTGTTGTGGTCCCACTAAAGCCAGAGGTCCTCGAGATTGAGGGGGAGGGGCGAGATAGGAGTGTGGTGAATGGTTCATGGATTTGTGTGAAATTAGAAATTAAAGACACTTATGGTTTCACTTTCCTAGAGGTAAGGAGACTTCCACTTTTCATATGAAACCGTTTAAGCTGACATCGCTCTTTAAATACACAACCAACAAGAAACCTAAACAGTTTCAACAAATGAAGTTCTCACAAAGAATGCCTGCCTGCCAAAACACCACAATAAGCTGAAACCATGTTTTTTTAATCAGAAATACCCCAAACAGCATGCAATTGCCTTATTTTTGTACAATGCTTATTACTTGTACACAGTCAGTAAACCAACAAAAAATCCAAATTCCTGACAATCATTTTGAATAATTAATTATAGCCACCTGTTTAAACTGAAAGTCTCTACACCCTAAGGCAGCAGGATCTGCAAAAGAACAATGCACCATAAACAATAGAGCCTATGCTCAGTTAGGATGAAACTGCATGAAAGGGAACCAAGCAAATGCAGGTGAGTGCTTGTCCTGCTGCAGATAAATGATAATGAATGATTCAGCCAGGACAACTCTAACATGGTTTGTTGTGGATGGAGTCTCATTTATTCGCCCTTTGGGCTGCCCCTGCATTGCAAAATTCTCCAAGTCCATCAGAGCATCAAAACTTTGCATGTCTTATTTCTTCTTCAACCTAAAATTGCATGAATACCAGTCTTGGCTCTTAACCTGTCTCCTAGGACAGGTGCTGGAATGTATCCACAGCTGGACTGAATTCAGGTTACCATATTCTTTGGGGAGCAAGGTCAAGTTTCTCATATTAGCCTCATCTTTGATTTGAGTCTGACTGGTATACAGTGAGGATCGTAATTAATTTTAATTTCAATTCTATTATCTCTTTATTTGTGGTTTCAGCAGCTTATGCTCAGGAGGTGAGAAGAAATACAACAAACATGAGAGACACACAACTGGCTGGCAGAGTTTGCCCGAAGTCTATTCTCCCATACCCATTGGTAGGTATCAACTTTGTCCACAGAGAAAGGGTTAAATGGTTCTGCTGATGTGTGCTCTAGCATGAGTACATCAGTTACTAGTGCGTTACCCCCTTAAAAAACAAACCAGACCACATTTATGACACACAAACATTTAGTAAACTAGCCCTTAATAGGCACGTGCCACTCATGTTTGAAATTAGAAAGATTAAATGTAATCACACAAGACAAAAGCCTGACCTGGAGTTACAGAAATCAATGGGAGTTTTGTCATTGACTTGAACAGAAACAGGATTCAGGCCCCTGTTTTTGGAGCTTCATCTGCAGACCTCATTGATTATTAATGCAAACCAGTGATGAACTAAATAATTTTTCAACCACCCTGAGTTTAAGAGATCAAATGGCTATTTTTAACTAGTAGATTTCTCAATGTTACTCTGAAAAGGCCTACAATATGTCTTTGTAGCCTTGGGAAAGACACTTCAGCTCCTCTGCTCATATTCCCTATCAGAAAAAAAAGGAAATGTATTGAAGGGTGCTGCATGGATGAGGACGAAGAGGAGCTATCTACATTGGATCCCTTGTGTAACCTGCCTGTATCCTGCCCCACTGAATGTTGGAACTCTGTTGGTTCTACTCCTTCTGGGGTTCTCATCACTCATAAGAACATCCATAGTGGGTCAGACCAAAGCTAGCTCAGTTTCCCATCTCTTAACAATGGCCAATGATAGGTGATTTAGAGGGAATTATCAGAACAGGGAATCATCAAATGAGCCATTCCCTGTCACTCATTACCAGCTTCTGACAAACAGAGGCTAGAGCGGGGGTGAGCAAGAGGAGGCTAGTGGGCTGGATCTGGCCCGCCAAGCCACCAGATCCAGCCCATAGCCGTCTTGCCAGCACACTTACTAGAGAGCAGTTGCAGCTGCTTTAAACAGCAGGCTGCTAATTGCTATGCACTCTGGGCAGGGAGGAGAAAGCTTTGTGCACTATCCCCACCCCCTAGCAAACTCCCTCAGCTCCCAATGGCCAGTTTCTGGCCAATAGGAGCTGAGAAATTTTTCTGAAGGCAAGGGCAGTGAATGAAGCCTCCTCACTCACCCCCTCCCCTCCCTCCCTCCCTCTCTCCCTGTGCTGGAGCAGAGCCACATGGAGCAGCCCACACAGCACACAGGTAGGGATCCTGTCTCAGGTTCCTGGAGAGTTGCTGACTGGGAGCTGCCTCCCTGACCTTGCACCCCATTCCCCTGCCCCACATCGCCACCCAAGCCCTCTGCACTCCTTTCCCCCCTTTCTCCCAGGTCACAACTCCCTCCCAGACCTTGCAACCCCTGCTATACCCCTCCCTCAGGCCAGAATCCTCTCCTGCACCCATAACCCCTCCTGGACCCTGCACCCCAAGCCCCTACCTCAGATCATAACTCCCTCCTTCATTCAAGCTCCCTCTCAGACCCTACACTCCCATCTGCACCCCAGTCCTCTATCTCAAGTTCCCTTCTACACCGCACCTGCCACCCCCGACCTCACACCCCTTCCACAGGAGTGCGGCCCTTGACCACTTACCAAAATCTTGGAGTGGCTCCCCATTAAAAATTGCCCACCCCTGGGTTAGGGAAACCATCCCTGTCCACTCTGGCTAATAGCCACTGATGGACCTATCCTCCTTGAACTTATCTAGTTCTTTTTTAAACTACGTTACAGCCTTGGCCTTCATAACATCCTCTGGCAAGGCATTCCACAGGCTGATTCTGAGAGGAGGAGGAGGCAGGATCTGCCCTTCACACTAAATTCTTTAACATTAAACTTGCTAAGCACTTCCCAGATATAAACAAGTGTCTCTTACATCTCTGAGAACAGAAAGGAGGTCAGGTTGGATTCTTTTTACAAATGCAGAAATAGAGACAGACATTAAGGTGAGATTTTCAAAAGCCCCTAAAGTTACTGAGAAGCACAAATCTCTCTGAAAGTCAAACTTGTGCTCCTAAGTCATTTAGGCTTTCTTGAAATCCCACCCAAGAAACTTGCCTGTGACCTAGGTCTTCCAATTGCTCTAACCCCTAGAGAATGCTGTCTCTTTAAAACATGAACTAGACTATCTTCTACGCCACAAGATATTAATGAATTATAATTAACAATTGCTCATGTGGAAACTGTTTAACATCAAATGTCAACACTATATCCCATAGGCCTGTGGTTCTCAACTGGTGGTCCATGGTGACTTTTTTGGTGGTCCGCAGGAACATTGTCCAAAGTCACACGGCGTAGGCAGGCACCAAAAATCTGTTAGTAAGAAATAAATTTCAAACCAAAATGTTCGTTGTCTGCTCTTTTTTATCATGTCTCAAAAAGGAGGTGGTCCATGAAAATGTTTTGATTGGCCTAGTGGTCCGTGGACTGAAACGAGTTGAGAACCATTGCCATAGGCCAAATTCTGTTTTCTGTTATACAGCTGCAACCCTGTTGAGTCTTCACCCACTGTTGGACCCACTTTAAGCAGGGTCTTGTTCTCTGTTGCTAGCACAGCTCTTCATCTCTGAGGCTTGGTTCCCTCTTGAAAATATAAAGCCAGCTCCTCAGCTTACAGCAGCTGAGGATCTGGTCCATGGTAAACATATGAATGTGCAGTGTGAGTTTTACTTGCTTTCACAACAGTTGAAGAAAAGGCCTGTCTTATAACTACTACTTTGCCTTTCCTTTTCCTGTCCAGCTCTCTGAGAATCATTTTCCCATAGAAAAGATTTCCCCATCCTTTTAAATATTTGTTTTAAAAATTAGCACAAAAAAACCTCCCAATGTTGCTCCAATAAACCTGAAGAGGAGTTCATGAGTACAGAGTACCAACATTTTATAGAATCTGATGATGGCTCAGTGCAAAGTCCATTCTACCTTTGGAATCAGTCCTTCAATAGGCACACAAAGGTGTGTTTTTTCATTGTACTCTCATTTGATTTTCACATTTGGAAGTACAGTGAGCAACCTCTGCCTTCCACACACTGCACAAATGTCATGTCATCAACACATTTTTCTTTTTCCCCGGTCCACTTTAGCACAATACATCATCCCAACTCTCTCTCTCTCTCTCTCTCTCTCTTCCTCTTACCGTGTACATGCACTGACTGACTGTGTTCAATTAAAACAAGAGAGAGAGCAAAAGCTGAAGCAAAGAGGCAAGATTCCCCCTCCATACAGCTTAGCTAACACGATCAGGGTTCAAAAAGCGATGCCAAGTGTATTTTCAGTTCTGAGCTCTCTATTCCAGCGGTCGCCAACGCGGTGCCTGTGGGTGCCATTGCGCCCACCAGGGCATTTATGTGTGCCGCCTAGTGACCAGGGCTGGCCCGAGCCATTCTTACGCCCCAGGCCTCGGGCACCCGGCGCATACGCAGCCCCCACCCCGGGCACATGGCACATGCACAGTGCCGCCCCCAGGGGGCATGGCACATGTGGAGCCCCTGCCCCAGGCGCGCGGCGCATGTGCGGTGCTGCCACTGGGCACGCGGTGCATGTGCAGCCCCGCCCCCCCCCCCGGCGCCCGGCAGCCCCAAAAGGTTGGGGACCACTGCTCTATTCAATAGTGATGATGCCCACGTCTTTCTGTACCTCTTATTGTCCTTGACAATCCTATCTTTTCATTATGGTCCTGTTCTCACTTGCACCAGTTCTAAAGTGTTTAACTCCATTGCAATCAGTGGAGCTTGCTTCCAATTTGCACTGTGTAGGGAGCTGGGACAAGCCCTGTATTTCCTGTAACACAAGGCCAGATCTTCAGCACATATATATTGCTGTAGCTCCAGTGACTTGAACAAGGGAGGGCTTACATGACCTTAGGATCTGGCCCTAAATAGCTAGTATGAAATCCTGGCACTAGTGATGACAATGGCAGCTTGGAGAATAGGATTTCATCTTTTAACAGGAAGAGGGAAGGAGAATCTTCTTGGGTATTTAACATCAATTTAAAACTGGTCAAATGTTAAGGAACTATTATAAGATAGGCTTTTTCTAAAATATTGTGAAAACGAACAAAATTTACACTTGGTATTGACACATTTGTTATACTTCAGTAGGTCATAATGCTGTGCAGAGATGGAGAACTAAATGACTAGCTCAAAACAGAACTAAGATCTGCTCTATTACCCTCTTGTACATGTGAGGAGCATGTCTCTGCCTGAGCTACAATAATGCTGAATTTGTATTCCTCTCTTGTCTTCAGCAGATTGGCACAAATATTACAATTCATTGTTAGTGTTCTCCAGTATGTACAGCCCAGAAGTCTGTATAGATCTTTGCGCCCTCCCACATCCACATACACACATTATCCCACTTAGCTTAGTGAGACTGACAAGCTGACACACAATTTGGCCCACTGAACATCACAAAATTCCTTAAAGACTCTCACTAACAATACAAATATTATGTCAAACACAAGGGAGGGCTTAGAGTGAGCTCTTGAAATGACTTACTTCAGAATTTGCACCTCTGAGGTAGACTAATAGATGAGATCCAAGACAGTCCCAGATTGTATAATGCCCAAAAGTTTCATACCATTCTGTGCACTATCCCGAATTCTGCTCCTTTATTATCTGTGGCGATGTCTACACTACAGGCTTCTTGCGCAAGAAGCTTTTTGTGGAAGAGATCTTCCACAAAAGCTTCTTGCGCTAGAGCGCATTCACGCTGCAAAAGCGCATCGAAAAAGCGATGCACTTTTGCACAAGAGAGTGTCCAGACTACATGGATGCTCTCTTGAAAGGAAACTCTGATTGCTATTTACAGAATGGCCACCAGGGCACCTGTACTTTTTTCAGTTGCCTCTTTTTGTGCAAAAAAACCCTATTCCCCGTCCACACACACCTTTTTGCACAAGAGCTCTTGTACAAAAAGGAGTTATTCCTCGTAGAAGGAGGAATATCTACACCGGAAAAACCCGTCTGTTCTTTCATTTTACTTGAGCAAAAATGCCTTTGAGGTGTGGACGCTCCACGAGTTTTTGTGCAAAAACAGCTGGTTTTGCACACTCTGTAGTGTAGACTTAGCCTGCATGAACAACTGAAACTATCCTGCTGATTCTATTTGTGCCTCCATATTTTGAGGAACCATACTCAAGCAAGCCATCCCTCACTAAGGAGAACACAATGCATTTTAATAAACTGTATTTCCTAATTTGGGTCTGCTTGACACCAGAGAGAACTCTTTCATCCTTGATTTATGCTAGGGGGGGTATGTTCAAATTAAGGTACACAACTTCAGCTACGTTAATTGCATACTTTAAGTTGGAGTATCTTCACTCAAATTTTGGCACTGTCCACACTGTGGGAAGATGAAGAGAGCACACTCTCCCTTCGACTTCCCTTACTCCACATAGAAGCAGGAGTACTGGCATCAACGGGAGTGCCCTCTCAGTTCGAATTAGCGTGTCTTCACTACAGCCACTAATTTAAACCCTGGAAGATTGACTGCAGCTGCTTCAATCTCATTTATAGTGTAGACATGGCCTCATTGAGGTAAGGCATCACTGTGGATCTGATCATTTAATGCCAGTCAAGACTATCCCATTGACTGCAGTCAGGGTTGGGGGACAACTCTAGACATAAGGTGAGGACACGGACATTTCTGGTGCCCATGCTGAGTGTAATTTTGATGGATAAATACAGGACAACAGTTTCCATGGCTGCCAAGCCATTGCCTTTTACATGTAGTGAAATGTTTAGTGAGGTATGTTTCTTTAAAAGTCCCTCAAGCACCGCTTTGGAGCCCAAAGGAAATATACAAGCTACTGCAGCTCAGAAATGCATTAAAAACTTTAGCAGTAATGCCCCACTTCAGCAAGGCACGTAAGCATGTGTATAACTTTAAGCACATCACTATTCTTATTGACTTCATTAGAGTTAATGCAACTACTTGCATGTGCTTAATTAAGTACTTTACTGGACAAGGGCTCAAAAACTTCTACAGGTAAAAAGTGATGCTGCAGCCCAGCTTAAGCCCTAGAAAAGCACTTGACAGTGCAAGGGGCTTTTACTTTTTGGGTGGTGGACAGAGGAGGAAGTTCCATGACTTTAACATTCATGAATGGCAGCACAGTAAAAGCTGTGGAAATTAATATCATGAGGGAAGTGTATACACACACATCCCTGAATACACTTGGTGCTGTTATAGTGCTGTGAAATGTGAAACTGCTAAAGTGGCCCACTGACTAATGTAATCACCTTTCAGAGACTATGTGAGAGATATTTTGTCAGCCAAATGTAAACAACAACTGCATTTGAAATTCAAAACTTATCTAAAGTCTTTTTTCTTTGAGTGAGGTTTTCCCTCCCTACTTCTCATTTTAGGGTTTGAAAAGATGCTCTTTTCAAAGGACAAACTATTTGTAATTTTAAAAAAAATCTCTGTAAAAGCACTAAAGAAAACTACATCACTTTTCCAGGAGCAAAAAAGTACTCAACAGAAAGAAGCTATATCAAATGAATTAAATACGGAGCATTTGGGGAAATATTGACACCATTTCTTACAACATCACATGAGAACAGTGGGTCCTGGTAATAGTCTTTTGCCTTTTTAACCTGTATAAAAGACTAAACTGTACACAATCTCACCAACTATCTTACATTGACCTTTCACCCCCAACTCCCAAAGTGCTTTACAAACAGGTTGCATATGATCCATTAGCTGCTCCACAGACAGAATTCCTGATTGATTTCAAAGGGAACTGTGTGTGTGGGATGGCTACAAAACTGATACTTTAGATTGAAAAACAAATTATACACAGTGGTCAATTCATTTACTACTGAAATGCAGGCAGCAGCTGAGGCAACTGCCAGCAACCACCCTACTGTCACAGTTTAAACCAAGAAGTGAAGGAGTACCCTTTTCCCATTGAAACCATGGGGGAATTTAGTTACGATGAACATAAAAATGGTAACTAGCGAGGCTGGAATTTACTTGTCTTAAGCACTGTTATACTTATGGACAATCCAGTGGTGTCTGTTATGATCATGTGTTATCAGGGCCTCCGTTTGGCATCTTAGTGTTAAAAACAAAAAAGGGGGAGAAGGGATAAGCACCTCCAACCGCACACTGGCCCCTAACCACGTTCAGTGGCACTGATGTAAAATGATCTCAAAGAGGAGAGTGCAAGTGGCTCTACATAAATAAGCTAAGTGCTGCAGTTGTGGCTCACCAACTCTCTCAAACCAGTGTGTCACTTAATGTTTCCTCGATATACCCACTTTACAGCTGGAAATTCAAAAGGTAAAGAGAGTAAGGGCATGTCTATAAAGCAGCAAAGGTGTGAATGCAGCATGAGGCCTGGCATACCCATGCTAGCTTTAATCCAACTAGCATGGCTAAAAATACCAGTGCAGATGTAGCAGCAGGGGCTCCAGCATGGACTAGCAATGCAATAGGTACCCAGGAATACAACATGCTTGTACAGCTAGGGCTAACACCCTTGCTACTGAGTCTCCACTGCAGTTTTCAGCTTTGCTAGCTTCAGTAAAGCTGGTGCAGACATTCCAGCTCATGTGGCAATCACACCTTCCACTGCAGTATAAACATGGCCTAAGAGAGGCAATCCAAATCATACAAGAAGCCATTCAGGGCATGTCTACACTAGGAAATTATTTCGAAATAACTTATTTTGAAATAATAGCTCACAAAATAATTATTTCAAAATAAGTTTATTCCCCAAGGAAAGCAGCAGTTACTAAATAACCAGCCCTTTATTTCAAAATAACAGGCTTGGTAGTGTGGGCACTTAGCTTGTTTTTTCAAAAAAACAAGTTATTTCAAAACAATTCCCTAGTGTAGACCAGGGCTCACAGAGCTGGAAGTCAGACCCAAAATTCCTGAGTCCGAGTCCAATAACTTTAATGAGACAGCCATCTAACCTGCAGGCCATCAGAAAGGGGTCTTTGACCGGTACTGCCACTTGAGGGCATCTTCCTGCTAGTCTTTCCAAGCTAATCATCCATTTCTCCTTAGGTCAGGACTGCAGAATCAGGTCCTAAACCTTAAGATTTTATGGGGAAAATGAGTTGTGTATTATCCCTGAAACATATATAAACGAAAGAGAAATCTGAGGCTGGCAATTACATAGTTTCCCATGCAGCCTACCTCATTTAGCTTCTTTATTAGCTGTTGTTTCTAATTGTTAAGGGATCAGGAAGCCTGTTTTAGCCACAGTTATTAAACTGTCTTTTCAGAAATAAGGAAACTGTTAAAAGGGAATAACTGCTACATTAGGTGAATTATTTAATTCTTTCATCAAAAATATATGAATAAAAGTAGACCTCAAACTTCCTCTCCTTTCTTTCTTTTTCCAAACTGAAAAAAGATGTAAGGCCATAAAAAAACCAATGGCTGTTTGTAGGCTGGGGAGAGGGGCAGGAGAATGCAACAAAGCTTTTTGCTCTTCATCTTTTTGAAGTCATAAGGCAATCAGTTTGGCAAGTGCAGTAGTCTTCAGCTGGGCCCACTGGCTTGCTGGCCTTTGCCTGGTGTTATTCATCTGACAACACTGTTATTTCCGATAAGAGAGACACTCCATTGTGTTTGCTTTATGGGAGTGAACAGGGGCTGGAAGTTCGTTGAGATTTTACTGGCAGAGTATTTCAAAAGCTGTGTGTGCACAGGCTGCAGGACAGGCTCATAAAAGCAGGCCCATATAATCAAGCGAGAAATTGACAAAATGATCATTTCTGTCTCTCCCCCACCCCACCCCCAGCTTTCCAAACCCCCCTTTTACATTGCTTTGCAGCGAGCTGGCCTGTATGAGTCCAGGGCAAACCGATAGGGGCAGGGAAGTAGTGCAGACCTGGCTACTGGGAAGGACACCAGTTACAGGGCCCCACCGTGCAGCTGGACTCAAGCCACACGAGCGGTGGGGGAGGGCAGGAGAGGAAGGCGGCGATCTGCTTTCAGCCGTACACTTCGAGGGGCTCGCCAGTCTTTGGCTCGACACCTTGGCCCCGCTGCTGCAGCCCGCTTTCCCTCCTGGGGGGCTCTGTGGAAGGAGCGGCCAAGTCCTCCCAGCGAGCCAAGCAGACCGCCGTCGCCCGTCGCCCCCCGCAAGCGGCCCTGCCAGTCGCTAGCGTCCCAGCCCCACTAACTCCGCGCGCGCCACCGGGACAGGAGCCGGGCTCCCGCGGGCCTGGCCTGTGCTAGGGAAGAGCCGGGCCAGGCGGTCGAACAAACCCCCCCCGGGCAGACACGCGCCAGCTGCGGGGCCGCCGATCTCTGGGCGCTCGGGCGGGCCGCGGGCCGGAGGCGCCAGGCACGTGGGATCGCACTGCCCGGGCATGGGAACGGCGGCGCCTGCGCCTGCGCCTGCGCCTGGCCGAGGCGCGGCCGGCGCTTTCTGCAGACGTGGGCCCGCAGTCCCGTAGCGCCCTCCCGGGCCCAGCGAGGCGCGCGCGCCAGGGCGTGACGCCACAGGAGGCTACGGGCTCCGAGCGAGTTCACAAATGACGTCACCGCGTTTAACGCCCCGCTGCCCGTGAAGCCTTGACCGTGGCCCGGAGAGAGACTGCCGCTCCCTGGCACCACTGCCTTCCAGAGGCCGTGTCACTGCCCCGCCTGGGCTCTCCCTCCGCGGGGCGCGTGCGGGGCAAGTCCCCCCCCCCCTCCGATTGGCATGGATAGCAGGGGGGTGGACCCCCCCAGCCTGCCGGGGGTGGGGGTGGGGGATGACAGCCCCCGTGCTGGGGAGGCAGCAAGAGGTGGCCGCCGCCGCCGTGTTAGCGCAGCGGCCTGGCAGACCCCTCGGCCCTCCTGGCCCTGCCGTGCCGCGCCCTGGGCGCCGCTGTGGAAATCCCAGCGAATCGCCCCTCAGCTGCTTTCCGCCAGCGAGGCGGACAGGGCTGTCCGATCCCCGCCGGGGGCGGCTGCTACCCGCGCCGGTGCCGGCCAGCGGCCAGCCGGACTCCCCGCTCCCCTCCTCTTGCCGCCTGCACCGGCCGGGTTAGCTTTAATGGCAGCTCGTACGTGACGAGCGCTTCTGGCTTGCACCACTCTCTGCAGCTGGCCTTGAAGTCCCTCGGGGGAACACGGCCAGGATACAGCCTGGGCTGTCCGTAGGGAGAGGGCGTTTTGGCACGCTGGGCGGGGAGGGGGGCTTGTCGCCTTGGAACGCCTGCGGGGTCCGGTCATTTTCAAAGGCATCTGGAAAGCAAAGGGGAAGAGAGTATGAAATGAACCGGAGTCTGACTCCTCTTTCTCGCGGGGAGTGCACTTTAGCAAAGCCCGGGTATTAAAAGCGGAGCACTGGAAATCAGCCGTCTCTGCTCAGACAGAGCTGGGTAACTCACCCACGATCAGCGGCTGCACATTCATACCCAAGCCCCGATCCATCCTGCTGCGGAGCTCTCGCAAGCAAGACTCCCATCTCTTGCCTGAACAAAGACTTCAGGTGGGCCTGATAGAAACTAACGACCGTTGGGCTCAGGCAGCCAGGCCTGATTCGTTTAGCGCAGAGCCGCGCAGTATTGTTGCTTTTCCCTGTAGTCCAGACTGGGATAGTAGCAAGGCCCTGCCCGGCCGGCTGTGTTTGCGATCCAACCCCTCAACTACAATGGCCCGCACAGATTTGGAGCAGCACAACGTGCCCCTACCAACATTTGTGCTCAGGCCCAGGTGTGGGGGAGACTGAAGCCAAGCTAGGAGCGGTGGGAAATTCATGCACTGGCTGTACTTGTTTCAGCCCCATGCCTGTCGCTCTTGGCTGTACATTTTGGATGGGAATTGGACTTTAAAAAGGCCTAATTCTCCTGTCACGCTGGTGCGAGGGCCACATAGACATCAGTGAGGAACCTCGCGCTGACTCTGTAAGAGCAGGATCGGGTCCCATAAATGGGCTTCAGATACTCCGTGGCTGTACAGAGGCAGAGCTAGCTGAAGTATGAATGTCTGAGAGGAGAACGTCGTGGGTCTGAGCAGATTTCAGTATCAACGCAGAACGTGTGAACGAGTTAGCAAGCGACCCTGCCCATCCGCGCGTGACCACGCTCTGCAAAGGGAGCGCGCTCTCGGGTGCTCCAGCACGGCTCGCGCCGTAGAATGGCTACAGTTCTGACCGCAGATACAAGCCGAGCAAAGGCAGGACCTGCCCCCGGCAGGCAGAACTCCCAGTGGAATTCGATCTGGATCAGGAGAGCTGGATTGGGCCCCAAAGCCAGGAAATTAACGAGATGCTCTGACTCTAATCTTGGTAGGGGCGGTGGAACAGTAGCTTGAGCTCAGAGCAGAGCCTTTTTGGCAGCTCGAGGTCACCGTCTTCATAGTTTTAATTTGTTTTTAAATGTATGTCAATATACGGCATAACGAGTTATCACACGCACGATGCTGCTGTTGGAACCGCATCGAACATTTATTTAAAAATCGTTTGGAGTTCTTTCTCTAGTCTTTTAACCAATAGCCCAGAATCCTTCCAATGGGTGTAAGGCGGCAGTGCAAAACTTTTACAAAGGGAGTTGTATAAGCTATGCAATATGGTTTGGGTGTGTTTTTGAAGTTGCCCGCTACATCCAGTAACGATCCCAGCCAGCTAACTGGAGTGGAGTTAATACCTGTGTAGCAAGCAGTGTAGTAGCGTGGGTCTTGTGTTTTTTGAGACTGATGACGCTTAAATACACTCAGATCCCTCGGAAGAAAAAAGGTGACTCTCATTAGGTAGCTCTGTTAGAAACCGGCATGTGGACGAACAAGCTGATAAATAAAGGGACGTGCGTCTTCATTAGGAAGTGAGCGGGGCGCTATTAAAACAGGGGACCTGTTGCTGTTTACATCTGACAATGGCAAGACAGTGTGCGCGAAGATCTTCCCAGGGAAAGAACAATACGTGCAAAGAACTGTAGAAAATTGTTGTACAGATGAATTGATCCCGTAAATCAGTATGGCCCATAACACCCTTATTTATGCTAAAGCATGTGACACACAATCTCAAAATGTAGTAGCTCCAAGTTACCACCTCTTTATCACTTATCCGAGCTAATAGGTGAGGTGACTTTTACTTTCTTTGCTCTGAAGGAGACACAAAGAAGCAGACAGGTAATTCCATGCTGCTAATTGTTATGATCCGACGGGCAGGGAAAGCGGAGACAGAAAGACTGGCGGAAACCTAGCGCGATGCTGAATGTGGAGTTGAGCTCAGAACGACCAATTAAGATCTCATTAATTTTGTAAATTGCGGCTGGATATATATTCTAGCAACCATGACGAGTGGAAAGCTGCCACCTAATTTACCCCGGGGGGAATTAATTTGTCGGTGTGATACAATATTCTTTTAATCAGTTCTATCGACCAGCATTTGCTTCGCTCTCTTTCTCCCTTTTAATAGTAATTAACGTAGCAACTATTAAATAAGCCTTTGGGTATTGTCTGTTTAGGGGACGTTAATAAGGGAGAAGGTGGAGGTGATCATTACCGAGCATCTCTCTTAATCCTTCAGGTGAGGAGACTGGGCGTTTATTGATAACTTTTAAGCGCTAAATTTTCACACCTCCAATCAAGTTGCAATGGGTTCCAATCCTCCTCCCATGAAACTTATCAGATTCCATCCTTAAGGCTTTAAAAAGCGCTTCATACAGCCCCCTCGTAGTATGTCTCGGTAATTGTGAACGTCGGATACCCTCGCACGCTGACAAAGCGCAGAGATCCCGAGGCGTTAGCCTCTGGAGTGCATGGCAGGGACTTGCTTTGGGCGCGGGCCGCCTGCGGCGCTGCAGGGGAACCGCAGGTCAGGTTAGGCGCTGACGCCACATGGGAGTCGGATGGATTCTGTCATTGGGCTCGCGCAGAAGCGCAGCGCAGCCAGGGGGAGAGGAGAGAACAGAACTGCCAAGCCGCAGGTTGAGCTGCGGAACCCCGCGCGGAGTTGCAGGGAGCGAGCTAGCGCCCGTCCGCGTGTGCCAAGCGAGCCTGTTAGAGCCCGAGCCCGGGAGGTGAGCTGACAGCCCATCTTTCACCTGCGGCTTGACGCTCAAGCCAAGTGATGAATCGGCTGCGTGGCAGGCTTTAGACTCTGAAACTGGGCTTCGGACTCACCGGGCTGTTCCTAGGAACCATCTTCCCGCTGCAAAAGGAAGGGAGCCCGGAGGCGCACACTGCGGAGTGCAGTGCAGTGTGTCTGCTCCGAGAGGGGGCTCTGAGCCCTGGCCCTCCGGCACA
Organism: Pelochelys cantorii; assembly: GCA_032595735.1. Lineage (NCBI taxonomy): Eukaryota > Metazoa > Chordata > Testudines > Trionychidae > Pelochelys > Pelochelys cantorii. Next base: position 62,643,351 of record CM064332.1, on the reverse strand, counting down.
GTGAAGGCAGAAGCCATTACAAAAAGCATGCAGCCCGGAACCTGTGCGAGGTTCCTTGTGCGTGGAAGAAAAGGAAACTGACCCTCTAGGCCAGGAGTGGGGAACCTTTTTGGGGCCGGCACCACTGACCCACAGAAAAATCAGTGGGGGCTGCACACAACTGAGAAGTCAAAACAACAACCACCCCTCACTGACTTAGCCCGCAACTGAGAAAAACACTCGCCCTATTCCCCTTGCACAGCAGAGCTTGGGAGCCAGACTAATAGATTTTGTGCTTCCAGCCCAGTGGTGGGACAGTAGGCTACCTAATAGTGGGAGGGACCCCTGAGCTTTGGGGGCTGCATCCAGGCAAGAAGGGGGCCTCAGCCGGAGCAGAGGTTCCCCACCCGTGCTTTAGACTTAGTCTGAGACTTTGTATTTCAATTGAATAGCGCTGAGTAGTTCCCCACATTATTGATGGGTCCGTTTCCTCTGCTCAGGGGAAGCAAGGGTGAGCTTGGAAATGTCTACACACGAATTCCCCTCTCCTGCTGCTGCTCCCTGGGAACCCGATGCTAGGAGAGGGAGGCGGCATTAGAAGCAGGTGCGCCGAGTGGGAGAAAAAGAGGCTATTTGGCCATGCCTCGCCGGGGTGCAAGGTTGTGGTTCATTAGTTCAATGCCCCTTATTCAGCCCCGGAGATTTGCAGGACTACGCCCAGCTAGTTTCTCATCACAGCTGGTTCCGAGTTAAATACCTCGGGGTCAGCTCCTGCCGGATTTACTCCCACTGATTGCACCAGTGTTTGCTGTCATGCCAGCAAGATTTGACCCTTTGGGTGGGAGGTGGTTGGACGCGTTGCTCCTTCGGATTCACTTCCAAGCTTTGCGCTGTTTCAGCGTCTGGGATCTTTGATACGCTGAGACATGCACCTGGCTCGGGGCAGTGTTTGGAAATTCATTAAGAGAAGCAGAATGTTTATTTGATGGGCTTCTCAGCCGTTTGTGCCCGCTCGCTCCTGGCGTCACGTTGCTGCCGGCGGTTCCACAGTGCACTTGTCTAGGCTTTCTCCTAATGCCCAAATAAAGCAATTCTGGTTAAAATATTGAAAAAAGAGGCTCGAGGGCTGGGTGAAATAAGGAAAGAAAAAGTCCTGTCGAGAGAGCTGAATAGATCTCTCCTGGTCCAATACAATCTCAAGGGCTGAAGAGCTGAGTTTCTCGAAAACTGGAGCGCTGATCCGGGAGCGGGCTGGGTCTCTGAAGCACGGCTTATCTGAAAAGGGCAGCCCGGCTTTCTCAGCCCCGCACACTTCCTTGTTAGGCCTCTCTCTGTGTGTGACACGAAGCAAAGTTCATTGCGCTAGACACCTACTCCTTTGACGGGGGGCAATTATTAGCTGGTCAGCTCAAAGGCAGAGTAATCAAGAGTTGAACAGCGCTTCGAGTCTCGTTAAGTTTGTTATATAAGGGGAGCGGCGGTCGCTGGGCCCGGCCGTATGTAAGCGCTGATTCTGTTTGACTTTCCACATGAAAGTGCCTTGATTGGGCCCAAACAGTTGCAGGAGATGGAACGGCTTTAATTGAACCTGCTGTAAACAGGCAAATCATGGGGCTCCTTTAGCTGGCCGTGGGCAGCTCTGAGAGCCTCCCTCCTCCCAACCAAAAGCTATCTAAATCCAAATGAAAGTCAAGTACATTGGAGCGTGGTGTGTGTTTGGCAGGATACAGGAGGATCGAATTTCGACCGTTCTTGCTAAATACAGACAGTATGTATAAGCAGTATCAGCAGTATCTATAGAGCGACTGGAAAACTAAAAGTTGGTGCTGCTAACCCTTCTACAGCTTCTCTGCAGTTGTACCTAGAAGGGGGACACATTCAACCCGATAACCGAGAGGAGCCATGATTTGTTACTGTGTGGCTACGGTGTTTTAATGTTAGTTGTCTAAAACTTGCCCGGATGGTGCAGAAGTGCAGTAGAGTTCCCTGAAACTGTTAAAGTATCCATTAATAAGGGGGGTTGTTTTTCAGTCTTTACAATTCATTAAATCCCTCTAATGTTTATTTTAACTCGAAATTCCCTGGCAAACCTTCTGTGTATATGCAGGTCTGCAAGGATAGTTATTTGCATGGAACTATAAAAATACAGGGTCCCATCATTCCGTCTCTGGACAAGCAAAAGTCATTGTGCGTCCAGTTCTGTAACCCGGATCCAAGCAGAAATCCCTTGGGATTTCACTGAGCTCTTTGGAGGGGCGACAGGACCGAGGGTCGCAGTTTGCATTGTAAGCTGCGGTTTCTAATTTCGCCTTATTTTTCAGATCCCGCAGTTTTCTAGCACTACTGTCCTTGTTACATCTGAGGAATGTATGAAGGAATCGCTTGGAGCTAGGGGGACCTCAGGTCTCCGATTGTTATAAAACGAACGAGTGGAAAGATGTTTTTCTGGTTGTTTTATTTGTTGGAGAGTTTATAGAGGGATCCGGGTGCTTTTTGTTTTGATTGTAGGGGAAAGGAAAGCTTGGGTCTAGACGAACAAATGAAACCACCGTGAAGGAACGCGAATGATTTTTCTTTTTATTCCAGAGTTTGAACAGATAATTAAATTCGCCCTCTACAAGAAGCCGCTTTTGAGCTAGGACGCATATGGGTGCGGGGGAGGAGATACAAGTGGGAGAGATTAATGCCATTTTTGAAGGTTAAGGCCACGGGGACAGTGTTTTGATGACGGGTTTGTCTTCTCAATCGCTCTGTATTTTCCATGTAAATTTGGTCTTTGGCTGCTGAGGTAATTTTCAGAAATTTTGGGAAAGTGCTGCTTTCCATATGGGTTAAAAATGATCTTCCCATTACTTTAGGAACACACACACACGAGAGAAAAACATCTCTCGCTTTTTTACGCAGCTCATTACAGAAAGATAAAAGACAGATAAATGAGCTATGTCTCCGGGGTGCACAAGCTCAACATTGCACACTTAAAAGTGTCTTGGTGAGATACCTTAGTGCCTTAAACCCTCAACGGGTTAAGTGTACTAGTTACGTGAGATAACGAATAAAGGACAGTATTCACTCCTGTGAAATCGTCACCTTTGTTACCTCTTGTTGGGGGGTAACAATGCAGATATGAGGCTCACTTCTGCGTTGTATCCGAATTTTTGTTTCGCGATTACTTAAGGTACCTCTTAGCTGTAGGTCATGCCCATGCGATAGAGCAGTGGTATTAATTTCGTTGTGTCGAAATGCGATTTACATTCGAAACGGCAGCTCTTAGCATATCCTATATCTAGATGAATTTCCCTGGTTAGTAGCAGGGAGTTTAAAAGATGTAGTGTTTTGATTGCACTGGTCATGAGTACTTGTTACATAATTTTTATTTTATCGAATTTGTTTAATTTTTCCTTAACATAAAAACGGTGCAGCATGTCATAAAATTATATATAATTATGGTCTGCAATCTCAAATAAGAAAAATCGCATGAAAGATAATTACTTTATGATCTATGTTTATAATAATATTAAACCCACTCGCATTTATAAAAGAAAACCGATATGACATACTAATGAAGACAACCTAAGTACTGCATATCATTGATAAAAATTAATTGGCTAGCATGAAAATAAAGCAAATATTAATATATCGGAAATAGGCTATTAAAGTACTTTTAAATACTATATATATAAACAATAGTTATATAAATATTAAAAAATAATTCTTAATGATAGTAATTAAAACAACCGATTAGACACAATTAATCTTCGTACAATGTAAATGCAGACAATGTCAATCATAACTTTCATTAGCGCTTATATAACGCACTTATTAATAAATAATATTTATATTTTAAAGGGAAACGAAAACTTGGCTTTTCAAACTTATGCTCTTGCTGTTAAACTACTGAGAAACCATCAGTGCGTAAACATTTTGACAGATTACTTTTTTATTCCTTAATAAGAGACGTGCCGAAGTCAGAAACGGGCGATTTCTCCAATTCTTACATATAATTGAAATCACTGAAGTTTTATTATTGATTTGGATCGGAACAGACTCGGGCCTGGAAAGTCGCATGTTGGCGTAGCTATGAAATCACAGCTTTTTTTAAAGTAGCATTTAGCGATCGTTTCTACCGAAATGTGCTATTTCTAGTTATAAAATCCCCGGCCAGTTTTCCCCCCTACGCATTTGTTGTGTGTAAAATCGTATTTGCACCAGTTCCAGCTGTACAATGCAACTGTTCCAATTGTACAGTACAATTCCAGCAGTTCCTGTTCCAGGAAATCCAGCAGCACATTTCTTAATAATAAAATCCTCAAAAGGCGGAAGGTAGAAGATTGGGACAACGTTTGCTGAGAAATCGCCTTCATGAAAATGATCTGTTTAAAGATTTGACGACTTTTAGGGGCTTTAGGTCTTTTTAAAATCTTTGGGGTACAAATTAGACTATCACCCCCTGCAACAATCAAACAAAACCAAGCCCCCCGCCATAGGTAAATAGCCTTAAATGCTCGAACAACCAACCAGAGCTTCAGCAGCCCGTTTCTATAGTTGGACAAAGCCAAAGGAGAAAGGTCACCTTTCTACCCAGCATTTTAGCCAGGTCTAAACCGCCCTTTAGTTTTGCTCTTTAGGGCTAAATAAGCATATTCACTGCGCCGAAGGTGTTGTCACTGCCTGTTTCTATTCCGCGTGACTGCTGGATGAATAGTTTGTGCTCGTATATTACATTTAAAGGCTCAGTGAATACACTCGACTAGAACATCCTTCCACTGAGCTTGTCCCTCCCGGCCTGCTAGGAGTGAAAAGAGGCTGGAGCCAAACTTGCTCTATGAATCTGCTCCCACCGGGGCTGTGTGCTGTGCGCGGGGCAGTTTCTAGCCCGGTGCTGAGCCCACAACAGTAAAGAGGACGAGTTGCCCGAGGGGGGGGGGGAGCTCGAAGGGCTGTATTAATTCCACTCTTCCGGCCACAGTCGGGTGCGGTGCGTGTTGTTCCGTCTCACCGTGAAACCTGGCGGCCGCGTGAGTGAGCGCTTAGTAATGCGGGGGATTTGCAGCGTGCTAGGGAGCACCGGGCCAGCCCTGGAAGCGGGTAGCGTTCACGGGGCTCTCGGGCTATCAGGCTCCCCTCTCCCCAGTCAGGAGGGAAAGGTAGAAAAACTGGAGAAAAACACTATCCCCCCCCCCCCGCCCCCTTTACATCTCTTGCAATGCGCCGCTTCTCCAAACGCAGTGCCAGCAGGAGGGCTCGCTCCAAGGAGAGCGGTGCTCGCTGTAACGCCCTCCAGTCATTATCACGGGGGTGGAGGATAACCAAGAGCAGCACTAGCTGCGTCTCCTCACTGAGGTGCCACGGGCAGGAGGGTGCTTCGTGGGGGTGGGTGCTGGGTGGGCTCTGGCCGTGGCAAGGGAGAAGCCCGGCGGGAGGGAACAAGCAGCCCGGGAAGGGCCACGCAGCTCCCATCACTGGGGACCTCCCTCGGGGCGCCTCCGCTGCACTGATTCGCCGGAGGGGCTAGAAGGGCTGGCAGCCCGGGGCAGCAGCCCAGGGACGGCGCGAGGTGGCTGGCCGGCTCCTCGCCTTGTGTTTCCCGCAGCGGCCCGCGCGGTGGCGCTGTTTGAAGCAGCCTCGGGGCTGGTCCGCGTGCGGCGCTGAGCGCGGGGCCTAGGTGCTCCCGGGCACTTAGGTTGGAGCCCCTGCGGCCGCGGGCTGCTGCAGAGCCGCAGCAGCGAGAGACGCTCCGGGCAGAGAGGTTGTAACGCGCGGCAGCAGCCTCTCTCCAGCCCTAGCCTCTGGCAGCCTCCGCTCTCGGGGGGGCTCAGCTGCAAATTCCTTGGGGGTCAAGAAGTAAAAGGTGAGGCGCCAGGAGCACCGAGCGTCCTTCTGGGCCAGAGGGCGCCTTGCTGAAAGCCGGTCCAGCACACCCTCGTTTCTTTCCTGCGTTCAGTCCCCGCCAGGCAAGCTGAGCCCAGCCGGACACCAGCCCCATTCCCAAGCCCATGCACTCCCAAGCCCACCCCAGCACCGGAGCGCCTGTCCCCCAACAACTCTGCCTCGGCCCCGTCTGCCCCAGCCGACTTACCTTGATCATCCCTCTTCTCACTTCTTTCCTCACTTTCCCCGTGCTTCTTTTCTCTTCCTTCCCGTCTCATCCTCCTCCACCCGCACGGTCCCTTCCCCTTGTCCCAGCGCCCCCCGCCTGTCACTCCCCTGCTCCCCCACTCCTTGCCAGCTTCCCTCACCTCTTGTCCCGGGCCCTCACGTCCCACCTCCCACACCCGAGCGTACAAGTCCCCAAATTGGCTCCAGATTGAGACGAAGGCGCGAGAGGGAGCGCCCCGCAGCTCCAGAGATGCGGCCAGCTTTGTTTCCCTGAACTTGCGTGCTTTGCATTTTTGCCTTAGCTAGTGCCAACAACGACTGAGTTTTAAGCACATTCGTTCTCGCGCGCTCTGTGGCTTTTTTTGTTTTTGCTTCTCTCCTTTGTTCTCTAGCGAGCACCGGCCGGCTGACCCCGACAAGGTTTTGGCCAAAGCCTGCAGCCTGCCGTCACCCCGGGGGATTCAAATGGAGCCGCCCCCGACCCCCTCTGCGCTCAGCCCCGAGGGCTCTACGGAGCGACCTTCTAGGTGCTCCGAGGATGAGCCGTGACTGTGCCCGACCAGCAGTCGCTGGCTTCGCGGCCTCTCTTTGCGCCCCGCTCGTGGTTTCCCTTTGCGGGTGGAGGTTTGGGCCTCTCCGGGCCGTTTCCTCTCTGCTGAGTTAGCCACCGAGAAAGAATCTAACTGCTCCCCTTCCGCCCCAGCAGCAGCCGGTGCATTTCAAGCGCGGTTGGCTCCCCTTCTTATTCTGCGCTGCCCTTTGGCCCGGGGATGCAGCACAGGCCCTGGCTTCCGTTACCAAGCGGCGGAGTAAACAGAAAACGCGATGCCCGCTGCTTCTCCAGCCAGGCAGGGCTGCCCCCTGTTGCTTGCAGCCTGGCCGCTGGCTGCAGGCGCTTCCAAGTCTGGGAGCAGGCATTAGGACTCGGAGTTCACAGCACCCATGAGAAGCCATGGGGAGATAGAGGCACAAGGCAGGGTCAGGGCAGCAGGGGCCTGCCTCTACGAAGGAAGGAAAAGCAGGCAAGGTGAGGAAAGGGGCTAGATTCCGAGAGACAGAGGGAGATCCTGGAGGAGAGACAAAAGCAGGAAATCAGCTTGACTAGGCATCATTGGTCATCGACTGCGGTGGGGGCGGAGGGGATTTGTGAAGAGCGGAATATTTCCCACTATGATCCCACACGGGACAATATTTCAAATGTCACAAACTCCGCGCAACTGAGCACAGCAGACTGAGAGGAAGCCTAACGTTAGTGCAGGGAAATCTACAAAAATACCGCAGCCTTTCGCTCCTGGGGCTTTTGAAGGTTGGACAACGCTGGGACTTGAAATCGCTTGAAAGTGTGTTGGCTGGAAAAGTGAGAGTTAATTAAAAACAAACCTTTCCACCGAGGTTGTGTTCAGAAAATTCTTTGGCAGCACACCATGCGAGGGTTTCAAAAACTCAAATAACGAAGATTGTCACACACTAATAAGCGCATCCATTTTGCATTCGTCAGAATATGTCCAAGCAGAAATCCTTGGCATTTGAATTTGTTCTAAATGACGAAAAAGCAGAGGTTATTAATAAAAGAAGCCAGCTTGTTTTTATATTTTAAAAAATGCGGTGGTATGCAATCGCTTCCCCCCACCTCAGTTGAAATAAAGACAACGTGAAAATTTAGTACAGTACTGGAAAAAGCCATGTAATTTGAAACAGAAAGGCCTTTATTGGGAAATATTCTGTAAAAGAAAATTAAAAATCATGTATCGCAAAATCTCTTATAAATCGCGTTGAATAAAATAAAACCTAAGAAACAAAACTTACTAACCAGCAGCATTTAAGTACAGTAACCTGGTTCCGTTTTGCGTGTCTTTAATAATAATCCTCCCAGTTTCCGCGTCATAATTATTACCACTCAACAAGGAAAAGTTTAATGAATTTTATACGTAGAAAACAAGTTTTACAGCTCTAGATTTTCCATATAACGCACAGATATAAAACAAAGCGAAAAGAACCACCCCCCCCCAAAAGCAACAAAAAAGAAAATAACAAAAACTCATGAAAGAGGTGTAATGGATTAATTGAAAATAAAGCAATTGCAAAGCACATATTTAAATGTATTTAATTGTATGCATTATTCAGCTGCCCCAACTGAGTGGTTTAATAATTTAGAATCAATAGTTTTCCTAAATCTTTATAAAATATTTACAAATAATAAAATATTAATCGATTAACAAGCCAGTTGTATTCTTTATAGGAGCTATACTAACGTTCTGTAATCATGCTGTTGACACAGGTCTCTGATGTTAAGGAAAGGATCACTGACAAAATGTAAACGAAGATATTCAGACAGTGGTGTTTATAAAATAGCTCATTAATGAGCTTGGATTGACTCTGTCCATCCACATCATCAGATACAATAATAGTGACGAATCAGACAGGGAAGATCCTGGCTAACCCACTGGTATTTTTTCCAGAAGTACTGAAGTCCTAAGTTACCAAATCTTCTAACTTTCTGGCCATTGATCCGAAGGAATTCGTAGTTCAACATCAAAGGTAAGATTATAATAATATTATTTAATTATTCAATAATTGGTAGAAAAGATGAACTTCGATATGTAACCTGCCACAGCATTTTATGCAGTTTTTTATAAGTTACACTAGCGTATTAAAAACAAGTTTCCTCTTCAAACTTCTAGGATTCTCCAGCCCCCCCTCCATGACTGTAATCTTTCAAATATGAAACCTAGCTGACATATTTCAGCTACTTTGCATTAAACTCCTCCAAAGTCTGTATTTTTCAGAGACATTGCCTGTCGGTCCTCCAGCAGCAAACTGCCCGCCCGGGTCGTTGCTCCGGGTGGCTGGTGGAGAATTCTCGCCCCACGCCACCCTTCCTACCTTGTGCTGGCAGGAGACTCTACTTCTGGGTCCTACAAAGTTCAACCGGAGCTACGACCTCCCGCCCCCACCCCTTCCATGTCTTCCTGGCCCGGGGGCAGAGATTACACCCTGTCGAGACGCTTGGTAGCCACGCGGCGAGAGATCGCTGTTCCTCCCCCTTCCCTACATGGGGAGGGGACGCATCCTTTGCCGAAGCGGTGGGAGCCGAGCAGCTGCTGCCTTTTCCGGGGAATCCTCCTGCTGCGCCGGGTTGAGAGCGGAGTTGATCAGGAGTGGAGCGAGTTACTCTCTTACCCTGGTCAGAGCTCCGCCGCGTCTCACAGGCTCCCAGCCCCACTTCCTTGTACGGCCCAAAGCCCTTAGACACGACCACTCTGCAACCTATTAACATCGTCTGCAGGAGAGGGGGAGAAGCAATAGCAGCAGCAGCAGCAGCTCCGCTCCCACCACCAGGCTGCAAGCTCTGCGCAGCCCACATCCCAAAAGAAACAAGCTGCCAGGCTGCCGCTCTCCCTCAACATGCTGTTAATGGACTACCGGCCGGGATTGCAAATATGGTGGCGGTGGGGCTGGGAGCTGCTGCGCTGGGTGCTTCTTTCTCCCAGGTTAAGATAATAGGATGTGGGCGTGATGCCATTGGTGCTGCCGCCGCTTCTTATTCTTGTCTCCAAATAATGTGACCCCCCCCCTCCTCCCCCAGGGATTACAACATTGGTGGCGGGGTTGAAAGTTGCCGCTGTTTTTTTCTGCCTTTTCTACAAAGCCGGGCGAGAGTGTCCTGGGCACGTGCCGGGAGGAAGGGTGGAGGAAGGGAAGGAGTTACCACGGCTCTACTTTCCGTGCATGTGATGGTATCCTTGGGGAAAGGCGCTGCTGCTTAGTCCCTCCCGCAACCCCCTGTCCTCAGCAGGGCCGGGCGCAGTGGACGTGAGGTTGCCCGGCGCTGGTGCTGGTCTTGGGTCGTCTCCCCCCGTCCCACAGAGAGTCACTCAACCTCTGCGCCCCAAAGGTCTGTCAGGCCAGCGCACGCGTAGTTTTCGCTGCCCCCGCAGTTAGCCGGGCTCCCTTCGTCCGCCGCTGGGCTCCCCGAAAAGCCCCTTCCCCAAATACTCTCGTCTCCGATGTACCCCCCCTGGAACGCGTTTCTTCCCCCCCCCCCTTTTTGACCCTCCGGCGCCACCGTAAAAGCAGGCCCGCTGAAGGGGGCTCGGCTGGCCGCTGTGCGAGTCACTGCGAGGGCGGGCGAGTCGGTCGGGGCCTGCCGGGGCGTGAGCTGGGCCCGGGGTTCCCGCCAGCGAGCGGCGCGCGGACGCCGCGGGGGGTGCAGTCTCTTCGGTCCACCTTAAAGAGGAGCCGCGGCTGCGGCGGGGCGGCCCCGAGCTGCTCCCGGGCGGGGCAGGGGAGCTGGCGGCGGGCTCGGCGCGAGCGGGCTCCATCCCCTGCAGGCCCGGTACCCTGGGGGCTGCAGCCGGCGCTGGGCTGGAGGGGCCGGGCCGCTGTCGTGCTGGCCGGCGCTGGCGGACTGTCGGGTGGCCGCTGCACCTTGCAGCCGGGGGTGGGGGGAAGGTCGGTCCTCGCCTGCGCCCCCCGCCCCGGGCTGCACGTGTCAGCTGCCCCCGCGGAGCGATGGGAGCGGCCGCAAGGCGCAACTTCCAGCCCGGGCCGCGCCCGGCAGCGACGCGCCGTGGGCAGGCTGCTCCCGCTGTCACTAGCCGGGCCCCTCGCTGCGCTGCCCGCTCGCCCCCAGTCCCTGGCTCGCAGCCCGGAACCGCGGACAGGCGGGCAAAGCGCCCGGCTCCGCCTCGCCCGGGCTGCCCTTCTCTCCCCCGCCTCCTTCCCCACCCCCGGCGCAGCGCCTGGCTCTCCCGGGCTCGCTCGGAGGGGCGGGGGGGAAGCACGTCCCCATTATTTATTTATTGGTGTTTAATTTCCTGCCAGGCGGGTCTCCCTCCTTGCTTGCTTCCCCACCCCTCGGCAGGCAGCGGGGCTGGCTGGAGCAGCTTGGCTGGGGGGGGGGGGAAGGGGGGCAGGTGGGCTGCTTGTCTCTGCTCTATACCTGAGCCGAGCTTACCCAGAGACTCCTATTTATTGGGGGGCGGGGGAGGGGAGGAAGGCAGGGGCGGGAGGTGGTTGCTATTTTGGATGCAAAGATCTGGGGACGAGAAAAGCACACGCGCGCACAGACACACACACACACACATACAGACACCGAAACCAAGGACAACCCCAAAAAGGACTCACTTTGCCTTGATGACTCAACGCAACTAATAATCATTTCTCTCCTCTCGCTGTGGCGAGTCCCTCCTGCTCCTCCTGCTGCTGCTGCTGGCAGAGGAGGGAGCGATTGAAAGTGACACATCGGGGGCTGCCGCCTCTTCATCGCGATCACAAGCGCCCGCTTCCCGGCTCCTCCTGCCGCCGCTTCTCCTCCAGCTGCCCGGGATAGCGGCCCCTTGACACGCGGCCTCCCTCCCCTTCGCCACCTCCTCTCTCCCCCGCGATTGATTTTTCTCTGCCGGAGGTGTGAGAAGTCGGGCCTCTCTCCCCTCCCCCCGGGAGCCCCCCGCCTCACTTCCCCCCCGCCCTCCACTCATCACCCCGTTGGGGCAGGGGCTCCGACTTGTGACAGCCAGCAATGCCCAAGAAGACACCCTGACCCAGGACCTTAAACCTCGGGGCTCGAGGAGAAGGGGGACAGTTGGGGGTGGGGGGGTGGGAGGGGGGGGAAGGAGAAAGTAGAAAGGAAGAAATCACGAACGTAAAAGAAGGAAACAAGAAAACTTTCCACCCTGGATTCTCTACTTTTGATCCATGGACAGAGCCCAACTCAGCCAACTTACCGACAGACTCTAAGCAGTAAGTACAGCAGGAGCGCGCCCACAAACCCAGCGTGGGGGAGCAGCTCGCACCAGGCGTTGTCGCGAGGAGCTGGCTAGTTGAGTGTCACTTATAGTTTGCTGGCATAATGACGGCAGTGCTAAGCAGCAGAGAGGCAGCCCATGACCCCGGCCTGCAGGGTTGGAGTACGCCGGGCGTTTGGGTCTCGGGGCCGGTTTCCACTGAGCGGGGTAGTCCAACCTACAGACCCGCTCCTTGGAACAGCGGACGGGTTCCCCACGCTGATCTGCCTTGCGAGCGCTAAAGCTAGGGCGCAAGGTGTGGAGACTGGAGTGGCGGTGGCGGGGCTGGGGAGATTTTAGTGCGAATTTGAACCCGAGTTTGGTTTGGCTCAGGCGATCCAGGAACTGAGAGGAGGTTTACCCCGCGATTTGTTAGCGGCGCTATGGTCAGAGGGGTGCGATCAAGTTGTCGCCTGTTCTTTTGCAAACTTGCTTGCTTTAAAGCACGTTTGCTAACGTCTACCAGCTCCATGTGCAAGTACCCGAGAGCATTTGTAGATCTGGTTGGGATACTTACGCAGGACGAATTTTTAGAGTGATCTTCCGAAGGGGGATGATGCTTCCGTATATCGCTATATTAATTCACAATCGGATCCGCACCTTCCCTTCTGTCCACGTGAACCGGGTTAACTCTGGCCAGGACTTAATGAACACACCTGCCTTTTCCGGAGTTCCCAACTTTCTAAGCTGACCCAGGAGACAGACATGGAACGTGTAAATGGCTCCGGTAATAAATGAATTTCAATTGAACGAGCAACTCTGGTGAGCCTCTCTGTGCCTCTACTTGTTAATTGCCAGTTTTGCAATGTATTAACAGCTCGAGTACAGATACCTGGTTACCAAGCAGTTTAGGGCTTGCATTCTGCGGAGAATGATTTTGACCCCCAAAGCCGGGTTTCGATTGCTTTATTTGGATGAAGTGATCGGGCAAAGATAGTATTCTCTAGTTAACTCCTGGTTATGCTCCCTTTACAAACCTCTGAAGTGTGTGCGTTTCTTTCTCTCTAGGTCCTTGCTCATTTTACTGTGATCTGCCAGTGGGAACTTTGTCGCCAAGTCAAAGTAGCATGGAGCGGAGAAGTGAGAGTCCCTGTCTAAGGGATAGTCCAGACAGAGGGAGCGGCAGTCCTGATGTCAAAGGTCCTCCCCCAGTGAAGGTGGCCAGACTCGAGCAGAATGGCAGTCCTATGGGAACCCGAGGGAGGCCCAATGGCTCGGTGACCAAATCAGTGGGAGGTAACCATCCAGTAGTATTAATGTATACATAACAGACTGGCAGCTGAATTACAATGGCATAGAGTCAGGGTTCATGTTGATTAAGCTTTCTGTCTGGTGTAGGATTACAGGAAGTGGATTGCAAATTGTCAATGTCCCACTTGCCCCTCATCAGAAACTAGCAGTCTCCTTTACTATTAAATAGAAAAAGTGGTTTATCCAGAAGGTGGCATTTTTTTGGGGCATGTTGCCACTCTGTGTGAGGTGTTGGCAGGTTTATGTCACAGGTAGCAGTTTCTAGCTTTTACTGGAAAGCTTTTAGTCCTTAAACTCACTTCCAATGTTAACAGAGTGCATGTCAGGGCTTGGTTTCATGTTGACTTTTTTTACAGAATATTTATTAAAAAGGCCGTTCTAGTACCACTCTTAGTCTATCACTATATGCCAACTCACAAAAGTCCTGATCCCTACTGATTAAAAAATGGGAACAGGATTGGGAGCAATTACGCTGAGCTTTCTGAATAAGAATTCATTACTGAGGACACACAATTATAAACACAGTGGAAGATCACATTAAAGTTTGTATTGTATGATGGCTTTATTTTTTAGAGGAGAAAATATGATTTTATTCATGCCTCAATAGATAATTATTAGCAAAAGAGAGCACTGAAGAACATTTAACTATAGCTAACATCTTATTCCTGACTTAATGTATGTCATGATATATTTTAAGTCATTTTATGAATGAATTCTTATAAATAGGGGGGAAAACCATATCTACTGAATTACAATACACATTGCCTGTAGAGTGTATATACTTTATGGAACTTATATGAGCAGTTATAAAATCTTCAGGTAGTTAACCTGTTATGCAGAGGACATAGAAAGACATAAACACAATGTTACAATATAGTTTGTTTAACATAATTTTTACAGATTGATTTTGCAGCTTTGGCACAGTTACTCTCTGCAGAGCTTTAAATTTCATAGTTGTCTAACTCCCCAGTTGCTATTCAATTTTGTGTGTTTATGGCATGTTTCAGTCTTATTAGTGGCTATTTTTTTCAAGGAACTGCTTAAGCTAAACTCTCTGATGACCTCCTAAATTCCCTGCTTTTTCCTCTTAATTTTGATGTGGAGAAGATTGATATAATAAAGATTACATTTAGAAAAAATATAGTTTTGTAGCAGATCGGGTAATAAATGAGAGAACTATTACAAAGCCAGTCATGGACATCTTTATATTTTGTAAGAAATGTGATCACTAAATATAATGTATGTTTTTTTAAATTTGCCCCATGATGGATACAAAAATCTAATCAGTTCGTAACAGAAAGGGTCAGTATTAAGGACATTTGGACTTTGATATGGTCATCATGTGACTAAATACTGTAGGAGGTTTTTTTCCACAGTTTTATCGTTATAAGCTTGATTTAAACATCTTTTCTCAATAGGCTTTCGAATTCTGAAGCTTGCCAGGCTGCAGCTTGTATTTTTTAAATCATAGTGATCTCTAAAAGTTCAGTAGTTTCTTGTGATTTTTATTAAATTCATCTCCATTTTTTTGAATCTCTTATGATTTGTGTTCTTCTAAAGCATGCCAAGGGAGAAATAACTTTTCAGTTAAAGTTGTATTACATCAATTAGAAATTAATAGGAAAATAATTAATTGGGTAACAGAGGGATTCCACTAACTAGTTTTGTTTGAAAATGCTAGAAGTAAGTATTATAGTCATTGGTCCCTTTTAAAAGACTGAAGGACTGTGGCTTCATTGTAAAGAAAGAATTAGAAAGTGGAATTAAGTTTTGGAGATCTATTAAAATGCACTTTAAAAAAGGATGACTTGAAACATTTTGGAATATATATGTTGCTTTTTTAATTGCAACTGTGCTTCGCCAAAGGAAGTTTACAGGGTTCTGTGATTATATGGGTGGTTCAGATTGACTCTGGCGGCCTATTGAAGTATGGAGCACTTCATTCAGTTTAACATGAAGACTTTCCTTTCTGAAGACAAACTATTAAGAGGTTACATTTTCTTTCACTGCTGTCTGGTTTCTTATAAGCTTGATGTAGACTGGAGTGTTTTAAAATGTAGGGGCATCATGGTGAATTTTTTAAACCTTGTTTGTGTCTTTTAGACAGCTTACCTGAGTGCCTCATAGTTTATAGTTAGTTATTCATTAGTTCTTGTTCATATTGAAAGCAAGAACAAAATTATTTTTGCCTGAGTACTGATCTAGGATCTATAATATTCAATGCTGAAGTAATTAAGGTGGATTTAAATAAGAGAATGGCTCAGTATAAGATATATTTTTTTAATTTTTTAAAAAAGCTTTCAGGATAAACCAGCACATTTATTTTTCAGCGATGTTTCCAATTTTTCTTTTTAAAATCTGATGTTCATGAATGCTTTACTTGGACTTTGTGTCCAAGTAATGTCTTTTGAATGCTGTGTTTGTTGGTTTCAGGTAATGGTTTTGTCACTGTAATTGTGACGCTTAAAAGTTGGCATATGAAAATTACTTAGAGGTCTACAAAATAATACACTTTCATGTTCTAAACTTTGTATCTATAAAATAAGTTAATAAACCACTTTTCCACTGATAGTCATAGATGATGACTCAGTAAAAGTAAACAACATTGAATTGTTACAGAGAAAAAAGACTTCCAAGACTTTAGTTGATCTCTTAGTTTGAGTCAATTTTGTAATTTTTAAAATATGTTTTATAGAAAAGTTGTGTTTTTAAAAAAACAAACTATTTTCATTGTTTTTCTCATTAGAGACAATTTAATTACAGAACTTTTCCAGTTCTGTAGAATGTGTTTTAAGTGTTCAATCCCAAGGCAATGAGATGCTAAAAAATTTACATTTTGATTACTTCTAAATTTCCCTTCACTTATTCTATGTAGGTACATATTGAATTTTTTCTATTATGCCAATTTTTTGTTACCTCACAAGAATATATATGCCTTTACACTTTCTTTAAAAATGGAGAAATTTTAAGTTTTCTAATGCTATGGCAGGACTGATGACCTTTGGTAAAAGTTATAAAACTTGTTAGTGTTTGTTGTTGTTGTTTTTTTCCAATGACTTCCCTGAGAATGAAAGAAATATTGAAGTGCATGAATCTTCCACTTTTTTCACTGAATTGTTCATTGAACATTTTACACAGAGCTTTTATATGAAGTGCTATAAACAGTATATCAGCTCTGCTAGAGAGAAATTTTGCAGTCTGATTTTTTTTTTTGGTAGCTGAATGTACATAATTATTTCAAAAGGCCATTATGGAAGCTGTAGTAAACTTGTGTAAGTCACAAAAAAGATAAACAAGGCTGTTTTTAATAGGAGTTTTTAAAGTTTCTGTACTGTTTATAAGGGAGCTCGCTTGAGCTGAAGCTGTTAGTCCAGTTTTATTTTGCTCTGGTTAGTCCAACACTTTCCAAAATGTTTCACTAGTTATCTAAGGAGTCTGTTTTAAAGCATGTATATAATAAAATGCAAGTGCTCAGATGTTTGTGACTGGCAGGTTTTATAGTGGGTCCTTGGGAAAAAATGCTAATATATTTTAAAAAACATATGAAGTCTGGGAGAGAATTTAGAGGGAGCAAGAGAACTATGGTGTTGACAGCTTTATATTCCTGTTGGGTAACATTCACTTACTAGAATTGGCGTCCCCTCTCAGTTAGTAATTCACTCCATAAGGATTTTGAAAAAAGATTGATTAATAGCTAGGAAATTCAGATTGGCAAAATTGTTGATTAAGCTTGCAAACCTTTTTGTAAATGGAGCTGTATTTGTATGTGTGTATTTTATTTCTAAGAAGACAGAAAATGAGTTCAGAGACTGAGTGTAACTTAAAATATTAATATCCTAGTTGTGCTATTTAATGCTTGAGTATAGAAGAATTACATGTAGGACCCAAATAACACAATCAGCTTTTAAACAAGAAGCAACCGTATAATATTTTCTTCTTAAATGAGAGAGACCAGTTTAATAGCAATATATTTTTCTTCATTTAACTGTTAAAACCTGCAATTTAATTTTATAATATGTGTCTGAAAGAGAAAACTTTCTAACAGTTGTAACTAAATTCCACGAACAGTACTTAAATTTACCATATGGTTTAAATGCTTATAGGAAGCTGCAAGTATCAAAAATCTTCTTGATGCAGTGCATTCTTCTATGAGTGTTCCTGAACATTTTATAGGGCTGATTGCTCTCGGCTTTTTAAAATTAAAACATAAACATATTTTGACCTTCATAGGTACATTTCAGAAATCTGTTCAGAAATCTCTCAACTGACAGAAATGCCAATCAAATGTCACTAAAGTACTATCTGTCAAAATCACAGTCTTACAGTTAGTTTTACAGAAGAGTGCTAGTTAACTTTTGTTATCCTATATCTGTTTCAAGGATATAAATACCTTGTGGTGGTGGTAGGGGGAGGGTGGAGAAGGGGCAAGGCAGGAGGGTCCATTATTATACAGACTGAAGCATGCCGATTGATTGCATTTGATATTGTATTCTGAATTGTTAGGGTATCATTTGAATGTTACCTTCAGTGACTGTTAACATGTTTTAATTGTCTGCATAGAGAACGTTTCTTTTAAACAGATCAGGTAAAATAAAGTAATAGAGTTTAGATGTTGTTTAAATCTAGGCGAGGAATATCTTAATATTGTCTGAAAAAGATGTTTTTGCTGTTTGAAAGGGCTGAGCATATCTAGGCATCAAAGTTATGAAAGCAGCAAAGCCTTATTAGCTTGGGAATTGGCAATGCACTGTAGTATATCTTATATCATGTATACAGTTTCAGTGTAGTTGGAAAAACACTAATTTTTCTTTTGTTTTATTTCCACATGAATTAAAATAGAAACATTCTTTGTTTTATGCATTACTAGTGTATCAGTAGTGAGGGGAAAAAAACCCTCATCTAATTTTAATACGGAAAAGGAGACACTGGTAGATGCAGATATTGTCTGGTTAATTGTTAGGAACGAGCTGGTTTTTTGTGGCGAAAAAGATGATTTTTCTTTTTTGATATAAAATATATCAATAGAATAGAATAAACTTAACAGTCACTCTTCTGGGGTCATCCAGTGTATCATCTGTATTTTTGCTGAGGTAGAAAAATAGCCCTTCTTATGTGTTTTCAATACATGGCCTGTTATTAAAATAAAGATACAGTTGGTCAAAATATATATGCAATTGAACATACGCATTAAACAGAATATAGGGTATCCACCCATTCGGTGACCTAGGCATAATTTGATGGTTAGTATAATTTTGGAACTCTTAAGTTCCATCTACAGAAAGCCACTGACCATTATGTATTTGAGACTTGAAGATTAATTGCAGGAAGTTCCCCCACACGCAACTGTTCAACAGTAGGTATAGGCATCTTCTACTTCCCCCAGTAATTTGCTAGATGCCATTATCTTCATCATGAACCAACAGAAAGAAAAGAGAAATCTTTGAGAAATTAAATGTTAAATCTTCTTTTTCTCAGTTCACTTGCTGTACTTATAGAACAGAACAGATTTACTGTCAATTATTTACAGGACATTTCTTTTAGATAAGTGTTGCCAGTGTGATTCTAACTGACAGTGACCCCGTAGAATTGGTTTGATGCACATAAAAGGATGGTAGGTCCATGCCAAAATAATTATAGTATAGAACATCAGTGGAACTTTTGCAGCAGAAAATTAAATAGCTAAATTTTCACAAACAAATTTAGACAAAGAGCTTAGATATCATCTAAGAAAGGAAAACAATATTAAACTTTATTGTTATGGATAAACTCCTAAAGGTGAAGGGAAATTATTGTTTTTTCTCTCCTGGCTATATCTATATTCTTAAAAATTATTTTTATATGTGAAATATTTTAGGAAGTTTTAATAGTAGATGAAAACTAGTTTTTCCATGTAATTGTTAATTATAGAGTAGTCCTAAGCAGTCTGTGATCAGTTAAGTGTGTCACACTTCATATTTCTGATTTGTATTCCTAACTCCTACATATTATCCAATACATTAATACACAACCCTTCATTTTCATAATGCTATGTAACTGAGATTATAGTTTGAATATGTTTTGTGAAGTTACAAAAGTGCAATCACACTTTTAAAATGCCTTCTGCATGAGAAAAAAGGGGCACAGTGGTATTTTGGACCTTATGTAAAGAGGAAGCTGGCGCTTGTAACATTTTTTTGTCACTGAAAAATGACACAGTACATAGCCATGTAAATTGGCATCTATGCTGTTATAAAATTGAGACCATTTGCTGCGGTCATGTAATTCATGTTCCCAAAGTTGTTGTATGTTCTAAATAGGAGAAATCTTGATTTTTTGTGAAGGAAAAATTATCAAGCTATTTATGAATCTTTGCTGATGTGCATGTAAGTAGTGTAAAGTGTTAGAAATGGCAAATAGATTAAAGGACTACACTGAATTCAAAGCAGAAAGTTCTTTTGAAATAGCTTGAGAGTAGTTAAAACTAGGAAGGCTTTATCTCTATGGCATAGTTATAATTTGCTCAAGTTTTGCTCTTCATTCACTATCTTTCTATGCATAGCAAGCTTAAACTGGATAATTTATTTTGGCTAACTCAAATTTTACAGGTTTTTTTTCCCTGCCCATTGACAACACTTAATGTATTTCATGATTAAAGGCCCAGTCCTTCAAGGCATTGAGTATTTATTATCCACTCCTCTTGAATTGACGTTAATTCTGAGGATGCTTTGCACCACATAGAAGTGTCTCAGCACTTAGCTCAAACTGTGTCGGATTTAGGCTCTTTATGTGCAGCTATCAAATGAGTGTTCTCCTTTAGCAATACAAAACAGAGATTTTGAACACAGAATGTGTTTAAAATTACATAGTTTCTGAAAGAAAAATGATGAACCAATCTTAAGTTAATTGGTTCATATTCCATAAGCTATACTGCAGCAGAATCATTTTCACATTTTTCTGTTAGTGAAACTGACTTAAGAACTAAAGCCACAACAGATGACAGCCAGTTGAGGATTTGATGGCGTCAGAGTTAAAATATAGTTTATAATCTTACCATGTTAAAATGTTTCCTCCTTTATTTAGGCTTTCAGTTTTTTTTAAATGTTTGCAACAGGTAGTGGTTATTTTAAAGCATTTTTTGTATATTTCCATTTTGATAGCTGCTCAAAATTCTGAGTTTTCTGTATTTTTTTTCATTTTTTATCACTTTAAAATTTCAGGCACTGAAGGGGCAGACAGTTATAATTTAATGACAATATATGCTGATAGTCAAAGTTAAAGCCTTGGTATTGTTAAAACACAAACTGTCCTCTGCACATGTCAAAATATACAAAGTGAATACCCTTAAGTCACACACTACTAAATTTTCAAGGAACATTTCTCTTGCTTTGCCTATCAGTACATTTTGATTATTATCGGAGGAAATATTTTAATTGTTTTGTGTACATATTGTGAAATTGATGGTTATCAACATATACCAATAAAAGTTTAATGCTTCTTAGTCCACCCACATTTAAGCTCGGTGTGTGTTGCTGAATGCTAGTCAGTTAAACACGTACATATTTTGCTATGTTACCTACAAATTAATTTAAATGTATTAGTGGTACAAAATGCAGAGGCTATGCTTCCACCACATTAAAAAAATGCTATAATTAGCCTGCCTGTGTTAGGTTCATTCATAAAACTTTTACCGCATTTATAAATCATATTTAAAAGCAACAACAACAAACAACCCTTCTTTGTGTTAAATGGCAACTGTGTTGACATTGTTGCAGATTTGAAACTGAGCTCTGACAAAATCTACTTTAAAAGTGTTACAGCCTCAATAAGTTTTTGTAAAACGTAATTATTTGAAGCAACATTTTGTGGGCACTTGTTCTTTAGACTTTGTACTGATCTACCTACTAAGATGGGAAAATATTGAATTTAGTATTTTGAACTGTACTTCTCTCAGACTAGAGAATTATAGTTTTAATAATGGTTTGTCACTATGATACCATCTGTAAAATTTCAGATAACTCCCTTTTAAAATTGAAAGAGTTGATCAATATGCTTGCTTTCCACCTGCTCTAAAATGACAATATTCCCATCTTTAAGAGAATAAAGTAAATGATGAAAAGTTGTCATTGTAACTTTGTTAGAGAGCAAGGTATTTTAGAGACCACTAATGTGAGAGAAACGTGCAATATGTTTAAAAGATTCTTAAATTTTTTATAAAGTCTACTTTGTTTGACATCTACAGTAAATGCTACAATTAATATTGCTAACATATCAGGATTTACGCTCACATGAGTTTCTCTGCCTGACACAAAGCCGCAAGGAAGATTTTAAATGTGAAAGTGGTGTAATATGAGCTGTTGAGATCTATTATTTTTATTTGGATGTTGGAGGGGAGAATGTGTGCTTGCTCTAGAGATATTTTAAACTTTGTGTCGAATGCTCAATTGTTAGTAGTTGCTATGCTCAGCTTTGCCGAGGGGGGGAAAAATCCCCTAGCATTATTATGTGTGTAAGCTGTATAAAATTTCGTCAGGGAGAGAGAGACAATGACAAAGAGGGACAGGTAGTTGCAGATAAAAGTTAAGTACTATACATGTTTTGTTTTCTGAATAGAATTACATAGATTCCAGTTTGTGCCTTCTTAGTAATGCTTCAGTCATTGAGGGCAAACACAACAATATTTATCAGTGGGTTAGATTATAGTACAGATCATGTTAAATAGTCAGAATAATGAAATAAAATTTATCTATAGCAATTCCAGCAAAGGTAAGAAGGTTAAGAGGAAGCCTTAAGCCAACTAAAACCTTCTATCAAATCACTTTTCATGTGAAATTGATGCATTCTGCAGTTTGGCCATATATATATATACTGGTTTTTTAAGTGAAATATAAACAACTTCTAGTTCAGTCTCCTCCTTTGCCTATGTATGTCATCTTTTTTTCTGTCTCTCTGTCTTTTTCCAAAAGCACTGAATTGGGTAAGGACTGTCTGTGGAAATTCTTCATATCAAAACCTTGCTTTTCATCTTGCATTAGCCACAAGGTTACTTTTTTCCAAGATACTCTGCTTACTATAATAGCATCTTATGTGAAAAAGCAAATGTACTACTTCATCCATCTCTGAATATCACACACATTTCATTGATTTCACTTAGCGCTATATTGTCTAGAAATTGCTTATTTTATCTTCATTTGGACTGAAGCATGAAATAAGTGAGAAAACTTAAGTAAAATACCATATATACTCAAATTCTTTTGTCATGAGTATCACTGATACATAGGTATATACCGGAAATGAAGCGAGCCATTTTTCCAAATCATAACTGGGCTATATAGTCAAAATAGTATAAATTGATATTTTGTGCTATATTTTTAGTTTTATATGCATTTCATTTATATATTAAAATTAAATGAGTACGGTTTTCAGGCTTGACATTTTGAATGGCTACTAAGGAATGAAGTTATAAATTATGTGTTATACATTATTTTGGGGTAAAAGGTGCTTTTCATAATGTCTTTTCCTAACTTACAAATAGCTTTGTTGCCATTATATAAACATGCTAGCAGAGCAGCATGATAGATGTCTCTTTAAGTATTGTAGTAAAAGAAAATGACTTGTAGTCTGAGGCTGTGGATAGTTTATGTTGTTTTGGACCCATTTTCCAAGCAGTGATCGAAAACAGATTACAATAACAATTATACAGTCAGAAGATGCAATATCCATTTCTGCTTTAATTGAGTGACAGAATAATAAAAACATCATTAAGAAAAATGAGGTGGACCTGTCATACACTCTACCAATTTTTATACTTGGAGAAAATGCAGAGTAACTGAAATATTTTTTTAGTTTACTTCATCTTGTTTGTTAGCTGAAGTTTATATTTATGTCAGAAGATCTGTGACTTGGGCTCTTCATAAGGGAAGACATGGATACATGCATAGTAACTGGATACCACTAAGATGTTAAAACTAAGGTTAGGCATTATCTTTGTCTCCATAGTTGATTGAATAGTAAAATATTTTTCTGTCACTTGTTTAATTTTTCTTTTTGTTACCCAATATGATTAGAGATGGTTATCACATGTCACCCATGTAAACTTGGATGATGAAGAAGGAATGGCCTTAGTAAGCAAACAGTTGTATTTTGCTCCAGATGAGGTGCCAGTCCGCCAGGATAGTCCTGTGTGTAAAATATTGTGCAATTGTTTATGGAGAGCTCCTAAAGCATGGGTAGTTGGCACATTAGGGCTGCCCCAGCAGATCCTGTTCCCCTCTGGAAGTTGTGGCCAAATATGGCAGGGTGGTTGAACAAAATAAGTATGTAGTTGTGAAACTCTGGCAGCTGTTAAATGGAATTCCTTTCCTTTGTGACCTGTTTGGTAAAGGCTTGGCTGCTGTTAAAAACTGCACGGTAACTGTATGGTACCTGCTCTAAGGGATTACTACTAAAAGATGGGCAGAATTTTAAACAGAGCGATTGTACTATTCCTTCTCCAAAGGGGTGATATTTCCTCTGCAGCCCTCGCTTTGCTTCTCTCAGCTAACACAGATCAAAGTACTGGCATTCTCCACGTGAGACAAACCAGACTGTGGCTGGACCCACAGTTAAAGATGCTGACTCATAATTTCTGATGTGCTTGTGCCCCCTGCCTACTCTGCCTGAAGGCTTTTTGCAAGCAGTGTGCTGGATGAGGATGTGACTGGAGCAGATGATCTGCTTCCTAAAAGGGATAGAAAACGCTCATTAATTTCCCTCCTTGGTAGGCTGTGGATTCCTTCCTCCATTTATATTTCCTCTGTGTTTTATAGAAAGGTCTCAATGGGTCTGTCTGAGCTTGAAAAATTCTGTCTTGCTGACAGTGGATTTCAGCAAGGGGAGGAGCTGAATGGCTGCTGAAAGTGTAGACAAAGTCATACAGTGTTCAGGACTGTTTCAGTAAGTAACCGGGCTTGGATCTGAGTTGTTAACAAAGGATTGCCTGTGGTTTGCTCTTGTCCATGTTTCCTGCTAAACTGTGCCTGGCACCAGTTTGGCTGTATCCATGTTCACATCCAGTCTTAGAAATGAGCGGTTTTCAGAGTATAGACCTAGCTTAAGTGGCAATAGGGAAGAGGGCACAAAGGTGAGGATTAGAGATCAGTCCCCTCTTTTCCTTGCTGCTAGATTCTGCAACTGGTCTTGAACATGGCAGTTAAACTGTAGCAGTTCCTTCAGTCCTTCTGTCAGCTCCTTCTCTGGTAAGGTGAGGGCTGATTCTTCCTTTTCTCTTGTTCCCTTACTCTGCTGTTGGGACTGTGCACAAAGGGATGAGGATCAAGCATGGAGATAATTTTAATACTTAGCTCCAGGCCAAAACAGGTCAGAGTGTATTACTTAATTCTTCTTAAGAAATGAAATCTAAACCAAATAAGAAAGCTGTGCTGTTACATTCCAAGACAGTCCCCTAGCAGAAGAATGCCTGTGTAGTAGTATCTGCATTAAACAGTATCTGCTAGAGGAGGATTTTTACTCTAAAATTTATATAATATGGTAGCACCTGCTAACACTGTGAAAGTCTCACAGGTCTGCTAATGGGTTCCAGTGTTAAGGGCTTTTTAATATTGTCATTAAAAATATGCAAAGTTCCATCCAGAATTAGAGAATCTTATCCCCTAAAATCCTGTAGTTGTATAATTAAAATAAAGCAAGGTTGGAGTTTTGGGGTTCGTATGCTTTTTAAGTTACAGGAACCAAAAGCAAATATCACTGCACAGTTTAAGATGCTTAAAAAATTCCAAAGGGATTTAAGTGATATCAAGGAAATTGAAAAACAACTTAGCTGTTTTATTTAGGAAGGTACTATAATAGATTCATGTTTGCTTATATATAGATAAATAGATATGGGCATATACAGCTCTAGTATATCTTTCCGGGACATCAGGGTTTTATGTTGGCTTTTTTGTGAAAGGGGGAAAGTAAAGTTTTCAGCTAGAATAATGGCAATGATGATTTGCATTTGTATGCTGCCTGTCATCCAAGACTTTCAGACCCTCACTACACAACTTTGTGGTATGCATGATCATCCTTGCCTACAGAGAGAGAAGCAGGCTCTTATTTGGATTATGGGGTGATTGTCTCCCATGAGTGACATCTTTCTTTTGGGAATACAGCAGGGTTAAAAGGGCATGGAGATGCAACATAACACCTGTTTTTCTATATTTTTAGTCTAAACTTGCCATTTAAGTTTATTTTATTTATATAGTCTTTTCTAATGGAAAACTGGAGTATTATCACATCGTGTTATGAATTTGGTAATAGGTTCGTGTCCTGAACTAGTGGCCTTTGAAGACCTGGAAGCTGCAGCAATGATGTAAACAATATATTGTGGTTTCCCATCATCTTTGGCTACTACACAACATGTAGAAGAGTATTTCCTGGGTTTTATTGACTTCTGAGAGTTGTAAGGCAAAAAGGTGAACAAAGGTAATATCTGTATGCTGTCCCCTCAGCTTTCCCTAAAAGGGAGCCATTTTAGTCAAACAAAAATCTGTAGACTAAGATCTTCTTCTTGGCCAAATTTCAGCCTGGAGCAAATATTTACAACTGTTATATAAACCCCTAAGAACCCAGTGAAAGTCTGCCAGTCATGCTAGAAAGGTACATTAGTTTACAAGTAACCTAAAAAGGCTGGAGTGTCATATGGGCAAGTTTTGAGGTTATTTCTTTAAAGATGACATTTTTACAGTACTGAGCTAATTTTTATTTTGGGCGGTACTATAGTGTTGTAATGGTCTTGATATAATCTTTAATTCCAATGTATAGAATTCCAGTTAGCCTCATGTCTGGATACATGTAGCGGTTTTCACATGGTTCCAAGTGGTTAGTGGAAAACAAGCTGCAAAGTAATTCCCCCAGTCCTCAGTAAAAAGATTTACAGTGAAAGAATTCTCTACCTCATAACAGGACTGTTTTAGGTTTGTATTTGTTATTTAAACAACTGAAGAACAGTCCATTTACCCAAACCAAGCTTTTATTGTAAACAAGTTAACTGCCAAGAGCTTATATTCGGTCAAAAGTAATCATATTTAAGATTTATGGATCGCTTGAAAGCGATACTGAGAGAATATGACTAATACCTGCTGAAGTTTTTGACTTGTTTCTTTTAGCACTTTACTGTGCTGCATTGCTACGAGGGGATCTATTTCAAGAGAGATTGCTCTTAATCACAAATAGTGACAGGTGTGTTGCACTTTAGAAACAGTATCTTTGTATCTCTTCAGCCTATCAATACCTGTCCTAAATATTAAATTTTTAATTAGACTCTGCAGGATTTTATGTGCAAGATCTCACATCGCTCCCAGCTAGAGCTGAGCAACACTTTCAATAAAAGTGGTGTGAAGATAAGAACGGTGAGCTCTCTTTTTCTAATACTCAGTGGTCCTTCTCTTCTCAAAAAGCAGTTTGGCACACATTAGAGTATCTGCACAATTACAATCTGTTTCAGCTAGTGAAGCTCAAATATTAATCTTTCCTGTCTATTGGTATATGTGTGAGAGATTAATTTATCAGAATTGTTGCAGGGTCTTCAGATGACACAGTTTTGGAGCTGTGGCAGCCTTGCTGAGTGGTTGGTGTTGCACAATATGTTTTTTCAAGAGTGGAAATCATGCAGTTACACAGGAAAGTAGGCTGCTATAGTTATTGTTTTACATTTACGTGAGAATATGGGATGGAGCTCTTCAATGCTGAAATTTGGGTAGCTCTAAAGAACTGGGAACTGCTATAGTCTAGAGGTTCCTACCTTTTTAATCAGTGGGACTAGGCAGTGGATTCTAATGAGGAAGAGAACAGAAGAAAAACTCTTTGCTATGTGAATTCTTATATGACATTCTGGAAAGGTTACTGTCCAGAATTAGCATTTGTTTAAAAGAAAGCAGTTTGGGGGAATGGATTAACAAGTATTTTCACTGTATTTTAAAAAAAATCATCTTTCTTCTAGTGCCTTGCATTCAGAAAGTGAAAATGATTCAAAAGAAACGGATCTATTCCTCTTGGCTGTCCATGTTATGTGAAATTCCCCACTAGAGGGACAAGTACATGATTGGTGGAAACAAAAGCTTTAAGAAATTTTTCAGTTTTCTTCTAGAATGATGGTAGCATCAGAGGGGAGAACATCTTTTGTTTTTAAATATATTGTATAACCTTCACCATAGGGAATTGTCTATATAACTCTGTGTTGCAGATAGAATCTATTACAATATAATTTCATCACAAAAATGGGGCCCAGTCATGAAAATCATCTTGTGCAGAGGTTCCATTCAAGTTAATGGCAGTTCTGCATCTGGAAGGCTTGCAGGATTTGTCTCTCCATAAGCCAAGTATTGATGAAGATGCTGTCTCTCATCTGAGTATTGGTGGGTGGAGTGTGTACTTAATTTTAGCTTCCTCTGTAGATTTGATGCTATTTTTTTCTGTACATTAGCCATAGGAAAGATATGCTGTCACACTCTAGGCCAAATTTAGCCCTGAGGTAAGCAGCCTCTGCTCTGTTGATGTCATTGGAATTGTGTTTTGCATAACCTAGGGTTGAATTTGGCTTTCTGTGTTTGAGAGGCTTGCTTATTGTATGGCCTTCGTTCAGAACCTCTATTAGGTTAAGCCCGCTTTTTTTGTCTAGTAATGAAGGATTTTCAGTAGTATGTGAAGTATCAAAAATGCCCAGGTTTCTGAACATAAAATCATAGATGTTGGCTTTGTCTTTCTGTGAGAGAGATTACCTTGTGTTCATGTGCTGTAAAAACTTTATTTTCTACTTCTTCATTTGATAAAAATCTCTCCACTACCGTATGATTTCCTTTGGGTTTTACACTATCATTTGATCTCAATTTTTAATAATTTTGGTGGGTTTAACTCCCCAAAGAAAACATGCTTGTGCTATGAAGTATTCCCACTAGAAATCTGGGAAGTCTTAAAATCTTGTGTTACTGGAGCTGAGAACTTGGCTCCTTTATTAATTCCCTTCTAGAGAACCCCAGTACAGTAAATCTTTCCGTAACACCATGCTCTTGAAATTAATCAAGATGATGTTTGGAAATTGTTCAAATTAGATTAAATTAAATAACACCTAGATAGAGCTCAAAATATGGCCCGATGAAAATAAATTTTAATCTGAAAAGACACATTTTTTATTGCATCCTACTCTTATTGGCTGATCTTCATATTATTTTTATTAGAATAAACAGCCAATGCCTCCCATTCAGTGGAGATGAGAGATGAGTGTATATAATTTTTTTTATTTAACATCATTACCAGCTTTCCACATCCCTTCCCCCTGCCCCACATATGGAGACACCAGACACATGTACCAGAACCAGTGCAAGACTCCACACTACAGTGTGCCTCGAAATAGTGATGTGAGAGGAACCCAAAGGGGCTGGTGAGTCATACACAGAGAACTTGCACTGATTTAACTAAAAATATTTTTCTTCAAATTGGTACATAACAGCCACTCTCCATATACTCAGGAAGAGGCCAGATCACAGTGTCTGATAACTGTACACAAATGGCACAGACTGATCCAATTAAATTGGTGGAAACCCCTATGTAGACATTCTTAAATTGGTTTAGAACTCTGTATTGATTTGTGTTTTTTTTTAAATGACCACAACTTTTAGTTAAACCAGTGAAAGTTTGTACACTGATGTAACCAAAAACTAGTTCTTTGAAAGAAGATGCTTCAGACAATTGAAGAAATACTTTCTGTTTTTTAAAGCCCATGCTCTGATTTTTATGGATGTATAAGTAGTTATTCACAGCAGAATGAACTTGGGGTTGAGAAAGCATAGAGTAAAATACAAATGTCAGGTAAATGGTTTCCGTGTTGCTTTTGTTCTAGTCTCTTTCAGCACCTTAGGCCAGCTTCAGAAAAAAAAATTGCCTAAAAAGTAAGGAAAGCCATGTGCAAAACTTTCACTGTACAACTCCCTGTGACTAGAAAAGGACTCATGAAGCTTAAACCCCCTTGCTTTGGAAAATGTACATAGGCATAAACAGTTATATCATGCACCATTTACCCCTGTGCCATCCTGGAGAAAAGTCAAAGCCATTTGTGCACAGTGTGATCTGACCTCTTCCTGACAGTATGGAGAGTGGCTGTTATGTACCAATGCTGTTTTCTAGGTTCTTGTTTTCCCTTATTTGTTTCGGCTGTATGTTCAGGGTTAAAGCACCATCTAAATTTATATTTAAATGCAGCAACTTTGTTGCTTTTCTATAAATTAACAAAGAAAAGAAAAATGTCTTGCACAGCTGCAGCTTAATATGAATGCCTTTGGGCATTCTAGCATTGCATTTATCCTTTTCAGAAAGGAAAAAAAAAACCCTCTTGACTTCAGTACACCTCTTGTACCCTCTGATTATAAAAATCATATAGTTTTATGTTCTGTGCCATGAGCTATATAGACCCACATACACATACAATTTTTAGGATCAGAGGTATGTGTGTGTTAGAGTTTCTGGGTGATCAGGAATGCAAAGAGAACCAAACAGTGTTAAAAGTAACTGAGTAAAGGCTTGTTTTGCCTTACTCCATTAGTACCTACAAGGCTTCATTGTCAAAACTCACCCTCCCAGCTTTGTAAATATTGCTATAAATTCTCTGACTGGGACTCTTATAGAGTGTTGACTAATTTACACAGCTCTACTTTAAATCTATTGTATTAGGGTTGGATATGAAAGGTGTAATATATGTACCTAGGTGTGAGAAGTTGTGTGTATCAGCCTAGGAGAGGGGTGTTGGCTTCCAGCCGAAAATGTTTTCTTCACTCATATTTCATGTACAGTAAAGAATGTTAATTTATTCTCTCTCTCTGTCAGGAAACAGGGAACTCTAAGCTAATAAATCCATTGAAGAAAAGATAGCTTTATTCTGTCCAGTGCTAAATAGAGGGCAGAGTAGGCGGTACTTCCCTGGAATGAGATTTTCTAGGGACAGTTGGATTTACCATCAGTGTTTAGTATAGTAGAATTGGTGTTCAAGTTCTAGGGGTTGTAGCCAGAGGCACCAAAACCTATTAGTAGCAGAGGATGTGATAATTTGCCCTTGCCCCCCATTCTTTTTAATGTCATTTCTGCTGGGCCACAAGTAATAGATGGACTTTCCAAACCTGTAGCCAAGATGCCAGCAAGCACAAGTGGTGGGAAAGAATCGTGTTAAAAGCAGTATTTGGGAGTATTACAGAGGGGCTGCAGTAATTCTGTGGGTTCATCCTACCACCCCAAAATTAAACAGTGAGCAATTCTATTTCCAGCATTTGAAAGCTTCTTCTACAGAGATGACATAAATGATAGTATAAATTGCGTGGGGAATCAATAAAACCTATATGTCAAGGAGTGAATAAATAGATTGAGAGGGTCGTAGCAACAAACGCAACCAGTAGGAGGATAAAAGATGCAACAACACCCCCTCTCTCTTATAAGCGTGCTAATTTATCAAAGTGTATTTTATGCAGCCATTAGCATTGCATCTGAATTTGGCCGCTTGTAACAACAATCATCATAAATTTGTCTCACAACATATTAATAGTTACACCACAGATTGTTGGCATTGCTAATGATAAATCAGGCGTCAAAAGCACTATGGCAAACCATATCTGAATAGAAACAGAAGATTTTCGCTTAGAGAGGCTGAATTTTGTTTGAACTAGTTGTGTAGCTTACAGGCAATTAGGGTTAAACCTGGTGCTATAGAAGGTAGTAGGAATTTTGTCACCAGCTTCAGCAGAATTAATTCCATAACATCTTTCCAGCAAAGAAGCTCACAGATAGCTTTATGGTCCATCTTTTGGGTACATAAAGAATAAGCAGAACTGCAAACTAGTTCAGTTAAACATTTTTTAATTCAAACAAATTGAACCACAGTAATCTGATACTGAGAGGTTCATTCCTGAGCTTGTTACTATTGCAACCCCCACTGCTGCAAGTGTCAAAGAGAACCTGATCGGTGTCTAATATAATGATTGAGTTGTGTATGTCAGTTTTATTTTAAAATGAGTTTTGTCTCATGCTGTATCCATTGATAAGGATTTGAGTCCATTAGTTTTGCCTACTGTAGTTGTCCTTGACTTCACTGTGTCCTGAATGATGTAGGGTTGTGACTTTCAAATGAAATGGAGCTTTTTCCCCAAGCAAATGCATAAAGAGCCAGCAAACATAAGTCAGTGTGCATGGAAGTGATCTTTAACTAAAGAGAGAATAGAACTGCAGTGGATACCCCAAAGAGATTTTAATTGGCTTCTTAAGAAAGGAGAGTTGACTTCTTGAAATTCAGTGTGCAATACAGTAGTACAATGAATGTTCTCCTTAACAGAACATAAAAATAGTCGTTTGTTTTTCTTTTATTTTCCATTAGCCAGACAGAGCGAGAGAGCTATACTGCTGTTCTTTTAGAATGAGCTGACCCCCCGCAGTAATAGACCTAAAGGAACTCCTTTCATTAGACTAGGTAGATAGGAGCTAGTTTAACCATTTTAGGCTGAGATGCATCTCCTGCCTCATAATGATTTCCAGCATGTTCAATGACTCACATGTATATGTAGCCAATTAATAAAGGTCTCGGAGCAGAGATGATCAGCAGTTTGAAAAGGAACGGTGATAACATTGCTATGTGTAACCTAATGTGAGAGGTAGCTTCCCTAGTTTGTTTCAAACACAAGCCACACAAGTTGTAATAAGTGCAAACCTTCCAGGAGTCACAGAAGGAACTTGCAATAAAGCAAAACAAAACAATTCTGCTCAGACCTTCTCCCACATCTGGGCTGTTCTGGGAGAGGAACTTTCCTCTATCCTAGATCCTCTCCAGACCGTCACTCTCTTGGAAAATGAGCCATCTGCCTCAGTGATTCTGCAGGACCAGCACCTGCTAACAGGGTGGGTTTTCTTATGGACAATGTGAGCTTGTCACTGCCTATTTCTGTAGCTCTTAATATGGCAAAGAGGCTGAGTGGCTTCAGTCTGTACGTGTATTAATGACCATACCTCCTCCGTTTGGACCACATAATCATGTATGGAGATAGCCTTGGGTTTTTAATGCTCCTGAAGTGTACAGTTTGTGGGGAGGAGAGGGAACAACATTTAAATGCAGAGTTCATGTATTGTTATATTACATATATAATATATAGAGAGTTCAGTATATTGGTATTGGCTCCATGGTATAAGGAAATGTATGGAGTCTTAACAAACTAGAGCTGGAAAGCCTTATTAGGCGTCTTGTTTGTCCACATACCAGTTAGGGACTGTGTTGTATTCTCTCTGCTCCATTATCTAGTGTGGTTTTAAATGAGTCAAGGGATGAAGCACCCATGATTTCTCGAAAAATTATTCCGCACTCCAATGAAAAGAGGGAAGAAAGGCAGATCTCTGCTCAGATAAGTCCTCCAGGAAGTGTATTAATCTAACACTTTTAATTGGCGATAAATGATGTATTCGTTCCTGTTACTCTGTTACTGATGATTCTTTTAAAAACTTTTCTCACTTAGGTTTGATGATTCCTGTCTTTTGTGTGGTGGAGCAGTTGGACACCTCCCTCGAATACGATAATCGAGAGGAGCATGCAGAGTTCGTTCTGGTTCGCAAAGATGTGCTCTTTAGTCAGCTGGTGGAGACGGCGCTCCTGGCTCTCGGGTATTCCCACAGTTCTGCAGCTCAGGCACAAGGTATTCTACTGCATTTTTGTTCATGCTCATTGGCATAAGAGAACAGCCTTTGGTAGTTCTTGAAGTCACTGTGCAAGGGAATTAGTGGGAAACCTAGAAAGGAGTTAAATCAGTAGTGTTTCTTACAACTGAGCTTGTAACAACCTCAATCTCTACCTGGTCTAGAAAGCATTTGATAAATCCTATTGAAGTTTGAAAGACTGGTTTTGATTAACCAAGGAAAATGTTATGACTTACTTCTTTACTGTAAGGCCCCAAGCTTGCGCCTCAAAAAATTATTCAGAGAGCCATGTGCAGGTTGAACCAGTATAGTCCTGGAATCCTCAAGACCTGACCAGTTCCGAACCAGAGAATTTTCTAGACCACTGGAGGTCAATATTGTCTAGCAGCATTACCAACACTTCCACTGCTTACTGGGCTGTTAGAGGGCATTTAGGGGTAAATTAGAGCTAAATTGCAGCACAGAACACCGAGAGAGACTGGTGGCTGTAAACAAACTTTAGGAGACTGCAGGAAACTTGGCCACACTCATGAAAAGTGGACATCCGACAAACTAAAATCATTCCGGATGACAGATGTTTCTGGACCAGAGAGTTCTGGATTAGAGAAGTTCAACATGTAGTATATCTGTGTGTATAACTGCATAACATTATATAATATGGTATCAGAAGAAGTGGGCTATGCCCACGAAAGCTCATGATACCATCTACATGTTTTGTTAGTCTATAAAGTGCTACCAGACCATTTGCTGTTTTTTAAGTTTATCCTGTACAGACTAACTCGGCTACCCCCTGAAGCTTCTGATTATATATATGCAAGCTATCTTTTCCGCTTCCTTTCAGGGCCATGACACCTGAATGTCATCTTCTAATCACTGTGTATTTAAAAACAGTTGTGTCATATCATACTTGGCCGCTAATATATTTGTATTGGATTTCCTTGATGACTGATAGCTTATTCTGATTATTTAATATTAGACCAATATTTATTTTGGCTTCCCTAGAATAGTGTTACAAATCCTTTTTTGAAGGTAGATGTCACCCTGTAGTCGTGTAGATGATTCTTCAGCAGTAGAGACGAAGTTTAAAAGAAGAAAACCCTTTAGAAAGAAAATTGAAAACTAATATTCTGTTGAAATGATTTTTCTGCATTTCGTGTGATTGGCTTGTATTGACTAGATGGTACTGCTTACATTTGGAAGCAAAATCCATAACTTTCAGATCAATCTTGACTTTAAAAAAGTAAACCCAGTGCTCAATTAGACTAATTTAAAAATGGGTTTGCTTGGAAATTTGGCTTTTTAGCTGCATTAGTCAGTATTTCCTTATTAAAAAAACATTGAAATAAAAGGCAGCCAGGAGGTTTCGCCTGCATTCAGTGTGAGCAGCAGCAGCTTTTGAAACCAAGTGTCCTGGAAACTAGGATATAATAATGTAGAGCTCCTAAAGAAAACTTCTTTCAAAACTGTGATAATGATTCATTTCCTCTGTCGCTAGTCTGCTTTTTGAGAGAGGTCCAGGATTTGAGTCCAAGGAAAACTCAAGCACAGCAACACTGTTTCATTACAAAACACAACAATAAAAGCAAGCAAAGAAGTTTGGGTTTCTTAAAAAATCCATTTCATGACATTTCAGGGACACTTTTCTCTGAATGTAAAGGTCACTGTATCCCACTGTTTCCATCCTGATGAGCCAGCTTCCTGCTTGACAGCACTATCCATCTCCGTTAACACGGTTACTCAACATGTTGGGAACTAACATGTGGAATATGCAGCGTTCAGTAGCCAAGATTTGATTTTTGGCACCTATTGAGAGAAGGGGCTTCACTGAGAAGCGACTCCAAGGAGGCATGCTGTTGCATGCAGTGACCCATGCCAGCTGAGTGTCTTGCTTGGAGAAAGCTCTCTTGCAGTACCTTTCTCTGAGGGCTGAAGCAGGAGAGGGACTCAAGCGGGCATTTAGCCCGCGCAGTGGCTGTTGCATTGTTGTGCACTATGCTCTTGGAAAATGGACAGGTTAAGCATTAGTTTGTTGTAGGTTTGTGTGTTTGGATTGTAAAAGTCTAGTATTCAAACCTCAAATATCAAATTGATTTCATTAGTTAAGAAATGGCCTCTCTGGGGTTAGCACGTCTCTCATACAAAGAATTGGTGCTCAGCAGCTCCTTTGTACTGTTAAACACCACATGTGAAATTGTACTGAAAAATGGAAGACATTAACCATACAGGTTGATCAGCTCTTAGATCTCTTATTAACGTTTTGCTTTTATAACCTCACTCTGAAAAGCCAGTTTTAAATGTTCCTGCATAGTACAAATGAGTATATGATTTGAGAGTGATTTTTTTTTTTATAGGATGTTTACCGTAGAACAGATGATTTGTGTGTAAGCTGTGAGACATGGCTGAGGCATGGACATAGAAGTAGTTGATCACCAAGACAGTTTAGATTGCTTTATAACCAGTAATAGGGTCAGTGTGTGTGGGGTGGGAGTGGGGGTATCCTCAGGTGGTGATGTGAAGAATTATTTTGGCATTAGCTTATATATAGTACAGTAAAACCTGTGTTAT
The DNA here is from genome assembly GCA_032595735.1 of Pelochelys cantorii. Classification (NCBI taxonomy): domain Eukaryota; kingdom Metazoa; phylum Chordata; order Testudines; family Trionychidae; genus Pelochelys; species Pelochelys cantorii. The sequence continues at coordinate 62,608,006 of CM064332.1, read as the reverse complement.
CCGGCACGCTTGGGGATTAGGGTGTTCTGGTTATCTAAAAATTCCGGTTATCTGAGGGTCCCATCAACCTAGGAAAAACCAATGGACAATAATAGTAAAACTCAAGTTTTTAATATTGGTAGTTCTGTAGTGTGAGTCAGTTGTTTTCACATTTCTATTTTGAGTTAAAGATGATTAGTACTTCTTAAATAAAAAATTGTTAAGCCAATCATGGTAAACCAAGCCAGGCCTGTGCGCCTGAAGATGTGACAGTGTTGTGGCTGAGGGAAATGCCGGTTAACAAAGTTTTCTGGTTAACAAGAGTGCTGGATAACAAGGTTTCACTGTACATCTATTTGTTTTTCCCTTTCTGAGACTGTCTCACCAGCTCTGCATCAGGAGAGACCAGCCCCTCCTTCTCCAATAATGGCATACTGCCAGTAACTTAATCAACAATTGTGATTATTGGCACAGATTTTTTTAAATATACATTGATCAACAATCATTTTAGTTTGCTTTAACAGTGTTCTGTGAATGGGAAAATAGCTAATTTATCAAGCCAATGTGAGAAACTCTGCATTCTCTGCTGCTTTTTTTAAATGAAGTAGAACTCTGAGCAACTTGCTCTGTAGAAAACAGACCAAGTACTGATGTGAAGAGCAATTCTGATGTATTCTAGTGGCAAAGAAAACAGTGATTGGTTAATGCTTCATTATCTTAAAAGCCGTCTGTGCACCGTTTAATAATCTAGCTGTGAATTCCAGATATTGTCATCTATTAGGTAGGAAAAATGTACAATGTTAATTTTTCTTTTTTGTTGCTGTGGGGTTCCAGGGTGCAACAGGCAAGTTTCATTTGATCTTTTGAAAACTTCTGCTTGCTTTCAGAACTGCCCCCAGTTGGATCCCTGGCCTTTTGTATGTCTGTCACTGGAGGTCCAGTTGGGAGAAAAATACCACTTGGTTTTTGTGCAACTGGTGTGAGACTGCTTGTTCTGTTTCCATTATAGTTTTTCCTGTAGTTTACTAAAGCAGATTAAACAGTCTTGAGACAAATATACAGTAGATTTCTGATTGTGGACCATACTCTACTGAAGAAAAGTTTTTTTTTGTTTCATCATCCCTGTCTATCCTGAGTTAAATAGGTAGAGCATTTTTATCCTGTAAGCAATTGGTTACGAGCCTTTTCTAGCTAATATTGGTCTCATGAAACTTCAATTCTTTAACAAAAGCTGCAAAAATGTTCTGTAACCAGACAGAGTTGTTACCATTATGGCAGTAGGTGTGTAGAAGTTGGTTGTGTGAAATCCACAACCATTTAGTGAACATTTATGTATTTGCTTTCATCGCTTGAGTCTATACCTGAAATTAGAAAACCTGCTGTTTGTTTCTTCATTAACACAATATGCTCCTACAGCGTTCTTCTTAACAAAGATGCTTTCCTGTGCAGAATTTAATAAGTTTAATATCCCAAATCGAAAACATTCTGCTGCTAATTATTTTATTTATTGGGGTGAGGACAGGTCACAGGAAGAGAATAATTCATCTGGAGCATTTGTAGCCAAACTGGAACCTTCAGGGGCAGTTTTTGTGAGTGGTCTTTGGAGTTCTTCATTGTGACCTGCACCTGATCTTCGTAATAAGAAGAGGCAGACCATAATCTCCATGTGTCTCGGCATTGAGTGCCCCACAAAGACTGTTAAAGGCTGTTAAAGATCCAGCTCTGAATGCTGGGACCAGCAGTCTCCACAGGCTGCCCGTCCATATTAAAAACAAGACTGGTTACAATATACTCCGTTTTACAGCAGTTAGATTAGCTATGCAAGTAGACTCCTTACCACGGTGGATATTAATTAGTAGAGCTAGTTGGAAACTCTGGCAAATTTTGCAATTCTGAGAGAAACCAGAGAAAACAAATAGAGATTTTTCTTCCATATTTTGACCAGCTTCTGCTAGTTAGCTCTGATCAAAGAATGACTGGGCCATGAACATGGAACTGTTCTTCCCCTTCCTGAAAATGGTTTGGCTCGGTCAGGGTAAAGATGGGTTAGCCTGGCATGTGCCGTGTCTTCCATTATTGATGCTCATCTGATGCCTGTGTTGTGAATAACAGTTTCCAGGGGAGAGCAAAAATCCCTTTAGCCATAAATTAGATAAATAAATTTCAGGAGAGGCTGCTGTGGATTTAGGAGTAGTTTTATTGCATGATGTCACCCATTCAGAAAATGCAACATCTGTTCTGGGATCCTATTACCCAGAGCAAAACATGTAGCAGGTAGCCAGAAGACAGCTGTATGGGGTGGTGTGGGGGGAGAAATGTGCTAGGGAGAAAAGTGAAATGGGGAGGCGGAAGGAAGGAAAGAGGGTAGGAGTAGGAGTAGATGGAGGAGAGGGAAATTAGAAAGTGACAGGTGATTTAAGGTGGAGAAAAAATTGAGTGACTCTCTAGGTGTGTTGTTTATATCTGGCTTCTGGCACTGTAGAGTCTGAACACTTCACAAACATGGAGGATTTTATCCTCGCTGCATGCCTGAGAGAGAGGGAAGTGTCATTATTCCAACTGGACAGCTGGGAAACCGAGGCACAGATATTCAAGGATATGCCCTGGATCCATAGCAAATGTGACAGACCCCAGAATGAAACCCAGAAATTCTGGTGTCTTAACCACAAACCATCCTTTCACTTGGAAAAGGGGGCACAAATAAAGTCTTTGAACATGTAAACATACTTGGAGTCTGCTCTGCTCTCAGGCTGTTAACTTAATGCCTTCCATGATGATTGGATTTATTTCAGTGCTAGAGAGGAGAAGAGTTTTGTATATTTTGCCAAATTCGAGAACCTAAGTCAGCCTAATATTTAGCTCCCACTTTAATTGTATTGTGCGATGACCGTCACAACCGTGCTTCTATTTTTGGGGTTATAGTTGTCTACAAATATTGGAAGGGTGTAAATACCAAGGAGGGAGTGGAATTGTCTAGGCTGGTTCTAAAAGATAGCAGTAGGTGAAATCAAAGGAAGCCAAGTAGTAGATAATTTGGACTAAATACTAGGATACATTTCCCAACAGTGAGATCTGTGGGATAACATTACCCTGACCTAGACTGTAACTGCACGGTGAAGGCAAACAGATCAGCTGCTAGTATTTATTGCCATTGAGCGCACACAAGAATTATTTTTATACTCCTCTATCAAGGAAGATAAATACAATAGGACCTTGCTAGTCTATGCATGTTACTTGTACAGTAACAATAGTGTGCTGAGTACACTACAGATAGGTAGGAAGATAAGGGGTCTCTTTCTGATCACAGCTAGTATAAATTAGAGGAGCAACTGCATTCATGTCAAAGCAGTTACCCCATGCACAGCTAATATGAAAGAGTGTACACTGCCTACTATGAAGAGCATGTGTAGTGGTGTCTTAGCAAGTGTAGTGGTCTCTTCCTACTCCTCAGCAAAGACTATTGGCTAGTATTGCTCAGAGCTTGTGTGTGCAGGGCTGGTTCTTTGGATTAAAGCACAGATAATAATAAATACTAGGGTGGTCTAATCAGGTTTCGTGTTTACAAAATAGCACTTGATTTATTGGTAAAATTCTCTTGCTATAAATGCCCTCACATTGCTCACTTTTTTCTTCTTCTTTAAAAAAAGGAGGAGCCCTGTGGCACCTTAAAGACTAACAGATTTATTTGGGCATGAGCTTGGTAAAGTAACACTTCTCTCTTGTTTAAAAATAAGCAAACAAAATGCCCATCTTTTCTGGCCTCCTCTCAGGAGCTAAATCTTATCCTGATCTTTAATATACCTGTGCCCAAATAAATCTGTTATGGCACATCTACACTAGGGGTACGTCTAAACTACACCCCTCTATCGGCAGAGGGATGTAAATTAGACGTATTGAAAGTAAAAATAAATCCGGGATTTAAATATCCCGTGCTTCATTTGGATAATGGTGGCCTCTTTTCGAAAAAACCCAGCAGTTTAGACAGGGCATTTTTGACAGAAATGCCCCGTTTTGAAAGATCCTAGTACAGGATCTTTAGAAATGGGGCATTTCTGTCGAAAATGCCCCGTCTAAACTGCCAGGTTTTTTTCGAAAAGCCCTGTTTCGAAAAAAAGCGGCGGCCGCCATTATGCAAATGAAGCACAGGATATTTAAATCTCGGCTTCGTTTGCACTTTCGATGCATCTAATTTATATCCCTCTGCCGACAGAGGGGTGTAGTTTATACGTACCTTAGGAGATTATTTGGAAATAACTTATTTCTAAATAATAACTTATGAAATAACTATTTCAAAATAGTTATTGGTGCACAATATTTCTGCACAGCTTATAGGAAACCTTGATGGCTACCTCTCAGACAACTCCTTCTTTGTTTGTATGGTCATGGACCAAGACTGCATTATGCCAGGTGCAGTACAAACACAGAACAAAAAGATGCTTCTTATTCCAAAAAATTTGCTATTTAATTTTCCATTACAATCTACTTGCTCCCTAATCTTGTGAAGTTCAGTAACTTGTGACCAGGTCGCCTAGTGATTAATGCAACTATCCTGTGTTTGTACCCTGAGGTTCTAAGCAGATTGACAATGTCCCCAGAACCTCAACTTGGTGGTTGCCAAATATGGGTGCCCTTGTAACACTTCTCCCTTATTTAAAAGTAAACAAAATACCCCTCCTTTCTGGCCGCTCTCAGCAGCTAAATCTTATCCCGATCTTTGATAAAGAACTACATCTGATTACATTAAAAGTAGTAACCCTTGTTTGTCCTACTGGGACATCTCTAGTCTCATCCCTAGGTGTCCTCTCTCACCCCCTTCTCAATGCTTTCTGATTTGGAGTGGGAAGGGGGGGACCGCAAGGTGGTGAAGGACTGGACTAAAGTCCTTAGCAACGTTGTATATCTGCCTGATCCTGCTCTCCTGGGCATTTTGCCATGAGCTCTGAAATGTAATGCTAATGACAGCCTTTAAACTAATTGTTAAGCAGATATCAATTCTGGCAATGATCTAAAAGGGTCCAGAAGAAAACTAGCCTCTGAACATCTCCTTCCTCCCCAAATTTTCTAGGTTTTGTAGTTTTTGGTTATGTTCCCATTTTTGTTTCCTTGTGTTGTCTATAGAAGGCCTGAAAGGTTTTTAATCAGGTTTTGTTTTTTTCTGTGATAAAGATTATTATTAATCATAATTTATGATTAATAATTGCTAACTATCTCAGGAACTGAGTGTGAAAATCAAGCAAGTACAAAGGGCAAGGAATTTTACTCAGCCTGTTTAACAATGTGTGTTTGCTTTTTTAGTTTACATGTATTTAATTCTAATATCTAATGAACACTTGGCTGAAGGGACCTCTTTCTAAAAGATTCAACCTCCAAAGCCCTGGACATAAGGGATGAGAGCTCGTAGCAAACCTTACTGAGACCTCTCAGGAAGTGTTCCATCATAATCATGGAAGACTATATTTTGTACACCTAATAATCACGAAGAAGCTTATTTTGGGGGGGGGGGGAAATACATTTCAAGCTTTTTCCCACACCCTAAAGAAGCACAAAAGGTCCAAATCCTATTAAAGATGTTGCAGGTTGCCTTTAAATCTCAGCTGAGAGTGTTTTTTGGTTAGAATCATTTTGCAGTTACATAAGTCCCTGTGTGTCACTACCTTTATGAGATGAGCACACAGACCATTACATTCTTTGCTTTGCTCATTACCGAATTCTTAACTTTAAAACAGTGGTCAACAAGTGTGGTTTTTTGTTTGTTTGTTTGTTTGTTTGTTTGTTTCTGCCTCCAAAATGCTGATCTATGTGCAAGTTGCTTGTGGCTCCCCATTTATTATTTGCAGGATTTTTGTGATGGAACAGAAGCTTCCACAAATAATAATCTGTGTTTTTTTTTCTACATGGCAGACATCTGGGTAGTATAAGTAAATAGGTAATTTATTAGTATTTGAACAGCTTTAAAGAGAGAAACCAAACAGAGCCCTGAATAGCTCAGCACTTCTGGTGGCTGCTTTCCATCTCCTATGCGGTTTGTGTGACAGAGCAAAATGCCATGGCGTTCACAAGCACAGGAGGCAGGGATGAAAAGAGGAGAGTGCTGAGTGGCCGGAGCACATTTTGGTCATAGTAAAATACCCCTGCTTCATTTCCTGTGTGCCTGTGAGTGTTTGCATGTCCACATGGAGAATTTAAACCAAGTGCTTTGAAATACATGATATTTTGATGGCTGGTTTGAGGGCTCTAATGAATCCTGAATTGTTTCAGGGTGCATATAATTTGTTTCATACCAGTAATTGGTAAAATTCTGAACATGCCACTGAGAGAAAACATTAAAGATATTTTTCAGTCTTTTTTTTTTTCTATTTCTGAGAAATAACACCAAGGCATAATAGCAAATCTGTGGTGCTGTTATACATGGTTGTTTGTATTCCATAAAGCTTTTCACTCTCTCTGTGCTGCAGGCTATATGCAAATATATAAAACTTGTCTCACAGCTTCACCCTCTTCAGAGAACTATTGTTACATATTCTTTTAGTCAGTTCTGTAAATCCATGAAAGAGATGCTGAAGAATTTGACGCACCAAGTGTTTATGGCCAGTAACCCTTACAGCAGTATTTGAGGGAAAATACGTATAAAGTTCACTCCAAAAGGACTATGTACCATTAATTAAAAGCTCAGACCAGCTTTTAATAAATTCAGATGATTTTTGATCCACTCCTTCCCCTTCCTCCCCTCCCCACCCACATGGACCTCTGTAATTTTGAGGAAAGTTGGAAAATGGTATTTGGTAGTTTTTGTTGAACATTTATGTTTAGCCATCATTTCATTTCTCTAATGTGGGCCTAAACTTTAGTTTAAAAGCAATAGCATTTCCTAAAGAAGGGACAAAATAGGCTAGATTAGATTACCTCGCATCCCAGGTTAGGAAAATGAGGTATGTTTACTAGATATGATATCTAATGTGTTGACAAAGACAATGGTGTGTGAAACAACTAACTCCACCCCTCTTGAGGGTTTTTTTTTAACTGTGCTCTGTGTAGACTAGAATAAAAAGCAAACATATTTTAAAAAAAGCAAACATTTAAAAATCCTAGCCTGGGTAAGGGAAGTTGTATTTTAACATGTTAGCTCATCAGAATGGTCCCTAGGCCCACCCTGACCAGCTAGCATGTTAAAACACAGCTTATTCCAAACATACTATAGCCAAGGTTTTCTTTATAGTCTTCTGTGTTTAAAAAAAAAAAATTGCATTTCACATCAAGGTAGCTGAGACAAGGCATAAATAGTTTTTCCTTTTATGGAGCTAATAGTTAGGGTCAACCCTGTGAACACCAACTGGCATTTACCTCAGCCATCTTCACTGAGATAAAATTACAATGCTTTGTCTCCTCTAGGAATTTAAATAACTTGATATATTGTGCTCAATAAAATGCATCTTTTTTGCAGGGAAGGCTAGCCTTAGTTTAGATGGTAACTAAGTTAGACAAAGGGGCTAAGTGGAATTTAACAAAGTATTAACATGTTCTAGCTAAGCCCATTTCCTAGGATAGACAAGGGCAATGAGTAATCTTGAGGCCTCAAAACCAAACTCTGATCTTGGATGTATGGTTGCACATTTCACTGAAAGTATGCTTAAGTCTGCTGTGGGGTAAGGTAGGTAGAGTAGGCAACCTCTTGAGTTCCCTTCCAGCCCTACTTTTTATGAGTCTGTATCTTACAGTAGAATTTGCCGCTAAGAGCTTTTCCACTGCAATTAAATGGGAGCAGGAAAGTGTTTGAGAGAGTGGCTACCTTTTCTTGATACTCATAGGTAATACCCCCTTGCAGGCTTATTCCAACAAAAATAACTTTTTGACTGAAGGCAGTACTAGCTGAGTTATACAGCCATATAATGGTAGAGAACCGTGTCAACACTTCCTCCCTGCCCAGTTCTGTATATGCTGTAATTTTCAGTTGCTTCCCTTTCTCACTTGGATATTTTAAAAATTTCCAAATAAGAGTTTAATTAGAATAAGCTCAAAAGAGAATGTGTGTGCCATTCAGTATTCTTTGCTAAATTGCTTTCATGCTTTGTTTTTATAATATATTTGCTGCTTAGCCACATTTTGGCCCTCTTCCTTTTTCAAATAAAACTCATTATGTGGGATAACTAGTAGATCGTTCCTACTTTCACAATGACAATTCCATACTAAAATATTCCTTGGCACAGGAATTGTTAACTGATGGCAGTTTGTCTGCTTCTCAGAGTCAATTTTTTCAGCACTGTGTGAAGATTCTGTGGAATAGTCTGTGGGGAGAACATTGAGGGAAAAAATGTTTATCTTATACAATAACTGAGAACAGAGGACTGTCTGAGGAAAATAATTTATAAAATCATGATCTGTGTACACAGAAAAATAATTTAAAGATGTTGTAGGGAAATACTCAGGCTAGATTATAGCATCATGAGAAAACTGGCATTTTGTGAAACAGTGTTTGTTATCACTATTAATATAGATTGATCCTATATAAACAGATTTTATATATATATATATATATATATATATATATATATATATATATATATATAGGCAGACACATTTATGCATGGTGTGTGTGTGTGTGCGCAAACAATGTTGTATTGCAAACATAGATTATTTAAAATAATAAGATAAACAGATTTTATGTAACAAACAGTATATAGACATGAAAACAAAGGATTGTTTTCCTGATAACTTAAAAGTGAATATAGGTGGCATTTCTTTTAGCCCCAAAATCTTTTTTCTGAATTATGAGCGTAGAGAATAGTCTATTCCTTTTCTAACTAAAAGACTATCTGTTTGTAAATTTTAAAAAAGTGCAGAACTGATTTCTTTTTATAATATTCACAGCAATTACTAGTATTATCAGGCAACTTTAAAACAAAAAATTACATATGCCAGATCTTTCTTTCTGACATCTTATTAAAGACTATATCAACACCTTTTTTTTTCATTTTCTGATTGCTACCTCCCCTCTCCCAGAAATGTGTATGTGAAATTGAGAACCTAATTAAAAGATTAACAGCATGTACAGTAATTTATCCAAAAGGCATGTGTTAATTTGTTACACTAAAGAGTTTTATGTCATCTTTTTTGACACTATCAAAATATTATCAGTGGAACTGGTTTAACCTGGAAAAATTTGATGCTTTATTATAAATTCTGAAGAAGTGACATGACTTAATTTCATATCTAATTGCGTAAGGAATTATAAATGATCTTTTCTCAAAGACCTATGACACTAAGCCACAGAATGAACATATAAAACTGATTTGTTCCGGTACAAATTAAGATCTATGGTAGTATTTTCATTACAAACGCCATTTGTGTGTGGTGAACGTCTGAAGATTTTTCAGTATGATACAAACTGTTCTTCTATAGTGCAGCCATTCATGCAGTTCATCTTAAGGTGATTTACAACCCATTTTACAAAAGAGGCACAAAATAAACACTTAAAGCAAAACCTCTAAAACTGGCAAAGCCATTAAAGCACAAGTATATCTTACACCCATTCTTAAAAGTTGTGAAATCTGCCTTTTGGATCAAATGAGGAGCTGGATTCTGTACTTTCTGTACTGGAAAATGCTGGTTGACTTCAGTATGACCCCCACCCCAATTCCATCAAAGAAGACTGTGGTGTTAAGCCCTAGAATAGCATTCCCAGTCTGAGTAATGTCACAACTTGATTTGAGAATGCATTTGAATCGGTAGAAGCCCTGCTTCTCAATGGACACAGGCCATCTCTACATCAGTAACCATATAGTGGTACGGCCATACTGATATAGCTGCGCTCCTATAAGATTGCTCTTGTAGTCACTCTGTTCTGACAGGAAAGAGCCTTCCCGTCATCATAATAACACTACTCCGTGGGTGGCTCTCCTGACCACATTGTGCTGGGCATGTCAGCGCTTCTGTTTTTACATACCCCTGAGTGACATAGGTTGTACTGACAAAAGTGGTATTGTCTTTCTTAGGTAGCGGCTAGGTCCAGTATTAAAGACGCATATCAATCAGGAAACCTGGGTTCTGTTCCCTGCCCATGCCAGTGATCTTTGTTAAGAGAGACAAGTTGCTTACACTCTCTCTGCTTATGTTCTCCACCTAACAGACAACCCTATTTACCCTTTTTGGAAAGTATTTTGAGGACTCTTATGAAAAAAGTCTTAAAAGTTGATAGGAAACTATGGTCTTTCTATAAGTTTTTTTTTTTTAAAAGCAGTTCTATAGGGAATTTTATTCCTACTATTGAAATCTGTTAAAAATAATCTACAGTAAAGATACTGTTTTCCATTAACTGTATAGGTGCTTACTGTAATTCCTGGGGATCACTATTAAGTTTCTAGTTAAGCCTGTTGGATCAATCTGCATTAAATTATTCCAGAATTTGCTGTAAGTATATTATTGCATGAAGGGACAAATTTTTCTTTTATGAATGCAACTTTGGTGAAGCTAACAAAATTATCCCGAGGATGAATGGGACACTTGGTATAATCATGTATGCTGTTTTTACAAAGTGTATTTTTTATTAGGAGGTTTGCCAATGTGAAGCAGGTTCTATTAAATTGATTGTTGTCTCCAGATATTAAAAAACTGTCAGATTGGTTAAACTTCCAAATTCATCCATTCATGTATTTATTTTAAAAATAAGGCACAGGAAGAGCAGAGACTGTTTGTAAAACCTAACAGGAAAAAATGTTTAGTTTTTTGTATTTTGCAGTGCTTCCACAGTCCACAATGAGGGTACGTCTACATTGCACCTGTAACTTGAAATAACCTACGCAATTTGAGCTACGCAAATTGGTAGCTTATTTTGAGTGTATTTCGAAATAGGGCGTTATTCCAAAACATCCCTTTCTCCTCACAGAATGAGGTTTACAGGGACGTTGGAATAGTGAACCTGTTATTTCGAAAGGTATTTCAAAATAATGGGCTTGTTTAAAAGATGCAGAATAGCTATTTTGGGATACCGGATATATCCCAAAATAGCGCCACTGTCTAAACACACCCTGAGTGATAGCAAAATAGCACTGTAGCACAAAGGGTGAAACGTGAATTAGATTTTAAAATACTTTCATGCTTAATAAATGAAGGTGTTCTGATTAATGTGGGTAAACAATGTTTTTATTTTAATAGCTTGTGTGGTATTTTTGTCTTGTCTGTGTCCCTTTAACTTGGCTGTAAAATATAACTTTATAGGTGCCTCGCTACTTACGCAGGAGAATACTTGGATTCTGCGGATGGAGTTCTGTATGGAGAAGCAGAAATAGATGTTGCAATATTTAAAAAGAAAATCCTGCCAGTGCAGTTTATTTACATACTCTGTGCCAGTGATTTTATACTCACATTAAGGGTGATAGTTTGATTTTTATCAGAGGGGTAGCCATGTTAGTCTGAATCTGCATAAACAACTAGAAGTCTTGTGGCACCTTATAGACTAACAGATTTATTGGAGCATAAGCTTTTGTGGGCAAAGACCCACTTCGTCAGATCCCACTGTATCTTGCATCTGATGAAGTGGGTCTTTGCCCACGAAAGCTTATGCTTCAATAAATCTGTTAGTCTAGAAGGTGCCACAGGGCTTATCATTAGTTTGATTTTTGTCAATGTAATTAAAGTCTAGATCATGCATCCCAGGGGTGTGCTAATTTTTGCTGACCCAGAAGAGTGGAGACACAGACCTTCCAGTTGAAGCCAAAATTTGGACAAGAGTCCAGGAACTGGCACAGACAAGTTCTAGGATCTGTGCAGCTGGCCACTCTGCTAATTTTATAGCTGGAGAAGGCAATACAGACCAAAATGTCTACATGGCTTCCTAAGGATCCAGTAGATTATGTGGTGTAATTCTGCTTTGGTGCATACCCTGGGGAGATGGCAGCCAACAGAAGGGAAGGAAAATGAAGTTCCACGCTGAAAACACCGTCTTGATATTTGATCAATTGAGAATAACACTAACATTAGTTTAGCTTTTGCTCTAGGATAATGTTGAAAGAACTGACACAGATCGATAAAACTTATTTCACGGATCCAGTTGTGCAACTCTATTTTAAATAAATGGCTCCAAATGACAGCAATAAATATCTATCTATCTATCTATCTATCTATCTATCTATATTTTTTTTAAAGGAACTTTTTCCCTATGAGGGTTACATAATCCCTGGACTAAATAATCTGCTGTATGTGCTTTATTTTCCTTTGAAGCACTTAGTATTTGTCTAGATTTCTATTTGTCTGCATGTCCAGAGACAATATGTACTGCATTCATTTCTATCAAAACCACTGTATCAGATGTGTGGCTAAATATATAGTTACATTTGCTTTGTTAGTACTGGCATTGTAGCATGCTTGCCCTATAGTAGATAGGCAATCCGTATTCCACATATGTTAAACTAGCTAGAGTTACCTGGCGTTGCTGCTCGGGGAAACCAGAGGAACAAAATGTAGAAAAACAGTAGTCCATTATCTTTTTTTGAATGGTAGAAAAGTTGCACTGATTTCTATAGGGATTAAAATATAGGTCCGCATCATCCCTAGGGGGAGGCAGGGGTGTGACCCTGGGTGGAGGGGAGGTTACATGTGGGAGGGGCACCCCAGCTTGCGCCCAGGGCTTCAGGTGCCGCGGGGGGCAGGGCGGGTGCCCGAGCCATTGTGCGCATGTGGGTTGGGGCACTGCGTGCCTGTGTGTGTGTGTGTGGGGGGGGGGGGCAGGCGAGGAAGAGGGTTGCTTATGTAACCTCACGGGCAGGAGAGGGTGAGTCCTGGATGGTGCTGGGGGCCGCAGGTGGCGGGCATAGGACCTAGGGTGGGCAGGGTGGCCCCTGCAGCGCAGTGTGGTGGGTTACTTTTTGATTTTTACAGCTTGAGCTCGGGCCCAATCGGGTCAAAGTTTGGTTGCGGTAGCTCTTATAGTGTCCAAGTTATTAGCGCACAAACATACAAACATTCTCCTTTATATATTAGATATAAAAGTAGTTGATTTATGAATTAATCACTTCATATTACTTTAAAGCATTTGCCCTTCTATGAAATTATGAAATTACGTTAGCAGTTGTTGTGCGTAACACCTAGGTATGCATGCAGGAGCAATGAACATGCTGTAAGGTGAGTTCAGTCCATTGGGTCCATCTTAGCTAGGTCTTGGGCCTCCAGCAGCAGCCAGTGTCTGCTTTTGGTATAAGGCCAATTTACAATCCCTGCCCCACTCCAAATACCTCCGGAGGCATGTGGTGATGAGTTTATAGCCTGGAATAAGTGACTGCATTATCTCCATGATTATAAGTAATGTATTTTACATAAAAAGAACGTTACATAAAAGTATAATTAGTGTTGCTACCACTCGTGTTGCCAATTTCTGGTGTTTTTCTTAAAGCTCAAGGCATGTGACTGTATGAAAAATCTAAGTGTCTTATTTTTTTTTAAAAAGGAGTTTGGGTATCTGAAAGATATTAAACTGTGTGTGTGTATGTGTTAAAAAATGCCTACTTCTTAATAATTGTGCACGTATGCAACTGACTCCAAACAACGTTTTTCTGTTGTGAGCTCTGGGCATCACAGCTGAGGGTGGAGAATTGGTGGAGTAGAGTGTGAACATGGCGGTCTATTTGTGATTTACTACTCTTGTCAGCAGCTCTTGTCAGGCCTCACATATTCACTACACCTATGCGCTGTTATGATCTATACCTCACATGTGAGTTATATTCTTGCATCAGGTATGCCTGGGGTGTGTACAAAATCTATTGAATATGCATTAGAATTATATTCTTAAAAGATGTTTGCCAGCAGTGCATAAGCACAGTCTGCCTTACGCCAAGGAATTTGACAAGACAAAGACAATGAAGATTTATTGTTACATGCTAGGCAAACAAAGTCAAGTCATGGAGGAGACAGCATGATACCTGTATTCCAGCAGGAGAGAGAAGCTTGCTCTGTGTTTTACTTTTCAGAGAACACATTGGAAAGGTTTACTGGTCTATAAAGATCGGGGGTGGGGGCATTGAACCTCCAGTGGTAAGCAGTTGAGTCATCTGACTGTATACAGTACAATATTGTTTTATTATGAAAGGTATGGAGTGATGTTTTTCTGAAAGCTAAGGACACATCAGTGTTTGGGATATGTGTGTATTAACATGGCATGAGGAGTTACGGATACTTCATGAAATTATGCTTTAAGGTCTGTGGCCAAACAGGGAGAAACAGGTTCCTTCCCACACCGGAAGAAGGCCATTATTTACCTATCTGCTATGTAAATTAATCATGGTGGAATCAAAACAATGGAAGCTCCATTTATAAACAGGGGGATGGGAAGCCCACAGAAAGGGAAAAGCAGCATGAGGCCATCATGCGTCTTGAAAGCGATTGAACTTGGGAAGTTATGAGTGAAGGCAAATGCCATTTTTAGGCATCTGTTGCTAGATATACACAAGGCAGCAGAGCTCTTCCAAGCTGAGGGAGATGGGGCCCTTCAACCAAGAAGGGGCTGAAGTCTCTGGCAGCTGAATATAGACGAGTAACCTGCTTGGGCAAAGATCTTTCACGTAGGAAGACAAGGGAAACCCGCCTCTTACACTTCAGTGGAAGGTCCTGATTGCGGGAAAGTCAGCCATAGCTGGGAAGAAGAGTGACAGGTGAGAGAAACCATCTGTGACCAGAGCCTGGACTTTGCTAAAATAAGTTTTAGACTTTTAAATGCACGTTATACTTTTTAGTTGCTTGTAATCCATTCTTCTTACTTTGGCATCACTTAACCCATGTCCTGTTGTTAGTTTATAATTAAATAAAACACATTTATTATCGCATTGGTTTGCTTGTTGGGAATGCTGTGTTTTCCCCAGTTCAGTTGATATACTGTGATGCACTTTTGCTCTTTAAATTAACAAAGGAACCTTATTTCCCTGACCTGTCCAGGTGATGGCTGGACACTACAGAACACATGTTTTGTTAGTCTGTACAGGATAAATTTAAAAAACAACAAATAGTCTGGTAGCACTTCAAAGACTAACTCGGCTACCCCCTGAAGCTTCTATTTCAAAATAGTTCTGACTAATTTTGAAGCTTCCTTATAGTGGGGACACAACATTTTGATTTTGTTAAATTCAGAGTTATCATGTTGAATTTAGTTATTTTGAAATAAATTCCGAGTGTAGACATGCCTTAAGGTGCCACAGGACTACTCATTTCTAATATTTTAGGAGTGTCGGTGTGTTTTGTGTTTTTTGCCTAGTAAAGGAGGGATTCAGCACTCCTACCAGCAATTTGAACTTGTAATAGGGCAGATGTTTCCCTGAAGTTACATGTGGTATCTTGCAATGCATTGGAGTTGTGTCAGTGACCCCTGTGGGATCAGCAGAAGCTGGTGCTGGAAAGGGTGTAAGTGGGAGAGACTGAAAAAATAGTGCTTTTACTGAAAGCTATTCTGAAGAATTCTTGAGGCAGAATAGAGAAGGGGATGGGAAGATAGGCTCTGAATGCCAAACTACACACCATGAAAACATTATTAGGGAAAGTAAATAGCTTGGGGCCAAAATTTAGTTTTGGGTTTTTTTTAAAAAGAGAAATATTTTAAGAAACCACACTATTGTTCAAACATGTTCCCTTCAGTACTGGAAACTCAGATGCACCATCATTGTGCTAGTGTTGGAGAACCAGCAAGTGACACTGAAAAGTCTAACTTCAGTGTTTGGGGCAAATGGAGTAAAAAAATTAACCAAGGATCCAGATGTACATGGTGAAATATAAAGTCATTGCGTAGGTTGCTATTAATTGTAATAGTGTCTGGTGGTGTAACATGGACAAAGAATTTCTGAAAGATGTATGAGGCCAAATTTTGTTCTGAGAAACACCAGTGTAAATAAGTAACAGTTTTTTTTGGGGGGGAGCCTTTGGATTTACATTGATGTTTATTGCAGGTATTTGTCTCTAGACCTGTTCCAAGCCAGAGTTTGAGCTGGTCTTTATGTTCCTGTTCAAAGTAAATAATCAGACTTTATACCTTGTTCTTTGGCTGATTTAAAGCATTTATTTGCTGGAGGTTTATAAACCTTGCTAGATCCCTTGAAGAGAGAACCACTTTAGAATTGTAGACACTTAGGATGTGAATGATCCCTCAGCAATGTTCTGATAGGGGAGCTGGAGGCAGGACAGGAGGGAAGAAAGCATCAAAACTCCTTAATGCTAGTGAAATAATGATGGAATGGGGTGCCGTGCACATGAAGGATTCACCAAAGCTAATTTACTGTGGGGTATTTTTCCTTGTTTAGAAGCAGCACTCCACAGAATATTTTCCTTTTTAACATGTCCATAGTTACACAACTGCTTGTTCTAACAGATTCTGCAAATACTCAGGACCAGATTATGGCTTGGGCTGAGCATCTGTGAGTGCTTGAGAAACAGCAGTGAAGACTGCTGTTACTGTCATCTACTATGTTCCAAAATCCTCTGCAGAGTTTGGGGGAAAGGTGCTGTGTATGGCTAGAACAGAGGAGGGTGGTTAGGTGGAAGGAATGGAGGTGTGGTATGTATCTTTATAGTTCATGCAAAAGCTGACCCAACTCTGTGTCCTATCTCCTAGAAATGTCCCCTGCAGCAGGAAGGAGCAACCTTGATGGGTTAGGGAGGTGCGTGGAGAAGGAGATCATCTGGAATGGCATCACAGGACATGGATGCTACTTTCTGAGCTTTTGTTTGGTTGGAGGCAACGGGTGGCAAATTACATCCATAAGTTGTGTGTTTTCAGTGTGTGGCTGGAATGATGTGTGTAATAAAGTTGTGAATATTTGGGGTTGAAGTACTTGCAACATTGTCTGCATAAAGGGAGATGCTGCCTGGTTATTCTCAGTAAGCTGGTTGGTTACAAATCTATTTTTAATTAAAACCCACACCGTATAAACCTCTCACAGGTTTTATTAGTCTCCTTATCTGAGGCTATAATGTAAAATTAGGATTGCATGTCAAGTATGACTGATGGAGATGGTGGCATCTTTCCTTTGGAACTGGAGGCAGTAGGAAATTTATTTTAATGTGATGTGGTCAGTGCTTGAGTGTAGATTTTTTAAAATAGTCCATAAATGGGCATAAAAGGAGACATTGCCTGGTTATTCTCAGTAAGATGGTTGAAAGAATGAAACTTCTCTCATTCAGTTATTTTGCATTTTATTAACAGGATGGTTATAATGGGAAAATTAATCATGAGCTTTAGAAGTCATATGGGGTTTATGATGTCATATGATGTCATTGCAGCAGTACATGGAGTTGTAAAACTTCTGAGCGACCACCCTGTACCACCACAGGGAATAAGGGAGCATTCATTCATTAATACCAAATTGCAGCATAAAATATTCCATAGGCTCTCTTAAAATAGAAAATGTGGCATATGGGAACATGTGGTACAAAGCTGCCCTTTGAAAGCTGTAATCCTAGCACGTATTTAGGGAGTGATATTATATTCAGATTCCCTGAATTCCTTGTTTTGGAACTGTACAAATATCAGGGACTTATTGAGGGCAAATCTCTCCAAAAACAAGTGACTGAAAAATACCATAAAAACAATGAATGGTCCAGCAGCATCTTATAGATTAACAAAGAATGTGGATGGTATCATGAGCTTTCATGGACACAACCCACTTCTTCAGATGAAGGGGGTTTTATCTGAAGAAGTGGGTTGTGCCCACGAAAGCTCATGATACCATCCACATTTTTTGTTACTCTCTAAGGTGCTGCGGGACCATTCATTGTTTTTAAATTTTTTTTAGTTAGACTAACATGGCTGTCCCTCTGCAATTTGAAAAATACCCGTTAGCTCTGGGAAGCACGTAAGACCAGATACTATAGACCAAATTCTGCTGTGTTTACACACAAATGCAAATTTGGTATAGCTCAACAGAAGTGAGTTTTGCCTGGTCTGACTACACGGGAGAGAATACAACTCTGGGGAGACTTAGTGACCAATGACTGCTCTAAACCACAAAGAAAATGAGTTTAGCAATCTTGGACTGTTGAATAATGATTCATTTTATAATGTGCCCACAAAATGTAGCTGAGTCAGTAATGATTGCTTCAAACAGATCATGAAACTGAATGAGCAAGGAAAAGGGATTACGTTTAGTAGGTCTAAGTGTCCGTTTCAGGCCAAAGGTCAAGGATTCTTGGTTAAGCTTTTGCTTGGGATTTGGGAAGGAGCAAAGGGAGTCTGCCTGCAACGGAGGCAGACAAAGGTCTCACTATTTAGTGCTTAATATCACTTAAATCATCTTAACGACTGTTCTGACACCAAAAAATTAGAGGTAAGATTAAGTCTGATGGACAATACTTATACAAGGTATTCCTAGCACTATGCAAAAAATATGTACTGTGAGGAAAGGAAGATGAAACAAACTTTCACAGAAATTCTTTACAAACTTGTAATTAAATTCAGATTTAGCAGCAGCATAGTTGCATTATAAAGATGAGCTTGGCAACCTGGAAATTAACCTTAGTATTATATCCCAGGAAATAGAAAAAGACCATCCCAGTGTGACAGGTCTTTTAAAATAAAACCGTGTCAAACAGTACATTCATGCTGAAGCAGAGAGGACCTCTTTTGTGCAGACACTGCCATTTGTTGTAGGTGTTGCTATGGCAAGATGGGGCAGAAAATCCCATTTTGATGTTGAAGCAAGATATTTAAAAATTAGAGGGAGACAGAGTTCGAGATCATAAATTAATTTAGTGATGATAATTGCATTATTGCACTGTCTTGCCAGGGAAATAGCTATTCCTAAGGGAGTCTATTACAGTGTTAAGACTTGTAGCAGAGTATGGTTCTTTGAAAGTGTTTTTGTTTTTGTGAACGATCAACATCTGTCTTTCTGCTTTTATTTACTTTTAAGTAATAAAGGTTAGGTCAATAGGAGCTCAACCGCACAAGATGCCTGAGCTTCCTCTGAGGTTTCATTATTAGAGAGCTCAGAGAATTAGGTTGGTACTTACAGTTTGCTCACACATTGAAATAAATAACTGAACTCCCATTTGAATCAAGCAGAACAGATTCTCGATAACTCCACCTGATTGGGACTATAGATTTTGATATATTTTTCTCTAGATAACAGTTTTCTTTATTTCAAGCAAAATTCTGTTTCTCTCAAATAAAAGTAATATGGTGAGCTATCCAGCACAGGTTTTATTTATTGGCTGCTGTTGTTTCCATGTGTCAGATATATAGAACACTTCCTTGGTGATGTAAGTTACTTGAAAGAAGAAAAGTTAAACCCCAAATGTATTTATATTGCTTAATGGGACTCTGCTATTTCACAACTACTTTAACCACTTAAACTTGCGGCTATATTCTTACCTTCATCCATCCTTTCCTCTGGTCTATAGCAAAAATCTAAACAGCACATTTCAAAGGCACAAATGAGGATTTGGATGCCTTCTAGCATATTTATAATCCAGTAAGAAGAGCTGCTCCAAACAATGTGCTTTTAATGCTCAGAATCAGGGAGCTCTAGGTGATTAAGTGTATGTGTTTTATATAAAATATCACTTTTTTTTAATACAAAGCAACGGTATAATATGTCCCTTAAACAGTTTAAAGATGGCGTGAAGACTAAAATTCATTCCTCATACACATGAAGGGCGTGCTTACATAAGGAAAGAGAATAATGGTCCAGATAGCATATGGCTTGCAAAACCCCAAGAACCTTACTCATTTGATCTTATATGTGGAATCCCTAATCTGGATGGGACAGATCCTTGGAATCCCATAGATGTATGTCTACCTTTGGCAAGTGGCTAATGGTGAGCCTTGCTTTGGATGGTTAGGTCCATCTGGTACAAAAAAAAAAATCAGTGATGTGATTGCTGCTGATCCCAGGAACAGAACATTTTTCTCCTGGTGTCTGTCTATAAATGAAAAATTGCAGAAGAGCACAGCAATACTGGTTTAATGGCTAGAGCATAGGCCAGGTCATCAGAAGACCTGGTTCCTGTTCCAGCTCTACCACAGATATGCTATGTGTCTTTCACAAGTCACTGGTGGTTAGAGTTGCTGGTCTGTCATGGGTACACAAGGCTTCTGCGCAGAGGTCAGTTAGACCCAGTCCTTGCATTCTCTGCAGCCATAGGCAGCAGACTCCATAGAGTGAATAGAACACCACAAGGACAGGGTGATGGCTGCTCGTCCTTCCATGCTGGACAGCATGTTGAGCTGTTCATGGGGTGAAGAGGAGATGGGCAGGAGACTGCCTGCTATAGTCCATTGGAGGTCAGTGGAACTGCCTTTTTGGTGCAGCTCCTTGGAATCTCTGCAGGCATTTGGAGTGTGCTGTCATCAGCTCCAAAGGTGGTCTTTGGGGGCTTTTAGGGTTTTCTAAACTGGGCTCATGGGTCATGCCTGCAATCAAAATGATATCCGTTCATCCAGCTTCTTGGCAGAACTGATATTAGCATATTCAAATGGTTGTTTGCATATGAGTTGGGTTACTGCCCCCATTAAGAGTTTAGCAGGTGCAAATGGGAGGTTTTGCAGATACACTATATGCACTCAGAAAATGCAGTAGGGTAGAGCTGATCAGATGTCTCAACAATTAGAAATAGTTTTCAGACTAGATCAGGTCAGCATAGTCAGCTGGTGGAAGGTGCTTTCTATGGCACGATATTTGCCTGTTACCATTTAGACTACAACATTTATAGCTATTCACTAGTTTCCGCTCATTGAGTCACACATGGAAGAACATTTTTGTAGGATCTCATTAAAGGCAGAGCCAAGATTTCTGCTGTTTCATAGTTCTTATTTGACAGCATCAGTATTCATATTATTTACTATAGAGATTTTGTTCTTTAATTTTACATTATTTAGTTGAGATTTTTCAGCTATTATACAAATCTCACATTCATGTTTAAACTTAAACATATTCCATCTGGCCCCTAATACTGAGGTTTGAAAAGGCGGGGGGAATTGAATGTGGTTATCTGTTCTCTTACCAACAATGTGCCTTATCTTTTACTTATAAATCACAAAGAATCAAAATGATTTTAAAATGAAAAGAAGGTTAATTGAGTAGAGAAATGTTTTCCATAAACTTACATTCTTTCTTTTTGGATAAGCAGACACATAAAACACTGTAAGTATACCCACAGCATTCATTCACATTAAATGAATACACTTTTTTATAGTAGCTATGCATGGTAAGTGAATAATTTCTGTTTTTAAATTATACATTTTTCCTCTGTGGTTGCAACCAAAATTACACAGATTCCCCCATGTGGAATTATATCCTGAACTGGTCTCCCTGGTGGTATTTTTAAACCTTTCTCTAAATAATGTGCACTGTTTTAATTAAAGCAAGTAACAATTATCTTAGAGCTATTGGTTATGTCAGTTCAAGTTGCCACTTAAATTCTTTTCTTCTTAAAATTAGCAATCTAATAATAATTTTTAATGCAATTTGTGTTGGGAACCCCAGTCACATAACAGCAGACGGGTCATTATTGTAGCAGAGAAAAGTTAGTCTTTCCTGTGGACCTTTCCTAGGAGAAAGCATCAGGAAGAGGAAGAACATAAGAACAGCCATACTGGGTCAGACCAAATGTCCATCTTGCCCAGTATCCTGTCTGCTGACAGTGGCCAATGCCAGATGCCCCCGAGGGAGTGAACAAAATGGTAATCATCAAGTGATTCCTCTCCTGTCATCCATTTCCAGCCCCTGACAAACAGAGGCTAGAGACACCATTCCTGTCCATCCTGACTAATAGCCATTGATAGACCTAACTTCCATGAATTTATCTAGTTCTTTTTTGAACCCTGTTAAAATCCTGGTCTTCACAATATCCTCTAGCAAGGAGTTCCACAAGAACTGCGTAAAGAAAAACTGCATGAAGAAAATCTTCCTTTTGTTTGTTTTAAACCTGCTGCCTATTAATTTCATTTGGTGACCCCTAGTTCTTATGTTATGGGAACAAGTAAATAACTTTTTCTTATTCGCTTTCTCCATACCTGTCATGATTTTATAGACCTCCATCATATTGCCCCCCCCCCGTCTCCTCTTTTCTAAGGTGAAAAGTCCCAGTCTTTTTAATCTCTGTTCATATGGCACCTGTTCCAAACCCCAAATCATTTTTGTTACCCTTTTCTGAACCTTTTCCAATGCCAATATATCTTTTTTGAGATGAGGTGACTACATCTGTACGCAGTATTCAAGATATGGACATACCATGGATTTATATAGAGGCAATAAGATATTTTTTATTTTATTCTCTATCCCTTTTTAAATGATTCCTAACATACTGTTTGCTTTTTTTGACTGCTGCTGCACACTGAGTGAATGTTTTCAGAGAACTATCCACAATGACTCCATGATCTCTCTCTTGAGTGGTTATAGCTAAATTAGTCCCCATTATTTTCTGTGTATAGTTGGGATTATTTTTTCCAGTGTGCATTAATTTGCATTTATCAATATTAAAATTCGTTTGCAAGTTTGTTGCCTCATCACCTAGTTTTGTGAGATCATAGAATCATAGAGCTGGAAGAGACCTCAGGAGGTCATCAAGTCCAGCTCCCTGCCCAAGGCAGGACCAATCCCAACTAAATCAACCCAGCCAGGGCTTTGTCAAGCCAAGACTTAAAAACCTCTAGGGATGGAGATTCTACCACCTCCCTAGGTAACCCGTTCCAATGCTTCATCACCCTACTTTTGAAGCTCTTCACAGTCTGCTTTGATCTTAACTGTCTTGAGCAGTTTAGTGTCATCTGCAGATTTTGCCACTTCACTGTTTATCCCTTTCTCCAGATCATTTATAAATAAGCTAAATAGGATTGATCCCAGTAAAGACCCTTGGGGGATCCCACTAGTTATTTTTCTGCATTCCAAAAACTGACCATTTATTCCTACCTTTTGTTTCCTGTCTTTCAACCAGTTCTCAGTCCATGAGAGGACTTTCCCTTTTATCCCATGACAACTTACTTTACTTACGAGTCTTTGGTGAGGGACCTTGTCAAAGGCTTTCTGGAAATCTTAGTATGCTAGATCCCCCTTGTCAACATGCTTTTTGACCCTCTCAAAGAACTCTAGTAGATTAATAAGGCATGATTTCCCTTTATAGAAACTATGTTGACTTTCCCCAACAAAATATGTTCATCTATGTGTCTGACAATTTTATTCTTTACTATAGTTTCAATTAATTTGCCCGATACTGACGTTAGACTTAATGGACTGTAATTGCCAGGATCACCTTTAGAGCTCTTTTTAAATATTGGCGTCACATTAGCTATCTTCCCGTCATTAGGTACAGAAGCTGATTTAAAGGATAGGTTACAACCACAGTTAATAGTTCCACAATTTCCCATTTGAGTTCTTTCAGAACTCTTGGGTGAATGCCATCTAGTCTCAGTGACTTGTTAATAGTAAGTTTATTAGTTAGTTCCAAAACTGCCTCCAATGACACTCAATCTGGGATAATTCCTCATATTTGTCAACTAAAAAGAATGGCTCAGGTTTGGAAATCTTTCTAACATCCTCAGCCATGAAGACCGAAACAAGGAATTGATTTAGTTTCTTCACAATGACTTTATCGTCTTTGAGTGCTCCTTTAGCATCTTGATCATCCAGTGGCCCCACTGGTTGTTTAGCAGCCTTCCTGTTTCTGATGTTCTTACAAAACATTTTGCTATCACTTTTTGAGGTTTTTGCTAGCTGTTCTTCAAGCTCCTTATTGGCTTTTCTTATTATATTTTTGCACTCAATTTGACAGAGTTTATGCTCCTTTCTGTTTTCCTCACTGGGATTTAACTTTCAATTTTTAAACTATGCCTTTATCTCTCACTGCTTCTTTTACTTGGTTGCTAAGCCATTTTTGGTTCTCTTACTGTGTTTTTTATTTGGGGTAACATTTAAGTTGGGCCTCTATGGTGTTTTTGAAAAATGTCCATGCAGCTTGCAGAGATTTTACTTTTGTCACTGTACCTTTTAATTTCTGTTTAATCTCCTCGTTTTTGTGTAGTTCCCCTTTCTGAAATTAAATGCTGAGATGTTTTTCCCATCACAGGGATGTTGAATGTTATTACCAGGGCTCGACAAATGATGTGGCGAGTAGATTACAACCCGGAAGAGCCAGCGCAGCGCGATCTGCGCATATGCAGAACCGCGCGAAACCGCACGGCTGGCGAGTGGGGCTCGCCGCCGCTTGGTGAGCCCTGGTTATTACAGTATGGTCACTATTTCCAAGTGGTCCAGTTATGTTTACCACTTGGATCAAATACTGTGCTCCACTTAGGACTAAATCAAGAATGATCTCTTCTCCTGTGGATTCCAGAACCAGCTGCTCCAAGAAGCAGTCATTTAAGGTATCAAGAAACTTTATCTCTGGATCTACTTGTGAGGTGATGTGTACCCAGTCAATATGGGGATAGTTGAAATCCCCCTCTATTATTCAGTTTTTATTTTTATAGTTTCTCCAGTCTCCCTTAGCATTTCAAAGGCACTATCAGTATCCTGGACAAGTGGTTGGCAATATATCCCTATTGCTATATTCTTATTATTAGAGCACAGAATTATTATCTATAGAGATTCTGTGGAACATTTTGGTTCATTTAAGATTTTTACTTCATTTTATTCTACATTTTTTTCATGTATAATCCCACTCCCCCGCCAGCATGACCTGTTCTGTCCTTCCAATATATTTTGTACCGAGGTATGATTGTCCTCATTGATTGTCTTCATTCCACCAAGTTTCTGTGAAGTCTATTATATTAATATTCTCCTTAAATACAAGGCACTCTAGTTCACCCATCTTATTATTTAGATTTCTAGTGTTTGTGTATAAGCACTTTATATATTTGTAATGATTTATCTGTCTGCCATTTCCTGATGTGTTTGAATGGCACTCTTTTTCATTTGACTATTTCTCACCTGATCTTACCTATATTTTATGAATTTTCATCCTCTTCTCCTGACTAGAACATGGAGAATCTCTATTAATAGACTCTCCCCTTGGAGATCTCGCTGTCCGATCCATGTGCTCCTCCCTACCCATCGGCTTTCCCCCAGCCCTTAGTTTAAAAATTGCTCTATGGCATTTAGCATTAAAAAGGTCGGCAATCTGGTTCCATTGTGGTTTAGGTGGAGCCCACCCTTCCTGTATAGGCTCCCCTTATCCCAAAAGTTTCCCCAAATCCTAATAAATGTAAACTTTGGTTGGAATAGGATCCAAGCACAAATGTAGGATCATACAAGCAAAAAGTGCACAGAAGCTTGGGATGGAATGAAGCCCACACTTTTTCCAGTATTTTTGTTTAACTTATGCCACTCTATTAAAAGTAATTACTTTCCTTCCTTGGAGGAGAAGAGGCAGGCTTTTTTAAAGAGTTTGAATCCTGCATTGAATGGACAAATAAATTCTCAAGATTAGTTTTCATTTGAAAGCCTCATTTAAATGGTACCTTGATTTGAATGTCGGCCAGTTGAATTTAGATTTTTGCTTATTACAGTTAACCTGGTATTGGACTCTGCTTGTCTCATTAGCAGTGTGGCTGATGATTATATTTGGGATCTTAGTCACTCCATTTACACTCACCATTTCTAGTCACCAGAGGGAACTGACCCACGTTACCAAAGAACTATCCAAAAAGAGCATCACGTTCTCGTGTGCAGCGGTGAAGGCTCAGAATTAAAAAAAGGATCATTTCCCATAGCAGAAGTAATGAGTTCATCATCTTTATGTAACAGGATACATCTAATCTAAATTGACATCAATGGGTTACTGTTAGGGTTAAAATAAATGTCTGAATAAAATTCCTTAGTGGTGTCACTAAGGAAACCGTATAATATTATAGGAGAAAACTGAAAAAAATGGAATGTAACTTTGAGCGTTCAAGCGTTAGATTTACTTTTTGCATGTCACTTATCTTGGTGATAAACACATATATAGTTTCACTCTCTGTGCATAAACACATTGAAGGTTTTATTTATATGTAAGCATAGAGAATAGTGATACCATTATCCTGCAAAAAGTAAATATTTATATTAATGGGAAACTGTCCCATTGGTAAGATCAAAATTTAGGTTTGGTGGAGGAAGAAAAAGGGTTTTACAAAACCTAAAAATAAGTGTATTTCTTTTCCTTCTAATTTAAATTCAGTTTTTATTTTAATATATCAACTTCTCTATTGTGTTAGCTACTTAAGTATGTCATTGTGCTAATACTGAAGAACCAATAGTGGAAACTGCCCTTTCTGATTTCTTTGTGTGTATTAAGGACATTACAAATTGTACGTAATATAATAAACATATATGTTTATTTTACATAAAATTTGTAATGTCTTTAATAGACACAAGTATTATTAATAATGTCATTAGTAGATGAAATAAATACCATTTTCCATGGGAATGTGACCATGGGAAATTATATTTAAAACAGACTGTGTTGATGGAAAACTTTCTTTGTCACTTTGTAATTTTAGGTAGACCAAAGGTAGCCTGTATATTAAATATGCCTGTAGATTTCTCCAGCATGACATGTAATGTTAATGTACAGCTTTGCCCTGTGGAGACTGCACATACCAGTGTGCAATATTCCACTTTAATCCCAGGGGGCAGCCCTGCTGCATACTGGGATCAGTAGCTTCAGGGGGGATATATTGCCCCTTTATATAGACTTCTCTATTTTACACAGATTAAGTGATGCCCTCTGGCTCCTGGCAATTTGCCTTTGCTCTCCTCTGTTGAGTAAAATTTGGTCGCCTGTGTCACAGATAAATCACAGCTCTTATTTTAAGAGACTGCTGTAGTGAAGTGAAAGCTCCCTCGCTGATCCCAGTAGGTTAGACATCCTGAGGTCTGAATTAACTTCTGTTTGTCCTGGATTTAAATTGTTGCTTTCGGGACAACGTGCCCAGTAGTGGGATGGGAAGAAAAGTTGTGACTCACTCTAACAGCGTGTAATTCTTTGCCTTTGTAGTGGGAGGAGGGGGTGTTAGAGGTTTGAGGTTTTGGGGATTATTATTGTTGTGCTTTTTGGAGGTATCTGGCCAGAATTATGAGACAAAAGAAGTTTGGTGTGGGTGGGAAGGGAAGAGGAAGCTGAAAATTATGTGGCACATGAGTGGTGGGTAAATAGGATCTGACCAGTGGCAGAATGACTCTTCCACAGTAGGAGAATGAGTTCTCATCCGGGATTGGGAAATTTTATCCAGACTCTGATGTATCTTTTCTCTGCTCCATCTTGGTAGTAAAAAATTGTGTTCAGTTGTTCCTAAGAAGCTAGACATGCAAATAAAATATTTTGTTTTGTATAGGAAGATGGTAAGGGGAATTACATTTTGTACCCCTCTCTCACCAGTTCCTTTGCTTTGCTTTGTGTGCCATATATTACTATAATAATCCTCTATTTTAATTCATGTTGAGCCTGATCCTGCTTCATTTGGCACTGTCAGCCTTGATGGGCATTCTCAGAGGGAGGCCATGGATTTACAGACACTAAACTACCCTCTTAGCCCTAAAGGAGGTATCCCAGGAGGCATCTGAGACATAACTGGTAGGGATGTATGGAAAAGTTTCCCCTGTCATTGCCAACTCTGCACCAGTTCAGCTGACACACAAAAGGTTTCAGCCTCCCCAACTATCAATCTGTAGTTTTTAAACAAGCAGTGAAATTAACTTAACAACAGACTAAGTAAAAGAGATGCAAAATAAGTTAGCGTGTTGACCTACCAAGAGTAGGAAGGGATGAATGTAGCCTATTGCCCATGCTGTAAAGATTAGATAAGGTTTCAGTTTCTTTGGGTGTGTCTAGACACCTGAGGCCAGCCCATGCCAATTGATTTGGGTGAAGGGGCTCAGGCCAAGGAGCTGTTTAATTGCAGCATAGACATTTTTGGCTTGGGTTGCAGCCCAAGCTTTGGGGCCCTGCATTTTTTCAGAGCTCTCTAGCCTGGGTTCCGGCTCAAGCCTGCAGTTAAACAACCCCTTCCCCTGAGAGCTGTGAGTTTGGGTTAGCCAGCATGGGCCAGCTGTTGGGTTTTAATTGCACTGTAGACATACCTTTTAACAAACTGCCATTGAACAGTGTATGACGTTTCATCGCGACTCTGAGACACCTCTCTAAAACCATTGGTACGATGTGCCTGGAAAACAGCAGCACTGGCCATTTATTCTGACTGACTCACCCCTAACAAACTCATTTTAGTTAGTGTGTTTGATGAGCTCTCATCTCTCTGGGTGCAGGTCTTCTGTCTTTATATTGCTGAAAGAGTAGTAAGCCACAAAGCTAGGGCTTCATCGCATGAGGCCCCGTACAAACACATAGCGAACAATGACTCTTCTGTAACGTGTTTGCAATCTGGAAAAGGAAGGTTGTTTTGTTTTTTGCCTGTGATAATCTGATTGGATTTTCATCCCCCATAAAAGCCACTGATAAATAGGAAGAAGTGGGGGAAAGTCTGTGAGATCTGGTTACATTTGTGGCTGCGCACTAAGATGTGTGTGCTTGGTACATACCATTGATGCTTGTTGCCAATCAAAAAGGGGGCAGACAAGCAGGAAGAGAGCAAAAGCTGCCTCAAATGAGAATGAGACAAAGCAAAGCTGGAAATTCTCCAGGAGTGCTTGCATTGCAGGTGCTCCTGCAGTTTAAACTTTTGCAACCAGCTCTCAAGCAAGAGATAATTCAAGGTGGTCTTCACTTTGCAATCATCATTGAGTAGCAAGTATGCATGAAGATCGTCGTCTTTCCCTTTTGATTTTCTTGAAGAAATATTTATTAGAAACCATGCACCTGGTCTTTGGATAGTTATTTTAGATGTCTCAAGTGGCATTGTGGGTAGAGATGTGAATGACTAGTCTACTCTCCGATAAGCAAATGCTGATTGGAAAGTTTACACTATTAGAAAGAGGCAGTGGGGGGAAGAGAAGGGTGTGCTTCAAAGCATCAGTGCTGCATGGAGCCCGGGGCCAGGTCCCAGGCTTCATGTGGCATCCCCAGCTGACCCAGGCTGCATGCTGCGTTTCAAAGTGGCAATGTCGCGTGGAGCCCAGGGTCTGCCACTTGGAAGCGCCACGTGCAGCCTGGGGTCAGCTGGGGACTCCCCCACTGACCCCAGGCTCCATGCAGCGCTGCCACTTTAAATGCCACATAGAGCCTGGGGTCAGTCTCTGGTTGACCCCAGGCTCCATGCGTCGCTGCCATTGAAACCGCACGGGACCAGCATGGGACTGCTTGAGCCCCGCCACTGGCCCCGTGCTCACCGCAACACTTTCGCCTTTCAACTGTAGCAACAGCTCGAGTATTGTTGCTGCACTTCAAAGACAGAAGCGCCCTTATCGACTAATCGAATAGTCAATACAAAGTGTATTGACTATTCAATTAGCTAATTACTTGAAATTTTGCATCCCTAGTTGTGGGCCATCTTTTCAACATGTGAGCTTCTCAAAAACCTCTGACTGCATTTTGTACTTACCCTCTGCGACTCTACTGCTGTGGAGCAGCCAATAAGATTTGGTCATCTAATATGCAAGATACTTTGGGGCACTATAGTAAAGTCTCATATTAGCATGCAGATACCCGGGTGCAACATGTGTCCCTTAACCTGTGTGCAGTGATGCTAAGTGCACAGAATAGCTAACAGATGTCTCAGCTTTGGCATAAATCAGATGGAGGTATTTCTCCCAGAGTGACCTTTAAAATCAGTCGGTCCTCGGACACTAGAAAACTAACAGAGCCTCCTTCTTTGTTTTTTAGTTTGTTACGTAGGGGGGCCCACTGGTGCAAAGGTTTGCTCTGGTTCTTATGTGTCAAGGAAAAAGGGACTATGTTGAGATGGTTTAACGTGGTTTGTACTTGTTTGTACTTGTTCTTTCTGGGAAATATGTGCCTAGACAGTCATCTTCCCCCTGCTGTCCAACAGGTCTGTGGAAACAGGTACCAGAAAAAGAATGGCTATTTATTTATATTGTGGTAGCACCTTCAGTAGTAGTAGTATTTATTAATTTAGTGACACCAATGGGCTTTAGTTAACCCCTTTGCATGATGCCATGGGAATCATTTGCAACAACAGATGTTATGCCTCATAGTAAAATGAGATCCTTCTTGGATCTCAGAGCTCATACTGTGATGGTGCCACATTTCTGAGTAAGACCTGATCTGAACATGGCGTAACCCACCAGCACTGGGCCACACAATCTGGTTCCCCTCCACACACAGAGGAGCCAGAAACTGGGGGCAAGTATAGGCTAAAATTGGAAGGGATGTGGGGAGATGATTGGAAATAGCCGTTTGACCTCCTCTACCTTTTTTCCTTGAAGTATATTCAAGAAGGGGCAGTGCCAAGAGGATAACTCTTCATCCCCTGAGTTTGGGGGAAAACAGGGGCAGAGGGGGGAGAGGATGAGGAAGGGGTGGCAGCTGTTGCAGAAATGTATCTTGTGAGATAAAATTGACGGTGTTATCTTACTTGAAAACTTCTCCACAGAACCACTGGTGAAGTTCCTATGACACAAGATACTTAAAGCTCCTATGATGTCTGAAGCTCAGGGGGCCTGACAGTATCATTGTTCTAGCTGGCAGCTGCAAGGGCTTCTTGCGGGTGTTTTTAATCCTTGTGAAGAAATAGTACCCTTCACCATCACCCAAGGGACATATGCAGTGCTGCCCATACTTTTAAACTTATTGTGAGCCTTGCAAGATTTATTTTTCATAAAGTACCAGCTCCTAGAATCCTGTGATTCCATGAGACTCTGGGCTTTCACTTAAAGAAACACAATAGTAAGTTTCCAGCCCTCAGACTTGTGAAGAAAAACTAGAAAACATAACCAGAGTATAATCTAAAGGCTCAAAGACCTACAGATACATAACAAGGATCGCAAATTTATTATGTAAAAGTCCCCCATACAACCATGTTTTAAAAAAAAACCCAATTCATCATTTTTAGTAGCCTGACTCCTCAATTTTTGAACACAGAATTGGCCATATGGATGTTGCTGGGAAGCTAAAGGTAGTTCTGAGAGGAAATGGTCCAAGACAAAAAATCTGGGTTCATTGCAGTGCAGTGGGGAATATAACTGGAAGCAGCTTTTTTCATGCTGGGGTACAATTACTGGTTATAATTAAACACCTCTGGCATAGATCTGCAGCCCTTTTCTCTTTTTTTGTTTTGGCTTGAGATGGAATCAAAAATCGACAGAACTTTTATTTCCAGATTTCCTAAATTTGGAAATATTTTTCAATTCCTTGGAAGAAAAATAGGGAGGGGAAGAATCTGAGCATGAGTCCTTTTTAAAGTGGGATTTCATGACGGAAAAATCAGCCCATAGAGACAATACTGAACTTATTGTCATGTTTCTTAAAGCTTAAAATAAACTTGAACCTCTTTAATCCAGCAACCCTGGGAAACAGGGTATGCTGGATTAAAGAATTTTTTGGATCATGGGAGGGTGCTGGGGCAGAGCCTTGGGGGGAGGAGAGGTGTGTGAAGGGGTGGAGCGCTTACCTGGCATCCCACTCCCAGGAGCACTCCTGGCTTCCCCCACCCCTGCTCTTCCCAGGCACCTCCCCCTGCTGCTATGTGAGTGGTGGGGGAAAAGCCTCCAGACTAGTGATTGATTGCACTGACATTCCTTCAGCTGGGGAGAAGGACAGTGGCAGCATGCAGAGCTGCTTCCTCTGCCCCCTGCCAGGGTCTGAACCACGGGTATTGCCGGATAAGGAACACCTGGATTAGAGAGGTTCACGTGCACTTTCAAACTGGGGAAACTGGAGTTCTGGTAACAGGATCAATTTAACAATATTTTGAAAAGAAATACTGCACATTTAAAGGATTGAATTTTGCGTACCTCTCTAATACTAATCAGTCTGCAAGGTAAAGAGAATTTATGCCTTTTGCTTTTGCTTCTCTGTGAGGTATGAGAAAGTACTGAAGACTTTAAAAAAATCTTGTTTATTTTTGTTTTGAGTGTTACTGTAAATATTAGGGACATGATTTTTTTTCTCACATTCACTATAGGTCTCATAGTGGATGCAGACCTTAACTCAAGGATTCGAGATACTGTATCACTCCAAAGAGTGATACCCAGCTGAGTGTCAGGCATTTGAATTAAATAGGTAGCAGCAGTCATAATTCTTAGCAGTAAGGGTGCATCTACACTGCACTTGGAGGTCGAAATAAGCTACGCAATTTGAGCTATGCAAATTGTGTAGCTTATTTCGAGTTAATTTCAAAAAAGCTTATTTCGAAATTTGGCGCTGTCTACACAGAGCCATATTTTGAAATAAACTGCTGTTCTGAAATGTCCCTTAATCCTCGTGGAATGAGGTTTACAGGGACGTTGGAATAGTGAGTTCATTATTTTGAAATCTATTTATTTCAAAATAATGGGCTGGTTTAAATGATGCGGAATAGTTATTTTGGGATACCTTTGGTATCCCAAAATAGCACCGCAGTCTAGACGTACCCTAAGGCAAAAACCCAAACCCATAACCTCTTTCCACATTCAGTTGTTCATATTTCTCTTCCATGGTACTTATGACATCACCCTACCAATTCTTCAGTCCTTCATATGATTTCCCAGAAGAAATAGGAAAGACAAGGGCTGGATTTCGAATGTGTTTTTAAAAAGGAAAGGGGTGGGGAGAAAACAAGTAGGAAAATTAATTATTTTGTGCAAACCTTTAGACTCCTTTTTAACATCACGAAGACTCAGGAAATAAAGGAAACACATTTTCCCTATAGCTCCCCTTTTTGAATTTTGCATTTATAGGCACTCCTCAAGCTACATAGGTCCAAATTATATAAAGGTAGTTTTCCTTTTACATGGCTTCTTCCTGACCCCCTGTACGTCATCTTATTTTCAAGAACTGAGAATTCTCAAGTTATACGTCTGGCTGCCTCTGCAGAAAGAGACTCTGGTATTATGTATCTGTGATCTTGTCCTTGCTTTTCCTCTTCTCTGAATTCTGTTGTTGTGAACAGACAGGATGTTTGGGTTCATATGAGCATTAGTCTTCTAAACAAGACAAAAAATGGCAGTGTATTCAGTTTAGGCTATTAGCCTCCATAATGCCTATTAGTATTGCTCATTTATAAAATTAAAAAATGAGTTTAAAATATTAAGCTGCAGTGCAATGTCACTGCATTTTACTGCTCAGTGGGTCTCTCTTCTACATGGGTGTGAGATTGCTTTGGGCAGTATAAATGAGGGAATTATTTGGGACTCTTTGAAAACAAACATCTAGATTTTTTTTTTTTAAATCAAGAATTTCTTCTTCAGCAAAAAAGAAATAATCCTCTTTCCCCGCAAAAAAGGGAGCGGAAATTGTCCCACATTGTTTTATTTTATTCTGCATCATATTTTATTTGAAGATTAAAATAAAAAGGTTAAGGCAAAATTCTGCCTTCACTTACACCCAAGAAGCTCCTTTGTAAGGATTTGTATGGCTACCTCTGAGACAGAGTGCAGAACTTAGCTATTTCATATGGGGCCTTCTGGGCCTCATACTGCTGACATGTTGCTGTTGAAGAAATTGCTGTAGTATAATATAAAGGAGTAGAAACCAGCGTAGTGTCCTAAGAATGTGTTAACTCATTGAAAGGCTCCAAAGCAAGACCATCAGGAAGTGTTATTAAATGGCAGCCTGACTCTCTTGCACATGACAGTCTGTAAAGAAAATTCTGTGAACAAAAGTTGTGATGCATTTAGATGCTAATGGCCTGATTTTCAAAGTTGCTCAGCACCTGCTGCTCCCATGAGGCCCTGACTCTGAGAGGTGCTGTGCATCGTTAGTTCCCATTAGAGCTGAGGGAACTTGGCGCTTCCCAGAACCAGGCCTGAAAAACCTTAAA
This sequence comes from Pelochelys cantorii, assembly GCA_032595735.1. Classification (NCBI taxonomy): domain Eukaryota; kingdom Metazoa; phylum Chordata; order Testudines; family Trionychidae; genus Pelochelys; species Pelochelys cantorii. The sequence goes on along the minus strand of CM064332.1, from coordinate 62,574,216 downwards.
TGTAGAAACTAGGGAGAACCCAAAAGACAGCTATAAACTGAAGAAGATGCAGCACATTGTAATTAATGGGTATTATAGTAGTGCAGCAAGGGAACAAGGTATGAGAGGCAAGCATGTTCCTTAGGCCATCATTGAGTATAGCTCCTTCCCTTTCGAAGGAAGAAGATGCACTGGACAAACGTGAGGGCACATCTACACAGAAGAGCAAAGTCGAATTAAGCGATGCAACTTCAGCTATGTCAATTGTGTAGCTGAAGTCGAAATAGCTTAATTCGGGTTTTGGTGCTGCCTACACAGCAGTAAGTCAAAGGAAGAACACTCTTCCTTTGACTTCCCGTATTCCTCATGAAATGAGGATTACAGTAGTTGGAGTAAGAAGTCTGCTATCTCAAAATTATTTTGAAATAATGGCTTGCTGTGTAGATCCACACTTCGTTATTTTGGAATAACGTCAGTTATTTCTAAAATAACACTGCTGTGTAGATGTACCCTGAGTTACGAAAGGCATCTGCTAATATGGTATAATATGATGGCAGTCGATGGTTCATCATGCTTTTTGATTATTCAAAAGTTCTTAGTTTTAGGTCTTTGTCACAGTGCTTTAAAGGAAAAGTTTTCTCTGTGTCACACAAAAGAAATCTGAGAAAAAGGCATTTCTTTCTCATTCTTGCAGTCCTTCACCTTAATCGAAAGGGAGGGCAAAGTTATTTCAGAAATGCTAAAGGGAAAATACTTCCCAAGCAAGTATTCTTGTGATGAGGAGAAATTGACATATAAAAGAATCTGAACAGACATTTCAGCAATCCACCCCCATCGCCATTTGTTATGTAGTCTTGTATAACAGTATTAATAACAATCTCATGAAATAAATAACTGAACATCAGACATGTTTTTTTTCCATATCCTGACCAATATTTTGGCAGTTTTTCAAAAAGAATGGGAGTTTTGAAAATTAAATAAAGGCTTCTAAAATAACCAGCTTCAGAAAGTTTTATTTAATTTGCAGAATAATTCTGCTTTCTTTTTTTCAATAGGGTCTTTATTAATTTAGTCTAGTTACTTAGTGACTATATTAAATTAATCTAATAAAAGTCAGGGTTCTAACATAACGTTTCCCAAATGTGAAGCAGCATCTCTTACATGAGACAAAACCTCTACACAACAATGTATAAAACCCCTATATAGAATTACAAGTCAGGCTGTTCAGTATATGTTATACAAGTCAAATACATCAATATAGTGTATTCGGGAGGAGGAGAATAAGGAAAACTAGCATTAAAAAAATTAAAAGTAATGAACAGAGGCCATGAAAGCTAGTTTCATTCCTGAAAACATTTTAGAGTTCAGTAATTGAATGTTGTAACACTAGTGATTTTCTGTTCACCATCTTTTTTGCCAATATATAATCTACTATATATTTGAGAGTTTGTTTATTCAAGAACTCCTCTTGACGAGGACCACCAAATTCGGTATACAAGCTTCTGCTTCTCATAACTTAAAGCAAGGCCAGGGTTTGATTGTGCCAGGAAAATGGGATGTGCCTGGAATAGGATTGCTTCTCACATAATCGTACAGATAGAATCACCAGGAAGGTGAAAAGGGTTGGCTGGGAGTAAGCAAACAGTCCTGGTATGAATCTTGGGGGGAGGGGGGAAAAGCCACCTTCCTCTCCTTTTCCACTCCCATTCCCTGCCTCCTCAACCCCCAACCATGACTCCACCTCTGACACCCACAGCCCCCTTCCCTGAGGTCCTCCTTAAGGACCTAAGCAATGCCGGGTAAATGTGCTAGTTTTATATACAGCCGGTCCCCGAGTTACGAACACATCGATTTACGACCGTTCATAGTTACGACCAACTCCCATTAAGCGCATTACAAGCCGGTCCCTGAGTTACGAAAGTGATCCACGCTTATGAACAGTGCGCCGCATTTAAATGAATGGGGTCCGACTTATGAACAAATCAAGTTATGACCGAGTGCTTGGTACGTAACTTGTTCATAAGTTGGGGACTGGCTGTAATGGCTTCTATACAAAAGTCACATTAATGTAGATTTTTAAGTCCAGAAAGGACCAGTATGATCATCTAAAATGACTATCTGCATAATGTACACTATTTTCACTGTAGAATTCCACTTAGTCATATATATTATTTTGTGTGTGTATAGTTTTAAAAAGCACCCTCTGGCCTCCAGAGCTGCTAGTAAAGCTAGTGTCAAACACATGCCTTTCAAATGAAGGTCACCCTTTTGTTTCCAACCTGAAGTTGTACATGGGGAGTCAATTGGGATGAAGTGTTAATCATTCAAGAGATGTGGGTGTTCCTGTTGATTTGTGGATGTGTACATCACAACATAATTGCTGAGTTTATTCTTGTTCTCTCGCTGAATTATTTATTATGGTCGGGGGGGGGATTCTTTTGTATTGGCATAAACATAGGATTATGTTTATTGTGTGCTTTCAATCACTAAATCACCAGTATGTTAAAGGGATAATGCTGCTTGCCTCACAGGGATGTTATGAGGCTTAATTAATTAATGTTTTGTAAAGTGCTTTGGGATCCGCAGATGAAAGACATTTTTGGAAGTGCAAAGGAGAATTCTGCTGATTATTTTTTCCCTCTATTCTCACCCGAATATGTCACTGATTTAAAATTTAGTATAAAAATGTAGGCCCCCCGCCACCCGATAACAAGCTCCAAATGCAGTACAAATTCTGTTAAATGGTGTAGAGGCTTGTAAAAGCAGCTCAATACTATAATACAAAAATTATTACACTCACTTTAAAAAATGGGCCCGATTGTTCACTTTCTCCTTTCTAAGTCATTCCCTGCACTGGTTCAACAATAGTAACTGCAATAGCCTTTATGCGGCTATGCTTTGATGAGATGTAGTACAACCAGGGCATACGTTAGAAATACTGTCTGAGTTATTATATACTGCAGGAGAGTGATTTCCTGTGAACTGATTTATGGATAAATAATTCTATGTATTTGTTATATAGGATAAGCAGTTTTAAATTTCTTTAACAGAGCACATCTGAACAACAGCAAATAACATGCTATATAGCACAGGACCAAGCTGTCACATTAAAAAGCCATATGTAGGCCTGCAGGGGTTAAATTTGTATTCTTCTAGGCCAGCCATGAGCCCTGCTGGCGAAAATACCACGTGTTGAAAATGCCAACCTTTATCAGATGGCTTTCATCAGCCACAACTCCCTATGCTTGCTATCTGAGAGCTGAGTATGGGATAAAAAACATGACTTCGGTTCTCAGCCCAGTGGGAATGGTGAGAGTGGCATTGGGCCAACTCAGGCACACTCAGTAAACAGCTAAAGTATAAGATTGCTGGGAGTCCCGCTCCTCTGGGAGTCTCACCACGGACCCAGACCTCGAAGGGTGCCCTGTATCCCCCTAGCTGGAGCCATGTTTACTGCGGCCGGGAGCGAGGTGACCAGAACAAGACTCCCTGCAGACTGAAGGGATGTAAGCATTTCCAAGTGCCTGTTACTCTTTTATGCATTGCTTTATCTGTGCTTATTGTTGTATTACTTTGCAGTAGCTGTGTAACCATCTGGCAGTATTAAGCCTGTAATAGTAGTGACGTAGGGAAATTAATAAAAGCAACTATCCCTAATCGACTCTGTCTTGAAGCGAATCCACAACCCTGTCGGGCCCTGCCCCTGTGAGCTGACACAAGCCTGCTCAGAAGTAGGTAAACAGAAGCAGTCTGTGTCACAAGAACCTACCATTCTCTTCAGCAATGGAATTAATGCTGTGAACACAGACCACATGGTTTAGAGAAGTGGTTCTTGACCCGTAGCTGCTTTTGGTCCAATCAGCACACAGCTGTGGCCCATGGGACAGGTTCAGGGCCATACGGGGGTGTGTGTGTGTGTGTGTGTGTGTGTGTGTGTGTGTGTGTGTGTGTGTGTGTGTGTGTGTGTACACATAAAACAGAGCAAGCTCGATATGCTCCTCACAGTGGTAAATAGGTTGGGAACCACTAGCATATAGAGACAGTTTGGGTGAGGTAATATCTTTTTTATTGGATCAATTTCTGTTGATAAGAGAGAAGCTTTCGACCTACACAGAGCTCTTCCTTATGTCAGAGTAAGGAGAGGGCTGTATAGCTCAAAAAATTGTCTCCAACTAATAGAAGTGGCTCCAATAAAAAATAATTTACCTTACCCACCTTGGCTCTCTAATATCCTTGGACCAACACAGCTACATCAACTCTGCAAATGGCTTAACCATTCTACGACCAAGAATTTCATTGACAGTATTTCATGATCTTTAACTGGGAATAGAAATATATATATTTTACTAGGGGCCTGCACACCCTGCTCGCAATGCTCGCCAACCATCCCCCCTCCCCTGCTGTCAGCTTTCGCGGCCAGAGAGCCTGTTGATCTTACACTGAACCCAGCTGTGCTCTCCATGGCCCCAAGTCACTCGCACCCTTCTCCGCTCCCGCCCACCACCCCTCGAGGGGACTCTCTATTCAAATGCTCTTGGCCCATCCTGCTTGCTTGCACCTTCAATCGCCTGCCATTCTCTCCACCCATCCCCTTCCCGCTCCTGCTCCACCCTCCAATAAAATAGTTCATTCACGTGCAGAGTTCAGAGCCTGTCCTGGCACGGGGCTATGGAGAAGTGACCTGTCAGGAAGGCCTATGCTCTGCGGGCTTGTGGGCCTCACGAAAACCAAATGAAATCCAGTAAAATAGGGCCCCACTCCAAAGGAATCCTTTTCGTTCTGGATGCTCCTGGGCACCTGGCTCGCTAGTGAGGGAAGGGGCTGGGTTATGTATGTGCAGCCAGGTAGGGAGAGAATTCCCTGCTCTCTGTGCCCGGCTACTGCCCATCTTTGCAGGGTAAGGAGAGAATTCCCCGCAGCTCTCAAGATGTGCTCTTCCAGCTGGCAGGCAAGCTCCCACTGCAGGGCTGGGACATGCCCCATGCGGACAGGGCTCAATTGAGAGACATGGAACCATGGGGGAGCCCCCCCAGCTTTATGCATCCACGCCCTACTGAGCACCAGATTTGGGTCATGCAGGAAGAGAGCCCGATGGGGTAATCTGGGCTGCTAGTCCTTATCCCGGAGCTCCATGGTCCACAGTCCACCCCCCTCCTTCCATCCCTACCCCACCTCCATTCCTATACCCTCATCCTTCCCTAACCCTCTCCCTCCTCACCCCACACTGCCCATCCCCCTGCCTCCATTCCTATATCCCCCTCATGCCCACTACAGCTCCCTTACCACACCACCCATCCCCACATACACCCTATCCCCCTTCCTCCATCCCTATGCACAACCTGCCCCCTCCTACAAATGGGCAACCTAACCAGCAAAGGAATGACCTACCCAGGTTTCCCTTTGGATCCTGCAACCTGTGTTGCTAAAACTGTTCCCGTTTGCAGGCAGCCCCTTCTCCCATCTGCCCAGCCCTGTGAAACACCTGCCGCCGAGCCAGGGCCCGGACTGCTTCTGCTCTCTCCCTTCGCTTCCCCTCCACATATCACATGGGAACAATAGTTGCCTGCTGGTCCCGTGCCCCGAACCAGTGGCGCTGGAGCTGGGACTTGGGCAGCCGGGCCACCCGGGCTGCGGAGCAGAGCGCAGGGGCCCGGGCGTGGCCAGTGGCGGCCACCACGGACACGTCTCCTCTGGCCCAGAGTGTGAGCCAAGTGCCCATGCACTGGGGAGAGGAGAGGGGGAGGCTGCATAGCTCCCACCCCCCAGGAAGGCTGGGGAGGGAGAAGGCCGCATGGCTGAGGGCAGAGGTGGGCGGTGGGACATAGAGTTGGTGTGATGATGTCACTTTGTCATCCTGCAGGAAATTTTACACACACACACACACACACACACACACACACAGAAGTATTTGGATAGTAGTGGTAATATGTTGTTTCTTTTGCATTTACATCGTGTTGGCAAGAAAAGTGGTTAAAAGTAGCTGGTTTAAAAGAAAAACTATAGTAAGTGATATTGTTTTTGTTCCTTGAACCTTGTATCCTTGGAAGCAAAACTCTTTGTGAGATACAGTCAGTGTATAAGAGACCCTCGCTATTTGTGGAGTCTCTATTTATGGTTTCGTGTATTCACAAGGGTCTCGTTGTCCCAGCCTGTGTTGGGGAGGGCAGTGGGGGCCAGGAGCCACGGGGAACTCACCACAGCTGCCAGGAGCAATGGTGTTCCTCATGGCTACCAGCAGCTGCAGTGAGTCTCCTGTGGTTCCTGGCCCAGGGTGAGTTCAGGAGCCATGGGAAACTTACCAGCAGGAGCTGGGAGCTATGGCTCCTAGTATTTGCAAAATTCGCCACTTGTGATGGTGTCAGGAATGCATCCAGCACAAATGGTGAGGGTTTGCTATATAAGCAAATAACTGTCTTGTCTGTCCATGCTTTGCCTCAGTCCACTACGGGAATGAACATCCCTGTTAACACATCCAGTTGAGACGTGTCTTCATAGGTGTCAGCATATGTTTATGCAGAAGAAAATGAAAGAATGTGGTGTTACGCATCAGCTAAACTGCATTGTTAATATTGATAATGTCTCCTTGACTGTGTTCACTAGCCAGGAACACTGAATCCTTTTTCTCTCTTCACTTTCTTTGGAAAGTATTGTTGAATTTTCCTTGTCTAGCTGCAAAATTTGGGGTGGGGGAAATGTACATGAAGCTTCTAAAATGCTCTTAATTTGACCCATACAACTTAATCTCTTTCTTGACATGTAAAGAGTTTTAAATAATTTACATTAATCCATTGAAAACTGAATACAGTATACTTTAAAACATAGTTCCGGGATGTCCATAGTTGGTAAACTGTTATCATTAGAACAAGGCATTTTTGGTAAATGGTATCTGTACCTTCTGTTTGGACCCCTTCCAAATTTCATTCACAACCAGACATTTTCAAAGATTTGATCTTGTAACTCTTACCCAAGAGTAGTTCTATTAACGTCAATGATAGTACTTCCATGAGTAAAGACTGTTCACCTAAGTGAGGTTGCAGAATCTGGCCCCAATTGTGTTAATGATCTAGAAAAGCCATAGCTAGAAAGGTGATTTAAGATGATGTTTCAAAACTGCTAGACACATTCACAAGTTCAAATCCTAATAGCATTGATGTAGCCCTTTGTTTTCTTTTGAGTTAAATATATTGAAATCCAAGGCAAGTGTGTGTCTTTTGGATGTGACCTTAAAAGCAGCTAATTAAAGTTTTTGTGGTGATGTCTGTAAGCATGCTTGTGAAGCCCTGAGTGTCTAACCAAGATGTCCACTCCATCTACTGAGGGTCATTTGGTTGGAACCCCCTCCTCTACGAGTGGCTGCATTTCCAGTGGTGCTTGATGTTTATGGGTTTAAAGTACTTTGGGATCTTTCTGAGTGAAAGGAGATATGCACATTTAAAACAGGGAAGCATATCCTTATCGTTCCTCTGTTCTTCACTCTGGTAAGCTGATCAGTAATGACCTTGTTCAACTGAGAGAGAGCCACATTTTTGAAAATCAAGCTTATGAGAGGGCCTGTCTACATAGGGAAATAGTTTTCAGGAGCTAATCTTGAAAATGGTTCCACCTATCACATTTGAGCCAAACAGAGTTGAGGGAGAATAACATGTTAAAAAGAGTTGATAAATATTTTTCTTCAAACTAAACCATTTAAAAGATTCCCTCCCCCCCCCCCCCCGGTAAGAGGCTGCTTTACACCCAGCCTTTTATAGTTCAGTTTTTGAAGGCTGTTCTGGCACACAGGTGGCCAGACAAGGCCTCAAAATCTCCTCAGCTTGACCTAGTGACTTAGTGAATAACTCCAGGCAATTAGTACGTGTGCACTGTTTGCCAACTCTCTACAGAAAGAGCCCCAAAGGGGTCATTGGCTTGTGAATGAGTGATTGAATTAGTTAATGGAAACAGGTTATGAAGTCGTAAAAGGATCTGCCTACAGATGTCTTGAGAGTTCTGCTGCATCTCTTCCTCAAACAGTTTTCAGGAAGAAGGAATGTCGTTCCTGTTTAAAATAGAGTATTTGTTCAGCAATCATTTATAAAGTGCCTCTGATTCTCTCACTCTCACCAAGTCTCGTAGGATATGGCTATGCTGCAATTAGACATATACCTGGCTGGTGTGTGTGAACTAGAAGGCTTCAGGCTGCAGGGCTGTGATATTCAAGCTGAGGCTGGAGCCCTGTCTCTGGAACCCTCCTCTCCAGAGTGGGGTCTCCAGCCTGAGCCCAAACATCTGTACTGCAATTTTACAGCCTTGAGCCCAAGCTCATGAGCCTGAGTCAGCCACGGGGTGAAATTGCCGTATAGACATACTTTGGACTTGGTATAAGATAAAAACATTATACCGTGTGAGTGAAGTTGCATAATTAAAGAACTCAACTTTAAAAATGGGAAATCAGGCCATTAAAGTGTGCATCTAAGGAGATGATGCCTAGGTATCCTGACATTCACCTCTCATGACGAATGTCGCATTAAAAATACTTTGAGAGTGGTAACATATGAGAAGGGAACCTCCTTTAGCCAAGCTGACTGTATGTATTGCTCAAATCCTGATGGAGAGTTATTTGGGGAGAAAGGAACAGGCATGCTGAAATAAACTGGTACCAACATCCTATTTGCAGCCCAACAGGTTTCTTTAAAACAGCTAGAGTGTCATGAATAAAACCACCTGTGCAACCTGCTGAAATGCTGGATGGAAATCCTGGCTAGCTGAGGGGCTAACAACATTTTTAAAAAAAATAATCACCTGTCACATCACACTCACTGAAGAATAGTGTGCATCAGCGGTGTTGCAACAAGGTGTAAAGGATTCGCAGTAGGTGTTAACATGCAGAGGCATTATGGTAACACCTGTGTTTCTCTAATTCTAGCCAAAACAGTTTCCATTCACATTGTAGAGGATTAAATAATCTGCCTAACTGCCAGTAGTAGCAGACATTTCCAGTAAAGTGATTTTATATAGTATTTCCCATGATGCTTGGCCCGTGGTTTTGCTTTGAACTTTTCCAGGTTGGGACAACTCCTTGCTAGCTCTGGTGTCTTTGGTGTTGGCAGTGATGGAGAGAGACAAACACTTAGGCTATGTCTAGACTACAGAGTTTTTTTTTAAAAAAAAAGTGGCCTTTTTTTGAAGAAAAAAAAAAGTCACCTGCGTCTAGACTGCCGTCTCGTTCTTTCGAAATTAAATCAAAAGAATGGGGTGGGTTTTTTGACAGCTGTAAACCTCGTTTTATGAGGAAGAGCGCCTTTTTTTGAAAGAGCTGTTTTGAAAAGAGGCATTCTTGAACGCAAACAGGGCTTTTTCGAGAGAGAGCATCCAAATTGCCTGGGTGCTCTCTTATGAGAAAGCAGATTGCTTTTTCAAAAGTCTTGTGGCTGTCTAGACGATCTCTTTCGAAAGAGGCTTGTAGTCTAGATGTACCCTTAGAGATGAGTACAGAACTTCCCGTAGTTGAATGAAAAATAAAGCCTTTAGTAAAATGGGACCAGTGTAAAGGTGATGTATGAGAAGGAATGGAATAGTGTATCTAGTTAAACGATGAACCGGTAAGCGGATGCTTATCAGTTAATGCTCCCAGCTACATGCATCCCCCTCCCCCCACTATGGCTCTGCAAGAAAAGTAGTTTAGGAGCTGGTGGGCAGGCAGGGAGCCTGCCTGCTGGTTCCTAAATCACTCTTCTTGCAGAGCCACACCATGGGTAGCTTCCAGGATCCGGCACGAGCTGGGACTGAGCCAGCCTGCTTGCCTGCCAGCTTCCAAGCTAGTTTCAATGCAGAGCCGCTTATCGGATAACTGTGTAACTGACAAAATATTTGTTGGCTACACAGTTACCGGATTACATGCGATTTAACATGCCTGTTTATGAGCACATATGATGCCTCTTTTTTCAGTTATATGGAAACTTGGAGTGATTAAAAGTAGGAAGCTTAGTGTTCTATGAAGCTGGTAGGAAGATTCTAAGAAGATTTCTGACTTTTTCAGGTGATTTGGCATTAAATTATTACATTGTAGAAAGAAAGTTGGCGACTAAAGTGATTCAATAGCATGTGTTCCATTCAGTGACCCCTTAATGCTCATTTCATGACTGATATATGCTGTTCTATGTGCATTCTCATTGTCACCAAAGATAACGTTAAGTAAACTATCCCCTTCAGAAAAACAGCTTTTCTTGGCAAATGTAATCTGGCTTGGGGAGCCAGCTCTGAAGACATCTATTTCAGTTGTGAATGAGTGCTGTGTGTTACTTTCCTGGATTCGAGTCCAGGCACTATTTATACTGTAGCATATTTAGCACCAGATTGTTAAATCTTAATACTGAAACAGTGCATCATTTAAATGTTTTTGTTCTGTGGATGCCCCACTTGCAGGCATTGGATGTCAAGCAATCGTTATTAACTTTGTCTTGGACCTTTACCCTGACCCAAAGCTTCATAACCTACTATTGAAATGCTGCTGAGTCTATGCCAGAGTACCACATTGAAACGTCAAATAGCAACCGTAACCCAGATCTACACCAGTCTACCTCCCCATGACCGTACATTGTAATGAACTATTTTGTGAACCAATTTCAGATACATCTCCCAAGAAATCTATATGCACATATTGAAATGGGGAGAGACAAGTGGAGAGAGAACGTGAACTAACATTATCCTACCAGTGTGATGCAGAAATAGAAAAATATCCCTATGGTATTAGGGCTGTCTTGTGCAATGAGAAAGAGCCCTCTTCCACCATTTTCACAAAACCAATGATTTGCCATTTCTAGGGATGTGAACAACTAGTCGGCTATCCGATAAGCAGTTGCTTATCGGATAGTCGACACGCTAGTCGACTAGTCGCTTTCCCTCCCCGCACTTGCTGCTTCTATCAGAAAGAGGCAGAAGGGGGGGGGGGAGGAAGAGGAGAGGGTGCTTCAAAGTGACAGTGCTGTGTGGAGCCCGGGGTCAGCGGGGGACTGCTTGAGTCCTCAGCTGGCCCCATGCTCCTTGCAGTGCTTTCACCTTTGAAGTGTAGCAACAGCCCTGAGGATGTTGCTATATTTCAAAGGCAGAGGCATCCTTATTGACTAAGCGAATAGTTGATGCAAATTGCATTGACTATTTGATTAGCCAATTAATCAAAATTTTACATCTCTAGCCATTTCATTACCACTTGTAGAGAAGCTTTCATCTATAGATAACTTCAAAGTTTAGATTTGGCTATCATCAGCATTGGTAAAATGATGCATGTGGGGAACTGTATTAGTTTTAGCATCATGATATCACCCCTGAAGTTAACTGATACATTTTCTTGTTAGTCTGGATTGTGCGGTGTCACCTCTGAGTTGCTTTTGACAATGTTTGCAGACTGCCTTGTTGATGTCTTCTGGAGCCTTGACTGTGTGTGAATGGGCCAAAGGCCAGGTTCCAAGTGCTGTTAATTTAAGCAGGAGCAAAAGTGTTTTGGTACCATGAAGGACTGGCCCCAGAGATAAGTGGATTAAAGAAAGAGGAAGCTAGTAGCCGCTGGGGATATGGAGTGAAGCAAAACCACAGTTGTGATAGTGCGACATCTGCCCGCTATGCAGTGTACCCTTCAAAGGCAGCACTGTGCCTCATTATATTCCTAAAGTCTCTCTGTTTTCTGTGCTTTCCTGGAAGTCTATGCTTATTAATAATTTGTAGTTGCTTCTGATTGTGCCCAGGATGTGCTGGGCACTATATTAACATTTAAAAGAAGGGAAGGTTCCTGTACTAAAGAGTTTACACTATCATATGCAAATTTATGATTTCTTGCAACAAGCCTATCTAGAAAGGGTGTTGCTGCTGTTTCTGAAGGAGCAGAGGTATAAACAGGAGCCTAGAAGACAGCTGTGCTATTTTCAATCTGTGGTTAAGTACAGCGCTGTTGCTTTTTGCCAAAGAAAGCAACCATCTGCCTGGTGAAATGCGTATCTGGGAGTGAACTCTAACTACTTCATCGATTTCAAATGCTATTTGTACTGGGAATCACACCACAGTCAGGATGTAACTGTGTGCTGAGCCCACACACAGGAATTTTCTTCTTCTATTCAAAACCAAAGCTTTTATTTACATAAGGGTTGTGCAGGCTTTGAAATCAGGAGTACAGGGTATTTAAAGCTTGTCCTAACTTAGAAAGTGCAGGCTTTAGTGGGATGAGGAAAGGTAATACTGTGTGGGGAGATGGATCCACTGCTTCTCTATCATAATTCAATAAACGCAAATATATAACAGCATTCTGTTTACAATTCAAAATATATTCCTTCCCCTCCACTTAGTTCGGCTCCAGTGTGAAAGAGAAATAGCTTTGTTTTCAGGATTGCAGTAAATCTCAAGGTAGGTTCTGAACACCGTGACCAATCAAATAATCAAAAGGTTTCATAAACAGCGCATAGATGAGTATTATATTTTTCTTTCCAGGAATAATCAAACTTGGGAGGTGGAACCCTCTCCCCCTCAGTTACGTGACTGATGCACCAGATGCGACAGTAGCCGACATGCTACAAGATGTCTATCATGTTGTGACATTGAAAATCCAATTACAAAGGTGGGTGTTTCTGAACATCTGTCCTCCTCTATTCTCTGAGCTGCTCCGTTGATCACAGCATTACTACAGAGATTAGCACATCCTGTCTTCATTAATTTCTGGGCTTTTGATGAAATGAAAAGGAAAATGAAGGGAAGGATGCTTCACCAGGCACCTTCCAACTGTTTTTATGTTTTGTTTTCTGAAGCAGTAAAAAGCCATGGTGGCGAGGTGGGGGTAGGAGCTAGGTGGGTGGGGGACTCCATCAATCACGAGAGATCTGGAGGCTTTAAAGGGAAACTTTCCACAACTTCTAATGTAATGTATCCTCCAGGCCTGATTGAATACTTAGCACATTGTATGTGGGGAAAAAATGAACACCTCATCTGTTTCCAGGAGTGGGGTTTTGAGGGTCTAGACTTTCTGTGGCTCAGACAGAATGGCCCAGAAAGTTTGTTGCTTTCTCTCTTGTCTCCAGTGGCCTATTTTAGCAGGGTTGGGGGCAGGGAGAAGGCCTGCCTCTACAGCTCTATCTAGTAGTTTAAAGTAGTTCTTACTTGTGAATATCTGATGGACTGAGTGGTAGCTGCCGTCCAGGAGCGGCCCTAGATGAGCTGTCGGCAACTGGCACCCTAGGCGAAACGCGTGATCGGCGCCCCTGCCTCCAAAGCCCTCAGTGGCTGTTTATCTTGGCGCCCTAGGCAACCGCCAAGTTTGCCTGTATTGACGGGCCGCCACTGCTGCCGTCTGAAAACTGTGCACACTTTTTGTGTTTTATGTTTTTTTCTCTTTCACCATCCTGTCCATTGAGAAAAGCTGGAGGCTACTGGGCTGTTCACTGGAAAGGGCAGAGAATTCTCCCAAAAGCCTAAGCAAAGTGCCCACCCAGCTCTTAAAATCCTAGATTTAACAGCGTTTATCTCACTAGATCAGGTAGTTGGCCCATCTGTCATAGTTTAGTCTTCAGGGTGCTTTTAGAGTGGGGGCGGGAGGGGGGGACCTCAGGCCCAGGAGCTAGATGCAGCCCCCAGCTTGCCTGGATCCAGCACCCAAGGGTCAGGGCTCCCTTCCTAGCATTGGGGAGCCCGTGCCTACTAAGGAACTGGAACAGACAAAATCTACTAGCTTAGGCCCCACTAGGCTCTGATGTGTGAGGGGACTGTGAGGAGTGCCTTTCTCCTCAGTCACGGGCCACATCAGTGAGGGCTTGGGAGTTTTTTTGGGCTTCTCACTTGTGTGCGGCCCCCGACTGATTTTTCTGTGGGTCAGTGGACCCCGACCCTGCTTTAGAGACAGGAGTAAGGAACAGTGAATTATTATGGAATATCTTGCCCATACAAAAAGATTCATTTCTAACTTTTATCATAATTAGGAGTCTCATGGCCGCATATCTGAGCATCTGCAATTAAATCCCATTGTAAAAACCTGCAAAACCACAGAGGGTCTTGCTGCACTTTGCCTGTATGGTTGAGTTGATTCTATGCATTATACTGGGGCTACCTAGTACTGTGAAACACATGACACTGCATACTTTCCACCTCACTTAATCAATGGCAATAATTTCCCTCCTTGAGAAGCACTAAAGACCCTAAATGAACATCCACCCCAGAGTTGCGAAGGTGACACATGCCCTCCCTATCCGGGGGAAAAAGTCATGAGCAACTGCTGCCACTTAACAATGGAAATAGCCAACACTTAATTTAGGGAAGGAACCTTCTTTTCCTGATGGGCAGTCAAGAGACTTACATTGAAGAAACCCACCCTCTTAATAGCTTGGTTCTAGCCAACGACTGCTCAATATAAAGCCTTCTGTTATGTAGCAACTCACAGAAAAGCTTGGCACATGCTGACTACACATTCTTCTAACTGAAGCTACTATACTAGGCCAGACATAATTGGATTCAGGCCAAGATATGGCATGGAAACAGCTTTTTTGCCACTGATGACATAGCTCTCAATGAGGCAGATAGCTGTTCTCATCCTCCTTGACCTCTCTGCAACATTTGACACTGCTGACCATAAGATACAGCTATCTCTCTCCTGAGAAAGGTGGCAGGAGTCAGGTGTTACAGTATTCAAGACTTTGTTAGAGGAACACACCCAATGAGTAGTGATGGGAAACGGCACCTCTGCCACTAAACCCCTCCCTCACCTGTGAAGTCCCACAAAGCTCAGTTCTCTCGCCAGTCCTTTTCAGCATTTACATGCAGCAGTTATGTGAAATGGCCAGACAGCATTTGTGAATGATGTCACCAGTATGGATTCAGATGCCACCAATATGCAGAAGATGCACAGCTCTACCTGTTCTTCACCACAGATGTCCACTAGGATGCCCAAAGCACGGATGAGATCAGCTCATAGATAAAGAATAGCAGGCTGATGCTGAGTAATGCAGAAGTTATGCTGATGTGCAGAAGAAAATCTCTCCAACCAAGTTTCCTTGGTTGAAGTCATGTGCCCGCAATTGGTCTCTTCAGTCGATAGTTTAGTAGCACTCTTGGATTCTTTGCTGACACGAAACTCTCACATAGCAGCTTTTATGAATTATCACTCTGTCACCTCCAGTTGCCTTGGAACCTCTCTTCCCTCCTGGTGGATGAAGACCTGGTCTCAATTACTCACACTTTTTGTCACCTGTTGGCTGGACTACAGTAATGTGATCTACCTGGGCAGGAAGCCATCAGCCCTTAGGAAACTCCAGTTAATACAGAATGCAGTAGTGCATCTACTCAGTAACCTGGGCCACTGTGAGGGCATTGTACCCACCCTTTGCTCTCTGTACTGGCTTCCCAAAGGTTGTCAAGTCAAATTTAAGTCTTGGTCCTTACCAGCAGGGTAAGGAAACAAACCTCCCCAACCTCCTCACTGATTAGCAGGCCTCCTTCTCTGGCCTGACCTTCTCTAATAGAAAAACAGAGTGTGCATACTTAAAACACAAATCAAACAGCCTTGCAACAAGCAAATGCACCTGGAACAGAACCTTCCTGAAGGCTACAAAAACACATGCAGTTCCCCACCAGTGGAGAGACGGAGAGTGTGGGTGGCCCACCCATGACGGACCTTAGTCATGCTGGGTAACACACTGATAGAAGGTGCTCAGATACTACAGTGAGGAGGGCAGGATATATACCAATATGGAACAGAATTCTCTTCTGCACCAAAACGTTGCCCCCTTCAGAATGATGGCTTCTCTCACTGCTTAACACTGATGTGTAATACAGTTTTTCTCTTTCAGCAGGAGTATCTCCTTGTGCCAAAGAGGCTGCCTTTCCCGGTCATTTGTGTGGCCTGCATTAAGCAGAGCACTTTGTGCTCCTTACCAGCCCCAAAGGAAATGACTAGGCATACATGTTACATCACTTATGTAGGATTAGCTAGGGTTTTTGGCATGGGTTGTGATTCTTGTAGTTGCACTTGTCTCATTGCGGGGGAACAGAGATATTAAAAAAAATGATACACTTTAAAGAAAGGTCTGAGCACAGGACTGTAAAGTGATGGTAGCTTCATGAAGATCTATGGTTGTTGCATGAAGAGAGCAGGTATCCTTGCTGGTGATGTTCCCATCTGATTCTTCTGCTTTCTATTTTCACAGTTGTTCAAAATTGGAAGACTTGCCAGCAGAGCAGTGGAACCATGCCACAGTCCGCAATGCCTTAAAAGAGCTGCTTAAAGAGATGAATCAGAGCACATTAGCCAAAGAATGCCCTCTCTCACAGGTGAGTGCTTCTGCCTGTACTAGAGTATCCAGCCTGATAAAATCCAAAGCCAGTCACTGTTTAGCAAGGTGTTCACAAGAGAATATTTCAGAAATCTTTAATCAGTTTTTGTTTTAATAAGAAAGGAGAAATTCCAACCTATCTGGGAAAATATCTCTTTATACTTTAGTTGTGGTGCACAAATTGTGATGTGTTGTTGGAAAGAGATCAACTGGTGTGTGCCCTCAACTTCATAGAGATGCCAAGTTCTCCATATATATCATCTCCAAATTTTGGTCTACTTCTCCATACACTGAATTGTAACAGACACTAATTCTTACTGGTAGAAGCTTTCAGTATACTTTAGGAATGAAAGGAAATGTATACAACTCCTAAGAGTGGGGTGCCAGTTTCTAGAAAAATACAACAAAAATCTGTGTGTGTGTGTGGGGGTGGGTGAGGTCTGTGTGTCTGTGTGTGTTAGTTGTGTGATGTGTTGAAGCAGATTGTATGAATTTGGAAGGTTAGTGAGACAGAGAAGAAGCTGAAGGGAGTGAGGGAAGATTCACACAGACTCACCATGCAATACAGTTTTGTCACTTGTGAGGACATAACCATAGGTTAGACTCCTAATGAAACTGAACTTTAGTTCAAATTTCTGACACGCAGACTTGTATGAATTTGGCAAGGTTAGCTGAGCACCAGCAAAAAGCCTACATCCAGTGATTCATATTACCAGACCAAAAAAACTTCCATTAGAACAGAGATAGAGCTGTTACTATATTGCTTAATATTGTCTTTTAAAAACACGAAAATTGTCTTTTTATAGTTATTCCCCACCCCCAGTAACCAAACAGCCCTTAAATGCTAACAACTCCGTTCATTTTCAAGCAGCAATTTGAATATTGTCCTACTGTTGTTGCCTGCCTTCAACTTATAGATTAGAGACACTCAAGTTTGTTTTTGCTTGGCTATACACATTCCAACATGAGGGTGTTCTGGTGCGTGGTAGAATGATCTAACCCACACCAACTTCTGCATTTTATCAGTTTTGCTAGTTTATAAATTAAAAGGTATTGTTTTTAGCTACAAGTGTCACAAACTCAACCTAGGATTCGCAAATCAAAGATCTTTGCTGATCATACATCACAACCAAGCCTCCATTAGATCTGATCCATCCCATAAAGATCATAGCAGGACTCAGGTGTAATCCAGGGTAGAGTTAGGTTCTGCAGTTAATATTGTCTAGAATAGGATCTTTCTCAGTTTACCATAGCTGCAGAGCTAACAGGAATAGAAAATAAGTTTAATCCACAGGGAGTGGATGTGTTGAATAAGGTGATATTTTCAAAGACTAGAACAACACTTTAAGTTTAAGCCCTTAAATATAGAATGGGCACTGCAAAAGGAGAAATCTGATTGACTGACGAGGGTTCCAGCATGTTGGCTGGGACTCTTTGGCTGATGGAAACAAAATCAGTGCATAAAAATGACATTTCAAGAAGTGAGAGAACCGCAAAGCTCAGGTGGAGAAAGAGAACTGGTCTTCAGTCTTGTGTGTCCCAGTGCACTTAAGCGGTACCAGTATCCAGTGTAACTGAACAGTGATCCATTAATTCATTGTTTAGGGATGTTTTCCATCACTTTTAAAGACTTCCATATGGGAATATGGGAGTTGGCTTATCCCTCTATTCTATAAACTCATCCTAACGTATTGGTAAGATCATTGATGACAGAACTGTAGGAGAGATGTAAAAGATATAGTGGGAGGTTGTAGAAACTGTCTGCTGCTGTTATCTGGATTTTTCTTTCATACAATTCCTTCTCCCAAATCAGTTTTAAAAAAAAAATTGTACCAATTGTGAAATGTCATTACAATCCCCTTGTGGTTAATATATTATTGACAGCAGCAAATTACAGAGCTGTCTCTTCTAAGTCAAACTGTCAAGTAAATGCTGCTGTTTGTTAATGTGCTTACAGCGCATCAAGTTTTCCTTTGTACAAAAGTGGAAAAGAGGCAGCACAGGGAACTTTATTTTTTTCCCCACCAGTGACCATGCTCTGTCTCTTGGTACATTATCTCTTCTTGCAGCCCAGATGGGAGATTCTGATTGCCACTAATGGGCAGTGTAATCATTTGCTTTGATTTGCACTTGTTCTGTTTTTTCTGCTTAGGTATATTAGGCATTTGCAGCTTAGCCGCCCTTCGCATAAGGCTGCTGTTCCAATAAATAAATCCTAGTTAACTAAGGTGGAGGAATTGGGGTGAGGGGAAAGGAAATCCAATTATTTCAGCACTTGCATCTTAGTGTTGAGACTTCTGTCTTCCCAAGTGTATTGTACGAATCATTCCAACATTGTTCATGTATTTTGCATACTGGTATAAACTCATTTCCTTGTTGTGGGTTGGTGGTTTTTGTTTTCATCCCACAGCCTTCTCCTTTTTTTTGTTAACTTATGGCATTATATCTTGTTTATATGAATCCTCTCCTAGTTCTAGTGTACGTATCAAGGGGATGCCAGTTTTCTTTCCTCATGGATGTGATGGAGTTGGCCACCCACCAATATAGCATATCTGCTACTTTGTCTAATCTTTTATCAGCTTTTACAATATTTTTCTAGGGCAAATGGTCATTAGCCCAGGCATTGTGTTAGGAAGTTCATAACTATGCAATGGGTTTGCTTGTCAAATCATTCCTGACCAGCTACTTTCTTTCTGGAGCTTATCAAGATTCCTTTGGGAACTATACCTCTGATTCTTTATCTCTAAATTTAATGGAAAAGAATGTTTTTCATCATAGTGAGCAGATAGTTATGGATTTATCCCTCATCTTTGCCTAGTGGCACGCAGAAGAAGACCGTCTGTTTTGGGTTTTTTCCCAACATTGTTTATGCTATTTTACTAGACTTTGCCTTCCCCAACAGGAAATAGGAAAGAGGAATTTCTGCCCTTTTTCTTCCTTAGAACCACTACAGTTCCAATCTTAGTAATGCCCATTTATTATAGAACTGTGAGAGCTCAAAGAAAAACCTGCTGGAAAAATGAGCTCTCTAGAACCGTCTTTTATGAACAAACTTTTCCATGCTCCCCAGGCTAAGGAAACATAACTCCAGTTACTTTTAAAACTGTGAATTATACCTGCTCCAGTTTTGTTCTGGAGCTTCTTCTAATTGATGTTTTCACTCTGTTATGCCTTCAAAATGAGCCTGTTTGTTTCCTCAGGGCATACTTCAGAACAAGCAAGAGGTGAAAGGGAAGGAGGTTCTAGAGTTAGGTTTAAAATATGAATTTTTATTAGAAAATTGAAACTGAGCTGGTGATTAGAGTGGCCGTTTTTAAAAAACATTCCACAGCCAGGAGTTGGCTTAGCATGTTTCCAGTAAAAATGTGAAAGTGAAAGGGAAGAGGAAACTGTTTGTTGAAAGTGAATTAATTCCTCAAAATCTGAAACTAATTTGTGCCCTCCAATCTACCCAAAGTAAATTCTTCTCTGCCTCCTAAGACCCCAGAACTCCAGGGGTCAGGAAAACTAGAGTCTTTTGAGGTTGCAACAGACTGGGCTGAATAAATGCAGAATTGATCCTGAATAGAATTGTTTTTCTAAGCACTGTAAAAGAGGAGTAAGCCAAAAGAGAACCTAGTTAGTAGCTTAAAAACTATGGATAAGACCCATTTTACTTATTAGCCTAGAAGCACCTGCGTGCCAGAGTTGGGACCATTGGTAAATAGCTTGCAATTGCTTTGTGGTTATTATCACTCTGGAATCTGTTCTACTATGCAGAAGTGTCATAACAGGTGCCAACATTTCTTGGAACTCTTTGGACATAAAAAGTGTGATTTCCAAAAAGGGTGCATTGGCTCATATACCTTGTTTAACTTTTCAGACTTTAGCATGAATGTATGTAGATCTAAGCATCTTTGTATAAATGTACATATACACATAATGGACTGATGCAGCTCTGGAAGAGTTTAAAAGTTATTAACAATTATTTACTCTATAAAATTGAGATAACTAGCCATAACAAAACTATTTTTCCACCATATGGCCCCAAAGGCCCCAAACGTAAAATAATTTTGCGTGCATTGGGTGCTGCAGAACTACTCTACCTGCTGTCTTCTTCTAGTTGTTTTGTACTAGTCGTTGCTCAGAAGATACCTGCAAAGGGTAGTATGTGAATAGTGGTGAAGCACTTTAAATCTTTCTGTTATACCATGTTTTGTTGTGGCTCTTGGTTGCTTTGGAACTGTACTGTGTTTTATTTAATCTGCTCTGAATAGCACTTAATTTTTCTGTTGAGTGATTTTTCACACAACGGCAAATTGCACGTTTCGATAAATTATATTAATTTAACTTATTTGCCTAACTGTTGTTCTGCAGCGAGTAGCACGGATGTTCTCCAGTTCTTGGCTGTGTGGTCTTGTTGCAGTTGGAAGCCGAACAGAAGCATCTGAAAAGCATTATTTGGATTGTGCATGCTAATCTTACCTTTCCTTATCTGGTTCCTAAATCACAGTTGTTCTAACTCCTTGTGTCTAATGTGTTTGTCCCCCAACAGGACACTGTCTGTAGTTATGTGTTTAATATGAAGATTCTATGACATCACAAATATAAATTAAAGTGACAAGTCAGTGGGAGCTGGAGACAGGAGTCTTGGTTCACACGGCATCTTTTTTGCATTATTAGTGAACACAGAACAGTCATGTCTGGGGATGTAAAGTGGGTAATACAGCTAATTTTGTGTCCTTAACAGGGACTGTGTTAGCTTCTGGATGCACAAATGGATGATCAATGAGAGCTTGCATGCCATTGATTTTTCTCTGGAAAAGAATTTTAATTGTTTTTTTAAAACACACTTTCTGTTTCCTTCTACTTCTAGAGTATGATTTCATCCATTGTAAATAGCACATACTATGCCAATGTGTCAGCAACCAAATGCCAGGAATTTGGGAGATGGTATAAAAAGTATAAGAAGATTAAAGGTAAATTAACTTCAGTTATTGTTCATTTCCAAACCAATGAACTGTGTTCTACTGTTTGAAATTTTGTTTTAAAAGTACTGTGATAATAAGCCTTAATAATATTAGTGAATTTTTCTGCAAAGAGGGCACAGTTGTAGCACACTGGAAATTAAATCCAATGAATTATGAATAAGAGAACTGTGAAAGAAAATACTTTTAAAGAAAATGTGCTTGTTATGTCGCATTTCAGATAGTAATTGCATTGAAATGATCAACCGTGTATGTAACAAACCTAAAACATCTCAGAAAAAAAAAGTTATAGAAGATCTGGATTGAAAAGTTAAATTGCCATGTAAATCACCTTCATGATAAAACCCTGTCTTCCTAAGTTAAATGTGTCCTTGCTTTCTGTTTAAATACAGTTAAGTGTATTGGCATTCGTGCCCTGTCACATCATCTGGAATTTAGGTAGCAGCAGTTCATCTGAGATCAGATTGCTTGGTGGTACTGTGCTGAATTCATCCCAACCATTCCCACTTGTACCAAGCTGAAATGCCCCATTATTTTTATTATATGAAAGGGAATTATGTTAGTGGGCGAAATACTAATGTCTCCTACAGGAACGTTATTCTTTGTAGGTTCTTATAATGCCCTCAGTGCCATAATATCTGAGCATCTTCCAACAGTGACATTACTAACATCTGTCATATGTAATTCATTCTTTCTCTCATCCTTTCCTTGGGGGAGAATTGGGTGTACACTGCATTGTTTTGTTTTGGTAGAGTTTTGTTTTCAATAAATACGCTGCTGTGTATTTGTATTAGACAAAATACGGCTGAAGAAGTGTGTCTTGTATTTCAGGGGAGAGGAGGCAGTGAGGTTTGTGATGATTCTTTGTTCTGCAGTATCAGGATGACCCCGAGCATGCTGTCTGCACAGATGAGATTTACCCTTATGATAGAAAGTTCTATTTTGCCTGAAGAGTGGAGTTGGTGACCAGATTCTTCATCTCCAAACTTGAGTCTCTTTTAGGTTTGCTGGGTCCAAGCTGTTGAGCACAAGGGCTTGATATTCTTTGGGAAGCCAGTGGAGAGAGCAGAGGACAGGTTCGATGTGCTCATGATAGCCTGAGGTTGCTAAGAAGATGTATTGCAGTGTTTTGTTATAGTTGGAGTTTCCTAAGAAGTGATGGCTTCCTGCCCTGGTATATCACATTATTTTAGTCCAGATGGTGAGTGACAAAGGCATGTATAACCAAGGCCAGGTCATCATCTGTCAGGATACATTGGAATCTTCTAACCAACTAGAGATGAACACTGGCATGTGAGAATTCAACATTGGCAAAGAATACAAGAGTACTCTTAAACAGCAGGCTGAATTGACCAATTGTGGGTGTGTGTCATCAGCTAAAGAAACTGTTCTGTTGCTGCAAACTCTTCAAAATGCCCACCAGCATATCTCTTTTTTTGCCTGGGTTCAGCTCTAACCAATTGCTCTTCATCAACCAGCTGACCTCATTCAAGAACTGAGCCATCTTGTTGGTATGTAACATGAAATTTTTAAATAAGAAGTAATCTTGGCAAATACAGGCTGGTAAGACTAATTTCAGTACAAGGCAAATTGCTGGAAACTATAGTAAAGAGGAGACTTATCAAACACAGAGATAAACGCAATATGTTGGGAAGAATCAACGTGGCTTTTGTAAAGGAAAATCACGATCACTAATCTATTATAATTCTTTTGAGGGTGTCTATAAGCATGTGGACAAGTGTGATTCATTTAATATAGTCTACCTGGATTTTCAGAAGTCTTCGAGCTCTCTCTTGATAGGCTTTGAAGCAAAGTAATCAGTGATAGGGTAAGAGGGAAGGTTCTCTCATGAATCAGTAATCAAGTTAAAAGACAGGAAGCAAAGGCTAGGAATAAATGGTCAGTTTTCAGAATGGAGAGAGGTAAATAATGGGATCCTCTGAGGATCTGTATTGGACATTGTGCTGTTCAACAGTTGATAAATGGTCTGGAAAAAGAGGTGAATAGTGAAGTGGCAAAGTTTGCAGACAATACAAAATTACCAAATTAAAAAATTACAACATGCAACAGTACAGAAGACTGTTCTGTGTATTCATGGGTGTCTCCTGACCTGGCCAGGAGGGAGGGGGGGAGCGGCAGGGAACTCACTGTGGCTCTCAGTCCCCTGTAGCAAGTTCCCTGTGACTGCTGGGAGTTGCAGTGAGTTTGGGAGGCCCGGAGCCATAGCCCCCAGTATTTGTGGATTTTGCCATTTGTGGTGGTGTGGTGGGGAAGTGATAGGTAAAAAGACAGCAAATATCATAGGATTGCTATATAAATCAACGTATGCCCACATATTGAATATCGCATGCATTTCTGATTGCCCCCTCTCAAAAAATATACATTAGAATTGGAAAAGATATAGAAGACAACACAAGTGATTAGGGGTGTGGAACAGCTTCCGTATGAGGAGAGCTTAAAAAGACTGGTCAGCTTAGAAAAGATATAACTAAGGGGAAATGTTAGAGGTGTATGAAATCATGAATGGTGTGGAGAAAGTGAATAGGGAAGTGTTATTTACCCCTTAACAAAACACAAAAACTAGGGGTTAGCCAATGAAATGAATAAGCTGTTGGTTTAAACAAACATATGTAAGTACTTCTTCACATGCTACGCAGTCAGCCTGTGGAACATGTTTCTGGGAGTGCTGAGCAGACCAAAAATATAATTGGATTCACAAAAGAATTAGTTAAGTTGATAGAGATTAGGTCCATCAATGGCTATTAGCCAAGGTGGTCTGGGATTCATCTGGTGTTCCTGAACCTTTAACTGCCAGAGGCTGGGAGGAAACCAGAAGGGTTGGAATACTTGATGGACCATGTTCAGAAGGAATGAAAAGAAGCGTCTGGCCTTGGTTGCTGTCAGGAGACACAATACGTGATTTGATGGACCATTAATCTGATGGCCAGTGCACTGGGTTCATATTTCATGTGGGAAAGGTAAAGCTATAAGTTGTTACATATTTCTGGCACTTAAGTCTGTGTTATCTGGTTATTTAACCTGCTAGCTGTAGGTAGAAGTTGAAAAGGAATGGAGAGAGAATTGATCCTTGTGGGATCTAGGTGTGGAAGCATAGTTTCCTATCAGTACAGCTTGGATGTGTCCCTCGAGGAAGGACTTAACACATTTTAGCACATTCCCATGATCTCTGCCATCTCTTTCAGGTGAGAGAGCAGTATCTCATAGTTAGCAGTGTCACAATATTGCAGACAGCTCAAAGAAGATAAGAATTGATGTCTGGTCATCATCCATTTATTGCAGGAGATCATCCATTGGTGGCAGTAAAGCTGTTTCTGAGCATAGCCTGATCTGAATTCAGATTTGGAGACTGGGATATTGGTTTAAATTAGATGTTTCTTATTGACCTGTGGCTAGATTCTTTGTGAGCTTGCTCAACAACAGCAGGTTTGATACTGATCCGTAGTAGGCTCAAACTGATGTCAAAGAGGGAGGGTTTCTTCAGCACCAGTCTCTGAAAGGGAAGATTCCTTCCCAGAATTGGAGTGTAGTGGGCATTTCAGGCATGCCTTGCACCAGATGCACAAGCCTCTCTTTCCCTATCCAGAAAAGGCATGTGTCAGATTCACAAGTCTTGGGTCAGGACTCCATTATGGTCATTCTAACTTCTTGAAGAGGGACTATACCACATGCCCACTTAGTCATGAAACTCAGATCTTCAAAAATGTGTATGTAGTTTTTTGCTCTTAAAAAAGTAGAGCATGGAAGATGTGGAAGGCTGCTCATTAATTCATTTAAGGGAAAATAGAAACCCTTCATAAGTAATGTACTAAGGAAGCTTCTTTTAGACTTGGGAATGTTTGCATCTTTCATAAGATATTAGGGCAAACATTGAGGGAGCTCCAGTCCCTTTGCTTTGACGTGCCTGTTTCCCATTAGCTGTTGTATGGGTCATAGGCAGTAAGTTATAGGGGCCTGTGGTGCCTATGCTCCACCAATATTCAGAGCACAGGGGCACAATTCCACCAATGTTTGGGACAGAGGGAGAGGCCTCATTCGCTGCTCACATGCACCTCCCCCCTGAGTGTCCTTGTGCCATGGGTAGGAGCTGGCTGCTGCTGTCCAGCCCCCTCCATTGGTTGGGGCTGCATGCTCCCCTCCAAGCAGTAAGTTCCCCCTCCCCACACACACATATCAGAGGCGCTCTAGGGCAGCTACAGCTGACCCAACCTGCTCTGGGGAAAAGCGCAGCATCTCTTGATTCAAAGACACCTTTGATATGCCCCAGGAAGGTCCGGGGGTGGCTGAGGCAGTGGTATTTGCTATTCCAAGTTGGGTCAGCGTGGCTATTCCAGTTTCAGCCACCTTGGTACCACAAGGGGCAAATTAAAAGTGTCTTTGAATCAAGAGATGCTTTTTCCCAGAATAGGCGGAGCTATCGCAGCAGTGACTGAGACCCTGGGGACCTTTTAAATCACCCAGGCCACTAGGCAATTGCCCTCTATGCTCTCCCCCTATCAGTGGTCCTGGCCCGTGAGGAGAGGGCTGTGATGGAGGGAGTCCTCCTCTAGGCTCAGCCCTGGGGCAATCTGCCTGCACCCCAAACTACTCAACCCCAGCCCCACTGCAAAGCCGTCACTCCCATTGTGCAATATAGGGAAACTAACAGCTTACTGTTATATCACTTACCTGTCCGGTGGGGGAGAGGGGTGGAACCTGCCTGTTCTGCCGAAAATCATACAAACTCATGGTGTGGGTTACATGTGTATGGAAGATACTGACATATGGCAGATACACCTAAAAGAATCAGAGCTCTATTGTATGCAGCAGTTATATTTGCCCTAGCAAGAGAGATTATGTTTTCTGATAAAAATATCTGTGGAGGAAATTAAAATACCTGAGGTAAAAGTGTATAAATTAAGTACATAAGAGAATTAAGATTCACTTCTTCTCATGTTGTAAAATTACACAGGGATTATCACAAATTTTCATTTAGACACTATGTCATTAATATTTACCACTGTGCAGGTGAATTGAATAGTTCCTTCTCACTTTAAATCACCATCGTGTGACTCAGAACTGTTTTCTTTTCTCTAAATGACTCTTCTTAAAAAAGATTTTTTTAAGTGCTCTTGGCTGAAACAAATCAAAGGAATCAAACAGCTTCAAGGTCATTTAGTAGATCGCTTTTACTGGTTGTTGCAGGAGAAAAGCTCTGGGCTTGCTATTTCATCAGGCAAGGGTGTAATGCCAGTTCCAGAGGCACTGGAAACCCTTAACTGTAGTGGTTCTCAGTGTTGCCACTTCAGACTCCCAAGTGTTTCTAGCACACCGCATCTTCCACTTTCTTCCTTTCTTAGAGCATTCAGTTCTTCAAGCTCTTTCTTTTTTTTAGTTAGTAAGTGCACAGTTAAATTGTTAAGTGCAGTAAAAGCAGAACAAGACCTTGATTTCAATCAAGAGGTCAAGGATCCAAACCTGAAGAGTTTGCCAGATAACTGTGTATGTGCGCTATTCAAAGAGCTTCAGCTAGTCGTTGCTGTTTGGAAGAGTATGCGTGTGTTAGTAGGAGGAGAAAAGAGAAGGTTAAGGTATGTGTGAAGTAAACACAAGCTGCTGTAAAACAGTTCAAGTGGTGTTGATTCATCAACCAAATGAGTGGGAGGGAAAACAAAGATCCATGACAGGTACAGTTGGGTATGGAAAATAAACAGCAATGTAACTTCATTGCAATAGTCTCTGGCACTCTCTGAAAGAGAAGATTTCTGACTTAGTTTTCTGCTTTTAATTTCATATTTCCATTTCTTTGGTTTGATTTCATTTCTACTTCACAGTCAATGGTTTGCACAATAGAACTCATTACATATGAGAAATTAGTGAGTTTGTAAATATTAATCTCCATACATCCCTTTTAATAAAAAGTTAAAAGTTCAGTTTAAAAAAAAACCCTGGATAACAGCATCAGTTAGCATTTAGAGTCAAATTTTTCCTTTGGATATCACTGTGAGACGCCAATTAATTAAAATTGTTGGGACCAGCACACACACATCTAGGGCCAGATTTTATTAGTGGAATGTAAAAAACCAAACCAAGTAAACAAATAAAAAAAATTCACATGAACTGTTGTAAATGCAAAATAGAAAGGGGCTTCTAAACTACTATTGATGTCGCAAACTAAATGCAGTCTACAGTACTTAAATGTGTTTCCTATTATCTGCTAATGTCTGTTTTAATAAAACAGTGGGAACTAAATGGTTGCTTCTTAATCAAAACCATGATTTCCCAAACATAAGCTATGTGATTCTGTTACAAATTGCCACATATAGATAGTTCTCCTAGGTCAAACTTTTTTCATTTCTCATAGAAATAAACAAACACTAAAATAATTATACATTCTGGAAGATCAAAGTAAAGATGACTGAAGCAATGCAAAAAATTAAAAAAAGGCCTCTGGAAAAAAGAAAAGCATCAGGTTGCAGAATATATAGTTTAATGTTTAAATAAATATAAGAAAGTGAACAATCAATTTGATATCATTAGCAACAGATGTCAAAACTACATACAAATGGAATTGTACGAAATTTGAAGTAAACATTTTTAGTGTGCATTCTGCTGAGCTTACTGAAAATAGTTAAATTTATTTATGCTTATAATTTAAAAAAGTTTTCAGTTCAGCTCAAAATGTTAATTTTATCTTGTTTCAAGGTTATGATAGACTAAAGTTTTGATCTGACTCTCCTACCCCGTCTGCTACCCCCTTAAGGTTTACAGAAATTCACAATTTACTCCGTAGCACAGGAGTTAGTGTACATATTGATTCTGGAATTTACTAGTGTGAGAATGGAGATTTTTCCAACTTTTCCTGGCAGTTGGTCTAGAACTTTATGTGTGTGTTTTGGCCTGGGTGAATGGGAGAGTAGGATGGAATAGATCAGGAAAAATCTTTGTAACCTGTTTGGTGTATACAGTATATACTGTATATGTAATTGCTGAGAGAGCTTATATTCACACAATTGTTAACTTTAAAAGTTGGGAAAGGAGAAAGTTAAGGTTCTTTGTAATTTTCTCTCTTGTTGCACAGCACAAATGTAACAATTTAGAGATAATATTTGGCAGCTTAATTACCAATCAAAACTATACACAGTATATGCAAGATGGGGGGAATTAATTTTACTATATGTATCCTTTATTTAACTTTTGATTTTACATTTTCCCTATGTTAAAGTTACAGGACTACTTTCTCATTTTGATTGAGTCCATTTTGCACTACCGTAACAGTGGAAAGAGGCCTTGAAGTGAATGTAAAATTGCTCCATAAAGACCTTTATAGTCCCAGAGCAGAAGAAAAGGGCCTCATGTACATGAGAATCAGGCCCATAGTTTTTAATGAGAATTTCATGTATAAAAACCTGAAAATCTACTATAATCAGACAGCAGTAATTTAGTCTTTGATTTGCTGAACACAAACCTTTTATTAAAGTTCATGGAAGCTATGCATTCTCAGCCTCTGAAATATAGAATCTGAATAATTAGTTTAATCTTTTCCTCAGCAGAATATAATATGAATGAAGCCCAGTCCACTTTGGTCCAAAAGCGATGAGATGTTGTGTCACTGTTTTCTGTGGATTTTTATCAACATTCATCATGAAAGTTCCAGTCCATAGATAAATAAAATGTGTTCAAATACATTGAAAACCAAAGCATTTATCTGCAATGAGATAGTCAAAATAATTCTGTTGTTATTGTTTGCTTTATTTTGTGCGTGATTCTATAACGTTTAACGCAGAGTTTGGTTCTTGTAAAAGGTAAAGAATACATACAGAAAAAAACCCCCGTGGCTTTGTCTACACCGCAGGGTTTTTGCGCAAGAAGCCTTTTGCAGAAGAGTTCTTGCACAAAAACTTCTTGCTCAAAAGTGTGTCCAGACCTCAAAGTGCATTGCAAAAGCGATGTGCTTTTGCGCAAGAGAGCATGCACACTGCACGGACACTCTTGCGCAAGAAAGCTCTGATGGCCATTCACAAAAAGCCCTCTGATCTGTCGATTTCCTTGCGCAAAAATGCGTTTGAGATGTGGACCTTGCGCAAAAACCTTACAGTGTAGACATAGCCTGTGTGTGTAAATAGAGAAGTATTTCTAAGTAATCAAAAGCATTACCAAGGAATACAATTCATAGATATAATTCATTGTCTAGTGTCATTTTGGTAATTTTTTCCGAATGATCTTTCAGCAGTCTAGGTTTTGAAAAGATATAGGCCCTCCCTCGTGTTAGCTTTTAGGAAAGTCAATCACCCCTTCACTATTAAAAGGTTTTTTTAGTTCTGTGACTATTTTCTATTTGCTTGAGAATTTTGATTAATGCTGGAGGTGGGGAGGGGAGCAACAAATATGATGTGACCTTTAAACTAGGGATGTGAAGGACCAGTGGACTAGTTGGCTATCTGATAAGCAAATGCTTATCAGATAGTCGACAGGCTAGTTGACTAGCCACTCCCCCCGCCCCTTGCTGCCTCTGTCAGAAAGAGGTAACAAGCAGGAGGAAGAGGTGGGGGAGCTTCAAAATGGCAGTGTTGCAAGAAGCCTGGGGCCAGACCGCGGAGTCCATGCAGCGCTGCTGCTTTGAAACGCCACGTGCAGCCTGGGGTCCCCAGCTGGCCTTGGGCTGCACGTGGCGTTTCAAAGCAGCAGCGCCACATAGAGTCTAGGGTCAGCTGGGGACTCCCCACTGACCCTGGGCTCCACGTGGCGCTGCCACTTTGAAACACCGCGTGAAGACTGACGTCAGGCTCCCCGCGGCATTTCAAAGTGACAGCGCCACATGGAGCCGGGATCAGCTGCAGAGCTGACCCCCGGCTTCATGCAACACTGCCACTTTGAAACGCCACGGTAAGCACGGGGACAGCGGGGGACTGCTTGAATCCTCCACTGGCCCCGTGCTTCTTGCAGCGCTTTTGCCTTTGAAGTGTAGCAACAGCCCTTGGACTGTTTGCATCGACTATTCAATTAGTCAGTTAATCAAAATTTAACATCCCTACCTTAAACAAGCTAAAAACTTCTTTTGTTTGTCCAGATAATAAGAAAAGTCTAACTGTATCCTAAGATCAGAGACTATCTTGATGTAAGTTCAGAGATGCTGGCTGATGGGTTTTTTTGTGAAGCAATTAATTCAATACAAATTTCAAGTAGATCAGGAGCTAGTTTTTGCAGGAAAGAGGATTGAATATCTTTCTTACATTATCCTCAGTGTATGTCGAGGTAGGAAATAATTTTCGCAGAGGGGGCACTTCATAAATTTTGATATGTGATTGTGGGCCGGCTCCAGGCCTCTGGAATAGGCAGAGCCTTAGGCAGAAGGGGTGGGGTTGGGGCTACAGACAGTGTGTGGGTGTGAAAGTGAGACACTTTGTGTGTGAAAGGCAGTTTGTGGCACAGATTGTATGTGTGTGTGACACCGAGACAGGAGAGAATGTGTGGCAATGTGTGTGGCGCAGAGAGGGGAGAGTACGCGGCTGCCTGTTTGTGTCACTGAATGTATTGTGTGTGGTACAGACTGGCTGTGTGCCACAGTGACTGTGTGTGTGTGTGTGTGTGTGTGTGTGTGTGTGTGTGTGTGTGTGTGTGTGTGTGTGTGTGTGTGCTGGCTAAGTTTGAGAGAAACTGTCTCTTTAGAAACTCTGTCTCTTTAAGGGAAATCTGTCCTACTCTGTTGTCTTCCCTCTCCTCCTCCTACAACTCACAGGCTTCAGATTGGAGCAGCTCAGCTGTGTGTCTCCCTCAACCACCCCTGCTCTGCAGAGATGGGTACAGAGTACGGGGGGGCACCCTGACTTCAGCACTGCCCTCTTCCTACCCTTCCCCAACCCCTGGCCCCCTCTGCATAGCTAGCAGGAGAATCCTGGAAATATCTCCACTGCAGAAGTGAGTAAGGTGGGGGGAGGGGCGGCTGAACACAAGCCGCCATATGTAAGTACACACCTCTGCTAATCAGCTGGGCAGACCAGGGAGAAATGCATGGAGAGCCGGATCTGGCTCCCAGGCCTGTGTTTGTCCACTTCTGATCTGTGTAGTCTGATCATTTTGGATTGGCTGTGGTTTTCAGATATTTCTTATTTGTTGCTGTAGGCTAATTTTTTGAAAACTTGTTTACAGCCTAATACAGAGAATCTTTTTTCTGACCGGGAGTCTTAGTAACAGTTGCAGGAATAGAGAGTTTAGAAGCAGCAGCATCATATATATGAGTTGCCAGCTTTTCTACTCAGACTGACAGAACCCGGTTTCTCATTCAAGGCACCAGTTCCAAAGGGAAAGCACTGAAAATTACTATTACTTTCTTTAAGAATTATTTTGAATTCTTCAGCTGAAGCAGGTGTATGTAGGAGATTCCTAGAAAGATGGGAGTTCTTTTCCATCCAAGATTTTTGCTTTCAATTGACCATTATGCTAATGTTTTCATTGGACTTTGGCATTTTGGATGGTTAGTTACACTCATTATCCATTTTAGTTATTGAAATAACTTACTTAAGAATTTTCAATTTCTTGGGGTTTTTTTTGGTTGTACTTCAGTTACTGTTCTGAAGCTAAGCCAAAGCACGGCCTTTTACTTAAGTTGGCAGGTTTCCTCCTGCTATGAAAATGTGAATTTTTTTCTTTTGTTTACTTTTGTACCTTCAACATTGAAATTGAATTCCATAGGGCTTTGCATTTTTTTTTCCAAGAAAAAGGAGAGAAAAAGGAACAATCAGTCTTGATATTGTTAGCATTTAGGGTACATCTACACAGCAACATTATTTCAAAATAACTGGTTTTATTTCAAAATAAATTAATTCGCGTCTACACAGGCAGTTATATCAAAATAATGTCAAAATACTGTCAAGCTGGAGCACTTCTTACTCCAACTCCTGTAATCCTCATTGTATGAGGAGTAAGGGAAGTCAGAGGAAGAGTGCTGTATTTCAAAGTAAGTTCTGTGTAGACACTCCCAATTTCAAAATAAGCTATTTCGAAATAAGCTACACAGTTGATGTAGCTCAATATGCATAGCTTATTTCCAGTTAAGCCCTGCTGTGCAGATGCACCCTAAGATGTCTTGCCTAGGCTTTGAAAGGTCACAGCTCATGGAGGGGAGAGTTCGTATCTTTAATGCTGTTAAGTGTAGACTATCTTCTCCTGTGTTGCATTGATGGGACGGTAGGGCATTGGTGTACGTTGAGATGGCTGCTGTATCTTTATAATGGAAAAAGAGTCTTTTTTTAAAACTGAAAGCATAGAATTGACAGTTTGCAGACACCATTACAGATACCTGAAAATTGTCTCTACTTTTTCAAATGCACATTTCCTTTTCTCCTGTCCCTGATGTCTCGGCATCTTTTTTGTGTGTAAAGACTGTGTTGTGTGTGTTTTCAGAAAACACAACCTGCCCAGTGTGTCGTGTTTCAGAAGCAAACAAGCTGTGGCCCGTGGGGCTGTTAAGCAGGATTAAATTTTGAAGAAAAAGACGTATGTGGGCATTGTAACTTTGCAAAATCTCATTCCTATTTTTTGATTGCTCTAGAGAGAATGGGAAGGCGTTACAGCCCCCGGTGTGTTGCCACTGCCAGGTGTAAAATTTTATCAGATGCTCACTGAGCATGCTCAGAAGTGAGTTTCAGTCATTTGACTTTTGTGTTTTTAACCTTTTTTTTTTTTTATTTTTCAAGTTGGCTAAGACATACTTTCTTAGATAGCTGAGGAGCAGTCACATGCCAAGACTGGTGTTTTGTTCAGCCATTTTCTGTCTGTGGTGGATTGGCCAAGAACATTAGTTCACCTTGTGCTCAGTTCACCGTGGGTGCTGTTTGCACAGATCCCTGGCATTAATTCAGAGGCACAGATAATGAAATGAGGTGCCTGAGAGGAGGAACTAAACACTGCACTGTCAAGATCAGACAAAGATGTTTTCTGTCTGGTGTTTCTGTTAGGCTAGGACAGGGAATTGCTTTACTGCTGCTCTCTGTGCCCCACCCCCTGATTATTACATATTTCCTGCATTACTGTTGTTAGGTCATTCGCACGTTATAGGAGTGGAGGCAGAGAGAGATTTTAAAAGTTAGAACTTCTTATCAAGACTGGCTCATTTTGGTAACCCGCAATTTCTCTGAGTCTGTCTAGCCCAGTCCTGAACAAATGGCATGGCCAGACGGTAAATGAAGGGCTTTGGTAGCCACTGAAGATTAGATGTTGGATGAAAATGAGGCTCTTCAAGCTCGTTCCCTGCACTGAAGTGGCTAAGTGGGTTGTGAATAAAAGAAATAAAGAAATAGATTAAAAGATATAATGTTACCGCTTTAAAGGCACCTCCTTCTTCTGGAATGATTCTGTTATTTCCAAAGAGGCGGCTTGTAATTAGGAAGAGAACGCAGCTGGCTAGCCTCTGGGTGTGCCAGGGCAGCACAAACTCCTTTTGGCAAAGGGTGGCTCTGTGGCTTAATGTGTTTGCCTCCCAGTATTAGTCGTGGGTGCAGATCCTGCTTCAGTGTTGGGTGGGGCCTAAACTGGCATAAATTTGACAATATATAATCATGGCACGACTGACCTTTATGGCTCAGAAGTATTGCAGAGCTTCATGTGGCGAACTAACAGGCAGATTTCCACACTGCTATAGGGCAGGCATGCTTGGCTGTGACTAGGTCCAGAATCTTTGACTTTTATGATCCTCCTCCATTACATTTGCTGCTTGTTGGAGGTCTCAGACAAAGAGTTTGTAGTCCCCTGGAATGGAAGGTGTTAGTGGCTTGAATGGGTCTTTGAAGATGGTCTATGATTTCCTTCTTAAAAGAAGCTTACCAGTGTCAAGACTGTAATGTGTTGGTGGGGGAAGCATATTAAGCTTGCTTTGTTGCTCTCTGCACTGTACCCATTCTGCAAATTAATTGTGGAATTTGGTTTTGAGAGCTGGCAATCAATTCCTGTGTCTTTCATAAGCATGAAATGCACCACAGATTGTTTCTAAGGATGTTCCTGTTGACAACCAAATACAAATAAAGTGGGGAGGAAAAAAAGGGAACTCTCTTCCTCCTCCACCTACAAGCATCTTATTTAAATCAAGTCAGATTTTTATTTCATTTGAATGGGAAGTCCTTTTTCATGCTAGTGTCTCCAAGGAGGGTTCAGATAGACGGTATGTAGAGATATGTGTGTTGGTTTACTCTTTCTCTGCATCCAGGCATCATTTTAGTGAAGCTGTAATACTTTGACACACATGGTCGTCATTATAACAGGAGAAAGGAGAATAGAAATAGGACATAGTTTACTGCATTTAGTGAGAGGATCATGTTGGCCTTGGTGACTTTTTGGGTCATAAAAAAAGAGGGACAATGATGACAGTTGGTCAGGAGGTAAGTTTTTTTGTTTTTGGATGAACTGTTTTTTTTCTCCAGAAAACACAAAGCTGTTGAAGCTGAAACTTTTTTCAGAAACTTTTTGTTTTGATGAAACTTTCCTCATGTCCATGATGGAGTGATGCCTCTGTGTCCAAGAATAGTTGGTAATGCAGTGCTGAGAGTGCTTATCTGGGATGATCCAGGATTCAGGTTTGATTTAAAGCATGGACTTGAACCTGGGTCTCTCACATCCCTGGCGAGAGCCCTAAGCACTGTAGCATGTCCTGTCTAGGAATACTAATAATTAGTAATTAATAACGACAATAATAATTAATAATATATTTTAGTAAGTCTTGCGTTCATTCATTCCAGTGCAGAATGAAAACAAAATTCATTTTTCATAAAACTGAATCAGTCCCTAACAGTGACTTTTCTGGGGTACTATGTGAGCTGCTTCCCAAGATCTGGCAGTGCACCCCTTATCTAGTCCTTAGCACTTCCTGGGCTCAGGCGCCTTAGAATCATAAGGTTGGAAGACACCTCAAATCTGCCTAACTGGTGTAATAAATTTGGAAGGGCATGAGGCAGAAAGTATGCATTTGTATTGACAAGGCCCCTATAGGGTAACAAACTTCATATCTGATACGGCATACCTATGTATGTAGAAAGTTCCCCCAATCTGATGTGGGACAGAGGGGCACAGTTACAAGGCTATATGAGAAGGACACACATAGGCAAGGGTGAGACTGTCTGGGGAGCATGTGGAAATCAGACAGTGCAAATGGAGGATAAGACATGAGACTGTCCATATTAATGTGGCAGTGTGAGGGCATCCAACTTCATTATTCATATGTTTTGCTCTCAGTCTAGTGCCCTCTTTTTCTCATAAATTGCCATGGGGCTACTCTTTGTCCCAGGGTGATACCCTGCCACCATTTTTTGCATTCTCACATTGCCTTCCCTGTCCGAGTTGGCCCTGCAGTGCCTGCACTGGCCATGGCTTGAGATGTGACACTGGGCAGGGAGGAAGGACCTCTGAGGTGGCACCCAGCAGGCTCTCCCTCAGGTGCTTGGCTGGGCTGGTCACTGCTCACATATTCAGTGTCTAATGGGTCACCCACTGTGCGGTCAGCAAGGAGTTTCTCTCCTGGTCAGATTGACAATGACCTTTTTCACCTTCTTCTGCAGCATGTGGGGGGCAGGTCACTTGCCAGGATTATCTGTGTATATCTCACTTGTCATTTCCCTGCCATTGCAGGGGCCTCAGGACCGGTGCTCCTTAGTGTCTCCTGTGGCACATAATACTCCAGCCTCCCATGAATTGTAATACTTTGGTCTAATTTCAGTTTCAGGATTTAATGGACAGGTATTGGATGATGGTGGCTTGTGGTATGCTGGAATTCAGATGAGATAATCTGGTGGTCCCTTCCGGCCATATGACTCTATGAGAGCAACACAGCAGACAGTATGGGCAGTACTGTTAGAAAGTGAGTCTGAGACTACAGTGCAGAGGGAGTTGGGTCATGCACATTTTTTCCATGCAACACGATAGTTAAGTGACTTTTTTTATTATTAAAGCAGCTAAAATGGCGAGGGTTGGCTTTGTTTCTGAGGGACATGTGTATTACTGCACAGTACAGAATGATGGAAAAAAGGAAACTGATAATAGGGGAAAAATACACTCAAGGAAACGAGTCAGATGATATACCGGTATATGTATTCTTGTAATACCAGTTAGCATTGCAAAGGTTAACAGCCTGGCAGCATTTTCTTCTTAATCTATACTTGTAAAGGGGTTTATAGCTTGGCACTTAAACTAGGTCTGGGTGGAAACTTGGCAAATAAGGTTCAGCCCAGGAAGGTGAATTTTATTTGTTAGTAAATTTTCAAAAATACTTTGTTATCTTTACCTTTAATATTTTAGTATTCTTAGAAATTCTTCACATTCAGTGCCTTGTTCTCTTGCACTTCCTTAATTATAAAACTGCTTCAAGCTTAATTCAGCTCTCTTGAAACTGTGGTAAATTCCATTGATATCAATAGAATTGCTTTGAATTTAAGTGGTGTAAATGAGGACTGACCTTGGCCTTTATTTTTCTCCAGCAAAAATACTTTGGATGTTCGGTCTACAGCAAGTACAAGGTTTATGTATTCATTTTTAAAAATCTGTTTGTGGAAGATTAATTCATGCTGGACAAGTGGCTATTGCACAAGTTCAGTAATGTCTAAAAACACTTTTGTATTAATATTGCTTATATTCCTCTTATTAATCCTCACTGGCATTAAGGCAGATATGGTATCAGAGAATGATACAGTAGGATCTGGTCCTGCAAACTCTTACAAACATCAATTGCCCTTCTGCTGTAGCCCTCTTCCATTAATTGGGACTAGCCTCTTGAATGAGTATAAACAGCACTTCGTCCATAGACTAGCCTGCTGAAAAGAACTGAATAATTGTGTGTGCAATAGGCTGCAATTACTGTATCAGAAAAAAATCTTGTGGTTTTATTTTCAACATTTTTTTGTCTTGAGTGAGTTGATCAAATTTTTTTCATTGGCACATGTTGATTTTCAGTCAAAATGAAAATTTTCACATAAAATTCTCCCTCACTTTGGTCAAAATGGATTTTTTTTAAACTCTGGAAACCCACAACAATTCAGTAAATTATGTAGTTTTGGATTTAAAAAAATGTTTTTCAGAAACTGATGGGTTTTTTAACCAAAAGCTGAAAGAGTTTGAAATCCTGTTATGTATGAACTTTTCCACACTATCTCACCAGTGAGACTGCAATCCTGTTCATGAAGGATTAGCTCTAGAAGTGAAAAGATTGTTGATTCCATATGAAATCCATAACATTTTATGTTTCTTTCTGAGAGAAATAGGCAAGTTCCCCAATAAGCTGTCAACCTGAATATTAACTATCTAAAGCCTCAAAGCCTTATATAAGATAAACAAAAAGTCTTCAAAGCAATGTGCAAACATTAATGATTACACAAGTTATAATATTATTGTGACATCCATGAGATAAATCTTGGCTCA
Organism: Pelochelys cantorii; assembly: GCA_032595735.1. Classification (NCBI taxonomy): domain Eukaryota; kingdom Metazoa; phylum Chordata; order Testudines; family Trionychidae; genus Pelochelys; species Pelochelys cantorii. Next base: position 62,536,598 of record CM064332.1, on the reverse strand, counting down.
TTATTGCGGAAAACATTCCTATGATGAGTCAATAATTTCTAGGTATAGGATGCAAGATCCATATACGGGATGTTAAATATCAGTTAATTGAATAGTCGATTAAACTCATGAATTCTTATTGGTTACACGACTATTCCATAGTCCCCAGGGCTAGGGCCGGCAGCCAGTGTGCATCAGCCCCACTCTCAAAGAGCCACCTGCCACCCTGCATTGCTGCCTCTGTATCAGAGGCAGTGGCGTGGGGTGCCAGGCGGGAGCTGGTCCACAAGGAGAGCCAGTTTAAAATCAGCTCCCCTTGCAGACTGGCTGCCTGTCGCCCCACGCTACTGCCTCTGATACAGGGGCAGCAGCGTGGGGTGGCAGCAGCCTCTGTTGGGCAGGGCGGTGGGACTGAGCTCCCAGACCCGTTGCAAGCCAGAACTGATCCAGGCTGCCTGCCTGGCTGGCTCCTAATACACTTTAAATGCAGAGTTGCAGCTGGGGTAGGTCCCAAACCCAGCACAAGCCAGGCTGCTGACCAGTCTGCTAAAAAACTTACTGGCAGGGGGAGGGGAGGAATGCATGTAGGTAGTCTATAGTATTAACCGATAAGCTTTTGCTAATTGGTTAATTGACTGAATGCTTGCATCCCATATGTATATGAAACTTTGAAACACTGAAAAACTTTATTTTTATCATTGTTGCTTTTGGTGCTGTCTTTGCCTATGTATCTTCCATGGGACGCTAGGAAAGCTTGTAGAGGTTGGAGTTAATAATTTCACTGTTTGGTACAGTAGCTGTAGCGTTAACTGATTTTTATTATATATACTGAAAATACAGTCAATTATAATAACTATTATATTAATAGTCCTGCTGTCAGTGCAAATCAAAATGATAGTGAACTCATTTTATCTTTTAACAGTGGAAAGAGTGGAAAGAGAAAATCTATCAGACTATTGTGTTCTGGGTCAGCGTCCCATGCATTTACCAAATATCAATCAACTGGCAACCTTGGGAAAAACGAACGAACAGTCTCCTCATGGCCAAATTCACCACAGTACTCCAATCCGAAACCAAGTGCCAACATTGCAGCCAATCATGAGTCCTGGTCTCCTGTCTCCTCAGCTCAGTCCACAGTTGGTAAGGCAGCAGATAGCAATGGCCCACCTGATAAACCAACAGATTGCTGTAAGTCGGCTATTGGCTCACCAACACCCACAAGCTATCAACCAGCAGTTCTTGAATCATCCACCTATCCCTAGAGCTGTTAAACCAGAGCCAACGAATTCATCAGTGGAAGTCTCTCCAGATATTTACCAGCAAGTGAGGGATGAGCTGAAGAGAGCCAGTGTGTCCCAAGCTGTCTTTGCAAGAGTGGCATTCAATCGCACCCAGGTATCAATTTTTATTCTATTAAATAAGAAGAGCGGGGAAGGGGGAAGGTCATAACTTTTCAAGGTTGCGTGGTGTAATATAATGGGTTTCTGGGGTACCACTGAGAGGGTCAAATCAGGGCAGATTGCTTAAAGACAGGGCTACTTACAGCCCAACACTGGGGATCCTTCACTATAAAGCACACCATATAAGTCACAGAGAGACTTCTGCTAGCCATACTGGTCAACAAGAAGTCACACAAGCATTCCCTTTAGATACTCTAGCTTCTCCAGTGCCACAACCGGTACCACTCTTTACACAGATGATTGCAAACCATCCCAAAGGACTGGCCACATTCTCAGGTCAATTTATCCCTCAGATCTTACCCAAAAGAGCACACTGTGCCAATCCTTCAGAATCTAAAATCTAAAGGTTTATTAATGAAAAAGAAAGAAAAAAACGAGAGTAAAATTGTTAAAGGAATCAAATTACCTACGCCAATTACAAAGTTCTTGGGGCAAGTTGTAGCAGAGATGGAATAAACCGCTATCTGCTAACTGCTTAAAAGCCTCTGGAATTCATAGCAAAGATACCCTGAAGTGGTGAGCTGGAATGAAGATAAAGATGGAGGGACCCCCGCAGAGCCCTCTTTATTCCCTCGCTCATGTGCAGGGAATTCCATTGTTCTTCTTGTTTGAATGTATGTCCAAGATGGAGTTTGTCATATGAGCATGTCACCTGTCCGTGCATGACTCAGTCCTTTTTAGGCAAACAGCAATGCCATACATGCTGGTTTGAATGTTCACACCAAGGTTCCTCCGATGTGGACTGGCACCACTTTAAGGTCCATTCTTAGTCAAGTACTCCAATTCATTTGACTAGCAACCCTTTCACAATAGGTACGTGAAGCCTGTTTGTCTCCCAGAAGAAAACATTTGAAATGCAACAGTGGTTACAACCGTGTTTTCTGTGTTCACATCAGAATCCAATGACGTCACGCAAGGTTGTTGCAGATCGTAAGAAACATACCAAGGAAAAATTAGCTTCTCTTTTTCTAATCTTATGTTATTGTCAGCACAGTTATAAATCTTTCAAAAGTTTCAAGTTAGGTCAGATGGTCAGTCTTGGGTGCTCTTAAAATAATTGCAGGATTCAGCACATGAATGAATTTTATTTGCAGATAGGGAATGCCAGCCCTCACTGCTAGGATACCATCTTAAGTTAAAATAATTCTGTGGGCCTGAATCTCTGCTGTGAAATTTTCTCCATGATTCTCACTGTCGCTGCCTATGGAGCCAACCCCGCTGCAGCTACTAGCGCCAATGCCTCACCTTCTGAGTTTGTGCCATGTTCAGGTCCTGCTTTCCAGCCTAGCTCACAACTGATGCCAGAGCCAGCCCCATATTCGTAATGAGGAGGGGTACTACTGGCCTCCCTGTGACTCAGTCAGTTTTGACTCCACAGACCCTCAGTGAGTGAGTGGTGTTGCAACGTGGTGTGTGGAGATCTCAACGTCGCTCAGATTTGGCCCTGCAGCCTTTCCCTGGGTGGTGCTGTGGCCCTCATGCCAGCTTTTCCCCATGGCCCCTTCATCACAATGGCAGGGTCTAATCCAGGGGTGGGCAATAATTTTTGCCAGGGGGTCACTTCAAAAATTTTTGAAGTAGCCCTGGGCATCCTGGAAGGGGCAGGTTTGGTCTGGTTTGGGGGAGCCCCTTTGCCCGCCCCCCCCTTCCCACTAGGCTTGGCACACTCCCCCACCCCCAGGCCAATCAGGGCCTGGGGGCGGGGGAGTGCGGGAAGCCTCCTCCTGCCTTGCGAGGAGCACATGGCACTTTGAAGTGCCACACCTCGCAGGGCCTGGTCAGGGTGAAGGAAGCTTCATGCTGCTTCCCTGCCCCCAGGCCCTGATTGGCTTGGGGATGGGGGAGTGCGCAAAGCCTCCTCCGCTCTCCCCTCCCCACCCTGCGAGCAACGTGCAGCACTTCAAAACACCACGTGCTCCTGGAAGGGCGGGAGGAGACTTTGGGTGCTCCCCTGCCCCCAGGCTCTAATTGGCCTGGGGGTGGGAGAGCAGCAGGGCCTCCATGGGCCAGATCCATCCACTTGGTGGGCTGGATCTGGCCCATGGAGGTGCTTTTGCCCACCCTGGGACTAACCTGAACAGCATTGTAAACCCCACGTACCAAACCACAATGCCACTTGCTCAATTTTGGCCCTTTTGCCACTTGTTCTAGTGGTTTCTGCCTTGACAGTTATTTGGGTTTTTTTGTCACTCCTAAAGCTTCCCTTGCTTATCATCTGCCTCCCTTGTCTCTTTCCTGAAGTCTTCTTCACTGTTGATACCTTTCATAGCTGCCCCTGCCTGCCTGGCAGGAAGAGGGACTTTATGCTCCCTGCTCCCTTCAGCATCAGCCTTCTTGTGGGAGCCAGACGAGGCTTTGGGCTGGTGTCAGACCTCATTTACATGCTGTCGTATCTCCCACTGACATGAATACTGTGGTGGTGGAGGGAATGGGGCACTGAGCAGCAGAAGTGAGTGGGTGAGTCTGATGGAACTCTCAGAGCTGGGTGTCAATACTGCAAATGAATTGCCGCCAAGAGAGACTTCTGCCATGTGCAGTAGACAGTGTTTAATTGCATCTCATTAATGGTCTCTTTCATTAGGCTCAAATGAAAAAATAGTATCATGTGAGTGCAGCAAACCTCGTCACTTTTATGATAGCACCTGGACAATTTTAAGCTGCATACATATCTGTCCATGAAGCATCTCCCATGTACATTTATTCAGTGCCAATTGCCATTCCCATAATACACTACATGGGTCTCCAACCTGTGTTATTTTGGAATAAAACTGAAGGAGCATAATGATGATGGGGTTTCATGGTTAAAAATACAGCACAAACTTTATCCATATAGTCCTTGTTAAGCTCTAGTTCAGCTTTGCAAACAAGACAAAATCTAGACAAGCATGTGAATTTGTATTCACCCTTCTGTCTCCAAGAGGTCTGTGCCACACACTGCACAATGCCTTTGTCTATTCTCCTGGAGTAATGATTTTCTTTGGCACAGCCATTTTGGAAATACCATGTTACGAGGGAACTAATTAAAGTATGGAGCACATTTTTATTACTTCCCTTCTGCCATTAAATTCATAAGATGGCTACACCCAGCAAAACATGTACTTTCAGTCAACATGGTTTTGAGTTCTGGGATTAGCCTTGAGGATATCAAATGAAAACTACATAGGAATGTATGAGTATTTCCCTTTCAAAACGCTGCTTTTAATTTGGAAAAGCTTTTCATCCTTCTGGGATCATAACCTGTTGTATATAAAGCTCAGTATAATGAAGGTAGATGGTATTGACAGAATGACATATTTTGAACTTGAGCAAGAGGTCAGCAGTAACATTGCCTTTGCTGATTCTATGACTGTCACTGAATGTGAGGCTGTATTTTAGCAAGACTGTTAAAGAGGAATGGATAGTCTGCAGCAAACAAAATCCGGTTCCCAAAATGTACAGTTGTTCATAGCTATTAGATTAAATCAGCCATAGCTCTATATTCTGCAGAGAGAGACCAGATTTTGACATTGTCAAGACCCTGAGCTATACATATGTGTCCTCTGTTGAGCACTGCGATGGCGGACACCCATATCAGCAACAGAAGGGCAGGTACATCAGATAGGCCAGTCGGGCCCTTTCCCAACAATCGTATAACACTTGCATAAGCTCACCTAATCTATTAACATCTATGAGGGAGATTGTGCCAATTTAAGATACTGGCCTGGGAATTAGAAGACGTGGGTTCAAGTTCCAGTTTGACTGCTAATCTCTTTGTGACTTTGGCAAAGTCCCATCTGTTAAAATTTTCAAAAGCATCCCAATAGTTTAGGACCCCAACTCTCATTAACTTCCAAGTTATTTGAGATTCTAATTTTTTCTAAAAAAAAGAAAAGCACAACAACTAATTTCTTGCGAGTGCAACTTCCCATGTATGTCTGTGATTCAGAGCAGATGCCACTCTTTGAATCTGGCCATACATCTCTGCATTCCAGTAAAGAACAAAATGAAAAACGTGGCAGCTACCTGGGTATATCCTCTGGCACGTTATTTTACTAGGGATATCTTGCCACGTATTTGTGCCTCTCTATCCCTTGCTTAATTGTAAATCAAATGTTTTTAGCCCTGTCTTTTTGTTTCCCCATTGGCCAGAATCTTGAGTAATACTCAGCAACAAAGTAAAAAGAAGGGAGAAGGGTTCGGATATGACTGGACTCATTATTGGTGCACAAGGCATATCTCTGGACATTCTCAAAGGCTCAGTCAATGTCACAAAAAGAAAATGAGAGAGGCCAGGTCCTCATCTCCTTTCACCCTGCTCCTGTACTGCACCTCCCAAGGCTAAGGCAGTGTAGACTCAACCCACTGGCATGTCAAATAGTGAAGTGTTCAAATAAGTTACATTTTGCAAGGAAACTTGATCTTAAAAACTAAAGATTGTTGTAGCAATTTTGTTATGTGCATTAAAATCCTTGTACCAACTAGCTAATAATTGTATTAACAGCAAATCATGTCCCAATCTAATCTTCCTACGGGGTGGCTATGTGCAGTACATTATCCTACAATTAAGGATAGCTTCATAAAATATGTACTGTGAAGCTTGTTTAATAGATAAACTATTCTCTAATTTATTTTGAAGTCCAATGACCTACATACTCAGATGCTGAAAACCCCCTCTTACTAACATTATTTCTCCCCTGAGACCTTCCATCTGAGCAAATCTGTTAAATGAAGTAGAGGAAGCTTTGATCCAAACTAGGCTAAATCCATTGGAACAAATGCCTGACACACGTATGTATGTATGTATGTATGTATGTATGGGTGAGCGGGTGTGTGCGGGAGAAGGTCAGAAAACAAAGTCAGAGATAAAGCCACGTGATTCAAGTAGCTTCTGAAGCATCTCTTAAAACTTTAAAGTTTGCAGTTTGTTTGAGACAGCAATATTTGTTTAAGCCTATGATATGCTGCAATCTGTGCACCAGGTAGAACTCTTCTTTGCAGCCCACAGCACAGATTTTTATTGCAAATTCTGCATCAGTCCAAGCACAGAGAGCACCCATTGAGGTCAATGAGCGTTTTGAATGTGTTGATGTGCACAATAAGCAATAGGTATCCATACTGTGGATAAGAAATCTGCGGTGAATATCTAGCAGCAGCAATTTTTTCACTCTACGTTGCTCATTGGGGGAATAATTTGTAACTTAATTGAAAGTTCCGAAAACAGGGTGTTTAGTAAGTTTATTCTGAAACAAGATGTATCAGATACTCTCAAAGTAAGACCTACTCTGATTTCTGGTTAATTCCTTGTGCTATTTATGGTGCATTCTTTTGTTTTATCTTTATTGAATCACAGTAGCAGTTTGAACATACCTTATTCACTTATTCTGGCTCATTATTGAATATGCACTAGAAACAGGGCGGTGTTCTATGGCTCACAGAAAGAAAATATTAATTATTGATATTTTTAATTATAGTTTGGAATTCCCGCAAATGGGGATTTCCAGCATAAGCTTCAAAATACTTAATATGATTGAGCACAAAACAGTATTTTTCAAAGCCCTTCTTACCTCCAATCCAGTTAGCTGTGACTGGCGCTCTGAGTGAATATTGGGAAGAGCTTCTCCCCTGTACCCCAAAGGATACACACAGCATGGCTACGTGTACGCTATGATGTTTGCCAGAAGAGGCAATGCAAATGAAGCGTGGATTAGCATTTTCTCGCGCTTCATTTGCACAATCTCTTCTGATCTGTTTTTGCTCAAGGGGTTTTTGTGCAAAAATAAGCAGTGTGGACGTTTCTTTTTTGCGCAAAACCCCCTTTTGCACAAGCTCGTTATACCTCCTTTTCTCAGGTTACCTCAGAGAGGATTAGTTGTCCTAGTATGCAGCTCCCAGGAACCTCTGGCATGAGTTCCCTTTCAGAACTCTGCTGTCTTCTTGGCTAGCTGGCCCAGAGCCCCGGGAGTTAGGAATGGGCAGACACTGTGTCTTCATTACCCATTGTTCACGACTTCAGTAGAACTACTGCTGAGAGTCATGTGTGCCAGTCTGGCCTATGGTGTTTTACATTTTAAAAGCTGCACGTGTGGTACACACTAATCCAAACTAGTCCCCAAAGAGCAAAAGGCCCCACTGGTATCCCATCACTAACCCTAAGCTATGCAGGCTTCCCCAGTATCTGTATTTTAAAATATGGAAAGTGTATGAATAAGCATATTCATGTTAAACCAAACTGTAAGTTGAAAGTTACTACAAAAACAGGCATTCATGGTAGCTCTTGCATTTTTTTTCCTTGCTTGTTTTAAAAGACTTCAGTATTGCAGATTTTCATGTTTGTTTACAGCCAGGAGGATCCTTTGGAAAATAAACAAGGAAGTTGATAAATTGGTGCAAATCCACAATTTCTTTACTTCTTAGAGCAGGGTCTCAAACTCAGTTTTTATCTTAGGGCCAGTGTCAGTCCTCACTTTCTTAGGCTACAGCTACACTGCCATTTTTTTGCGGAAGAGGATATGCAAATCGCACTCTCATTTGCATATCTTCTTCCGATTCTTTCTGCAGAAGAGGTTTTGCTGATAAAAAGCCCTGTGTAGGCAGGGCCATTTGTCGGAAAAAAACCCTTTTTCGCTTCCGGTTGCTAACTCTGTCCCTGTGGCCCAGAGGAGGTGTGTGTAGAGACGTCCTGTGCATAAGATGGTTTGGTGCAGCTGTCTCAGGATTTAGGTGGCCCCATCGTGGCCGCCCCAACCATGATGTGGACTGGATGGTTTCCCATACTCTGGTTAGCCTGTGGCACTCTGGGTGGGCTAGGACTGGCAGCGGGGGTCGGGCCTCCCTGCACTCACCAGGGCTGCGAAGAAGCGGAGCTATGCAACAGCCTCCTCCATTCTGCAGCTAACTCTCAAGCCAGCCCACGCTGGGGCTGGGTCTCTTCCCTTCCTGCTGCCACAGGGAAGCGGAGTGCCTAGGTTGGCTTGGGAGATAGCGGTGGAGCAGAGAAGAGGCTGTGTGTTGCTCCACTTCCTGAAAGCTCCTGCCACCACAATGAGTGCAGAGGTCCCCAACCGCTGCTGCCACCCTGCGTGTGGCTCCCTGGTATTTCTTTCGGGAGAGGGGTCTTGAGAGAAGGGGTGTGACGGGGGAGAGAGGACAGAGCAGGTTCGGAAAGAGGTGGGGCATAGCAGGGGCTGGACTCGGGATCAGTCTGGACACTTTACCCAGGGCCGCAGGGACTCACGTGCCAGCAGTCGTGTGTGGGCCAGATGGTGGAACTACTTGGGCCACAGATGGCCCACGGGCCATGAGTTTGAGAGCCCTGTCACAGAGACCTGGGTTCAAATGGGCACTGGGTTAAGTTGCTGATATGAATATAGTTATTAAATGTGGGGATAGATGCTGCTCATACACGTAGTTGGAGGGGGAGTGTGTTTAAAACTTTGTACAGGGTGAAAGGTGAATGAAAGGCACTTTCTGAAGCATTCTGCAAAAGACGGAGAAGGGCAGAATGTCCTTTGGAATGTGTTGGGAGAGCAAAGACTTAAAAAGGGTGGTGATGGGCACTATAGAAACCTCTTATTCTGGAATAAGAACATCTACAAGGAGTTATTTTATAATACCTGTGCCACTTCAAATGAACATCTTACCTTGATCTGGAATAGCTGTCTGGTGGAGACTAATCTTTTTTCCATCCATGTATGAAATAAAATTGTATGTGCACCGCGGCACGTGTGAATGTGCACCACCAGTGGAAACACAAAACCTAGCAGTGGGCACTCTGATGATCAGCTGGGCAGCGTTTGGATCTCTCTGGAGGAGCCGCACAAGCGCATAGCTTACAGGGAACAGTGGGGAGTTCCCTTCAGGGCTGGCCTGAGGTTGCCAGCTATTGTGGAGGGCAAGGCAGGGCCATGCTGAGCCACTCTCCTTTTGAGATGGGTAGCCCCACTGGTGATGCTATGACCTTTTAACCTGTGTGAGGAGCATGCTTAGATTCGGGCAGTCTTCAGGGCAGGGAGTGCCTTTCACCTCCTTCCTTAGCCTCCTTAGCAAATTCATGCAGATTCACTCAGTGTGGGGTTTCTGTAAACTTGATATTCAAATCTCAACCAAAATGTTTTGCCAGAACCTGGTATAACAGGCTGAAGGCTGATAATGCACTTAGAAATGTACTGGCACAAAAGATAACAATTGAGAGGGGATTATTCTAAGAGAACCTTTTGGATGAATGAATTATCCTTTCTCTGGAAAGTTTCCCAACCACTTCAGTTTTGCTACAGTGATCCCTAATGGTTAGAACTTCACTGGTGGGGGAGTCCCTAGATGGCCAACAGGCACCATAACTGAGATCTCTATGGTCAACATAAGTTAAATAAGCACAGAAAATCCCCCTTCTTTGAGTGTCCCTTTCCGTGCAGCAGAGGTATGATGGAGAAAATGGAGTTCCAACTGAGAGAGCTGCTGGTGCTATAAACCGAAGACCAGCTCTGTAGTTCAGGATCCAACCAACTCGGTTAGATTAGTGAATTGTTGCTTTCTTTGCTCAAGGGACCTGCAATGGACTGGAAAGCCACAGTATAGACCGAACAAATGTATTCTGAGTCTTTTATTTTAAAAAAAGGCATATTTTTTGCCAATGTTTTGACACAGTAGCCAACGCTAGTAAAATTTGGGGCAAATGGCCAATGGTTGTTTTAGTGAACAGCCTGAGAAACAGGGACTAACCATGAACCTGAGGCTTTTTGAATGAAACAGTCATGGTGCCAGATAGAAAGAGAGCTGGCAAAAAAAAAAAAAATCTTCAGAAGTGAAGAGGCCACTTATTACTCTCTTCCCCTGCTTTGTTGTTTCTTTTTAAAGCTCTTTAGTTGTGAATGGGAATAATCAGCTTTCTAGTGTGAAGATTTGGAGGTGGTCCTTGCCTAGCTCTGCTAGTTGCTGATTGGTTATAAGTTTCATTTACACTGAATCTCCATTTATAATGAAGAGCTTTGAAAGGAAAACAAAATAGCATCCGTCTGGTTCCAGTCCTCTTCTCATTGGACTGAATTGGCAAAATTCCCATTGACTTAATGGCAGTAGAATCGGGCCCTCTGATTTGAAATGTGTGTTTTCAAAGTAACTTCTGTGTATATCTGCCTATGAGTCAAATCCTGGTGCAGTTCCTTCTGTGAGTGTATTTGCCTTGACTTAAATGGGTGGAAGACCAGCAGCATTTACTGCTCTGACTTCTGTCTGTTTAGACATTTATACCACACTCATCACTGTGGTGTCCACACACCATTCTACATAGACTTTCAATTAGGAAGGGCCTGTTTTTGTTTGCTTGCAAAGAACACTCTCTCTTATTGCCTGAAACCTTTTCATGCTGCCTAATTGTTTTTGCCTGGTGTGTAATGTGGCACAAGCAGCATTTTGTTGTACACACAGGAAAGAAGGCAGCCTGTGAGGGAAATGCTTAAATTAATAAATTGCAGATTTTTGGTACATGGGATATTTGTACCCACAGTAGGTTTTGCAGTACCCAAAATTTCAGTTTCAGTTAACTTAATTGTATTCAGTAGGCTGGATGAAAAGATTTTAAGTAGTACGTGAGTCAGGCTTTCAGAATGTGTTCTGCAGGACACCGCTCCTGGCTGCGTAGGTGATACACAGGATTTCTGATCCTTGGAAACAAATGTATAGCCATACAAAGTGTATGCTGTATGCCTTGATCCTTTGATGGTGTTTTTTTTTCTTGTGTGTCTTATAAATGGCATGTCATTTGCAAGTATGCTCTCTTTTTTATGCCTCCTTTTCCCCCAGCACCAACATGCAGATCCATATGAACATATTGTCTTCCTTAATAAAAAGACATGTCATAATAAAAAGGAGTCTTTATTAAGCTAATGCAATAATACAATTTTCTTGAGAATTAAAAAATTTCATTTTTAATAATAAAAATTAAATTGACATTGTTGCAGCCTGAGATTGTGAGTCAAATCAGACTAAATGCCATCACTTCAATCCTAAGCAGGTATCTCTTGAGAGGCATGCATTTATAGCATTAGTTAAATGAGTTTTAAGGATCAGATTTATATCAGCACTATAGGTAGTGGATCTGGGAATGAAAGTTTTTTAAAAAATGGGGAGATGATGGAATATATTTCAGTGTTCTGGTAGGTCAAGGGCGAACGGTGCTCTCAGTTATAGTTCTATAAGTCCAGGGAAAATTATTTGCAGCTTGGATTTACAACAGTGTGGGATCAGGATTTGTCCCACCGGAAGTTAGAAGAGTTGTTCAAGTGGCAGGGTATAATTGCAACATTGCATGTTCTTAGTTATGAATGGATGAATCTTAGCACTGCTTGGTTTGCAGAAACGTTTAAAACTTCTATTAACTAACCAAACTTCTTCAATCTGAAAAATTGAACTGGAAAAAACAACAGAGTACAGAGGTGCCCCCCCCCCCCCCCAAAAAAAGCAAGAATGGCTTTAGGTCCTCAGAATCCTGGTAATCCATAAGGAACATCTTCAGTATGTGCTATTGTTATCATTTTGGGTGCTTGTAGGCCAGCAATAGTCTTTTTAAAACCATTCAAAGTATTCCATTCATATATCACCCTGATTAATATAAATGTTGCCACTGGAGAAATGTCAAGCCAAAGGATTGTCTTGCCATGAAGTATATAATATGTGAAATTCTTTTATTAGCCTGAGAGCTGATAAAAATGACTTCTGAGACGTTACAGAGGTACAGTGCCCCTTCCAACATTCCTTTTCTATCTTTTGACGATAGGTAGTAATAATTTATATATAAAATCAGTCATTTTAGTGTGGTACTGTGATGGGGCGTGGTCACAAATTTCCCCTTGGGGTTGTTCCACAGTGTCCTGATCATGCCACTCGTGCCCACTTTCTTGCTCTCTGGGGCTCCCCACCAACCTGTCCTGCTGGGCCAGATCCTCTAGCCTTGCCCAGACAAGCTACAGTGTTGATATAAGTGCCCTCCCAGCAGAGCAATGCCGACATTAAACCACTACAGCTCAGGCAGGAAGTTGTTCTAGGGCATAGCACTCAGAAAATCAACCCCTGAAAGGGATCTAATCCCCAAATAAATTCATCTTTCTCTGTGTAGAAGTTTTACACAGTGAAAGCTTTTCAGATAAACTCCCTTTATCAATGAAAGAGAGACATGCATAGTAGTTGCTTCCCCAAGGTAACAATTATTTACACTGGGCCCCATAGTAAACAAAAGTGTTTTATTAAGTGCAAACTGTAGGTTTTAAGTGGCTGCAAGTGAAAAAAGACAAATCAAAGGAAGTTACTAAATTAAAATGAAAAGAAAATGTATAGCTAGTTCTGATTCACTGAGAATCTTATTGCATGCAGATTCTTACCCTAAATGGCTGTTCTTTTTTTCAGGTATCAGTTTCAAATCAGAGACAAACTCTCTTACTCTGACTTAGCTCTCCAGACCTTCAAAGTTTTTTGTTTCTTCTTAGCCCTGGTCTCCTGTAGGAAATTATTTTGAAATAATTATCCTTATTTTGGAGTAACAAGCAGAGCGTCCACACTACCAAGCCTGTTATTTCAAAAAAAGGGGCTGGTTATTTCAAAATAACTACTGTTTTCTGTGAGGAATAACACTTATTTCAAAATAGCGGTGATGTGGATGCTCCACTGCTGCTATTTCGAAATAACTACTCCTCACAGGCTATGTCTACACTGCCAGGTTTGTTTTTTTGGAAAAAGATAGGCAAATTGCAATTTGCTTACCCTTTTCCACTTGTTTTTTTGGAAGAGGCTTTTCCGACATTTGGCCCATCTATACAGGGTCAAATGTTGGAAAAATCTTCTATTTGGGAACATCCCTTATTCCTCATAAAATGAGGAACACAGGGATGCTGAAAGAATGCGCCTGCTTTTTTGGAAACTGTTCCAAAAAAGTGGACGTGTTCCCTGGATGCAGCAGAGCTTTTCCAGGATACCTCCAATATCCCAGAAAAACTTTGCAGTCTAGACATAGCCTGAGTTATTCAAAGTAATTACTCTTCAGTACTTCCTGGAGCTCTAAGTCGAGATATAGTGCATCCACATTAAGGGAACCTGCCTCGAACTAATTTGGAGGCTTCCCTGTAGTGTGGACACACTATTTCAAAATATCAGAGGGGTAGCCATGTTAGTCTGGATCTGCAAAAGCGACAAGGAGTCCTGTGGCACCTTATAGACTAACAGATGTACTGGAGCATAAGCTTTTGTAGGCAAAGACCCACTTCGTCAGATGCATGTAGTGGAAATTTGTCTGGAAATTTCCACTACATGCATCTGATGAAGTGGGTCTTTGCCCACGAAAGCTTATGCTCCAATACATCTGTTAGTCTATAAAGTGCCACAGGACTCACTATTTAAAAATAGTTATTTTGGGAATTATTATTTAGAAATAAGTTTTTTTTGAAATAATTTCCTAGTGTAGACATGCCCCCAGAGTATGCCAGGCTGTTTCAAAAGCCAGCTGAAGACAAAACGGGATTGCTTCCTATTGCTTAAATAGACTTTCCCCGAGGGTGGGAATCCTTTATTTCACATTCCCCCCTTCCATGGAAAAATACCAGGTTCAAAATGGATTTCAGTGCCAGGTGGTATGGTCACATGTCTTTCTAACACCAACCATTGCTTGGGCTTCTAGGACAAACAAAGCTGTTTACAAGTCAGAGATTATCACCAAGCCATTAAACATCTGGGGCACAAGTAATGGCTCTCATTAACACATTTACAACAATAAACAGATCATAGAATCCTACGGCTGGAAGACCCCTCAAGAGGTCATTGAGTCCAACCCCCTGCCGAAAGCAGGAGTAACCTTAACTAAATCACCCTAGCCAGGGCTTTATAAAGCTGGGACTTAAAAACCTCTAGGGATGGAGAATCTACCACTGCCCTAGGTAACCCATCCCAGTGCTTCACCACCCTCCTCGTAAAAAAGTTTTTCCTAATATCCAACCTAGACCTCCTCCACTGCAACTTGAGACCATTGCTCCTCATTCTGTCATCTATCACTACTGAGAACAGCCTCTCTCCATCCTCTTTGGAACTCTCCTTCAGGAAGTTGAAGGCTGCTATTAAATCCCCCCTCACTCTTCTCTTCTGCAGACTAAACAAGCCCAAATCCCTCAGCCTCGTAGGTCATGTGCTCCAGCCCCCTAATCTTTTTGGTTGCCCCTCTGCTGGATCCTCTCTAGTGCGTCCACATGCTTTCTGTAATGGGGAGCCCAGAATCAGATGCAATACTCCAGATGTGGCCTTACCAGTGCCGAATAAAGGGGAATAATCACTTCTCTAGCTCAGCTGGCAATGCTCCTCCTAATGTGCCCTAATATGCCTTTTTGGTTACAAGGGCACACTGTTGACTCATATCCAGCTTCTCATCCACTGTAATCCCCAGATTCTTTTCTGCCAAACTGCTACTTAGCCAGTCAGTCCCCAGCCTGTAACAATGCTTGTTATTCTTTCATCCCAAGTGCAGGACTCTGCACTTGTCCTTGTTGAACCTCATCAGCTTTCTTTTGGCCCAATCCTCCAATTTGTCTAGGTCACTCTGGACCCTATCCCTGCTCTCCAGCCTATCTACCTCTCTCCCTAGCTTAGTGTCATCTGCAAACTTGCTGAGGGTGTAATCCATCCCTCCATCCAGGTCATTCATGAAGATGTTGAACAAAGCCGGCCCTAGAACTGACCCAACCAGACATTGAGCTGTTGATAACTACCCATTGAGCCTGACAGTCTAGCCAACTTTCTATTCACCTTACAGTCCATTTATCCAATCCATACTTCCTTACATTTCTGGCAAGAATACAGTGGGAGTCCATATCAAAAGCTTTGGTAAAGTCAAGGTATATCACATCCACTGACTTCTCCATGTCCATAGAGCCAGTTACCTTTTCATAGAAGGCAATCGGGTTGGTCAGACATTATTTGCCCTTGGTGAATCCATGTTGACTATTCCTGATCACTTTCCCCTCTTCCAAGTGCTTCAAAATGGATTCCTTGAGGATCCCCTCCATGATTTTTCCAGGGACTGAGGTAAAGCTGAGTGGTCTGTAGTTCCCTGGATTGTCCTTCTTCCCTTTCTTAAAGATGGGCACTACATTTGCCTTTTTCCAATCAGCTGGAATTCCCCAGATCTCCATGAGTTTTCAAAGATAATGGCCAATAGCTGTGCAGTGACAACTGCAAACTCCTTCAGTACCCTTGGATTCATTAAATTCAGCCCCATGGATTTTTGCAAGTCGAGCTTTTCTAAATAGTTCTTAACCTGGTCTTTCTCCACTAAGGGCTGCCCACCTCCTTCCCATACTGTATTGCCTTGCACAGTCATCTGGGAGTTGACCTTGTCTGTGAAGAGAGAGGCAAAGAAAGCATTGGGTACTTCAGCTTTTCCCACATCATCTGTTACTATGGGTATGTCTACACTACAGAGTTTTTTGGAAAAATGGCTGTTCTTCCCACAAAATGTGAGCAACGTCCACACTGAAATTATGTTCTTTCGCAAGAAAATTGAAAGAACAGAGGGGTTTTTCTGGCATTGGTAATCCTCATTCTATGAGGAAGAAACCTTTTTTCCAAAAGAGCTCTTTGGCAAAAAAAGGCGTGTGTGGACGGGGAAGAAGGATTTATTTTGGAAGAAGAGGAAAGAGGAAAAAGCACAGTTACCCTGGTGGCCATTCCGTCCAGAGCAATCACAGCTTACATGCGAGAGAGCGTCCATTCAGTCTGGATGCTCTCTTTCAAAAAAGCAGATCACTTTTATGATGCACTTTTGCAGCGTGGACGCTCTCTCTCTCGGAAGAAGTTTTTTCAGACGATCTCTTCCGAAATAAACTTCTTCTGAAAGAAACCTGTAGTCTAGACATTGCCAAAGTTACCTCCCTCACACAGTAATGGTTCCACACTTTCCATGACCACCCTCTTAATGCTAACATGCCCATAGAATCTGTTCTTGTTTCCCTTCACATACCTTGCTAGTTGCTGTTCCAGTTGCGCTTTGACCTTCCTGATTACACCCCTGCATGCTCAAGCAATATATTTATACTTTTCCCTGGACATCTGTCCAAGTTTCCACTTCACGTAAGCTTCCTTTTTGTGTCTAAGCTCACCAAGGATTTCTCTGCTAAGCCAAACTGGTCGCCTACCATATTTGCTTTTCTTAATGCACATCAGGATGGTTTGTTCCTGTGCCTTCAATAAGATGTCTTTAAAATACAGCCAGCTCTCCTGGATTCCTTTCCACTTCATGTTATCATCCCAGGGGATCGTGCCCATCAGTTCCCTGAGGGAATCAAGATCTGCTTTTCTGAAATCCAGGGTGTGTGTTTTGCTGCTTTCCTTTCTTCCTTTGGTCAGGATCCTGAAATCGACCATCCAGGTTGCCATCAACATCTACTACCCCTACTAATTCCTCCCTGTTTGTGAGCAGCAAGTCAAGCGGCACATGGCCCCTGGTCAGTTCCTTCAGCACTTGTACCAGGAAGTTGTCTCCAACATTCTCCAAAAACTTCCTGGATTGTCTGTATACTCCTGTATTGGTCTCCCAACAGATGTCAGGGTGGTTAAAGTCCCCCATGAGAAACAGGGCCTGTGATCTGGATGCTTCTGTTAGTTGTCTGAAGAAATCCTTGTCTACCTCATCCACCTGATCTGGAGGTCTATAGCAGACACCAACCATAACATCACCTCTGTTGCTCCCACTTCTAAACTTAAACCAAAGACTCTCAACAGGCTCTTCTCCCTCTATATTACGGGTGGGGAATCTTTTTGGGTCAGTGGCTGCTGACTCACAGAAAAGTCAGTCAGGGGCTGCACACAAGTGAGAAGCAAAAAAAACCCACAACCAAACCTCACTGCTGTGGCCCCTGACTGAGAAGGAGAAAAAGACACATCCCATGTTTCCCTTACCACCAGAGTGTAGGGGGGCCTAGGCTAGCAAATTTTGTGTGCTCCAGCCCTGCAGGAGGATGTGCCACCATAGGTTCCCCAGTGGTAGGAGAGAGCTCTGAGGGCGGGATCCAGGCAAACCAGGGGTCACATTTGGCCTCCAGGCTTGAGGTTCCCTACCCCTGCTCTATATACTGGAGCTCTGAGCATCATACTGCTCTCTTACATACAGTGCAGTTCCTCCACCTTTTCTCCCCTGCCTGTTCTTCTGAACAGTAGTCACCAACTAGTAGATTGTGGAGCCTCTGACTGGTGATCCTGACTGATTTGGCCAAGAAGCTATCAAGCGCTGGCACTTCAGTTGCCCCTCCACCTACTGTCATGCTGCTCCTGCCCTCTGCCTTGGAACTCCCCTTGGGAGCCTCCTGCTTGCTGTGTAGGAGGAAGAAGAGGGGGTACTGATGTCAAGGTGTGCCTCCTCCCTCCACTCCTGTACCCAGTCTCCACACATGCAGAGAGAAGAGGATGGAGGGAGCCTGGCAATGCAAATCTCTGTCACTATCACAAATGCACACTGTCCTTCCCTCTCATCTCTGCTTCCAGGGTGGGCAGGACTGGAATCCACCATCCTGTGCTCCCCAGGCAAATGCTGTATCCCCTAGTCCATTCCACATTCAGCAGGTCTCTTATCTTGCTTTTCTAATGAAAGAGCCAGCTCCATCCTGGGGGCAGCCTGTGTTGGGTATCCAGCTGTTCCCAGGGTGGGTAGGACTTGAACCCACCACCCTGAGCTTCCCCCATGAATGCCCTACCCCTGGGTCCACTCAAGAACCCACACCACCTCCCTTCAGAGGGTCCCTTATCCTGTGTTGGCTGTCTGATCACTCCCAGGGTGTGCAGGGCTTGAACTCACCACCCTGCATGAATGCCCTGTCTCCTGAACCACTGCTGGAACCCACCCCAACCCCCTAGGTTCAGCAGGTCCCTTATCCTGCTTTCCTAATGCAGAAGCCAAGTTTAGCTCTGGGGCAGCTGGTGTTGGCTGCCCCAGTGTGCTGAGGAGAGTGGGATCCAGCCCACCTCCCTCTGCTCCACAGGCTGATGCCCCTTAGTCCTCTTCAGAACCCAGCCCACCTTCCGAGGGTCCCTTATCCTGCTTTCCTAATGCAGTAGCCAGGTCCTTCCCAGGGGCAGCCTGCATTGGCCGTCTGGTCACTTCCTGGATGGGCAAAGAGAGGCGGGACTCTAACTCACCACCCTGTACTCCCCCGACTAATGCCCTATCCCCTAGACCACTCCAGAACCCAACCTACCTCACCTCCCTACCTTTAGAGGGTCCCTTATCCTGCTTTCCTAATGTAAGAGCCAGGTCCATCCCTGAGGTCACCTTCAGGGCATTCCCTCCCACATTCTCTACCCCTTGGCCCAAGACCAGAGCCTGGACTCCAAACCCCCACTCCAGCCTGGTGAAAGTGAATGAGATTTGGGGAGGGAGGGGGATGGAGTGAGCAGGGTGAGGCCTCTGAGAAGGGGTGGAGCAGGGGCAGGGTCTCAGAGAAAGGAGGAAGGAAGCCGGGTAAGGGTATTTGGGTATTAGATCTTACATTGCACTTACATTGAAAAAGTGATCCTGTGGCTAAAAAAGATTGGAGACCTCTGCTTTTTACCCTTCTGTGATAGTGCTCCAATCACTTGAGTCATCCCAACAAGTCTCTGTTATTCCAATCAAATCATAGTTCCTTGACTGTATCAGGAGTTCTAATTCTTTCTGCTTGTTTCCCAGGCTTCTTGCGTTTGTGTTTAGATACCTTAGATAACTAGCGGATTGCCCTACCGTCTCCGTACAAATCAGGGATCCTCCTTTGTTGCACCTTCCTCCTAATGTTTCTCCCTGGTATCCCATTTCCCCACTTACCTCAGGGCTTAGGTCACTGTCCCCCAACAAGCCTAGTTTGAAGCCCTCCTCACTAGGTTTGCAAGCCTGCCCATGAAGATGCTCTTCCCTATCTTCATTACGTGGATCCCATGTCTTCCTAGCAATCCTTGTGCCCAGAACAGCATCCCATGGTTGAAGAAACCAAAGCCCTCTCTCTGACAGATTCACACCTCATATTTCTAACTTCAAATATAATAATGACTCATGCACCAAAATAACATACACAGATCCAGCAGATTGTAACATTAAAATTGATAGGTTACATTAGGTATTTTGTTCAAAGCGTCTTCAAGTTACGCATATTTATATTCATAAGCCAATTTTAATAAAGCATGGGGTTATCACAGCAGTAATAGTTTATATATAAAATCCGTCATTTTATCATGGTAACATTAGATTTCACTGCTGGATACTATGGGGTTAAAGTTTCTGTATCAGCCCCTGGGAATGAATTTGGAGTCCATATTCACAAAAATCGGAGTGGCGTGTCTCAGTGCCCGCCCTCCTTAGTGAAAAGGACTCCCCTCCGTAAGTGTGGACGTGTCACCATTGCTACTCCTTGAGATTCAGAGGCTGAATTTGAATAAGCACCAAAGCTTCTGATGCTTCTCTGAATCCTGTCCAGCTCTGCAGGGAAATGGAACTGGCTTTGTCATAAGATTTCATGGTATTACGTGTTCTGATTGGACTTGAAATGCCATGATAGCATGTCTTTTAGGGTATGTCTACACAGCAACTAGCCACCAGTTGACTTGGGGTTGTGGGGTTCTGGCTGCGGGGGCTTTCACTGTTGTATAGATTTCCTGGCTCAGGCTGGAGCCCGAGCTCTGGGACCTTACAATCCCACTGGGTCATATTGCTGGAACTCCACACAGAAGTGAAACTACTCTACAGCTCGGGCCTTGGGAGCTCACACCAGCTGGCCCAGGCCAGCAACTGGTTTTTCTTTGATGTGTAGACATACTCTCAGCTCCTCAGCACTTTCCCCTGCTGCTCTTGCCTAAAGCCAGGAAGGGCAGATGTGCACACAAAAGAAAACGTAGTGTGAAAAAATTATCCAAACTTTTAAAACCCTGTCTCAGAAAAACAGGTTTTGGATCTGTTCATGTTCAACTCCACCCAGGCTGTGATGCTAAAGGCTGAGGTTTTGGTTATTCTGAGCATTATTTGGAGCTTTTAGCCTTTGATTATTCTATTTGCCCCTGTGGACCCTATGCATTGATTTGGCCTACATGACAATTTAATTTCCAGTTTCAACAGAAACTGCTTTTGACATGCTTAGCGTATTAAAAAAACCTAGTTTTTTTTCCAGTCACTGACAATAGAACTAGTCTTTCCATTGAGTCTTTTATCAGTTCCAGGTCCTGATCCAAAGCCCATTAGGAAGACTGCAGAAAGATTCCTGTTGACTTCAGCATTGGATTAAAGCCATAGGCTGCCTAGCAATTACAGTTTACTGTCTGCCTCTGTTAATTGAGCCAGGCAGACCTAAGTCACTACCCTTTCCCCAATCCCCTGAGGTGTGGCGCACCCACAGCTCCTGCTGCCTCCACTGTGGACATCCTCTCTCAGGAAATGCATATCAGTTTTCTGATTGCTTGCCCACAGTCAGTTACAGAATTTCATTGTTAGGTTCCAGTAGTTCAGTGTGCAGATTCTGTCAGTAGCAAAACCAAAATACAATAAAATCTCAAACAAGGCTCTATAGGGTTTGTGCAAAATATTAACAGTGTCAGTTTTTTAAACCCTTAGTAAAGTTGTGTGACCTAGTTCTCAACTAGCATAATAAGAAACTGACAAAATTATCCTAGACTTAAATACTTTCAAAGTTTTACATTTTGATAGATTTTCTGCTTTTTCTACCTCTGTGTTTGTTTTTTTTATAATCAGTTCTTGACACAGTGTGTAATAAAATGCAGTGCTTGGTATAAGCCCCAAACATAAGCCAAGCTGTGCTCAGGTACGATGCCTGGTCTCAGATAATGTGTATGATGTTTATGAGCAGGGCCTACATTTAGTGTTACATCTATTTAATCATTCATCACTTGAGATGATTTTAAACCAGTAAACACTGTGGCAGAAAAAGAAGCACAATTACTATCAAAATATCCACTTTTAAAACTATCTTAAGTATTCTGTTTGATGGTAGAATATCTGTTGATTCATTTAAGTTCAATTTAGACCATACAGGCCTTAAATGTTCCTTTAAGTTTGCACAGCTAGTTACTCTGCAAATTGCCAAGTGTGTATGTACGTGTATTTTTTTATATGGGAAATGTATGTATGTTGGAATGAGCTAATTTAGCCATTGGAATTTTATAACAAATGTATGAATGCTGTGGGTTTCCCTCCTTAGCCCCCTCTAGCAGAAACATAATTTGCAGAAATGAAAACAGTCTTTGGCTAGCTTTAGGCTTTTCTCAAAAATAGAAACACTAGGGTTTGTCTGGCTGGGCTTCTTTCCTTACCACACACCTGGTGTATATCATTTTAAAAAATAAATTATGCCTCATTAAATTACAATTAAGTGAAATCACGATCATTTGTTTTCCTGGAAGGAAGATGTTTTGCATATTGAAAGCCTAATGTTTTGCAGGTGACAAAAAGGCTGAACAGATTATTTAGTATCACTTTATTTTTCATAATGTTACTTGCTGGTTACTTTGTGTGTACTCTGGTAGCTCAGAATTATATTAATGTAAATGTTATTGCTCTCAAGATATTTTACTGTATTTTCTCTTCCGTCACTTTGCGCTCTGTCTGGCATTGTTTACTGATACATCATATTGTTTTCTTCAGTCTTAGAAGGAAGTCGGATCTTTCCTTTTGAGTTAGTTATTTCTCATTATTTATCTGCTATTTGCATAGCTCATAAGGCTGCCAAATGCATCCATCCTCCTCTTTCGAAAAGTACAGAACCCCAGTATGCATTTGCACGGCCAGATTTCCTACATGCACGAGTGTGACTGGAAATCAGTCAAAAAATAGAGAGAGATCAGCTTTTCAGAGTTGAAGCTGTCTTGGATGATGTGAACGCAGTTACCTCAATTGCTTGTATGAGTCTGGAAATTGCATTTCAAATTTTAAGCACCGACAGAGCCACTTGGACATACAAATACCTGATTTGCATAAGGAGTCAGTGACTGTGCTTGGAAAGAATTGCTGGTGCACTTTCATGTATGTGTCTGAGCTCCATTTTTTACAATTAGACCGTACATTCAGACTTGCAGGGGTTGGCGTGAGGAAGAGGAAACAATGGGAGCTGTCTTAGAGCAGTGGTTTTCAATCAGGGGTCTGGAGCCCCATGGAAGGCTGCAAGCAGGTTTCAGGGGCTCCACCAAACAAGCCTGGCATTAGACTTGCTTGGAGCCTAGGGAAGAAAGCCCTAGTTCTGTGTCATGGGGCTGAAGTTGAAGCCTAAGCAATTTAGCTTCATAGATTCTCCCTCGTGCTAGTCCTGGCTTTTAATATGCAGCAAAACACTTGTTGTGACACAGGTGGGACGTGGAGTTCTTATAGCAAGTTGCGGTGAGTAAGTGTACTCAGCAAGAAAAAGGTTGAGAACCACTGTCTTGGAGTACACTGCCATTGCTCACAAGTTTCTTTTTCAAATCAGCCAGGCATTGGGGAGAAGAAAGAGGAGCATAAGGAAAAAAAATCCCCAAATCACACAATATTTGGAAGTTGAGGTTTTTGTTTTTATTTGTTTCTGGTATATCCCCCAAACAGCCAAAGAATCAAGAGTCAGGGAACTTGGAAAATTTCGTATTAATTTTTAAAATCCAATTTGGATAGTTTTCCATTGACTTTAAAGGAAAAATGCAGAGACTGGCTATATGTACCTTGGGAAAGGCAAAGGACTGAGGTGAAACATCACATTAGACCTCTAGGACATCCATCCCCCTTTCAGTTAATCTCCCCCTGGGCTTTTTAGCCTAGAAAACTTGAAAAGCATTTTGAAATGTCCCCAAACTGTATGGTCTCTAATAAATTGTTACAGTGATACCAATTATAAGATACATGATATTGGAAGTGATTTCAATGGGTAATGAAAGCAAGAACTAGAGGGTCTTTGAATTTTTCCATAGTTTGGATCTCATCTCAATAGACTGATTGCTGACACACCATCCTCCACTTCTCATTGCATGGCCCCAAACTTGTCCCATATGCAGTGTAAGGCTTACATGCTAAAATAACATTAGGAAAATGTATTTTTAGCTTCTTTTAAGGAAAGACACTGATCAGTCAGCTCATTGGGGACCACCAGTGGTCTGTGGACAACAGTTTTTGCCATAACAGATTATGGTTCAAGCATAACTCTTCTGTGTGTGTTCTGGCTGTGTGTGAGCAGATGTAAGCAGACACTGGAGCGTATTTTTCTAGACTGTTGGTTTTGTCAATAAGTGTAGTGAATAAGACCAATAAACACTGGAAAACATTGGCTTTTGGTTACTGGTCAACTGTCTTGGAAATGTCCAGCAAGGGTTGGGGACTATTTGATATGAGCGGAGAAAATAAGCCAAGAGTAAATATTTCAGGTTTTCTAGCTATGTGGCTGCATGACAAGAGCACTGAAGTAAGATTGACTGTAACTGTAATGTGATTTCACTGGGCCATAA
This sequence comes from Pelochelys cantorii, assembly GCA_032595735.1. NCBI lineage: Eukaryota > Metazoa > Chordata > Testudines > Trionychidae > Pelochelys > Pelochelys cantorii. The sequence goes on along the minus strand of CM064332.1, from coordinate 62,512,719 downwards.
CTGCAAAGTAACTGTGAGGTATATTTTTGTCAACAGTTACCACACAGTTGTGTCTGAGGTACTCCAGTTTCCTCCAGTATTCAGTTGGTAAATATTGACCCTTAAATGGTACTGGCTTTAGGTCAGCTTCATTAGCTATGTAGTGGAATTTTCAGCAGCAAAGCTTTTTTCTCTAGGCAGTATTTCTGCGTGTAATGCTTCAGTTTAATAGATGCTAGGTGGGCAGGGTGTATGAATTTTGTAGGACAGAGCTGCCTTTTAAATACTTTGAAATCTCCAATCTGAGCCTCTTGACCGGCATGCCCAATACTGAATTGAACATCTTTTGGCTGTGAATCTGATCCTTCTCTGCTTCTTGCTTGTATGTGAATAAATTTAAACCTATATGTGGAAGGAAGTTACAATAGTATTACCTTGTGGAAATGAAACACACATCTATAAGCTGGTTTCAGATATAATATGGCCCTTAGAGGACAGCGGGGCATCTTGTATGAACTAATAAATTGCCATTTGTCTTAGGCTCTGATCCTGCAAAGCACTTAGGTCTGTGCATACTGGCATTGACACTTTTGTGTCCCTACATCTTCCTGCTCTCTGCTGTACTGGGTACCTGCTGGCATGAAAGTTTTGTAAATACTGGATGAATGTTATGATGTTTTAAACGATGCAACAAATAAAAGATAAAAGTAACCAGTCCCAGAAGACAGGATCTAAAGCTTTCATAGTTACGGCATTCTCTCTTATCATAAAATATCATCCAGACTAAGGTGAATGGACTGTAATATCCAAATTCAGCCAAGTGCTGGGTTTTTCTAATAAACCTCCTGTGCTGTTTAAATGTCGGAACTAAATTTACCAAACTTGGCAGATTTGTAAAGAGGAACAGGACTGCCAAGTGTTCCCAGCTTCAAGCAGGGAGAGGGAGCAATCTAACCATCCCTAAAATATTTTCAGAAGGCACCTGGTGGTAATTGCAGTTTTGCTATTCTACCGTCCTATCCCACATCCCTGTGTTCTGATTATTATTACAGAGTTAAAATAGGACAATCCCAAAATAAATCAGCTCTCAGAAGACAAGCACTTTCCCACAAAGCACTGTTCCCTCTTTCCCCCAAAGAACCATTAGGAATCTTATGTAGGTTCTCAGCATTGCAACCCGCATGGTTATACCAAACAAATTAAAAAAAAAAAACAACACATGACTTGGCTTTTTTTTTTAATTTTTTGAACCAGGGATTGCTGTCAGAGATCTTGCGTAAAGAAGAAGACCCTAGGACAGCTTCCCAATCCCTCCTGGTAAACTTGAGAGCAATGCAGAATTTTCTCAACCTGCCTGACACAGAGCGGGATCGTATATATCAGGACGAGAGAGAGAGGAGTATGAACCCCAATGTGAGCATGGTGTCTTCAGCAGCCAGCAGTCCAAGTTCTTCCAGAACCCCCCAGGTAAGGCTCAACCCCTTTAACTGTTTTTCTTTGGCTTGAGGTCCTGCACATACTTCTATGAGATGGGACTTCTCAGTATTTTCCTGTCTGTTGTTCCCTGCACCTTGTATCTTGGAAATTTCTTTTGTAGGGATTTGGAGTTGCTGTTAAGAGGTATTTATTAGCTGTCAGCAAGGCACTGTAACAGCTTTAGGTAGGATCCATGCCATAAATACAAAGAAGAATGTACTTATTTTAGTACATAAAAGACGATATATGTGCTTTGTATACAGATTAATGGCGTGTGTTCACTGTATGGCTATACACGATGGATTATGGAAAGAGCCATGTTTCTAACTTACTTCCAGTATTGTTAGTGTCTAGTACACAGGGCAGGGAATAGAGAAGAGTTGGATCTGGGTTCACACGTGATTTGCAGTGAAAACAGTGTGTGGTTAACAGAATACATGGTTTCCAGTGAATGAGGATCTTATACGTTTGCTTGGTAGCGTGCGTCAGTACAGTCCTTATTTTAGAGGTTTTCATTTATAATCATTTACAAGTATTCACAAGGAGATATGAGGTGGGTGGAGGTGTTGAAACAGACGATCACTGCTTGTCTGATTGACACAGCTTCAGATTTCTGTAAGCTTGTATCACTGCTGTGTTACCACCCACTTTCTTAAATACCCATATAAGTTGCTCATCTGCCACTAGAAGATGAAAACGTGGGCAGACACACTGCAGTGTATTTTCCCCTGCTCCCTGACTGAAAACAATCTCACTAGCATACAGTCTTTTGAAAAGGTGGGAGTGCTGAGAAGGAGATTGTAATTACAGCAAATTACCTTTGTCATCACAATATTTGCATAGCTTTAATTTGAAATTCCTCACTGCAGAGCCAAGGCAACTCTGTTCTAGCGTTTAAGTGGATTCAAAACTTTACTAGTGAATGGGTGGGAATGTGTCACCATCCTGCTTTAGTGACTGTAGTATTTTGAAGTCTGTTAATCATCTGCGTTACAGTTCTGTGTATGTTATCTGCGCTTCTAATCTTATTACTGGGTACTTTTCCTATTTCAGATCTATAGCCTGGATGCCCCAACTCTTAATCTTGTTATTGGCAGTAGCACAGCACACCCTGATTAGTTATAAAGATGGGTTTTTGCTTCTGTTGAACAATTCAGGTTGCTCGAATACATCCTGACATTTTAATATACTTTAAACCTCTGCATTATGTAAAGGCATTTCTAATTGCAGATAATTTTATCTCCTAAAATACTCACAAATTTGAAAATGAATTTTGTGTTGCAAACCCAGGTCATTGTCCTACCTATCTGTTATCGATAATGCTTATTATAAATAAGCATTGTTAGAAAATCTGACACCAGAGTTTAAAGAGAGGAGGTGAGTGAGGTAATCTCTCTTATTGGGCTCATTTCTGTTAGTGAGAGAGAAGTTTTTGCGCTTACACAGAGCTCTTCTTTAGGTCAAAGGTGAGTGTTAGGCAACCCAGGCTCACTTTACTTTTTTGATTTGAATGAGGCAGCAGTTTGACTGAATTGTTCTTTTGAGCCACAGCGATACACAAAGTTTTATGTCCTCAGTACTTGTCTTTTTCCTGTGTGCTCTGGGAGAAGCTCACCGTCCTGAAGAGAGTCGGCACAGTATCTGTGCACCAGTCAATTCCCCTGTCAGCACTCGCACGGCACACAGTAGGCTCTGTTGGGAAGGTCCGAGCATCTCTGAAAACAAGGCTGCTGACCAGCCCGTAGGCAGCACATTTTGCTTTGTTTCCCATATACATTGTCTTAGCTTAGATGAGGCAGTATCTTCTTGATCCCCCCGTACAGTGATTCCTACAAGTGCTGTCTCCCAGCAGAGATGAGTGGCTTGGACATTGCAGAGGTAGCTAGATGGGAGCTATTGTACTGTCCTTCTAGGAATTGTACTACAGTGCTAGAGAAGTTTATTTAATGGCATTTTGAAATATTGTTTCCATGGATACTGGTCTCCTGAGGAGTAGTTCTGGGAGTGATTTTTCAGTGTGGAGGGTTAAACGAGAGGCTACTATTTATATGGAAGAAGGGCAGTGGGGGGTTGATATAATGGGTATGGGGAGTTACTCACCCATCTGTATTTCTGTGCTGGTGATGAAATCCCCACAAGGACCATGTCCTTGACATATTCTGGTATTGTTCAGGACCAATGTGAGGATGAGAGTCCCAAATTAACTCAACAAAAGGATCTAAGTGCTTTGAAAACAAATTTTGAGAGTTTAAAAGGTTGCTACATACATTTGGCCAGCTTTCTCTACTCTGTTTTAAAGAAGAGTAAAGGATGCAGTAGCAACTGACAGGACTTGAGAGCTCTTCTGTTGTTGCTGTACAATTTCCCTCTTCTTTTGCTTATTATTTGCAGTAAGAAATTTCAATAATGGTGAACTTCACATTATTATCAAGACACTTTTTAAACCTGGGTATCATCAGTTAGGTATCTAATCCCTTCAAAACTTAACATATCATTCAAAGAACTAGTGGGTATCCTTAGATCTTTGACTTCCATGGGCTTCAGAAGGGGCCATTAATTAAAATTTCTTGAAAGGATTTGGAGTGGGAAGAACTAGAGGAAGAAAAGAGGGAGCTTAAAAAGTTCTGATTAGCCTAAGTACACTTTCTGTTAACATGCGGACATTTAGGCGGTTCTGTCCATTTAAGAATTGACACTAGAAATGGGCCTGGACACAAACCCCATCAAAACTACTCCAAACCAATGTTCCCTGTAAGCAATGCACTTGTGCAGCTGCTCAGGAGAGATTCAAATGCCTCCCAGCGTGTATACCTAGTTTTTTTGTTTCTACTGGTGGTGCACATTCACACATGCCTCGATGTACATAAAAAAATTCCACACATGGATGGAAGAGATTAGAGGAAACATTGCCCTAACCTCTGGAAAATTCCAGATATGAAGGCCTGGGCCACCTGCAAATATTTATAAAGGGCTGAACCAAAATTTAAGAATGGAACACACATACGCAGAGAATTTTTGGGGAGGATTCGATCTGTAATGTGCCACTTGGCTCATCTCTTTCCCAAGCTTCAATAGCAGATAGACAGTTTGTACATTTGGCATTCATTCTTTCATTAAAGGTTCTTCCTGTCAGGCACAGGAATTCTAGGGTGAGCTGTTTGAGTTATAAGCCTAGTTTGTTTCAGCTCTAATAGCTCTGCTATTTGGTCTCTGGAAAGTGGATGAAATCTGAGGAACTGGCACTGCTGATGCAGATGACTGAGTGTCCCACTGTAAAATCACCAGTGGAAGAGCATGTCATTCTCTGCCTGTTACTCCTCACTAAAGTCTTAGAGCTGCTGAGTAGGTTAAGATAAAAATCTTGCAGCAACCTGGTGGTTTGTATTGGTACAAACCTTTTAGGGTTAGCCCAGTCTGGGGAAGTGCTGGCATCCTCAGTTATTGTCCTTCATGTGTCACAGAAGCTGGTGGGAAATCATTCAATTAAAAGGATTGCAGCAGAATACACAAAATTGCAATATGAGTTTAGGAGTCTGAGGGCAGCACATCAAAGGCCTGCCAAAGCGTGGTTTTATTAAATGATTTTTTTTTCATTTCTGCTGATTTCCTAGGTGAAATTAGGTGACTATCTGGCTAGCATAATGATGATAATGATGGGAAACCATACATACTCAAATGACATATGTATAGCTTTAATAAAGAATGAGGGAGACTTGAGGGAGTGCATTAAATTGAGTAATAATTTATTATTTAGAGACCTCTACCCATTTACTCATTTTTTCTGGGAGAATTGACTCTTCCTCCAAGGTATGCCATTTTTAGAACAACAAAAAGGAAAAAAAGGCACATCCCCACATACATGCTGCATTTGTAGGCCAGCAGAACAAACTTAGTTGTCTGCCTGCCTGCAGCCTAGAGTCCCAGCCTGCCTACCTATCCCGTCTTTGAGCTGTTCAGTAAACATGCGGGGGGGGGGGAGAGGCAGAAGGGGGAGGCAGTGTTGACAGGGCCCTGCACGTCCTATAGGAATGCACAGCAATTATTTCCAATCACAATTAACCTGATTAGAATAATGGACAGGAAGTGTCCCTCTGTAGCTAATGCAGTTTGGCATCAGCTGACTGAAATCCTTTGATAATTTCTGCACAGATGGCTGGGCTGAAAGCAGCACTTTTTTAATTATTATTTTCATGGTCTCTTGGTAGGCCAAAACCTCGACACCGACAACAGACCTCCCCATTAAGGTGGATGGCGCCAATGTCAACATCACAGCTGCCATTTATGACGAGATCCAACAGGAGATGAAAAGGGCCAAGGTGTCTCAGGCCCTGTTTGCCAAAGTGGCTGCCAATAAAAGTCAGGTGAGTTCCTTTTTTTTTTTTTTTTTTTTTTTTAAGAGCAAATTCTAGGTCTGGGATTAGAAACTTCTCGTCCTCCCACCAATAAAAATACATCTGTTCCTACAATAATAATAATCTCTGGGGAACCTGTCGTGTTTTGTCTTTTGCCTCCCAGCTAGTTTTCTTTTCCTTTTAAAGTAGGATGGAAAAGGGATCAGCTCATGATCCCTGGTAGTGGATTTTCTTTTTGTACATATTGGAGCCCTATAACTCAGACACACATTCCTCTCTCCCCATTTTAGTATGTAACCTAAAATTTCTAGTAGTTGAATAAGGACCCTCCAAAAATCCTCATCTCAAAGATAAATTTTTTGTTTTCTTAAATGCTTAACCCTGGAAAAATAATAGGAAACTGTAGCCTAGGCAGGTATTTCTTTTTTACATGCAGTATATACAGTGTATAGTATTGCATTTGAAATCACTCACTGTCAGCTGTCAGTCCTTGTCATTGTACAGGGAGGAATGGAGGGGGGAGGAGGGCAGAGAAGAGCTAACAGTTCACTTGGACTACCTCTAACCTTGGATGCAAAAAGTACATACTGGGGAACTCAATGGAACATATAAGTATACAATTTATATTTATTTTACTTCAGTTTGAGTGCAACTGTTTTCTTGCCTGAAGGAAAGGAAAATATATGTTCCTTCAGGCAAGAAAACAGTTGTATTCAAACTGAAGTAAAATAAATCTGATTAAAATGTGAAAAGGCATCTAAACAAGGCATTAAAAGCCATTGATGCCATTCAAAGAGACTTACCCTTATATGTATTTATATCCTGGCATAGGCTGATTCCTTTCCCCTTTCTTCATTTTCCCCTTCCCTTCTTAATCATTATTTCCCTTGGTTGTCTTACATGGAGGTGCATGGGTTACAGCTCAAAGCCCCTCCCCCCCCAACAGGCTCACAACCCCCCAAAACCAACACACACACAGGCACAATATGAAATACATAAAAGGAAAGTACCATGGAACCCTTTTAAACTGTTAAATGCATAAAAATCTCATATACCACATGGCAAAATATAATGAGAACTGGAGCTGTTAAACGAATAAAGCTGTTAAAAGCATAATGCCACTTGGCACAACTACTGTGCATTTAACGGTTTTCCACTGCGTAATAAATGACATATGTGGTAAACGTGCAGTAAATATAAAAACTGCACAATTGATTTTGCAAACATGCCCCTTATTCTTTGATTCATGCACATATCAAAGTTACGCACACAGTTCGGACAGGGCACTGACTGAAAGCCAGGCTTTCTGAGGTTTGGCTTAAAATTGCCTGCAAGCTTCCTGTCATTTTACCCAGAGGATTCTTGAAACAGAGGCACCAAGCCACGCAAAAATACTCTGGGTGGCTCACCAGCATCAGTCTGTGCCGGTGGAAATGCTTATAGTGAGCAGCAACTGAGCCCGCCCCTGACTGAACTAAACACCAGCCATTCCCCTGAAATGAAAATAAGCCCATCCCTGCCCACTTTAAAAAAGAAACAAAGAGATGATACGGAGTGTGAAAGCACGAAGCAGAAGGCTGAAAATGGGACTCATGAATGCTCTTGTCTGGACTGAAGGCTGTGTGGAACGTCCCCCATAGCAGCCCGTTCAGAAGGGATTCTGAGCTGCTGTTTGTTTTGTTTCACAGTCCTGCCACGGGAGGCAGCGTTGCCAATTCCCTGTGATGCTCCAGCATTCGCCATACCTAGAGGTCCTAGTGACCAGGACACATTGCTGGAGTGTGGAACTGGCTTATGGGGGCTTTGAGGGGTGGGGACAAACAAGTGATTGTCACTGGAGTAGAATGGTACTGCACTTCCCTCGTTTGCCTGAAGACCCTTTACCGGCTCCAGTAAGATTCCCCAGCTGCTGTGATGTCAGCACCAGCTGCGAAGGGGATGTGAACGCAAGTGGGCCTGAATTCAAGGGACTAAGAAGCAAAGGAAAGCAAATGATTGGTTCACTTGTGTGCGACGTTCCCTCTCTTTCTCCTTCTTTCTCCCCTCCCCCCAAGTGTGGGACTCTCAGAACTCAATCTTGCAATTAGTTCATTTAAAAACCAGCAGTGGGTTTTTCAGAAGCACTCTGTGTAGCCCAGCTCTGCTCTGATTGAGTGACTGTGAGTGTAACCCTTATTTTCCATGAGAATCATGCCACTCAGAGTGCTTTAGGAAAGCCCCTGTATTTTCAGGGGGACTAGCATTTGAAAAAGAGAAGAACGAAAGTGAGCGAGAACAATAAAGGCACGTCCATTGGTCCCTCCTCCAGAGTTCATTCCTTTGCTGTTCTCCCCAGATCAGACTTGCTGTGTAGTATTGCATTAGCTTTCCCTGGAATTTCCCCTTTTCCCCAGGGCTAACCGCTGGGATCTGTTCAGTTCAATGGTAAAGCAGTTGCTCTTGTTCTTTCCGCAGCAGTACCAATGACTGTATGATCTGCACAGTGTTAACTGGCAGTGAATATCAGACAAGGGTGTTTGACAATTAAAAAAAAACCCCTTAATGTTGGGTTGCCTTTTACACAGTCAGCAGCCAGGGGAACCCTGTATCTTTTTCCTTCTTCCTGGAAGAAAAGTTGATACTCAGTGAAAGCAGCTACTGTAATTGGGATTATCCACTGGTGAAATGAATTGGCCTCTAATTTAATACCCATCCATCTCTAGTCTGAAATCCCTTTGCAGATTAGTTTTAGCAGCTAGAGGAGTGAAGGTTCTTAGGAGAACACAGGTGGTGGTATTTAGAAATCTGAGTAAATGAAAGATGTGGGGCTTCAAAAAGGGAAGGGTGCAAAGATAATATGGTGATAAGTCTTCTTTAAGGGATTTGACCCTTGTGAAGATCTCATTGCTGAGACCATTAATCTCACAATATCTACTTAGCCACATCTTAACGTTCATTATGTGTGTGTATTTTTATCTGAAGTTTGACCCTATGAAGTTAAAATATAGGTGTTTATGGCCTGATTTTTCTGAAGTATGAGAGGCCAGAACGAGCTTTCTCTCACATGTATAAATTGAGAGTAACTTCAGTGAGTGTGTTTGACTTACACCACTATAGCTATGAGGAGAATAAGGCCCAACATTTTTATATGCTTACTTTGTTTAAAAAAATAAATAAATAAAGCGTAGGCAAATTCAGTACAAAAAGCTTTGCTAGCAAGGTTAAGATGAAAACCTATCAATGCAAGGAAACTACTACCGACCATGAAGCATTTCTCAGCCTTTCCCAGACCTCAGCCCTCTTTACTGGACCCTCCTGCCATCTTGCTGGATTTATTTGGGATCCCTTTCCCAGTTACCAATATGGCCAGGACAGTTAGGAGCCCCAGACTGAGAACCCGTGCAATCGGGCAAATATGGACATATCTACACTGGAGCTAGGGCTGTCATTTCCAGCATGGGCAGACGTACCCGAGGTAGCATTGCAAAAATTAGCAGTGTGGCCATCACAGCACCTGAGGACGATTCCATCTGAAACCCTATGTGTGTACTTTGGATAACTAGCCTGCCCTGTTGCCTGTACAGCATGTCTAGCAGCACGCTAGTTCTGTTGAAGGCAGCATGGATGTGTCTGCTTGAGAAGGAAGTTATATCTTCAGCTGCAGTGTAGACGTAGCCCAAGACTGTCCTGCAATCCTTTTCACGGATCCCAAAATACCTGGGAGCAAAGAGCTGAGTTAAGGACACTCGGGTAGGATTAATTCCAGCAACTCCTTGCTTTTATTATTCTCTCTCTCTCTTTCTCTCTCTCCTCTTCAACTCTGTGCTGATATATCTAGTATGGTAAGGTGCATTTTTTCATTTAAATAATCATAGATATGTTTCATACCCCAGTTTAAGAAACCACAGTCCTACAAAGGAGCATCAAATTAGTTGTCAATGAACATACACAACAGATCACACATATCCTACAGTATAGCGCACTGGAAAGATATCATAGAATCATAGAACATTAGAATTGGATGGAACCTCGAGAGGTCATCGAGTCCAGTTCCCTGCCCTCACGGCAGGACCAAGCACTGTCTATACCAGTGTTTCTTAAGCTGTGTTCCAGCGCACACTGGTGTGCCGCGGAGAAGAACAGAGTTCAAAATGGCTGCCCTTAAAGGGGCAGGCGACCTTTATTTTTGCTCAACAAAAAATCCTTGGTGTTCCTCATAAAAAAAAAATTATTGTTTGGTGTTCCTCAATCTTAAAAAGTTTAAGAAACACTGGTCTCGACCATCCCTGATAGATGTCTATCTAATCTGCTCTTAAATATCTCCAAAGATGGAGATTCCACAACTTCCCTAGGGAATTTATTCCGGTGTTTAACCACCCTGATAGTTAGGAATTGTTTTCCTAATGTCCAACCTAAACCTCCCTTGCTGCAATTTAAGCCCATTGTTTCTTGTCCTATCCTCCAAGGCCAAGGAGAACAATTTTTCTCCCTCTACCTTGTAACACTCTTTTAAGTACTTTTAGGAACTTTGAAACCACTGTCATGTCCCCTCTGTCTTCTCTTTCCTAAACTAAACAAGCCCAATTCTTTCAGTCTTCCCTCATAGGTCATGTTCTCTAGACCTTTAATCATTCTTGTTGCTCTTCTCCGGACCGTCTCCAATTTCTCCATATCTTTCTTGAAATGTGGTATCCAGAACTGGACACAGTACTCCAACTGAGGCCTAATCAGCTCAGAGCAGAGCGGAAGAATGACTTCTCGTGTCTTGCTCACAACATTCCTGTTAATGCATCCTAGAATCATGTTTGCTTTTTTTACAACAGCATCACACTGTTGACTCATGTTTAACTTGTGGTCCACTATGACCCCTAAATCCCTTTCTGCAGTAGTCCTTTCTAGACAGCCACTTCTCATTCTGTATGGCTATGTCTAAACTACACCCCTCTGTGATTTGGAGGATAGGGTATAATTCAGAATGATCTGGACAAACTGGAGAAATGGTCTGAGGTAAACAGGATGAAGTTTGATAAAGGACAAATGCAAAGTACTCCACTTAGGAAGGAACAATCAGTTTCACACTTAGGCTACATCTAAACTACACTCCTCTGTCAGCAGAGGGATGTAAATTAGACTTATTGAAAGTGCAAATGAAGCTGGGATTTAAATATTTTTTGAGGAGTACAGGAGCTTTTGAAACAGGGAATTTCTGTCAAAAATGCCCTGTCTAAACTACCGTTTTTTCCCCGAAAAGCCCCGTTTAGAAAAAAAAGCGGCAGCTGCCATTACGCAAATAAAACGCAGGATATTTAAGTGGAGTACTTTGCATTTGTCCTTATCAAACTTCATCCTGTTTACCTCAGACCATTTCTCCAATTTGTCCAGATCATTCTGAATTATGACCCTTTCCTCCAAATCAGTTGCAACCCCTCCCAGCTTGGTATAATCTGCAGACTTAATAAGCATACTCTCTATACCATCATCTAAATCGTTGATGAAGAAAGTGAACAGAACCGGTCCCAAAGCAGGCCCCTGTAGAACCCCACTTGTTATGCCCTTCCAGCATGATTGTGAAACATTAATAACTACTCTCTGAGAATGGTTATCCAGCCAGTTATGCACCCACTTTATACTAGCCCCATCTAAGTTGTATTTGCCTAGTTTATTGATGATAAGATCCTGCAAGACTGTATCAAATGCCTTACTAAAGTCTAGGTATACCACGTCCACTGCTTCTCCCTTATTCACAAGACTTGTTATCCTATCAAAGAAAACAATCAGATTAGTTTGACATGATTTGTTCTTCACAAATCCATGCTGGTTGTTACCTATCACCTTATTTTCTTCCAGGTGTTTGCAGATGAATTCCTTAATTACTTGCTCCGTTATCTTTCCTGGCACAGAAGATAAACTGACTGCTCTGTAGTTTCCTAGGTTGTTCTTATTTCCCTTTTTATAGCTGGGCATTATATGTGCCCTTTTCCAGTCTTCTGGAATCTCTCCTCAGAGATATGTCTCTACTCAGAGATTCATTTTGTGTGTATGTATGTAGGCAGATATATATTCCCCTGCGTTGTAATTCCAGTAATTCATGGTGGTGCTTATGAATCTTAGTATCTGATGCACATCCATTTGACTCATATTATTATTCTTTTACAGAACCATAGGGTCACATGGCAAATATAAAAAAACCAAGCCCCCTGAGTCTTACATTCTCTAGAGGGATAACTCAGTGGTTTGAGCATTAACTTGCTAAATCCAGGGTTGTGAGCTCAATCTTTGAGGGGGCCATTTAGGGATTTGGGGTAAATCTGTCAGGGATGGTACTTGGTCCTGCTGTGTGGGCAGGGGACTGGACTTGATGACCTCTCAAGGTCCCTTCCAGTTCTATGAGATAGGTATATCTCCATATTAATATCAGTTACTGTAACTTAGATGCGCCTTACCTTCTGCCTCTCAGGGAGGGGGTGCACAGACAGGTGAACACTCCCATTGACTGAGTGGGTCTTCACCAGAATTACTAACTTTACACTGCTGCGACAGTTGCAGCAGTGCTAGTTTAGCCGTAAGTATAGGCAAGCCCTTAGACATGAATGTCTTCTCTGCAATCTGTTTTGGACACTTATATGGTTCGCCATTAAAGGACTAGTTGACTATCCGATAAGCAGTTCAGACAGTCCAGTTGACTAGTCGATTTCCCCCCCAGGACTCTTGTACATTTCAAAGCTGGCACACAGCGTGCAGCCCGGAGTCTGCAGAACTTCCCGCTGGCCCCAGGCTGCACATGGAGTTCTGTATTCCTCCTTTGAAATGTACAAGAGCCCCAGCGAGGGCTTATGTACATTTCAAAGGAGGAATGCAGAAGTGCCTATTGACTAGTTGAGTAGTTGATGGAAACTGCATCGACTACTTGACTAGTAAATTATTCAATGTTTAACGTCTTTAGTCCCCATTACACACAGTAACTGTGCACCTTACAGACATAATGAATTTATCCTCACAACAGCTCCGTAGGATAGGGAAATATTATCCCTATTTTACATCTGGGAAGCTGAGGCGTACAGATTAAGTGATTTGCCCAAAATCATCCAAAAAAGTCTGTTGTACAGGTGGGAACTCAATTCCAGTCCATTGTCTTAACTGCTGAATAGCCTGACTCTCCTACAGCAGATATCTTCAATGTTATTCCCTTTTGAGCTCTGTGGACATAAATGCACACAGAATCTTTCAATGGCCCTTTTATTCAGGAGTACAGTATCAGGAACTGGAAGCATACTTCATTTCTATTAACATAGAGATACGTCAGGATTTGAAGTTGCTATATAAAACGAGCGGTTTAGTGTTCAGTCTGAAATTTTGGAAGAGGGAAAAAAAGATCAGTTTTCGTTAGTAAAGTCAAGGTACAATAGACTTCTGATAATCCGGCACCTTTGGGACCTAGGTGGTGCTGGATTATCGGATATGCCGGAGTATCGGGAGGTACTCCGGCAGGGGGCTTTGGCGGGTCTGCCAGGACCCGCACTGCGTCTGGGCGGTGGGCGGGGAACGGCACGGCAAGGGGCGAACCCTCTGCTGTTTTGCAGGAAGGAGGGGGAAACCCCGCGCAGCTGCCGAGAGTTTCCGGGAGGGGAGCAGGCTCCTCACCCCCCAGACTGCAGTAGTTAGCACCAACCCGGCAGCACCCCAGCTGCTCTGCTCTGCTGCTTCCCCAAGTCAGCCGCTTGTCAGTTTCAGCGGTGGCACTGCAGGACCAACCCGGCAGCACCCCAGCTGCTCTGCTCCGCTGCTTCCCCAAGTCAGCCGCTTGTCAGTTTCAGCGGTGGCACTGCGGGACCAACCCGGCAGCACCCCAGCTGCTCTGTTCCGCCACTTCCCCAAGTCCGCCGCTTGTCAGTTTCAGCAGCAGCAGTGGCGGACTTGGGGAAGCGGCCGATCAGAGCAGCTGGGGTGCTGCCGGGTTGGTCCCGCAGCGCCGCCCCTCACCCACCTGCTTGGCGATAACTACTGCAGTGTGGGGGGTGGGGAGCCCGCTCCCCTCCTGGAAACTCTCGGCGGTGATGCGGGGCTGAGCGCAGCCAGAAGGGGGCAAGTTTGGGGGCTTAGCTCTCGCGGCTGCACGGGGCTTCCCCCGCCTTCCTGCAAAACGGTGGATGCCACGCCATTCCCCGCCCACCCCCCAGCCCCTGGCTGGACACAGTGCGGGTCCCGGCAGACCTGTCACAGGGGTATCATCCCCTTCCCCTCTTCTCCCCTTCCCTTTCCCAGCCGCGAGTGCCCATGGGGCTCACAGCAGCTCCAATTGTCCGGCTGGCCGGAGCACTTCCGGGTTCCAGTTGGTGCCGGACTATTGGGAGTGCCGGACCACTGGATGCCGGACAATTGAAGTTTTACTGTATAAAATGATTAACCTTGATCTGTAACAAAATGTGCTGTGTATAGCTTTTAAGGTTCAGTTGACCTCCTCATAAAGAATTCATTGAAGCCCATGACAGAACTCTCCATTCTAGTTAGTCTTTTATCCATTTCGGCTTTCTTGATTAGGTTATCTCAACTCATTAGGGAGTTTGTTTATTTTAATAGACACTTATTGGATTCATGGAAAGAGAGTTTGGCGACTAAGGAACAAGAGCTGAATATTATCTGGCTCATTTTGTAATGCGGAAGAGTCCCAACCAAGTGAAGAGAAGAGAACTTTCTATGCTTCTGAAAGTTTGGTTGAGGGACATTGTGTGGGTCCCATTTAGAAAGTGATTTTTCCCTGGTTTATAGCGTAACTTAAAAAAATATTTCAAGATATGCATCAAACGTTGCTTTTTTTGGTCACATATGTTGACATTTTCTGCACTGATGATGTGGGTGAGGAAATGGCCTTTTACATTTATTTTGAGAGGAATCTTGAATCACTCTCACTAAAAACCCTTCATTTGCCTGCTCATGCATTCGCAGGAATCCCAGGAAAATGTCAGCGTGGAAAATTCTAATTTAAAAAAAAATCTGAACCCAAGAAAGCATGGAATCAGTTGAATCACATGCCTGCAATAAGGCTTTATAATTGCTGAAAGCATGTCAGTATCCTGTGCATGCATCTGCACTGTGTCTGAATAAGTTATGCTGGGCAGCCGGCTGCCTGCTTACGTTGTGGACATCAGTAGATGTACTGCTGTGAATGTAGCCACTAGCTTCAAGGCCAGTATGTCTAAGTGTGGACTTTTATAAGAAAGCTTAGGTGAACTGAATAATAATACCTCCTCTTCCATTGACTACAGGTGGGGTTCTGGCTGCATAGAACATGGGGATCTTTTTATGCACTCTCCTAAAGCTTTTTAACCTACTCTTATCTGCTTCTGCCTCTGGCTTCCTTTTTTTTAACCTCCTCCTCCCTCCCCCATGCTATGTTAAGTATTACAAAAGTAAAAGGGTCAAGCTGCTAAAAAGGGATCATTCATAAGTGACATTTGTTTCCCCAACTAACCCATCCCTCAAGAGGTTTCTGAGTGCACCAAGCCTAAATGCCCTAGTGTAGCAAGCGAGCTGTTCCTTTAATAGCATAAAAACACAATGGGAAAGGCTGGCCTCTGGCAGTTTTTGTTTTGTTTTGGTTTGGTTTTGCCCTGGGAAATGTATTTGATTAGGAGACAGAGAGAATAAAAATAGGGCATTAATATGATACTGTCTGTTTTATCTAATAATATTCCTGGAAAATTGTCATCCTTTCTGATTGGAACAACAGCAAAAATAGCGGCAAGCTCTTCTCGACAGTTCCTATTAATATGATAAAGTAGGCAGAAGTTTAAATGCAAGTTCAGATTTTGGGATGAAAGTTAAGGAAGTTATTAGCAAAATTCCTTGGTAACCACAAGTACTGGGTATGCCTGATCGTAGACCCAAAAGCACCATAATTAAAGGATGTTTTTCCTCCTCTGATTATTAAGGTAAAACGTTGGCCTGTTAATGTTTGTTACTGAAGTTCTTAAAGGGCCTGATTCTGCCATTCTAATTCACCTTTGACTAGTATCAGACTCCCTTGAAATCGATGGCTCTGTCTGCACAGTAGAGTGCTACTCAACATGTGCATGGGTAGCAGCGTCAGGAATTCAGAGATGAGACGTCTGTGTGAAGAGTGTGTAATTTTTCCCTGCCATTCAGTAGGTTCATTTAAGCTGGCTTCACTGGTAGGCACGTGGAAAAGTAGCTCACTTTGGATGAGTGAGGTAAAAGAGGACAGTAGAATCTCCATTTTGGTTTTTCTTGTTTTTTGTTTTTTTCCCCTTTCCTAATAAATCAGGCCACAGATGAAAATCAGCATGAATGGCTGTATCCCTGGGAATGCCTATATCATTATTTCTTAAATGAAAATAATTCTCCTATAATGCTCCATGTAACATACACAGAACAATACAACCACCACAAAACCCCCAAACAACAACAAGAACCCAACTTGAGATTTTTAACAGGAAAGGGAGATTTGTTTATTAATAATTCATGAGTTCTCATTGAACATGCACGAAGAAACGGTGCTATTCAATAGAGAATACTGTCATCTGTCACTGTTTTATTTGACATTTACACTTTTTTTTCTTTTTGCCTGGTACTGCAAAACTTCCGTGGATGGCACGCTAAGATTGTTTAATTGAAATTTTTTTTCCCAAAAACCCAATACACACTTTTCATCTTTACCTAGAGGAGGCTTACTTGCAGTTATAAAGAGGTGAATGTGTTTGTGTGAAGGCTTAGTGTTTTTTCACCTATTAGCCACGCTACTACCTAATAAAAGATACTGTAGACGGAGAGATAGTGCCAAATAGATACGCAAGTGAATGAATACTTGAATAAATAGATGAAGGGATAGAAGAAGAATGGGTGAAAGGATAGTCTTGCTATAGGTAAGTGTATAAACACACAGAGAGTGAAGGGGGAGGAACAAATAATGGCTGTTGTGAAGAAAGCTGACAAATAAATTGGCATTTCTGATGCAAAATAAATATTTATAAATGGCATTGGAGGGAAATCCAGTAGTATAAAACGTAAGTGTAAATAGGGCATTTAGCACAACAATTGAGAGTTAGAAGCACCTTGCAATTTCTTGCTAATATTAGGCTCATGAAAAGCTTTCTGCTCTGTAGGTTAGTTATTATTTATAAAAATCACAGAACCAGCTGATACATTCATAAGCTAATTATTGTAGCAGCTGGGTACACATGGTGCAATATGTCTGAGGCTGTGAAGTATCACAGATTTCTTGGGGCCTGCTGTGGGGAGTGTGCTGTGGAAGGCTAGATCCCTTAATCTGATCAGCCAAGCAAATACTTTGTGGGGAAACTGGATTAATATTCCTCTAAATACCATGAATGTGCTGTACTCTCAGAACTGGGCTCTCTTAAACACGCCATTAGCTTATCTCCACTGGGGAATCGAGACGTTCTCAGGTGTCCTAAGGACAGGGTCTTTTCCTGGTGCCTCCCTTTGCCAGAAATTAATTTGGTTTGCTCATGTCTGCACACATGGTCATACTGCAGTCTAATCCTCTCCCTAATAGCTCCAAGGTCAGGACCTCGCATGTTGCTGGGCAAATTGAGCACTATCCTCCTTAAAGGCTAATGGCAGAGAGCACACAGTCCATAATGAGGCCTGTAGTGTTGCTCTAAGTGATTGTAATGGGCGCAGATTGTAACAGTGCATATAAATCAAAATGCAGCAATGAATGTTGTGGTAGGTATTCCTAGTTTCATACACGGTGATGGTGTCGCTCAGCTGTCACCTGTCTCACTTCATATTGGGGTGTCCCACAATGCAACTCCTGCCTCAACCAGAACAGCAGCTGTTCTCGTCCTCAAGGTCTGTATCTCTCAGAATTCTTGTCTTTTAACAGATGTAGGTTTTTGTTTTTATTTTCTGTTTGATGATTGGTCTTCATGCTACAGAGTCCCGCGGGAGATGTTAAACATACCTGCTTGGAACATTTGAAAGCGTCCAGTTGGACACTTATTCAGATCCAAAAAAAGGATGGAGCTTATTTTTTCCACAGATGGTTTATTTTCCATTTAAAAAATTATTTCCTT
Source organism: Pelochelys cantorii (assembly GCA_032595735.1). Taxonomy (NCBI): domain Eukaryota; kingdom Metazoa; phylum Chordata; order Testudines; family Trionychidae; genus Pelochelys; species Pelochelys cantorii. The sequence goes on along the minus strand of CM064332.1, from coordinate 62,494,877 downwards.
TTGTACAAAGGAACCCCTGAGAAAATACTTCGGGACTGGAAGGTGGGTTTTTTTTTCTTTTCAAGACACAAAGTTTCGGGTATTATTTTGGATGGAGGGGAGCAGCACTAGAAGTTCAGCCATCACCAGGCTCTAAAGTTAACTAAATACTAAGAACAGTAATATCTATATCTATATTCCAATAAAATTATTAAATATCTTGTTTTCATCTCTCCCCCCTCCCCCCCCCCCCGTTTATTGCAAGAAAAGATCAGGTCTGCACAAATGTGGCCTCTCACTTGTAAAAACAAGGCAGTGTTGTGTTACAGATTAGTTTATAAATCCCCAGTGGCTTCACAGTTCAGTGCCTACAGCTGCTGCAGATGGGCCTGGGTTTTTGTCTCTTCGCTGTGCTGCAGCCGGCAGTTGAAGGAGAAAATGGAATGATCAGGTTATTAACATGTAGGCCGTGAGGAAGAGGCTGCACAATGAGAACAGCTGGTGTTGCTGTCTTGGCTGATGCAGCGGAGATAATCAAATCTTCCTTTTTTTGGGGGGGGGGGCAAGTAAAAGGCAGAAGACACAGTGGAGAGTTAGACAAACAACACTTATGGTATTATATGGGGGTTTTATAATGCACATTAGGAGTCATCACTGGCTTACTAGTTGTTATATAAAAATCTTTCCTTTTTTAGGAGGAACTATATGAACCTTTAATGAACCTGCCTATTAAGCTTTCTTTGGTTACAGCTTGAAAATATTCAACCTGGGCTACTTCCTGTTCTCTACATTTAATATCGATCTAGCTGTCTATCTTTTAGGTATTTTAAGGTGCCAGTCAAAATGGTGTCTAATTGCTGGGTTGTAGCTTGGAAATGAGGTTATAAAGCTACAAGGTAACATATTTTGACAAGAGTCAGTAAGCCGCATTGACAGCATTGTCAGCATTATTTTCATATCCACCATCATTTTCATTCCCTCTTCTCTTGTGCTGGCACAAGAAAGAAATCATATCCTCTGTGCTAAGTAGGAGACATCTGCCTGCAGGTGTGAACTGAGCCAACTTTCAGATCTTTGCAAACGCAGTTATAGTTAACCTGCGCAGGGCCCAAAATCACAGAGAGCCCTGCTCAGTGCACACATGGTGCCAGATGTGTGAATTCCATTAATAGGTTTTGTCATATTGCCCTGTGGTATTCTTTGTTTTACAGACAGCTCCTTTCTTGGAGTGCACACTTTTCACTCTCTAGTAACCTTTGCTTCTCAGCCCTTATGGAGAAGTTCTATAGTATTTAACAGAGTGCTAACTCCTTCTATAGAATTTCAAGCTATAGAAGTGTTTTGCAATGATATCATTGTCCAGTATTACACTCTATGGGGTGGTTTAGAAATCTCTTCAACAGATACCATTGTCCATAGATTTTTAGAGTAATTCCTGCAGAGCCCCATTTGTCTCGTTCTTATTAAATTTGATAGGATTTTTCCATAAGGCTTAATCTTCCTTTATTAAACAGACATTTGATTATTTACACCTGGTCAGGTTTGATTTGGGATCTGAATTGGAGTAGCGGATGTTCCATAGATTTTTACTTGTTGGTATTTTTTCTCTAAACATTTACATCAATAGTTTGGGGACAAGGTATGGATTTGGTCACTAGCATATGTCCGGGGCCACAACCACCCTCCCCTTGCTATATTGCTAAGTGGGAGGGGCGTCATGGTCTGGTAAAAGTTGGGAATCACTGATTTATTACAAAATTGGTTTTTCACAGTTACACCCAGTTAAATCTGTGGAAATCAGAGGGGCTTCATGTGAGATCAAAGCAGCAGAAGTTGAGAGAGTGCTTCATCAAGCCTGCAATGTACTTGACATTCATTTCACAACCATTCTAACTCTTCTGGTGTAGGGCTGGCTGTGTGAGCTGCTCCGCTGGAAAGAGAACCCAAGCCCGGAAAACCGCACCCTCTGGGAGAACCTCTGCACCATCCGCCGCTTCCTGAACCTTCCCCAGCACGAGAGAGATGTGATCTATGAGGAAGAGTCCAGGCATCACCACAGTGAGCGCATGCAGCATGTTGTCCAGCTCACTCCTGAGCCTGTGCAGGTCAGAGCACTAACCTCCATTTCAGGGGTTCTGTGGGAAGCAACAGGTACCAGCTTCCCTTGGGCGTACAGGTTGAGAAGCATCAATTTTAATCTTTGTCTACAAGGCAGAACATAGACTAGAACTCCAGGCTCTCTGAGCATTTTGCATATATTCTGTAGAGTGCATGCATATGTGTGGTTATCAAAGAAACAGTCAAAGCAGGCTACTTATGCTGGCAATAATTGAGGGGTAAGACTCAATCTGAGGAAGAGCTGGTGGTAAGTTGGGGACTACCTAATCTAAATGTTTGTGATGTAGTGTCATAGCTTTGAGTTAAAACCCAAAACATGTTCCCCTTGACCAGGGGTGGAGAACTTCAGGCTCGGGGGCCAGATGCAGCCCCCAGCTTGTCTGGATCCAGCCCCTGAGGCTCAGCATTGGGGAGCCCATGCTGGTGCTCCAGCCCCACCTGCCACCCAGGCACAGGGCTGGAGCACACAGAACCTACTTGCCCGTCCCCACCCCTAGGCTCTGGTGTGCAAGGGGAATGTGGGCAATGTCTTTCTCCTTTTCAATCAGGGGCTTCTCACATTGTTTCTCACTTGTGTGTGGCCCCCGAATGATTTTTCTGCGGGTCAATGGCCCCTGACCCAAAAAAGATTACCCAGTCCTGGCCTGGAAATTCAGAACAAATTTCTCAGTGTGTAAGTGTGGTTGTAGTTAGAAAGAAAACTGAGAATTTTAGTAGACGCACTCAACTGACAAAGTTTTCACTGTGTGTCACTATCCAAAAATGCTTGTAAGATGCATCATAATAAAGAGACAGATAATACAGCAATCAGTACGGGATATTGAGAGGAGAAGTGGCCCATGAATGGATGTTTGCCTTGTGAAGTGGTCTAAAAAGTAAAATGTTTGGGGAAGATCTGCTCTGGAAATACATACAATGTCTGTGTTCGCTGAAACTTGATGTGTTCTACAACAGCGGGGTGAACATTTCCTTGGAAGCAGAACTTAGTTTCAGAACCTCCTCAGTGATATGTGCATATTTGTAGGTGCCATTCCTGACTCATGCCCTAGGTTTTGGTTCTTTGCAACTTTTATATTAGACTTGTCTCTGTAGTTTTTAGTTGAAATGAGAAGATGTTCTACTGGTAAATGGATACTGTATGCACAGAAAGAGAAGGGGTCTGAGTGAAATACTACTTAGATTTTCATCTCTGCAGTCCCAGCTTCAGAACATACATAAAAATAAGTAGTAGTTGTTTATACACATCATAAAACCAAGAGTCCTCCCTGTGATTGTAAAGAGGCTCAGAACTGAGACAGCAAGTTGTAGCACATCAGGATGAATGTGAAATGAGCACTGGGAAGGATTGTAGAGTACTTTTCCACCTTACGCTCCTGGTGTTCACTATAAACACAGGTACATTCAAACAAGTGTCTGATGGTATAAGCCAACTCTGGGGAGAGGAAGGTGTTATAAGTACTGTGGTCATGTCCAAAGCCCAGTAGGACCATTGAGTATCGTGGCCATTGTACTAAGAGCTGTTTTTTAAAACAAACAGAACAAACAACACTCCCTCCTATCCCAAAGATCTTAAATCTGATTGAAGGTACGATGTTGCAAACCAGGGTAACAAACACTATAAGGGAGTGTTGGCTTTTGGTGTAGGGAGGAACCATGGAAAGAATGACGTAGGCTACTGATATGCACAGCTTGACAGCTTCCAATCATGGCTGAAAGCTTTTTCTTTTCATTTTCTTTAAAAAAGAGTAATGATTATCTCTCTACATCACCTCTTGTTCTAACCATTAGCCTTTTGGAGCGGGGGTGGGGTGTCAATGCAGAAGGAAGTCTTGAGGAAGATATCAACGAAAGAGGCCTTACAGGTTAGTTTGGAGTCAGCTATTCATGGGTAAGGTCTGGTGCAGAAGGAATCGAAGAGATTTGGGAGGTAGTGGACAATGGGCATTCAAAGCTAGAAGTAGGGTGGGAGGATGACAAGGAATTAGTTAAATAGGGAGGTTATATTTGCAAAAGTCCCTGAAGCTGGTGAGAGGCAGTTTGGACTTGGTGCAAGGAGATCCACCAGCAGCGTTGAAAGAGCAGGGAGTGATATGCAGATCAACGTGGCACCTGCCTTTTGTGTGAATGTTCAGGTGAATCAGAGAGGAGGAGATTGCAGTGGATAAGATGGGGGTGTGGCTGAGAGTTCTTACTGGCTCTTTCAAAAGGAACGGTCACATCTTAAAAATTATGGAGGAAGAAATGACAAGCTTTGGCCTAGCCTGAATGTGAGGGAATTAGGCAGAGTCCAAGATAATCACCAATCATGAGTGTGTGTGAAAGAGAGAAGATGGTATTGTCAACCAACATTGTTCAGCCTCTGGTGAGTTTCAGCCCTTCGGTTATTGTTCCTTTGTTTCCACTGAAGTCCACTCCATCTAGCTCTTCATTTCATTTCCCTCTAGTCCAAGTGACATAGTCTACTGTTGCAGCCTCCCTTTCTTCCATTTTATCTGATACTTTCTTCTTCTAAGCCCAGTCTGCTACTTTTATCCTGGGCAACTTGAATTTCCATTTCAACTTTTCTGATTCTGCTATCTCTAAAATCATGTCATTAACCTCTTTTGCTTGATTTCCTGCAGACCATCTTGGTCACTGTCTTGGTCTAAACATCACCAAAGAGCATACAGATTTTTTTTAATCTCTGATGACTGACTATTAAGCGGAAGGTGGAGGGGGTTATAATTCATTCAAGTCCACCTTATAATTCCTTTTCTGATTTCCAGTCTGTTAAACTCTCTCGCTTTTCTTATATCCCTTCTTTCCCTGACTTTGCTTATATCTTTCCACTTTACCCCCCCCCCCCCCATTCTCTTATTAGATTCTCTGCTCTTTTCAGGTACATTAATTGCTTATCTGAAGCTGATGTACCTTAACTCGACTTCTGGCGCTATCCACGCTGCAGGAAGTTGAAGGGAGAACACTCTTCCTTCGACTTCCCTTACTCCTTGTGGAAGCAGGACTACCAGCATTGACTGGAGTGCCTCTCTGTTTGAATTAGTGTGTCTTCACTAGACCTGCTAATTTGAACTTTGGAAGATCGACAGCGGCAGCTTCAGTCTTCTCTGTAGTATAGACGTACCCTTCCAGAACTGCTGAGTACATCACTCTAATCCCCAGCGTCTGCACTCAACCTGTGTTCTGTACCTCCATTTCTGTTCCTGTGCTTTTGAGCACCACTGCAGGCAGTTCTGAGACTGTTCTCCACTCTGCTAAGTGTATCCTCTCTTCTTTGAATTCTGTCCCTCATTCTTTCTACACCATTTCCATTCTCCCTGGTCAGTTTTTGCCCTATCCAGCCACGTATAGCTTTTCAACTTTTGGCTTTCCCCTTAAAAGCTATTCCTGACCTCCATCCTACTCTTCAAAAATAGAGATAAGAAAAACAAAAGGGAAAAATTACCTTCCAGGATTCAGCTCTTACATCTACACAACGTATCCTAAATGCCCAGCATCAGAGGGACAAGATTCATTGGCACCCTACCCCTCTGCAGATTGTAAATTATCTGGGGCAAAGAACTGCCTTTTTACATGTTTGTAAAGGACCAAGTTCACCTATGGCACAGTATAAATAATACTACTCAGCAAAGCTAGATGAATCTTCATTTAGCAGAGCATTCTCTCTATTAAGGAAAAAATAACAGTTGTGCAGGAAGGCTACCAACTTTGTGTAGCCCTGAACTATGTTGGACACACAAAGGAAATTGTTAGTATGAGGGAAAACCCAGCCCTGATGCTAATACTAGATTAAAGGACTTGAAAGGGACAGTTCAAGATAATTTTTCCCTGAGTTGGCTTAGCTTTTACCAGTGACCTTGATAATTTACCCTACTTTCAGAACTCTTTTGCACATCACTTTTTTGCATAGTGTCTCATCTGAGTGACATGTTACACTGCATTGCAATGTGATGCGTTTGTGTTTGTCAGCAAGTTGCAAAGCCATGGATTAATTATTTATTACAGTCAAAATATGAAAAATGAAGAAAAATAAATGGAACCAGCTGGCAACTACATCTAGCAAAACTCTGGAGACTCTGGGATATGGTTGATACATTAGGTTTGTGTTTTGGGGGCGCTGCATTTTAAAGGACTTTGTTTGCCCATCTGAAATTCCCAATTGTTTTTTTGAATGACATGCTGCTGGTATGAGATTCAGATTCCACCTGTCCCCTACTGTCAAAAGTAACTTTTGTAGAGTGGTTTTCAGTTTATTCTAAATAATATTTTCAGTCTCTGCTACTGAAGTTACTTTCAGCAGCAAGGTTTGATTTTGGCTTTGCTAGGAGGGTCCTTAATAGGTAATTAGCTTGGAAGACTCCATGACAGCTTGTATCAGTGATGTAAAGCGGAGGTCCTCACTTACGCTAGCAGTCACTGGAAATCCTGTGACACTTTCCATAAGGGTAGGGGTCTCAGACCCAGGAATCCTGGCCAGGCTCCAACTGGAGTAATTACATTCTGCCTGTCTAAAATTCCCTCCGTAGTGTCAGCTGGAAAAAGCTAGTCTCACTTCCTTCTAGAAGCAGTTGCTGGTGCAGGATGCCTGCCGCATTTCAGTATTGAATTGGCTCAGTTTTTGCACTGGTGAAATACTCTGCTTTGTGGGTGAAAGGTGCTATATAAATGTATGTTGTTAACACTCAGCCTTGACATCAAGGTGAGGATCATTAAAAGGCGGAACAAGTGATAGCATTATACATGCGGGACATGCAAACCAATAAAAATCTTAGGTGCTTACATGGCTCCCAAAGGAAGGTGGTGGATAGCCATTCTTACTTCTCTAGTTTGTTTTATTTTCCTCTATCTTCCCTTATTTAAAAAATAATAATTTGCTGTGTGGCAGTCATTCATGTTCAATAATTGAGATGTGGTGCAATTGTTCTAGCAATAGCAGTGCCACATGGTAGTCTGAGACTGGGCTTCGTTCCTTGCTTCCTGCCTGAGAGCCAAACTAAAGGGAGCCTAAAGATGGAGTGCCTCATATCATTGGCCAGCACTTTCCTTCCACCCTGTAATCGGGCCTTTATGGCTTCTGGCTTTCAGCAGATCCTCCCAGCAATTGTGGCTTCTGAATCAATCCGTCTGCTGCTTTCTTGGAGTAGCAGGGTGAGAACAACCTATAACCCCCTTGAATGAAATAGTGTGGAGGAAATAAGGTCAAGTTCCTCTTCATGGAGTTTGTGGAGCTTGCTAAGGAATAGAAATCTGGGCAGAAATCAATAAACAGAAAAAAGTTTTAGAAAGAGAAACCATTTAAATTCGGTTACTTGAAGTTGAACTTGGAGTAAGTTGGAGGATGTGAAGATTCCTGTGCCCTGGATTCTGTCTCTTTTACATGTTGACTTCATAATTTTGAAATTCCTCTACAGTACAGGGATTGGATGCTAATGATCGCCGATGGCTGCAGTATCAATGTAAATCCACTGGATTGTGTTTCTCCAGTTCTACAGCAGAGTTAACAGAGACCAGAATTTGGCTCTTGATAGTTTAAAAGGATTATTGCTACAGTTAGTTGCATTAGCTCTGTTAGTTTCCTATTCTTCGAGCGAATTATTCTTGGTGGAATTTACTGCAGAAGGAATTTTCACTATCATGCTTAATTTAGTAAGAAGCATTTTTTAGAACAAAGAGCCCATAAACCCTCATCCCCATGGAGCCTCTGGCAGCACTTCAGTTGGGGGCTAACGGAAAGGTCAGGGAGATCATAACTGAATCAGTTACCTGTGTAGTGACTGTTTTTGTGATAGGTCTGCATTTATCAGGACTGTGTGGTGGTTGCCCCAGTGTTCTGCTTGCCAAGCGTCTGGGTTGAGGAGGATTATCTCTCTAGGCCCATCTTTCACTTAAATCCCATTAACCTTTGAACCCATGGGTGCTGGGCCCTCTACACGCGCACAAGCTACCCTTTCAAGCTAACCAATTTAAGCTAACCAATGACTTGAGAAGCCTGCCCACACTGAAATGTGGGGGTTCATTACAGACATACTGGGGCACAATAATTCACATTTTTCTCTCCCTCTTGCCTGGTGCATTAATATAGGGTTAATTCATTGTTAATTGCTGGGGCAGAGAATCCTGCCTCAGTTGGGAGAATGATAAATCAAGCTGTTGTCTCTATGGTGTCAGGATGGATAAGCTAGTTCTCTAGAGTAATGAGCCACTGCTGCAGCAAAGCACCTGCCATTCAAAGAGCAAGGAAACCTAGCATTTCATTTTTTGTATAAGCTGTCAGACAGAACTGCTCAAACTCATAGATACATATTGATTTAAGTGTAGTCAAACATTGACTTTTAAAGAAGAAACAGGAATGTGTGTCACATGCTTCCTGATACACTGCTACTTTTGTCAAATTATTTTGTCTCTGGATCTCTTTTTTCTTCTCTGGGAACTTTGATTTAGACAAATCTGGCAATTTATAATACAGATCATACATCTTGGAGGAGTGTTAATAAATAAAAAAAATATAGTCAAAAGTTGTCCTTCAGGAAGGTCTTTTCATATCGGTCTATTGTTTGGAGCACTGAAATCATAACGTTGGTTTTTTTTAAATGCCCAGAGAAAATGCATCATAAAAGTAAAGGAGATCATTTTCCATTTTGTGGGAGATGTCATAGAATGAATGCTTTAGAAATTACAATGGAATATACAATATCAGAACATGAGTCACCTGCAAAAATGGGTCAAGATGGGAAGGTGCCAGTCCATGAAATCTTGTATTCTCTTTATAGAAGTAATAAAGAAGGGAATGTGCACCACAATAATACATCTTAATGGAATAATGGATTTTCGATAGCACTAACATTAGAATATACAGGTCAATCAATACATGTGATATGCAGATTAAAAGAAAAAGAGACAAACTGATGTAAAATTTCTCCACTTAAAAATAATACTAATTAGTAGGTAGGAGGAAAACAAGGCAATATTGTTCCAGGAAGGAAAAGAGCATGTAGAGTATCCTGCACCATGATCTTCACACTTATTTTGTCTACATATTGATCTGGGAAGGACACTGGTCTTCACATGTGGCAACTCAAGCAAAAGCCGCTTGCCCATCCCAAACTAACTTTTTGTGTGACTTGTGCTTATCAGTTTCCCCAGACATTTTGGGCATCTCTTCACTACCTATTGGATCCAGTGGGGGAGGGGAGGAAGAGGCCAGTTGATTTATCATGTCTAGCCGCACATTCTCCCATAGTCTCCGGTACTCCAGTAGAATGAGAAGAGGAAGGGGAGTCAACGGGAGAGTCTCAGCTGTTGACTTATCATACTGAAGTTACCACAGTAAGTAGGTCTAAATACATCAACTTCAGCTTCGTTATTCAGATAGCTGAAGTTGTGTAACTTAGATCGACAGCCCACAGTAGTGTAATAAACTATGGCTACATCTACACTGCGCTATTTTGCGCAAGAAATATGCAAATGAGGTGAAGCGTGGAATATCGCCGTGCCTCATTTGCATAATTCATGAGCAGCCGCTTTTTGCGCAAGAGGTTTTTGCGCAAAATGGAGCCGTCTACACAGCTCCTTTTTGTGCAAAAAACCCCTCTTGCGCAAGAGGCGTTTTTTGCAAAATCCTCTTGCGCAAAGAGTGGCCACTCATTAATTATGCAAATGAGGTACAGTGAAATTCCATGCTTTGCCTCATTTGCATATTTCTCGCGCAAAACAGCGCAGTGTAGATGTAGCCTATGTGTTTGTGTCACATTCCAGTTCTGCTCCACTCTTCTGCATGAATATACCATCTTGTTCCTGTGTCTGCTTCAGCCTCCTCCTATATCATAGCTCTCCAAAACATACTAGAAACATCACGCTCTCCTTCCTGCTCAGAGCGGAAATGAGGCCAGACAGATAAAACAAGCACTGTCAATGACTGGGTGTACTTGAGCAGGTTGTGCTGTATTTGCACTGTGGCTGTATTTGAACCAGTGTTAGAAAACTTAGAACCTTTATTTGAGTTGGCATATTCAGGTTGAGTACTTGGTGTATTTATGTGCAATTTGATTTTGACCTAGGGGGAAAATGTGGGTCAGATTTAGAAACAGAATATACAACCCCTGAATGTTACTTGCAGTTGCCTGCACCTCTGTGCACTTGCTACCTTCCATTTCTGTATCACCTTTCAACCTAAAATGACATTCAAAACACTGATTAAATTGTCTAACTGTATGGTAAATAAAGACAAGTTTGTATCCCTGCAATGTTAAAATGATACAGTTAAAATCAGAAATAGCCAGCCCAAGGGGAACCTATATTTGTAAATACTAATAAATCTGAATCTATTTCTCTCTCCCCTGGTGGCTGGGGAGAGATAGGGTTTTCTCCATCCTGTTAAGTCCCCTGTGTGTGTCCCCATCTACTATTGAGTACTCTTTGTTCCTACTGCACCAGCCTGTGCTGTATCTTTGAAAAACTGGTTCATTTCTTCACTCTGGCTTAAAACCAAATCCTCCATCAAAACAAATATGGAACCAAATAACTGCTGCTTTCCCGATATCGGTGTCTCCTAGTTTCTTTAGAAGTGCTGCTGCTGTGGCAGGAGAATGGGAGATTGCACCATTGTCTTGGCTTCTTTCCATTTTGGCTGAGCGCCTTGCTGTGGGAGAGGGAGCCAGCCACGTGAATCCCAGACTATACCCTCTGTGGACAGTAACCGCCTGGGGATCCAGCTCAGCAGCATAAAGTTGAAAAAGTATTCTGGCAGAAAGCCAGTGAGATTTGGACTCAAGTCTTCCAGCGCCTGCGCATGTCTCCTGCCTGTTCTGCACAATGGGCCCTGGTGGCAAGAGGCTGGCAGTACAGCAGAAGTCCCTCCTCCTGGAACACCAAACCTATGGTTTTGGGCACCTGAGCATGTGAAACTGTTTGCTCTGAAAACTGGGTGTCTGCTTTAGATGTTTTGGCCTCGCTTATGTGGAGACTGACATGCCTGTGTAAAAGGCTGGTTGAAAAGCTTGGAACCCTCAAAGCAATACTGTTGTTACTCCTTACGGCTTTCTCACTGGAGTTCTTCTGCAGCTCTGTTACTCAACTCTTCAGGAATCACAACCTCCCTTCTTGGAAAAAATTGTGGCTGTGCACTGCGGTTTTATGTCTTAATGAATTTTGACCACTCCCCCTTTTGATGAGCACTATTAGAACATTTCTCTGACAGTCTACAGTAGCTCAGAAACATTGCCCCAGTGAGGTTTGCATGCATTTTGACAAAGCCAACAAGCAACACATAACAGACAATGAGCTCCTTATATTAGACTCTGAGGTATCCGATAGAATTTCCTATGATTGATAGTTATTACAATTGCTGTGGAAAGCCACTGAGTTTTTACTGTTCTAGCCAAACCTACCTACTGTGCCTTCTCAGCTGTTTCTGTTTAGTGTGGGTATCTAATGTGGCTGAAAAGTGCTGCTGATTTTTATTAAGTTGAAGTCTGCAGCTCTCCTTATGATGATGGTAAAAACACACTTGCAATTAAAGGGAAACTGTCTCAGTTCTGCAATTAATTTATTTTATTCAACCCTAGAAAGGGGAAAGCAACAAGGCTGGATAATTTTGTCATTTCTGAGATTGTAAATTCATTCTTCTCGAAGCTGTCTCCCTAGAACTCATGTAGTCAAATGAGCTTGTACCTTTTAGATTTCTGGTTAATCTACTTAAATTGCAGTGCCAACTCTCTGGCAGCTGGTGGGCTAGGAGTTTAGTCAGTTGCACATTAGTGGAGAAGATCTGGGGCTGGTATGTGAAGTGAGGTGTGTAAGGTCAGTGTCCTATAAGAATCTGTCACATGGATCTGCATGACTCTAAAGCCAGCTATTATAACTTCTGGGAATGAATGAGAGAAACCACTTAGAGAACAATATCAAGAAATGAAAACCATTTTTTTCTACTAGAAATTTAGAAGTTTAAGTGGGGCAGCAGGCAGGTCCAATAGCTCTTCACCTTTACACTTGTGTTTTGTCCTGCTGTGTAATTTCACAAATTAAGAGTGAACAGTGACCATTGCTGTGACCACATTCACACATTCTCCAACTACTGCATCATTTGGAATAAGTCTGACCATCTTCATTTATGGGAGCCCCAGGATTGGGAAACAGAGGGTTAAAGGTAGTTCAGAGGGAGCAGTGCCTGTGTGTGTGTATGTGGGGGGGGGCGGACTGTTGACACAACAGCTGAGATGGTGCAATGTATAACAAAATCAAACTGAACAGAGCAGCTTTAAGGGAAAGTATCACTCATGACAGTGCTGTCAATCTCGTTTCTCTAAGTATTAAATTAATCCACAAACAGCTTTTAATGGTGCTTATTTTTCTTATATCCTTTATATTGTTCAGCAGCATAACTATAAAAACTAGGTGCTATAAAAAGCTGATCTTGACATTAGGAATGTTAGATATCAGTTAATTAATAGTCAAGTAATCAAATTCATTCCTATCGGTTACTTGACTATTTGATAGCCCCCGGGGGTGGGGCCAGCAGCCAGTGCATTCCAACCCCACTTCCAGGGAGCCCACTGCCACCCCGCATTGCTGCCTCTGTATCAGAGGCAGCAGTGCAGGGTGCCAGGCGGAAGCCGATCCGTAAGGAAAGCCAGTTTAAGAACCAGCTTCCCACACAGACTGGCTGCCTCTGATACAAACTCCCCACGGACAGAGGCTGCTGTGGGGCAGGAGGGGGTGAGGGAGGCTGCAGTGAAGCAGCTTCTGTCCGTGGAGGCCTGGGGCTGGCTGGGCTGGCAGACAGAGGCTGGTTCGGCAGCAGCTACTGTTCATGGGGCAGGGCGGGGTCTGAGCTCCCCATGGACGAAGGCTGGTCCGGCAGCAGCTTGGACTCCCCAGAGAAAGGGGAGTTTAGACCCCCTACAGTAGTCTCCCTTGCTCCCTCCCGCATGTGCTGCTTGCCTCTGATAAAATAGAATATCTATAAAAGTACAGGAGTGTATATTTTTTCCTCAGATTCATCTGCACTTAGAGTATTTCAAATAATATTCCAAAATATCTTAACACAGACAAGAAAGTAAAGCTGCCTTCTCGATCCCTAGCTGCAGAACAACAAAGGCTACATTATAAGCCCAGATCAAACACATGACTTTAATAAAAGACATTAAAAATAATTAGATAATTTATTTAGAAAGCTGAAAGTCTCCATTTCTGATCATTCTTATCGTCCAAAAAGGAAGTAGGTGTCCAGCTTGTGGCTCTATTCAAATGCTTCCCCCTCCTCATGTTTTAGATTATAAGTGTATGTGTGTGTGTGTATGAATATATGCATAAATATAAGGTGGTGTGGATTTTTGAAAGTAACTTATCAATTTGGAGTGGCAGTTTTTGGATTTACACCCTAGAAGGAGCCTGATTTTCAAGAAAAGCTGAACATCCACCTCCCAGAAAAAAAAACAAAAAAACTTATCTCTATAAAGTGTCTCAGTTTGGACACCCAATGCATGCGTCCAAAATCACTTGCCATTTCTGGGAAAACAGAAACAAAACACACACATATGGAAGCTCACTCATTTAGTAAGAAGGATGTGGAAAATTGTCACATTTGTTTAGTTTTCATAAACATAGTTAAGAAAGACCAAAGACAATCCCCAGTTTCCAGTTGTTTATTCTGAATAACCCCACGACCGGATCTTTACTTCGTACCAACATGGTAGAAAATCATTTTGACTCTCATTGGGATTTCTGGTTGTGTCGTTTGTGTTTTCTGCATTGGGGGTCTGCCCATATTCTGTCTTGCTCCTGAATCCAGAGTATAAGGTGCTAGTAGGTGGACATAGAACACTTGCTTGTCCCAAATTTCATCCACAGTGGGGGGCAATCTGCAGAAGTAGTTTGGAATTGCACTAACTGGAGTAGGTGATTTAGCCACACAGCTGTCACTACTTATATGAGGTGGTGAGTGGCTAAATCTCCTAGTTTGAATTAAAAAAATTCAGCCTTTGTGATGTCTTTTCAAATGTATTAAAATATGATATCCTGGATTCCTTCATGCTTCCAGGAAAACCTGGTACCTATTTGCTACAGTTGTGGGTTTTCAGATATTCAACATATTACAAAAATCCACTGTGTTGTTATAACGGAAATATGGCTATAAAGAGGGTATGAATGAGTTCTTCTGCTTCTTTGCATTATGAGATACTACAGTTAGAACTGTGAGTCTATCCAGTTGTATAAGAAAAGAAGCTGACATACTAAAATTCCAAGATTTAATGTGTCCTTTCAAAGATGTATATGGACAGCCCTTCACTAGTTAAGTGCTAAGATATTACTATTTATTATTTATTTCCTCTCTTATTTTCCTCGTACTGAAGAAGCAGGAAATATTTTTGTGGTTTCATTTTGGAAGTGGAATAAATGTTTTCCCTGCTGCATTTGAAATTTTAATAATCTATAATAAATAAAATCATATCTAATAACATAACTGGTTTCACTTGGCACTGCGATCTTCTAGATGCATTGCAACTGTGGAAACATAAATAGTTACAGCCTTTGAAAGCCGAGTTCCTATTTGCTAAATATACTTGGCTTGTTTTAAATTCCTTTGTGTGCAGTCATTAATACAATCCTCTTTGACAGCATTTAATTAAAGTGCTTTTCTCCTATTAAATTCATTAAAACTTTTTTTTACATACAACTGTTTCCCAGACACTGAATGTTAAGGACCTGTAGTCCTCTCTTTAAATAACTTCTGTCTCCTCATTGTAAATTGTTAATTAAATTTAACTTAGACTGTTTAAAGATGGCTGGGAAAGGAAAGCCAGATTTCAGGATATGGTCCCAATCACATCTGTGATTTTTTTTTGGTACATTTTTCTGTGTACCTATAGACGATATCAAATTGTTTATGAAATTGCTGTATTTGAAGCTGGAATGAAGTAAAGAAATAACCTAAACAAATAATTCCATTTCTGTTTTAAAATGTGTGTTTTTTAGCACATTCCTTAGCCTGAGAGTATTTGCATGGGGAGGGAGAAAAGAGTGAGTAGTTCAGTATTAATAGATTATTGACAGTTTAATGTCTTGGCACCTAAAGAGCCCATAAGGTATAATAAACAGGAAGCTGTCTGATGTGAGAGCAGTCAATAGTATAGTCAATCAGAACCTTTCAGTTAATTGCTGGTTGACCTCAGAGATTTCCTGTAGGAAGTACCTTCCTAACTTTAGGTCTAGAAGAACCAATATGGCTGTCAGGTTTTAATCTCTGGATCCTTTTTCTTACATTGGTTTGTACAGTGGATTTTTGCTTCACTCCACTGTGGGGCATTGGGACTATACTAATAATTTTCTGTCATCTGAAGCTTTTTGAGTGCTATTTTCTATAGCCAAGTATTGCAGATGTGAAAAATGTTCTGTTTTGTCACAGAGGGGCTTAGGACTAGACCTTACATTCCTTACTCAGGCAAAATTCCCATTGACTTCAGTGGAAGTGTTTCATGAGTTAATGAGTAAGGACTACAGAACTGGGCTTTTCATTTAGTTGATAAGCAAGATAAAGTAGCAGTCTGAGGTTGAGAGTGTTTTCTAAAACAGATTCTAACCAAGGTCAGATTTCTTCAAAATACATTACAAGGCATTGTTCTGGTACCTCTGTAGACATAATGGGCCTGACTTTCTTAGTGCTAAGGATCACAGCTTCCAGTGATTTCAATAAAAGGGTCACTCAGCACCTTCAAAATCATACTCCATGTACTTATAGGTAAACATTGAACACTGATTTGTGCACTGGTCTTTACAACTGCAAAATGGTCTTGGTTTGTATTTAGTTATCTAATTTCTGTACTTAGCTTCTCTAATTTTTTTCAACTGTGTATCTTGATAAGATCTAGATAAGTTACAAAGGCAGGCAGGAAGCAAGCCACAAGGGGATTTTCTGACCCTGACTAATTGTAAACCATCTGCTCATTTGGGGAGGAAGGCAGCATAGAAAACTCAGTTGGAAATTCAGCAAGGGCTGTTTCTCCAACTCTTGATTTCCAAAGTGTGTGTTCCTCATGTGAGATTACATGTAAATCAACTGCTGCTTCAGACCTGATTTGAGGCAAACTGGTTTGGGTTCCTTCGTGACAGTGACTACTCTAGCCTCCCCTTGAGGCTTTTGTGGCAGGGCCAGGTCAATTTACATTTAATTCAGTCAAGAGACTCTTTTTTTGTCTCTAGATATTGTTACGATTATGTCATTAGCCACTTATCAGGCACTTCAAGCTTCTCCTTTGCTGAAAGGAGTACTATTGTTTTAAAATGATCATTTCCCCCTGGTTTTGACTGGTTCCTTTAGTTGGCTTCTTTTCCCATTCACTTAGTGAAAACTTCTTGATGTTAGTTTAGAGGCCTGATTCTTTTCTCACACTGGCTTTACACCAGTGAAACACCACTGATGTAAGTGGAGTTACTCCTGATTTACTCTGGTGTAAATGAGATCAAAATTAGAACACATCTCTCTCTCTCTAGCAGGTCTCTGCTGGGTGCTGCCTTTAAATCCATGGGTTGCCTAAAGCTGAACAAGGTTACAGATTTCCTGGTTTCAGGCTTGTAAAGGGTACAGGAAAAAATGGAAGGCGATGCCTTTCCTGGCATGTTGCAGCTGATTAGAGTAGTTGTGATTTATGCTCTAGCTGATTTGATAGGAGATGGAACAAAATTATTGTGAAATGCCATAGAACCAGGATATGAAACACATGCTTTGTCCTTGGGCAAGTAACAGCAACATGCACATCTAACTCTGATAGTCTGAAGATGCTTTAAGTAAGTTCCTAGATTCATCAATACTTTTAAGCAAATTGATTGTCAGTGCTGTATGGACCAAAGGGCTCCCATATGGAAGATCCATTTATTCCGTTCCTTTTATAAATCGCCTTAGTTCTCATTCTTTTGGGCCTGTTTTCCCATCTGTACAGGTACACAATCCTTATACATGCTAACAGGAGTAGGGGTAGCATAGATCTGCTTGCCATCAGCTTCCATTTTTTGGTGGTATAAAATGATGAAAATAAGGGATCTTGAATGTGTAGTGCAAAGCTAAATCTCCTCTTACAGGCTACGTCTAGACTGCAGGCTTCTTGCGCAAGAAGCTTTTTGCGGAAGAGATCTTCCACAAAAACTTCTTGTGCAAGAGTGCGTCCACACCACAAAAGTGCATCAAAAAAGCATTGCGCTTTTGCGAAAGAAAGTATCCAGACTGCATGGACGCTCTCTTGAAAGGAAACTCTGATTGCTATTTACAGAATGGCCACCAGGGCACCTGTGCTTTTTTTGATGCCCCTTTTTGTGGAAAAAAACCCTGTTCCCCGTCCACACACACCTTTTTGCGCAAGAGCTCTTGTGCCAAAAGGAGTTATTCCTCGTAGAAAGAGGAATACGTATTGCGCAAACCCCCCTCTGCTCTTTCGATTTTTTTGTGCGCAAAAATGCGCTTGAGGTGTGGACACTGCAAGTTTTTGTGGAAAAACAGCCGTTTTTTCTGCAAAAACTCTGTGGTATAGACATAGCCACAGGGATCTCTGTAAACTGAAAATGTCCTTTAAGCCTGCACCTCTATAATATAAGTAAAATCACTTGCATTGAGTAAACTGGGATTCAGAATGGTCAGTTGTCTTCTCCAAATGAGTCAGTGACAGCGATGGAATAGCACTCAGCAGTCGTGACTCACAGTCTCTTGTTCAAGCCGCTAGTGATTTTTTTACTATAAGGCCAGAAGGGAACAGTGTGATCATCTAGTCTGACCTCCTGCATGACACAGGCCTTCATGAATTCATTCCTGTTTGAAGGAATTGGTAGTTTCATTTTACAGGCTGGGAATAGAAGCCCACAGATGAAGTCACTTGCCCAGGAAGTTTGTGGGAGATCTGGGAACTGAACCCAAATATCTTGAGTTCTAGACTAGTGTTTTAGCCACAAGACTGGAGTTGCTATAATCACCCTGCCTTTGAATACATACCTGCCTTTGCATCTATATCTGCCTAGAATTGTTTTCAGTTTTTTAATCAAAAGACTGAAGTTGCATTTTTATCTAGTTTTCTGAACAGGAAACATGAACTTGCCAGTATTACACA
This sequence comes from Pelochelys cantorii, assembly GCA_032595735.1. NCBI lineage: Eukaryota > Metazoa > Chordata > Testudines > Trionychidae > Pelochelys > Pelochelys cantorii. The sequence continues at coordinate 62,476,695 of CM064332.1, read as the reverse complement.
AGTACCAGCAAAGTAGGAAACCTTTCCTTATAACTACAATCTAAAATATCTGTCATCTACGATAGAAAGACTGGCACTGATCATGATTAATGTCCAGTGGAAAATGCAATTGTGAAACAAAACTAGCAAGATCAAATAATTATCCATGGTTTTCAAGACTTCCACACCTTTTCAAGAGTGAAATGCAAAGACAAAGGATCATTGATATCATTCTCCAAAATGTACTGTCTTTGGTTTCATAGTCTCTGGAGAACTGAGCACTTTGATCATTTGACTTTATTTACCCAATTTTAAGCTAAGGGTATAATAAAGCATATTATGCCAGTTGTGTGTGTGGTAATGCTGGCCATTTTGCCTTTGACCATGGCAGTTGATTATAATGCAGCGTTTTAAGACTTGCGTTCTAAAAAAAGGAATATTTATACTTTTATGTGTTTGATTCACACAGTACAGTTTGCTCAAGTCCTGTTATTAAGTGCATTGGTGGTTACGTCTAGAAAGCAAAAAACATGCTGAATAGTATTTTATCAGCACAGATCTACTATTTTCACTAACCATAACAGTCAGGTTCTTCTGACTTCTGAGTGCCCCTATTGTAAAAATTAACAGAGCAGTTGGATATTCTTGGAACCCCAAATAGCCATGTGTGAGGACTAAAACAGTTTGATGGGACAAATAATTACCCGCCAGAATAGAATGTCTAATCCAAACATATTCTCTCTCTAAATAATTCAAAACCCTCTTCTTAATCTAAGGAGCTGGAAAACTACATGATTATAGTGGCGCCATTTGTGCCACCATAGTTAAGGGGTTTATAGCATGACCTTAAACTTTGCTCTAGCCTGGAATTTGGCAGGGAAGGTCTCCCGCAGGCTAATGGCAAACCCCTTATGAAGTTTGGAATAAAGAAGAAAATACATGGAGTGGTAACTTTTTAAGATACTGAAAGTACCATAAATATGTCGAAAGTTAAGATGCACTTTTGGATGGCTTTGATTGAAAAGGAAAAAAGGCTCTGTTAATCAAGGTGATAGTTTTGCCAGCTGTGAATTAGGGATGGGCAAATTACTTAGGATAAAATAAGAACCAACTCATGTCTTTGCCAAAACATGAACGTCATCCTAACCATATTCATTTGGAAAAAACAGGACTCTAAATAAAATAGTGCCACAAAATGCCATCACCCACCTCCAGTTAGTCAGGAAACGTTGATCCATCTGAGAGATGATGACTCTAGTGATCTAAGTATTTCTCACCTTTGGATAGACTATTGCAGCTCCCTTTTTTTGTGTCTGAAGGTAGGTTGGCACAGACATTGCAGCTTATACAGAATACAGCAACCTCCTGAGCCAGAAGACATCCCCAAAATCACCCCACTGTGCTTTGTGTCCTCTGATAACTTCCCATGGACTTCTGGAGCCAGCTCAAGGCCTCCATCTAGAATTATTATGTCCCTCAGTGAGATGGTGCCTGAATGCCTTTGAGGCAGCCTCTTCCTTTGGCATCAGTAGTGTCCAGAATGTAGCGCCCAAGAGCCAGAGATGAGCCATTCTTGGCAAAGTCCTGCTGTACCAGAGATCAGAAGGGGCCCACGGCTGACACTGGTGGCAGTTTAAATGCTGTGATGATGGGCTCTCCAGAAATACCCCTGAAACGGAGAGAAGAGAGCAGAGGTGGTCCCTTTCCCCAGTTGCCTCTCAGTTCTTCTCATCTCGTCACGTGTAGGCTCTTCCAGGCTGTTCTCACAGTAATTGCAATCGAACCTGAAGTAGGAAATGCTAGAAATGTTGATGGAAAGCTGTCTCCTGAGAGGTTTTCAACCCACGTTTTTAGACTCCAGAGGCTTAGGTATTTTGGGTGCTCATCTGTCGGGCTACTGGGCAGTGGAAAAGAGCCACGCATGCCTCCATGTACTGGTACTGGCCACTGCACTTTGAGAGTGACTCATTACTGGTGGCTGAGTAAGGCCGTGTTGTCACATATAAATCCCTTCATGAGTTGCAATAGTGAGAAGGCTGCTTCGGGGTTCCATTGGAGCCCAGCTGGCTGAGACCCATGCGGAGAACAAAGTTTATCTACTGCCTGGACAGACCATACCATGTCTCCTGCTTGGCCTGTCCACGTTTTGGCTGATCTCTTCATGTTCTTTCAAATGGGAGATTGCAGCCACCCTGTCCTATAATCCATGTCCGCAATAAGGCCTTCTTGCTGTCAGAGACCCTGCAGCCTGATTTTCACCAGCAGAAGCTGGTATGAATCCGGCCTGTCTTCCAAATAGTCCCTATCCACAAAGTAGGTATGTGCTGTCTCCGCCCTGTTGGGTAAATAATGTTGTGGATGAAATTCTCATAGCACAGATAGATATTGGAGAGGAGTGTATTAAAACTACAATACAATAAACCCAAGGATCTGCATTAAACTGGAAAGAGATGGGAAATTCAGAGCTAATCAGTGATCATCAGCATGAGTTCATTTATGCTGTACCGTAAAATCATCTGGTTTCCACGCGCTGCACAGCAATGAAAGTTTTCTCTGTGTTTTTGTGTGAAGTGCTTAGTTAGTGTTAGGAAAAGTCCTCCCATCCAGACACCCGCCATGAATTACTTGGTATTTTCAGGGCTGTGATTTTTCTTAACATTATATTGGCAAAAATAGTAACTCTTGTGCAGCCACGTGCTGTCTATTAACCTAGATCAGGAAGGGGAAATAAGCCACGCATTATTGGAAAATAAGGTCATGATTGTGGTAAAGTAATGGCAGAAATTTTTCTCTTTCTAAGACCGATTTGTAAACATTCTTCAAACAACTGTGCAGACAGTAATTCTATGTTTTAAAAAAAAATCCCGTGCCCAGATGTTTTTCATAGTAACGATAGACCTGTCCAAATATTATCTGGTCATCCCCAATTGTCACTGAGAGTCACATTGCACATGTAGCCTCTTAGCAGCACAGTGTAATCAGGCTGTAATTTATATTTTATCTCTAGTGATGATAGCTTTTGAAAATGTTTTGTGGTGTATTTGCTCTTTGATGCATGCTAAGCCCCTAGTAACATTAATGGGAGCAGAGTGTGCTAGGAGGGAAGAGAACACCTATTTTTTTTTAAGTCAACAGGATTAATTGAATTCTGCTAACACTTTGCACTTATCACTTCTGATTGTGATGGCAAATGCAGTATACTACTGGACTTTTTTCAAACTCATATTTTTTTAAGGTGGATGGAACCATTCACTCCTTTGTCTCCCTCATCTACAACTGCAATTAAAGTTTGTGGCTGCTCTGACTAAAAACAGTAAGAACACCATGATAGCTCAGCCCTGCATTTCTTGTCTTCTAGAAACTGTTGAGTGCACAATGAATGCAGGATCGATCCCTTGTTTCAGAAGCTTGGTGTTTGTTCTATCTCTTGCTGTTTTTTTTATTTCAAACACTGTTTATTTCTTGCCCATAAGCAACATGACTGCTGTGGAGCAAGCAAAAGGAAGCATATGGAATGTATGCTGGAAAGCTGTTCAAATGAATCTCACTCAACTAGTTCCTCATTCCCTTTTAGAAACAGGGCTTGCACTTGAGTTTGAGTTCCTCATGGAACCCATTTTTCCCTTTGCACCTAGCTCAGAGAGTTAACATGTTGCAGATGAAAAGCAATATAGGAGGGAGATCTGACTGTGTTATTTGCTTATTTTTCAATTAGTTGCTGTCTCTTTGCAGCTGCAAAGAAGAATTAGGGCTGTTGGTCTAAAGATCATTTTAACCAATTAACCCATAAAGATTTATTTGGGGCCTAATTGTATGATTAACTTTGGTGGTGGTGTTTACTTTTGTGGAGCAGTTATTAAACTGCATTTAAAAAAAAACAATACACGAGAAATGCCACTAGCATTTTAGTTACAATATTAAAGGAAGCTCAGACTAAAACTAGATGAAAGTGAACATATATATCCATGTCAGACTTCCTACCATTTTGCACGCTCATATTGATTTCTTTTGACATGGTCTTCTTTTATTGAACACCACATTTTTTTTAAAATCCCTTATCCATAACAGTACCTGCTAGGAGCAATTGTAAAAGGAAACCAAAGTATATTAAACCTGCCTGAAGTCAAAATGTAATCTAACACCTGTAGTCTGCAATTTGTCATCACTTCATAGATACTATTTCTTTTTTAATAACAGTTTGGATTTTCCTGACTTTTGACCTTAGGATACTATATAATCCAAGAAAAGCAGTAGAACTAAACCACAGTCTTTAACACAGCTTTATGGTGTCAAGGTATAAAAACCACAGACACATGAAAGAACCAAAAGAAAATACTTCATTTGGGGCTGTAACTAATACTGCATTATTTATCTAAATGACCATACTTTGCAAGGTGCAAACAAAAAAAGTCTTACATTCACTACTTTTAAAAGGAAAAATGAGCACAGGTACAAATTGTAACTGCTCTTAACAGTTTCTCGTGCAGACATTTCAAGAATCCTGCAAAGCATCTCAGCACAGGACTTCTGTCTAATTAATGCTTTTGCCAGTGTGACTCCCAGATTGGAAAGCTGTTTGTGTATCGTTTTGTTTACTTCAGTGTTTTTCTTGTCTGCTCTTATACAATACAATATATTAAGCTAACTCTTTGCAGTCTCTGGGTGTGATATGTAAATATAGACGTGTGTGTGTATATATTTCTGTCTGTGTCAGATGGATTAACATGATATAACTTGATAGTACGTTTTCCTAGACATGACGTTTGGCTGGATGGTTAAATAAATGCTAGCCTGCTAAGGGTTCATACAAGTCTCAGAGAGTTGGGACACTCTACTTATGAAGAGTGAGGGCCTGCTCTTATTGACAGCAGCATAGGAACAACTCTGAATGCAAAGTTAAGTCTTGCAAATAGTGGTAATGGACCAATCCAAAGCCTACTGAGCTCAATGGGAGTCTTTGGATCAGGTCAAGGAAAGGAACTGCTCTGAAGTGGATGCTTAATGCATTAAGTGGGGAATTGCGTGAAGGACCTGGTCGTGCTCTCGATGACAGTCTCATTGACTTTAATTGGAATAGGATCTAGCCCAAATGCCTGTAATGGACGCAATACAGAACTGAACAAAGGGTACATGCCTCTGTCAGGGATGATGGAACATATTGAATAGTGGGGGGTGCTGAGAGCCCTTGAACCAAACTGTAAACCCTGGATAGAACCACTTAAGCCAGGGGGTGCTGCAGCACCCCCCTCACTTCTAGCCCTAGCACCTTTGGTCACTGTTTTGTAAAGCTCGGATAATCGCGCTTGTCTCTCTAACATTACGGTTTCATGGCTCCCAAGTAGACTAAATCTCCTCATGATCGGCACCATAAAAATTCTTGATGCAAGTACAATTTTTTGTCTGTCTTAAGATAGTGTTATAACTTCCGAGCAAGGGTTGTTTCCTGGCTCAGGAATTGTTAGGGCTCTTGCCAAAGGTGCAAGAAGTGTAGTCTTTCCTCTCAGAGAAGGCAAGATCCACTGAACCTTTGCTGCCTTTGCCTTCGTGTTACAATGGCTTTATGGGAGCGGACACTGCCCAGGGCAAGCCACCCTGCAAGCCCCCAGCTGCCCTAAGTCCCTTCTGGCAATGGAGTGCCCATGGAGAGAGAGAGCCTGTACTTAGAAAAGGTCTTGCCTTCCCTTTTGGGAAGATAGTCTTATGGAGCAGTGACTGGGATGGCTTGGAGATGAGGGAGGACCCCTAATAACAACTTCAGTGCTTCCTGGGAGAATGTGTTAAAAGTAATGATCTCACAGACAACTTCTCTTTGCTAAGAAGGAAACAATTGAATCACATTGTAAAACAACGAATTTGGGGGGTTGATGACACAAATCATAGAAATGTGGTTCCTGTTTCTAATCAGTTGTGACAGTTATATAGGCAACAAAACCTGTTTTTCACAAAGTAAGCTTTGTTAACTTTTATCTAGCTAGCAGATATATTCAATGCACAATGCAACACACACACACATATTTATTCTGTTGTCTTATTGGAGGGTGGGAGAGTACTATTGCCTTAATGATCAGCCATGTTGTCGTCTTTAGCTCTAGATGGGGAGAAGATGGGGATGGAAACGAATGTTAAAGAGATATTGAATCCAGCCAAAGTTGAATCCTGTACTGGTGGAGGACTGTAGTTAAATGGAGTTTGTCCAGATTGGCTTGTTTCTGTGGGACCTACATCTCGTTGTCTTTACCTGAAGCCTGTGTTCTCATCCAAAATCATCTTAATGGAGATGGGGAGCAGCTACCTGGAAAACAGAGCTGTGGCCCTTGCTTTTCTCCCCCCAGTGTTTCTTTGCATTAGATTTTTAAAGACCACAAAAACCTTAGTTTATGACAAGTAATCCAGCTCACTCCCATAATGATATACTACATTATATACTTTCCTAAACTTAATCATTCAATATCTTACTTCCTTTCCTGCAGGCGTGTACCATTATATTTTACACATGGCTCCCAGCTGGTTTTCATTGTGGCCATCCAAACATATTTCAATACTGTGCGATTTAAGTCTAGTCACTTTATCTTTTTAAGTCAACTTCCATCATATTAGCTTTTTGTACGTTTTGTGTTGGCAGTGGCTCATGAATGAAAAGTGAATATATGCATGTGTTTAGATTACGTTGGAATAAAGCTCTCGGACAGCGTACCTTCTAAAATGGCTTAGAGTTCAATACTGCTTTCACAGCTCGAAAATTACATTGATCAGAAGGGCAGAAAAGTTAGTCCTCTGGTGTGAGGAGTGAGGTCAATATCTTCACATTAGATTTGAAAGTAGGCGGAGAGTTAGTGAGGGGCAGGGAGACAAAGTCAGCGCTAGAAGCCAGAGGAAGCAGAGAAGGAGGCTCGCCTATGACTTCACCCATCAATTGTGTGTAGGGACAGAACAGAGCCATGCTAGAGGAGCCAGCAAGAGAATGGAAAAAGGGAGACCTATGAGACAAGCATGGAGTAAGTCCGTGGAGTGTTTTAGAAACAAGGGGGGCAAATTTGAACTGAACCTTTCAGTGAAGAAGGAGCCGCATAATGGGGAGGCCTGGTCATGCTCCTGGGACAGGAAGGAGAGGTGTGTGGGAATAGACTCTAGGTAGTGTGTGTCTCTTCCCACCAAGCAGATAGCCAGTTTTATTTTGAAAAAGTATATTTGCCGCATATGTCTTTCCTCTCTGTACCCTCCCTCTACAGCCTGCCTGACGTTTCCTGCATCTTCCTTTTTGATCGGTCATCGATTATAACTTGCTGCCTGTATATGTGTGTTAGAGACACATGCACATACCACATGCTTCAACTATAAGTGAACTAAAGCGTTACTTCCGTTCTGTAGGGCTAATGTCAAAAAAAGCTGTGCAACTTCAGCTACGTCAATTGCATAGTTTAATTCAAAATAGCTTAATTCAGCTTTTGTTGCTGTCTACACTGCAGGAAGTCTAAGGAACATAAGAACATAAGAATGGCCGTACTGGGTCAGACCAAAGGTCCATCTAGCCCAGTATCCTGTCTGCCGATAGTGGCCAGCACCAGGTGCCCCAGAGAGGGTGGACCGAAGACAATGATCAAGCGATTTGTCTCCTGCCATCCCTCTCCAGCCTCTGACAAACAGAGGCCAAGGACACCATTTTATCCCCTGGCTAATAGCCTTTTATGGACCTAACCTCCATGAAATTATCTAGCTTCTCTTTAAACTCTATTATAGTCCTAGCCTTCACAGCCTCCTCTGGCAAGGAGTTCCACAGGCTGACTACATGCTGTGTGAAGAAGAACTTTCTTTTATTAGTTTTAAACCTGCTACCCATTAATTTCATTTGGTGTCCTCTAGTTCTTCTATTTAGGGAACTAATAAATAACTTCTCTTTATCGGCCCTCTCCACACCACTCATGATTTTATATACCTCTATCATATCCCCCCTCAGTCTCCTCTTTTCTAAACTGAAAAGTCCCAGTCGCTTTAACCTCTCCTCATATGGGACCAGTTCCAAACCCCTAATCATTTTAGTTGCCCTTTTCTGAACCCTTTCCAAGGCCAAGAACACTCTTCCTTCGACTTCCCTTATTCCTCATGAAATGAGAGTTACTATGAGTTGGAGTAAGAAGTCCTCTAGCTTGACATTATTTTGAAATAACAGCTTGCAGTGTAGATGCACACTGTGTAATTTTGGAATAACGTCATTTATTCCGAAATAACGCTGCAGTATAGACGTACCCTAAGTGAGCTAGAACAGCATTAAGCAAAAATACAACAGTACATAATTTTGCATGGAAATCAGGATAATGATGACCTTAAATTCTAGAACAGGAATTACAACAAATTTTATAGTTTCCTTTGTGGCAATGTAGTGTGCAGAACAGTAAATGAAATAATCAAATAGCAGAAATTGATGAGTGGATTTTGTTTATAAAACGTGAAGTTAATTGTCACTTAAATAAGAGACCTAGACCATTAGTCTGTTTCCCATGGAAATACAAACTTCTGACTAATTCAAAATAGAGTTATAAGCTATGGAATCCGGAGATACAAAATTATTTGTTAATGGTTTGTCATTTGGAGGAATTGCAGAGTGCGTGTATCTGCCTGTATGTATGTGTACTGATATATGCATCTGATACCACTGCAATTTCCTGTTAACACAATCTAAATTCAGAGTAATCCCACAATGGGATTATTGTAGATTTACATTGGTTAACTGAAAGTAGAGTTAAGACTTTGTTATTTAAGAAGATATCTATTCAGACAAAATCCAACCGTCTTCTAATATATTGTACTAATAAGGCATGGTCAGCAGATTCCCTTCTGGAAAGGGTAGGAAGGTCGCTCCATCTCTGAAAGGGTTAAAAAAATACGCTGTGTTTATCTTTTTTTTTTTTTTGCACAGCCCTCTCTTTGGTGATTTGATTGCTTTGAAGATGCTGTAGGCATCCCTTCATTTCCTCCAAATTAAACCTTTTACTGCTGCTGATCCTGTATTGTTGGTTTTTTCATCATTATATTTGATTGGAAGTCTTGTAACATATTTCAGATGGATCACTTCTCATGCTTCTTATTGAATGGGAGGGGGAGTTACTTCCAGCTCCAAACAGGAATAAACTGAGCTACTCACTCTCTTCCTGCATGTTTTATACCTCCAGTAGCTGCTGTCTAAGTTCACCATTTGTAATCAACAATATTTCTTGAGACATCTAGCATGCAGCTTTCAGCATTTCATATTGTTAGTTTGTTCCCATAGTTCAACTTTTTGCTATTGACTGTTCTCTGTGTTAGAATGCCATGGCACACAACTATTGGAGACCATTCAGAAATGGTCTGTCTGAGTACATTCACTGGGTCTCATCCCCACCTGGTGTAAATTAGCACAGCTCCATTGATTTTACTGGAACTGCCTAAATGTATACCAGCTGACAGTCTGACCCATTATTTACAAGGATCATTATTTATAAAAATACAGTTACTGAAAAACTCTTTAGCTACAAATCCACGGGCAAAATAAAATCCCGAGAGAGCTGTCTATTGTTCAGTTAGCTGGAGCATTATGCTTATTTTATTGCAGGAGATGGGCATAACAGAAAATGCAGTATTTTCATTTTTGGTGTTGTCTTTTTCTGCTCTGATACCCCATGTGTCTATATGGACAGAAATAGAACTCTGGTCTATTCACATTGTGTTCATTCAGTGAACACTCCTCTCTGTAGATGAGTCATGTCAGGATTGTACCAACCTGTATTTCACCAATGCTGACAGCTGCTTTTTAGCTGCAGAGGGCAGCCCCATTGCATGGCTGATAATGTTTTAATTCTGAATGTAATTAGGATGTTAAAGTACTGTAGTTCTCACTTTTCTGCTGATGCCAGCATGCCACAATGGACCACACGAGATTTCTGTTATTTGAAAATGGAGAAACAAGGTTGCCAGGGACAGTCATTTTAATTGGTCAACATTATTTAGGCCTTACCAATGTTTTATTGCTCAGCGCTTTAGAGCTCTCTGCCACCAGAAGTTACTGTATCATTGCAGATGTGATTTTTTTCCCATCTTCTAGGCTGATGGTGGTTGTTGCAGTATGGATTTTTAATTTCTATACAGATCGTCTGTCAGCTCAAACAAACACACATATGGGTGTGTGGGTAGAGTAGAACGGATCTAATTCAGCATTTGATTCTGCCTCCTTGGGTCCAGTGAATAACTTAGTTGTTGAGTAGCCCTATCGATTTCAGTGGGAGAAATAACATGAGTAAAGGTAAATAATCTTCCCCTAAATGTGAAAGTGCCAGTCTCAACTCACTTTTCAGCCATAGTTTAATAGCAGCACATTGCTGTGAGGTGTCCTATTTCTAGGACTGTTATTTTTATAAGACATATTACAGTACATTTATTAGTGCAACGTGAAAAGTTATGATCGAACATCAAGACATTTTGGCCAGATGTGCCCCCAGAGCATCCCTTATGAGCGTGGATCTTTGCTAGCTGAAAGACAGTCGGCCCGACTGGGTTAGAGCAGCTCCTAGGGGCTACTCTAGGCTGACTGGGCCCACTGCACTGTGGACTGCTCCAGCCAGGCTGGGCTGAGCCCGCCGCATTACAGGCAGGGGCTACTCAGGCGGGGATGGGCCCACTGTGGCCAGGCCCACTGTGCTACGTTGCGGGTGGGGAGCTGCTCCAGCCCAACTGGGCTGGAGCACACCCCCACCCATGGTGCAGTGTGGTGGGCCTGGCTGGCCTGGAGCAGCCCTCTGCCCATGTCAGGCAGGCGGCTGTTCCAGCCAGCCGGGCTGCTGGTTAATCATTTACCCAGTAAGCATCACATGGTAAGGGGGATGCTAACTGGGTAACCAGTTATCTGGTTAACCCTTTACATCCCAAGATCTGACAGGTATCAAACTAGAGAATTTGCTGAACCAAGGAAGGTCTAGCAGCATTGTCAACACTTCCACTGCTTCTTAGAAGACATTTAGGGGTAAATTAGAGCTAAATAGCAATGAAGAGCACTGAGCGCCAGGACTGGTGGCTGTAAACAAACTTTATGGGACCACGGGAAACTGGGCCATGCCCAGGATAAGTGGACATCCGGCTAACTAAAATCATGCCAGACCACGGATGTTGCTGGACCAGAGAGTTCAGGATTAGAGAGGTCCAACCTGTATTGGTTTGAATTAGCAAGGTTCTGCTTAGTGTGCACGTGAATGTGCTTTATACTGGCTTTCTCAGGGTGGGTAGCTAACGTTATATAAAATTCAATCTGAGCCCTCAACACATTTCTATCATTTTATTTCTTCTAAATCAACGTAGGATTGATTTTATTGATACTGTACATGCAAGGTGTTTGAATATTTAAATTAAAGATTTGAAGGATACTTTTCAGGCGAGGAATCAAGATTTTTCCCTTATTTTGTTAAATATCAGATCCATATTGATTTTGTTAGCTTGGTGGCTTTGAGTTTTAATCGATATTTCCCTGCATTCTGAAGAAACCTCTGGACAAAGGCAGCCTTCAGTCCTGTGGGATTTTTTTTTCTGCAAGTAATATCTCCTTTATGGGCTTTACTTTAAAGAAAGCATCTGCAGCTCTGATATAGTTCTAACAATTAGATCAGTGGTCTCCAACCTTTTTAACCGCAAGATCACTTTTTCAATGTAAGTGCAATGTAAGATCTACCTCAAACCCAAATACCCTTGACTAGCTTCCTTCCCCCCTTCTCTGAGGGCCCACCCTGCTCCACCCTTTCTCCGAGGCCTCACCCTGCTCGCTTCATCCCCCTTCCTCCTCAAATCTCATTCACGTTCACCAGGCTGGGGTAGGGGGTTGGGGTGCAGGCTCTGGTCCTGGGCCAAGGGGTTCAGAGTGTGGGAGGGAATGCCCTGAAGGTAGAGAGGTGGGGTGGCTTCTGGAGTGGCTTAGCGAATAGGGCATTCATCTGGGGAGCACAGAGTGGTGGGCTTGAGTCCCACCCCCCTCCGCCCACCCTACAAGTGGCCAGACAGCCAACACAGGCTGCCCCAGGGATGAAGCTGGCTCCTGCATTTGAAAAGCAGGATAAGGGATGCCCTAGAGGTGGGGTGGGTTCTGCAGTGGCTTGGGGATAGGGCATCAGTGTCTGGAGCACGGGGTGGTGGCTCGAGTCCCGTCCACCCTGGGAGCGCCAGGATAGCCAACACCAGCTGCCCCAGGAATGGACCTGGTTCCTGGATTAGGAAAGCAGGATAAGGGACCATGTGAAGGTAGCGGGGGTGGGTTCTTGAGTGACCTAGGGGATAGGACACTTGCCTGGGGAGGGCAGGGTTGAGGGCTCAAGCCCCACCCTGGGAATGGCCAGACAGCTTCCCCAAGGATGGAGCAGCAGAGCCAAGGCAGGCTTACTCCTGGCCTCGCCCTGCAGCACTCTTGAAAGCAGCTGGGATGCACAGCAGTGGCTCCATGTGCTGCCCTTCATCTACAGGCACTCACCCTACAGCCCCCACTGGCAACAGCTCTCCCTTATTGATCACTGGGAGCTGCAGGAGTGGTGTCCACAGGCAAGGACAGTTCTAAAATGCAGAGCCTGTTGTATCTGGAGTCATTATCCCTGTGGTAACTGTCCTCCTGGAGGTGGCTGGCATGTCCCTGCAATCCCTGAGGGTGTCAGAGCAGGGGGACCGCAGGGACATGCCAGCCACCTCCAGGAGGACAGTTACCACAGGGATAATGACTCCAGATACAACAGGTTCTGCATTTTAGAACTCACTGCTCAAAGAATTAAATTTAAGCATAAGAGAGAAATGAAAGTTATGAAATGCACAGACCAGTCAAAAACTAAAAATAACCCACTTTGCAAGCAGTAAAAGTAGTAACAGCCCCCCATGTGTGTGTTGGGTGAAGAGATGAGAGGGAAGGACAGTGTGTGTTTGTGAGAATGATAGAGACACACACAGTGTGTGAGAGTGACAGAGATTTGCGTTGCCAACTCCTTCCATCCCCTTCTCTCTGTGTGGAGATAGGGTACAGAAGTGGGGGAAGGAGGGACACCCTGACATCAGCGCCCCCTCCCTTCTCCCTCCCACACCCTACACAGCAAGCAGGAGGCTCCTGGGGGGGCAGCTCCAAGGCAGAGGGCAGGAGTACATGACAGTAGGTGGAGAGGCAATTGAAGTACCAGCACTTGATAGCTTCCGGGCCAAACCAGTCAGGATCACCTTTCAGAGGCTCCAAGATCTACCAGTAGATCCCGATGTACTGGTTGGTGACCACTGCCCTAGATGGAAGTTTCACTGGAGGTCCATTCTGAGTAATTATAAATGACAGTTAGAAATCTACAAGAATTACAGATGTTTGAAAAGGTAGCTATTGCAACAATGGTGAAAACCTTTTGGAGGGTCAAAGACTGTGTTTGTCCAGCTTCCTTAGATGCAGGAAAACTAAGTACTTGTAAATTAAGTAGTTAGCAATTAAGTTCTGAAAAGTAATACAGACCTAGTTTAGTGAAACCTGTTGAAAGGGTACCCCTTCATAAGGCAGCTTATCTTTAGAGGCTTCCTCCAAAGTATCCCCTAGACATTCTGATTACAACCCTACCCCTCCTTTACTATATGGCCCTTTCTTTTAAGCGATTGCAGTTTGTCTGCCCTTGAATGATAGTTTAGGACATTGACCCTCAGATCTCTGTGATCCAGGAGCCAAATTAGCGATCAACATTACCCAAAAGAGCCATAGTAGGGTGATTTCATTCATATAAAATAAAATAATAACATAGTAAAAGCATCCTGATTGGTTAATAACTTTGGGTATGTCTACACTTCAGGACAAAGTCAGGTTAAGATATGCAACTTCACCTACTTTAATGGTGTAGCTGGATTCAAAGTACTTTAACTCAGCTTTTGGCTCTATCTACACTGCAGAAAGCCAAAGGAGGGACACTCTTCCTTTGACTTCCCTTACTCCTTATGAAAGCAGGGTTACCTGCATCGACTGAAGTGCCCCTCTCACTTTGAATTAGCTATCTTAACTAGACTGCTAATTCAAACCCTGGAAGATCAACAATGGCAGTTTTGATCTTCTCTGTAGCAGGGGTGGGCAATAATTTTTGATGGGAGGCCACTTCCAAGATTTTGGAACATGGTTGAGGGCCGCACTCTTCCATGGTATTAGTGGAAGAGGTGCAGGGTCTGGGATGGAGTGTGGGTGCAGAAGGGAGCTTGGGGCAAGGGATTGGGGTGCAAGAGGGAGAATGGAGTCTGGGAGGGAGTTTGGGCGAAGAAGGTAGTTGTGACCTAGGGCAGGGAACTGGGGTGCAGGGTTTTGGGATGTGACCTAAGGTAGGAGGGGATTGTGATCTCGGGCAAGAGATTGAGGTGCCAGATCTGGGAGGGGGTATGGGTGCATGTGGAGTAGCGTGGCAGGAGAGTGAAGCAGAGGGTTGGGGAAGGGAGGGGCTCAGGTGCCAGAGGCGGGTTCTCTTCCTGCCTGCAGAGCTAAAGGCCTGCAAAGCTTAAAATCTTTCTGCCTACTCTGCCGTGTGCTTGAGTGAGTGAGCAGGAGGGTTGCACTTTGTGGCTGCCTGCTATTCAAACAGGCAGCTCCCATTGGCCAGTGTCAGTCAAGAAACCAGTCAATGGGATTGTGCTGGGGGTGGGAGCAGCATCTGAATCTTCCCCCCTCCCCTCCAGACTCAAAGAGAAAGCGCCCCATAGCCGCATTTCTGAGTGGCGTGTGGGGCGGCAGGGCAAGCAGGGGAGTCTGCCTGGGGCTCTCCATTGCCTCCATGGGCTGGATCCGATGGCTTGGTGAGCCGGATGTGGTCCGCGGGCCGTATTTTGCCCAGGCCTGCTCTGTAGTGAAGACATAGCCCTAGATTGGTTAATAATGAAATTGCACAGTGTTTTAGTATCGTATGCTGCAAAGAACTGCAGGAGGCCCATTAAAAAGTCACTTGCGGCTTGGAAGCCTCAGTTTGAGCATCACTGGTTTAGGAAAAGTTTCACTATGTTTTTAAAAAAGGAAAATCTTGTTACATCTGTCTGAAAATGTTTATTATTTAAGTCTTTGTCTAAAGGGGTTTTCATAGATTTTAATCCAAATCATATTGTTTGTTATATCCTGGCATGTAAATCCCCAACCAGGATTAGGCCCTCATTGGGGTAGGCACAGAACAAACGCATACTGAGAGACTGTTGCTGACCCAGAGAATTTACTTTCTACACGGGCAGGTAAGAGGAGAGAGAGAGATGCAAAGGGGTGAAAGTACTTGCCCAAGGTCACATAGATCATCTGTGGCAGAGCAGGTCATTTAATCTGCTGAGGATAGAACCAGGCTGTCCTGCATCCTAGACAACTCCCATATCCACTGGTTTACAATACCCATGCCTCCCCAGCTTAATTTCTAGCCATTTTACTTGGGCTTTCATATTTTCTTCTTCTTAATCTGCATTTATGGTGCATTTGCTTTGAAGTGAAGAAAGGGAATGGAGAATTAAAATTTGCAAGTACATCTGTACCCTAAGAGATAAAATAAAGCCTTTGTTTAAATTCTGTCAAACTGATGAATATCTCAAGTGGCCTTTTTAACCAGAGGGCTGTCACATTTTTGAATTATGCAGAAAGTACATTGAATATGTGTGTATGTTTAATTATATAGGTCCTGCATAGACAGCAGTCACAGCCTGCGAAGGAAAACACACCTCCAAGAGAAGAAGCCCCGCCTCCACCTGCTGAGGACAGTTGTGCCAAAAAGCCAAGATCCCGTACCAAGATATCCTTGGAAGCTTTAGGCATACTTCAAAGCTTTATCCACGATGTAGGCTTGTACCCTGACCAAGAGGCCATTCATACGCTGTCTGCTCAACTCGATCTGCCCAAGCACACAATCATCAAATTCTTCCAGAATCAACGTTACCACGTAAAGCACCATGGAAAGCTAAAAGAGCATTTGGGAACAGTGGTCGATGTGGCAGAGTACAAAGATGAGGAGCTGCTGACTGAATCGGAGGAGAACGACAGCGAAGAAGGCTCTGAGGAAATGTACAAAGTGGAAGCCGAAGAGGAGAATCCTGACAAAAGCAAGTCAACACCTTCAGAAATTGACCAGAGATAATGTGTGACCCTGACTCAGAAAGCAATACATTGATCCAAGGATTCTCTGTTTATTTTTATTAATTTGTTTCTCTGTTTGCATTTTGGTTTCTGTTGCACATGATCCATGTGCAAACTGAATGAATTCAGCATCGTCCAATCAAACATCACTTTGACACAGACACTTGAGTGTTACACTTTCATGTTTGACTGAGATAATAATTATAATCACATAGGATTATGCCTGCTTTAATCTTGCACTTATGAAAGAGACATCTAGCAAGTTAACAGGAAGAAAAAGACCTAAGTAATCAATGAAGGAAAATTTACAGCTGTGTGTGTGTGTGTGTGTGTGTGTGTGTGTGTGTGTGTGTGTGTATATATATATTTACGTAATATATATATATATATTAAAATTGCATGGGACAGAACTTTACCATTTGAAAGTATAGACTGTGAAATGAATTCTTGAAAGACGAAACTTGTTTATGTATTAAAACCACTTCACAATGAGTTGCTTTGGCTTTTTGATAACTGTTGCCTGCTCTCAGGGTGTGGTGACTATTTTTGAATTCCTATTTATTTTCTATGTTTATCCCTGATTTTTTTATTATTGTTATTATATGGCTTCCTATCTGGCAACTTGATGGGTAATTTTTGAAGTATGTATTTAAAGACATAAATCAACACTGCCAAAAAAAAAAGAGGATAAAAAAAGAGAGAATGGGGGGGAAATCAGGGCACCTTAAAAACAGCTATGTTGAAGTACTTTAAAACACAGTGCACACTTAAAATTATACAGCATGTTCCATTAATCATGTGGCCCTTTCTATAGTGAACAGATGAATTTTCATGGAATTCAAAATGAGTAAAACTGAAATTCAGTGCATAGAAGACTTGTTCATTAATGAGGTCTTGATTTAAAAATAGCATTTTGAGATATGATGTATGGAATTCATACTATGAACCATGTTTTACTGTGGAGTTTATTTACTTGTTCTCTGTTTCAGTTCTTAACATTTATACAATTCTTTTATTGTTGCTTTTAGTTTTTATTATTTTATTTGATTCAACATAAAGACAATTTAGGAAACTAGAACTTCAAAACCCACATGGGTAGAAAACTATGGGTCAAATTGCTGATCAATAAAGGTCTCCCACCATTGGTTCTCCTTTTCCCTTTTATGGCTGTTAAACTTGGGCTTCCTTTGCTTCATGCACAGTATTCCAGTGGTACTAAGTATTTTCAGCCTCTGGTCTCACAGTCTACATTCAGTGCGGGGCAGCCCTGATACAAACACATTTTTCAATCTTCCTTCAGCGTAGCAGCTGGAGGGGATGAGAATGAGAGATGGTATCTGAGTAGTTGCTTTTTTGTTATAAACTGAAACATTGTCCCAGTCACCTAGTACAGCAATTACATTACTTAAAGCAGAGCTAATGCTTACTGACTCTTCAATGGTTTGAGCACTAAAGCTGCAATCTACTATAGTTTCCAACCATTTTGAGGCATCTTGATGGGAGCAACACCAAGTAACATTACTTTTCACTTCCATGCGATGATTTTCAAGAGAAGACCTCGCCTTCACTACTTTTGCAGCTGGACTTTTTGCAGACAGCTTTTAAACTGCAGTCAGAACCATATCTGCAGGGTTTCTTTTTGTATGTGTTGTGCTTTTATGTAACTTTGACAAAGACCTCATGCAATATCACTTTGGAAGTTATTTTCTGTTTACTACACCAGGCATTGTAATATAACTGTTAATACTATTTATATATTTGAAAGGTAAAAAAAAAAGTAGGAGTCAAAACAAAACAAAAACCTCTGTTGTTGATATTTACTCAGAACGTCCAATATACAGGGAGAAGACACGTTGCAATACAAGCTAATTTTAGCTGCTCAGTAACCTCTGGAGTTTTTAAAGGGACTTTTTCAAATAACATCCCAGAATCTCTGCATTAATTTTATGTACCTTTGCAAAAATGATGGTGGTTTGCTTAATTAAGCCCTTCTTGCTCCTCATCCTTGTTTCTGTAATACACTGCAGCTTTAATCAGAAGTTCAGTAGTTGCTGCTTTATGTTCTTTGAAAACTGTCTTCTTTTACTGTTACTGTAATCACTCCATTTGTGTAAAAGGAAACTGATTTTTGCCCTTGCAAGGTTATTCATCCGTTCATGGCATCAACATTTGGTATCTTTTACACTTCGACCAAAAATTTTATTAGTTTTTTTTTCAATGCTAAGTCTTGCCTTTTATTTTTAATTTCACTGCCAATTTTGCAGTGGTTCTAAGTGAATCTGTGGGCATTTTAGCCTGTGGTCTTGCCAGAACTTAGCGAATTACAATGCATATATGTCTATTTATTCAATATCCATCATATAATATCTATTTGGAAAAAGAAACTTTTCTTGTAGTGCCTCTTAACAAAGCACAATTTTTCGCCTTTTTTGTGAAATAAAAAAAATTAAAAAAATAACAAAAACAAATTGTGTTTTATTGCGGTATCAACAATGTGAATAAGGATTAACATATTGTAAATGTTCTTTTTTCCATGTCAATCAACTTTATCTTTGTTATCACTAAGTGATAATTAATTTTTAACTTATGTGCATTGTTAGGCTGTTAGAACTTTTTGGTTGTTGAAATAAAACGCATTCAATAAATATGACTTCATTTGTCAAGTAATTCACTGGGCCTTATTTTCTTTCCCCCGCAGATCAAGTGAAACAGGCTTAAGAAATTAAGGACAAATAAGTGTTCTTATTTTGGAAATAAGATTTGATCAGAATAGCATTATCAGTCATTACAGATGTTTGCTAAATCCACATAAGGCAGAGGTTTGGTGAGCAGCTGAGAATCTGACCCATTATGTTACTAGATTCTTGCTATGTGTGTAAACACACACACATCATCTGTGACAGGATGGGAAGGGAGGGTATAGATACACTGTCTTTCAACCAATTGGATCATAGTATGCAAAATGAACTCAAATGTACAAAGATATTTGTTAGCCTGCTCCCGTATTTCACTAGTGGATATTTCTGTTTATAATTAAAAAGCCACAAATGACTGCGTGTCAGGAAACTTTTGGAGCACACATGTCCATGGTTAATGAGCATAATAAAAGGCTTTATTATATTCATGGCAGGGCATCCTACTGAGTGTCTAGGGGAATGCCTGAAGGATTGATGTAGCTGTGGAAATGTGTGAGAATGATTTTTTGAGGGAATGCAGATAAGTGGAAAAAATCAGTCAAAATTCTTAGCTAACAAAGTGACGAGTGCCTGGATTCCATCATAGCAGACAGAATTTATATTGCACTCCTAACTTAACAGTCCTCCCTTGCTTTAGGTATTGCTATTTGCCCCAGCCGCATTTTAATTCTGTATCTAGAATGCAGTGGTTCTTCCCTTAATGATTCATTTACATTCCACCTGAAACATCTGCAGACTTCATCTTCTGATACCCAACCACCTGCTTGTTAATTGAATTTTGGAATTTCATCCGAAACCAAGTAAAAACAACTGTATGTTGAATTAATGCATCTGCGCTTGGAAGCTACACAAACGTTACCATTTGGTTGTTTTGTTTTTCTGGCATGCATAATTGCTACTATTTCACTTACGTTTGAATGAACCCCTGAGCCTTTTTCTTTCTACAATGGCAGGAATAAGCACACAGCAATACTGTATCTAATGACAGACACCACCACCACTAACCAAACCTCTTCCAGGTCAAAGCTATAGCTTGCCTAGTAGCTGAAAAAATGTCAGTCAGTCAGTCAGTCCACAGCCCAGCATTAGGACTGATTATTGCTCTCAACTCAGTGAATCCTTATTCATAGCAGCTGCTGGACAAGGCCTTGGGGCTTCTGCTGACCCCCTTTGGGACCTGATTCAGCAACGCATTTAAATGTGTACTGAAGTTTGTCCTTATTCAGCAAAGGATCAATGGCATTTAAGCCCATGCTTGAATCCTTTGCTGAAGTGGGATCTCAGTGGTATAAGGAATGAAGTTCATAACAGCTAGTTTAAAATTTTCCATTGAAATAAAATGTCAACAAACCATAGGAAATATTTCATAATTTCCTTCCATTTCCTAATCAGTGCAGTTTTGATGATCCTGCAAGGTGCTGAGTGCCTTTATTGCTATTTAAACGAATGGTGCTTAGCCCGTCATAGCAGGCAATCAAAGAACTAGCAGCATTAGTGTTTCTGTGTATACTCTAGACCCCCTTCATAAGCACACTATATTTTTTTATCTGAAAAAAAATCTTGCAAACATATGGATACTTCCTCCAAACCTAAAAAACAACCATTTAATAGCTGCTATGATAGAAATATTTCTATTAATAATGCTTCCATTTCTCCACACTTTACCTGCTGCTGCTGCTGTCTGTTAGGCATGTTTTAGTCTTCCAGACATATGTATTTCCATTTAAAAACCTATGTAATTGAAAAAATAAACATTTAAGGTTTTTTTTTTTTAAATTATGTACAACATACGGTCTATTGCCTACAATTCATCATCATTCAAGTATAACTATGCACCCAATCTCTTCCTTTGTATCCAGAAACTAATATTCGCCTTAGATTAAATTGATTAGCATCCCTGATTGATCAGTGTTCTCTTGACAAGTTGGACCTGTTGGAGGTGCGGGAGTAAAAACTACAGCACATGAGATGAGTTGGAAAGTGTGCAAAATGTCATCTTAAAAATCATAAAGAAGTCATTAGAAAAAATCCCCACTTACAATATAAAGTGCACTGATTAATTAAAGATGCAGGTTTAATTTATTTATACCCATTAAAAAAACATACCCGTTTTAACACAAAATAACACAAGCTAAGTCAACCAAAGGAGAAGTGCTTGGCAGGATGAATATTAGAGAATAGGAAGTGAAACAAGGCCAGTGTGAGACAGAACATGTTGAAACCTTAAATCCTCAAAACCTTTAGCAACCTCACTGGAAGCTAGTAATAAACAATGCACCATGGGGAGTGGTGCAGTTGACATGATGCATTATGAGTGTGGGAGTGCTGACTTTTTGTGCTCCCGATTGGAGATATTTCTCTTATTTATCCACAAACAGTGTGAAAGGTGTTGCCGCTCACTCTCATTCAATTTACATGAAGCTTGTGTTCTCTCTCTCCTTGGCTGTGGTGCAGATCTTGGGAAAATTGCCAGAGCCGGTATGTGTGAAGGGCTGCAAGAGAGTGGAGGAGGAGGGAGGCATTGGTCCAAATAATGATTTAAATAGCTTTTCTCCTTGATTGCTTTTGAATTCTTTGCTCATTGGTGGCCAGATTCTGATCCTGGCTACATAGATGTAAATCAGGATGAGTAGCTTATTGAAGGAAGTGGCGCTAAACAGCCATGTGAAATCAGAATCATGCCCTGCATCTGAAATGAAGGGCCAATTGCTCAGTTGGTTTTCTCTCCCCTATCTGGCTTTGGCCATATGGCTTGGCTGATGCCAAGTATGCATTATTATTATTATTTTGTTATTCATGTTGCCAGGATCAGCCTATAAGCCTTGCCTATAAATAGCCTATAAGCAATGCCTCCTCCCTCACATACATGAAACTGTACATAAGGGCCCCAATCCCAGACCAGGATCCCATTGCACTGGGCACCATACAAACACAGAAGAAAAAGACAATCCCTGAACCTGTTTGTCCGTCCTGTAGATCTTATGTATACATGTTATTCTTATGCAAGATGGGGCTTTGTTTCAGGAAAGCACTTAAACACATGCTCAAGTCCATCCCTATTCAAAACAGATGCGTAAGTGCACATAGATTTTAAGGCCAGAAGGGACCATTACATCATCTAGTCCAACCTATATATCATGGGCCATAGAATTTCATCGTAGCTCCTGCACTGAGCCAAATCACTTGAGTTTAATTGGAGCATATCTTTTAGCAAGGCATCCATTCTAGATCTGAAGACATCAAGTGTTGGTAGAGCAGAGCTTGTTTTGAATGGCTTTGACATAATTTTTTTTGTTTCAATTCATTTAAAATAATCAGAAAATTATTGGGGGGGGGGGAGGGGCTTTGAATAAAACAAAGATATTCCATGTCCTGTGAAATTTTTAGAAAAGAATTCCCATTTTTTGACCAGCCATAACTAATGGTTTCACTTGCAAGAATAGGAAAGGTATGTGGGGGTATCAGAGTAGATGCATACATAGAGGGAGAGCTGTGGAAGCCAGAGAATTCTTTTTGCATCCTAGGGGGTTATAGCAAATGAGGACATCAGTAGTGCTGAGGTGGAAATAGTTTCCGATTCAAAACAGAGCCCTATAGAGATAAAATGATCTTCTCTGATCCTCAGTGTGGATCAGAGTATTTAATAGAGACCCAGAGCCAGGTAAGTTATTGCTGAAAGCAGATCCGAGAAGGCTATTTCCCCTCTGTTTCTTGCACTACCATTTCATATCCAATGAAAAGTAATAGGAAAAACATTTTAATTTCTTGGGCAATGTCCAAAATATCTTGACAGCTTTGGAAATTTATTGACAAAGGCAGATACCAAACAAGTTCTGAAAACAAACCATTGTTATATATTTTATTATTAACTCAGTTTATTAGTATGGTAAAGCCCTATGGTCCTGAGTGTGGTTCCATTGTATTAAGCATCCTTCAAACCCATTAAAAACAGAAGAGAGGACAATCTAAATATAAGTAGCAGATTGCGTGTTTGTAAATGATGGGTGATACAAATCAAAGTTCCATGGTTGCAGGATAATTCAAGCGCCAATCCTGCAATGAGCTCTGGATGGGCAGACCCGCCCTCCCCCCCCCCCCCATAGTCAATGGGATGCCATCTGCCTTGGCCTCCTTGCAGGAGCAGTGCCTCAGGGATCATTGCTTCGGGTGTGAAAAAGCTGAGGTCTGGCTCTAATCTTATGATTACGGTGTAAATCAGGAGTAGCTCTGATAAGGTCAGTGGAAATCACATTAGTGTAAAATTAATGAATGATCAGAATTGGGCCCCTAGTCTTCCTGGAGTGGTAGTACAAATTCAGGCAGAATCGAATCTGCCATCTACAGTATATACATTAACAATGAATTTGGTGATTTTACCAGTGGGATCCACAAGCCTGCTTTTGATCTGTCTATTGCTGGCTTTAACTCCACTGACTTCTCACATGCCAGTCTGAGAACAAAATTTGGTTCAGTGAAGTGATACCAGGAGTGAATTTGGCCCATTGAATCCCATACCTGGTATGGATCTTCCAGAAGAGACCTTACAGATGCCTGCTGTGTGTGAGGTCAGTAAAGATTCCAACCCAATTTCTATAGTAAAGAGCGTTTGAATCAGTCCTTTGCCAACATTTACCCTTCTCTTCTGCAAACCAGCTCCCCTTCTCTGCACTGTGTGGTACTGGTGCCTATTTGCCTGTGAACACGCACTCCCAGTTTGTACAACACCGCGGGTTCCTTCAGGATGAAAGGGCTTATACAAATGTAAAATAGTCTATTACCACACACAGCAAACAAATCATCAGGGACGAAACAAGCAGCAAAACATACTGTTCCCTGATGTGCTATCCTTAAAAGGAATACATTAGTCTCAACTCTGTTAAACTGCTGTCATCAGGTTTGTGGCTGTCTTTTGCTGTAACGTGTGTGCTGCTTGTCTAGAAAACTGACATTTTAATGGACATGCATAATGTTGGGAGGATTGGTGTGGCAGGACTGCTAAGTATAAAGTTAAATGCTGACATTATACTAAAGGGCCAAACAGACCTGTAATAGCTTTGGTAAAAGCTGTTTCCTATTTCAGTCCCTTTGATCTCCAGCGCTCACTCTTTTTCATAGATCATACTCCTTGTTATGCTGTGGGACTGTTGAAATAGCCTATAAGCAGTGCCTTTCCCCCCCTTCACACATGAAACTGATCTGACCTGCCTTTGCATGAAATAAGCAACAGTTGCAAACAGGAAATAAATGTATTGTGCACTACTTTATTTGTTTTTTTAATGAAAGAAGCAAAAAAAGAACATGATTATCTTCGTGGTTTAGAAAACCAGAAAGAGTTATACTGAAAGGAATCTGCTGGTGGTTTACCAAATGCAGCAGTAGATAACCTAGGCAAGATTTTACCCACCCATTCTTTACAAATGGAGATACAGATTACAAACTGTCTCTGCATCTTGATCCTGACTGTCCAAATTAATGAAGGTTTTGTACTGGACACCAGTGGAAGCAGAACTTGGGGGGGGGGGGTTGGCTTTATGTGGAGCTCCCCAGGCTCGCAAGGATGGGTATCTGTAATTCTCCAGGGGCTCCCACTCAAGCCAAAGAAATGAAACTAAGTGCTGTCTTTACCATGCCACAGCTTTTTAGATGGGGAACTATCACAGGCTGGCTTGCCCAGCCTTGTTCAGTCAGTAACTGCCCCGGCCCTGGGCTAGAAGTGGCCATGAGGACTAGTGGGAGGAGCAGCTCTCCAGAAGGATGTGTTAAAGAAGGTCATGCCAAGTGTGGCTTGCCTGTTGTTGTTGCATTTTATGTTACATTGCTCCATAATACAAAGCAAAGGCGTCTGTGTTATAGTAGAGTAAGTCTGAGTTTGATAAGCTTAAGCTGTGGTGAGTCAGTGCTGGCACGATGGGCCCTGTGGTGCTACTGAAGGGACAGACTTATTTTTTCATCTGTTCTATCCCAGTACTGACACTGGCTGGCCTCATGTTTGGCAGACTCTGCACCTAGGCTGCACCAAATGGCTATGCAGAATACATTACCCCCACCCCACAATTAGGAGAGTTGGTTCCATCCAACCCAGACTTTTGAAGTACCATAGCAGGGCAAGGTGAAAAGATTGTGCTGTCGTGGGCCATCTGTGGTACCGTCCTCCTCCACTAGCGCTAACTGTCCCTCTAAGGGTGCCCGGGCTCATGCGTCCAAAAAGCTTGTGTGTGAATTCAGCGCTTTCCAAAGGTGCCCAGCTGTCAGACATGGGGAACGAACTTCTCTACCAGGCCTGAGCAATGTCCTATCCACTCTCCTGCCACTGCTTTCTCAATGGCCGAAATGTGGAATTTCCACCGCAGGGGAAACTCAAAATTTGGTTTAGTCCTGGACAAAAAGTTCAAATCTCAAAATGAAACTTTTCAAAGAATTTGCATTTGGTTTTGACCCTGTTGTTTTG
Source organism: Pelochelys cantorii (assembly GCA_032595735.1). Taxonomy (NCBI): domain Eukaryota; kingdom Metazoa; phylum Chordata; order Testudines; family Trionychidae; genus Pelochelys; species Pelochelys cantorii. The sequence goes on along the minus strand of CM064332.1, from coordinate 62,451,476 downwards.
ACTGTAATACAACGGAAGTTGAAACTATAAAGTAAAAATGAACCATTTTGACCAGAGTGAAATTATGACATCCCACAAAAGTGTTGGTGAAATTGATATGTTCCTGTGAAATGTTTCAATTTTGTGATGTCTTCATTTTTGAAAGGAAACCGTTCTGCCAGAAAACTTTTGAGCATCCTCAGTTTCCCTATTTGTAAAAGAGGGATGATGATACATAATTTCTGTAAAGCATTTGAGATATACTGATGAAAAGAGCTATATAAGAACTAGATATTATCATTAATAATACGATTACCAGTTAGTCAATTGGATTGGTGGTGGCTTTTGATATGTGGACACGTGTTCATGAGGAATTGGATTGAAACACCATCAAACTCATTTGCAATAGGCTACCCAACACCCATCAAATCTGAACGACTTTCAACTTCCACTCACCTGGATTGCATTTTAATTTACCATTGAGATTTGAAAGATTCAATATCTTCCTACCGAGACATAGCTAGATTTATGTTCTTAAGACATTCCTTTATGACCTCAGTTAGAATGGAGAAAGTGTCCAAATTTTGGAAATAAAAACACCTGGGGAGCCAAAGAAATGCTGTCCATGGATGGTACAGCTTTTATTATCCAAAACTTCCCATTAGCCAGAACATGTTCTTGGATAGCTCTTAATTCCAACCAGAATTCTCCTGATTACCTGAAATCTCAATTATCTAAATTCAGTGAGACCACAACAGCAAGATAACCTACACTGTACTACTTTTAATGTCTGCTATTTAGGGATACATGGTCTTGTTTTTGTAAGACTCTCTTGATTTCAATTATTTAATTCATTGCAATATTCCATTTCTGTCAAAGGTGACATCCTTCACCTAGTGTAAGAATCATTTCTAGGTACCAGCATTATTAACAGCGGCACTTTCAGAACTATCTACCAAGATTTCTTTTGGACTGTGTATGCAAACAATCAAGTGAGCCATGTATGCTCTTGTAACTTCACATAAAGAGTCTGATTTTATTGATGTGCTTTGGGCCAAACCCCAGTTCCACTGAAATCAGAGTTGGCCATATATTTCAATGGGACCAGACTTTGGCATTTAAAATTAATGGCACTTTTAATTCAAAAGATATATCAGACTAGCAGCCCAAATTGGTGGTTTCTCTTCCCAGGAGTCCATTCAGGATCCCCTTCCACGGGGATGTGACGGTTGAGGAAAGGGTGGAAGGTGCAAACCTATTCTCCGTGTGTCTGGACAGCAAGTAGCCAGACGCTGGGTGCTCTGTGTTTCAAATGGATACAACTGATAGAATAATTATCCCACACAGAGGCACCTCATTCCAAACTGTAGATCCGACAAATTAACTATATTTATGGTTCACCTCTCACCATCAAAGGGAAGCTGAACAAGAAGGCTGAGGGAAAACTCCAACCAAGGGCGCCGCTCCTCAAAGCTCAGCACTGACTCGACCTTTTGGTCTGAAGAGAGCCCCAAGGAGCTAAGTGCAAATGTGCAGGAGTAAGTGATGTTTAAACTCTGCCATGTGGCTAGCTGAACACCTCCCAGTACAGAGGCAATACAACAAGGACTAAGTTGGCAATTTGCCAAATTTGATATTAAATTCCAAAGGCGTGATAATCCTCTCAAAGAAAGGAGGGCAACCCTTCCACAGAGCCAAGTTCTAGTGGGAGATTAACACAGAGAAACCTGGTGGTGGCTCCAACAGAAATCAGGGCCCTGTTGTGCCTGGTGCTGGAAGTAAGACTTCCACTGCGGAGCTTGCAGTGTAAGGCTATGTCTACACTACAAAGAAAAAACCAGAAAGAGATACGCAAACTGCGAACTGCGATCTGCATATCTTTTCCCACTTTTCTTTTGAAAGAGGCTTTTCCGAAATTTGTCCTGTCTACACAGGGCCAAATTTCAGAAAAACCTCTTTCGACATATCCCTTCTTCCTCATACAATGAGGATTACAGGGATGGTGAAAGAATGCATCCGCTTGTTTGGAAATTGTTCTGAAAAAGTGGATGTGTTCCTTGGATGCAGCAGAGCTTTTCCAGGATATCTTTGGTATCCCGGAAAAGCTCTGCAGTCTAGACATAGCCTAAGTAGTCAAGACAGGTAATAGGTTGGAGGGGCAAACAGACTCACAGAAGTGAAGGGGCTGAGGGGCTAGCAGGTCAGTGACAGAGCTGGGATTAGAATGTAGGTCTCCTGAATCCCAGTCCAGTGCCCTAATTTTGGGATCATGCTGCCTCCCAGCATTAGTTCCTCACCATCCCAGCCCTGTGGGTGTGGTTTGTTTGTTACACTAATTTAGAATCTCTTACAGAGTCATATCAATGTGCTCTAGTAAACTGATCCATAGGCTTCTAATTCTATATGCCATTTGCTTCACCTCTCCCATCACCACCTTTGTCTCTCTCTAATGGCAGCTTTAGAAATCAAGGAACACATTTTCTGCTTTTGTAAACTACTGCTACTCCAGTGACTTCACTTAAGCTAAATCAATCTATAGCTGCAGAGAATTTGACCCTCAGATTTTCAAGTTAAAATCCAAGGGCTGAATCCTGATTCCATGGAAGCAATTACAATAGCACCTGGGGTTGGTCTTCTAATGGAGCACTGTGTTTTTTATTTCCAAAACTTGATGACCTTTTCTCCTTTCCAAGACACTGGCCACCTTTAGAAGGTAGAAGAGTGCATTTAGGCAAAGGTAGATTCATATTTGATGGGCTCAGTCTTTTAAAACTACATTTTGTCATATAAATAATGTATCAATCCTTGTTGTCTTTATGGAAATAGCCATCATTCCAGGCGGGACACCACACATTGATCTAAATACTCATCTGTAATGGATCAATTTACATTAGGAGATGACTATTCTAGTGTAGCTGTTCATCATATTGAAAGAAGTAAATGTTTAGTTACAGGCTGAAATTCATTAGACAAGGCTCTGCATTTGGCTGTAGGATAGTCAACAATGTAACCCACACCTTGGCCAGTTTTCAGCTATAACTCCTAAAAAGCATCTGAAAATATCATCCCTTTTTACACGCTCTTCAGATCCCCCTTCAAAGAGCTCCTTCCCAGTGCCTGATTTGCTCTGTACGCCGGCAGAACGTTTTCTACCGAAACACACATGAAGGAAATGAGCAAAATCATAACACTGCCATACTGGAAGGGGCTTTTCAGAATCTGTTCAGAGTCATGTTTCTAAAAGAAAACCTCTACTTTCACCAGAAGGCTGCATGATAGAACGTGACAGTCTATATGGGGGAACAGATGAAAAATGTAGATTGCATGGTTTGTTTCTTCATAGGTGAGATCATTATCTCAAAGTAGCCTGGAGTTCAGAGAGTGAGGGAGAGTTTGTATAGAGTCTTGCTGTTCTTTACCTTCTTAATTTACTGCACTCCTGGACAGCAAGGGATCTTTAGTAACTTTTGATAAGGGAAATGGATTTTTCATTTGGACAAAGCATATATCTGATGAGAGACAGCCTGTGAGCTGGAAGACAAAACATATTAGAGGAACCGAAGTTCTCCTCTTCTGCAAGGCATCACAACACCAGGGGTGTGTCTAGACTACAGAATTTTGTCAACAAAAGTGGACTTCTGTCAACAAACCTATACCTGCGTCTACACTGCCGCTGAGTTCTGTCGACAAAACTGCTGAGTTTTGTTGGCGGCTGTAAACCTCATTCTGCGAGGAATAATGCCTTTTGTTGACTGAGTTCTGTCGACAGAAGGCATTATTGCATCTACACTGTCCTTTGCGTGTACACTGTCATGTTGACAAAGCGGCTTGCTTTGTCGACAGAACTGGATGTAGTCTAGATGCTTTGTCGACAGAAGCTTTGTCGACAGTATCTGTCAACAAAACTTCTGTCGACAAAAGCCTGTAGTCTAGACATACCCCAGGACCTTAAGGTATAAGTTCTCTTAGTTCAGCTGGATAGAGATAGGCAGCCCTGCATAGCCTGTGGCTGTGGCCCTAACCCCCCATGTTTGTCGGATAAATAAAGGGGAAACTCTGCTTTCAGTGACTAAAACTCACATAAAGTGATCATGAGGTTCTGGGAGCTCCCTTCTGATTTTCCCCTGAAAAGAACAGTCACCCAGGCCTAGGTTCTGGGACTATGATTGCCATAGCCTGGGACCTTTTGAATTTCACTGTATGGAGCAGTGCTCAAGCTATGGCTGCTGACAGCTCCCGGGCAGCCAGCTGCTGCACCCAGAGTGACCTGTGGCCACCAGAGTGGCAGCAAGTGTAGCAGATGGAAAAGGAAATAAACTAATCCCACCCCCAATGCTAGCTCCCACTGTGGACTTCGTCGCCACCCACCAAAGCGAACATTTTCAGAGTTGGTAGCGTAAGCCTGTGTACTTTAATCCAGGGGTGTTTAACTTTATGCACCCGCATTTGAACATTGTGGACTTGACTTCTCTGCAGCTACCCTGGGCCAGACCAGAGTCCGTCTTGCCCAGTATCCTGTCTCTGACAGTGACCTGTTCCAAAGCTTCCAGGGGAGTGTATATAACAGACAATGATAGCGATCCACCCCATCTTCCACTCCTGGTACTCAGAAGTTTAGGGTCACCCTGCTTGTGACATTCTGTCCCTGACAGTTTTGGCTGCTAGCCACTGATGGGTCCATCCTGCACGAACTGATCTAATTCTTTTTAAAATTAAGTTATATTTTTGGCTATCCCCTGGCAATGAGTTCCACAGGTTAATTGTGCATTGTGTGAAGAAGTACATCCTCTTGTTTGTACTAAACCTGTTGCCTATTAATTTATTGGATGATCCTTGGTTTTTGTGGGAAAGGGGAAATAACACTTCTCTATTTGCTTTCTCCACATTGTTCATGATTTTACTGATCTCAATCATATTCCCCCTTGTCATCTCTTTTCTAAGCAGAACAGCCCTGATCTTTTTAGTCTCTCCTGGTACAGAAGCTGTTCCATACTCTTGACTGTTGCCCTTCTCTGAATCTTTTCCAGTTTCATTATCTTTTTTGAGTTGAGATGTCCAGAGCTGCACACAGTATTCAGTGTGTGGTCACACCATGGATTAATATGGTAACAGTATAATAGTTTCTCTTCCCTTTCCTAATAGTTACTTATATTAGCCTTTTTTGATCACTGCTGTGCATTTAGCTTCTGTGATATGTTAACATTTATTTACTCGAGAGGGCTTGTGACAATGTTTAATGACGGGTTGTACAGGGCTAACAGAATGTATGGGAAGCCCCACCCTCTAACTGAAAACTAGTGACCCCAAATCCCAGCAAATTTCACCAACTATCCTTTTCAAAACTCTTCCATATACCGATAAGTGTTTTTATGTGTCAGATAACATCCCACCCTGTCCTGTTTTCTTTACAAAGGCAGTGGGGAGCAGTATAAAAAACTCTGAGAACTCTGCATGATGCCATCAAAGAATAAGTTGTGTCTAGACTTTCATTCATGCTTGTGTATATTTATAATCATGGAGGAGGATCAGATGCTGGACCCTCTACAGCATTGTTTGTGAGGCTTCCAAGCCATTTTGGTACCTGTATTTCAACTCCTACCCAATCTATGCTGTGTATTAAATGTGCATAGGATTATATGTTCTCTCTAATAATCCTGTACCTTTGTGAGGCCTTCAATGGAAGGACCTGCATGTGACCCAAATAAGTTTCATGTCATGCTTTGGAGGGATTATGATCGTCCCTATTTATAGATGGGGAAACTGAGGCACAGCTATTAAGGAGATTTTTTTTGTCAAAAGTGTCTAAAGGATTAAAGAGCTCAACTTCCATCAAAAGTCAATAAATTAGTCTCATGCTTCTAAATCCCTCCGGTCCTTTTTAGAAAGACATGACACCTCTAAGGTCAAAAAAAGGTGGTGGCAAAGCCAGAACTAGAACTTGGAGTGAAATAATGCGGAGTTTTGCCACTGACCTCTGCAAAGCAGGGGCTTTACCCTAGAGTCACGGTCTAGAGCCCAGTGCTGTTTTTCCCTGTGGGAGGGCACATGGACATGTTCACCTTCTGTTGAGAGGCTGCTTTTCTCATGCACAGCCTGTCCCTCCTGTGCCTTGTTTCAGGCTGCCCTCAATGTTCTGTCCTCCTAAATGCTGAGCAGCCTCTCTGCTAAAATGCCTTTCTTCGCTCACCCTTCCAGAACTGGTCTCCTTGGTGCTTCCGTTGGCTCTCGCTTCTACCCCTGCTCATCTGCTTGCATGGTAGATGCCGATTATAAGCTATTGGGAAGGAGCTTGCCATCTTACCTGGCTATAAAATGGGTTGAGTATCAATGAGACTATCTAAACCATGGCTTTTGTCTTGTCATGCACTTGATGTGTGAACCAGCAGCTGAGACCCAACTGTGCCTACTCCCGACTGCATCTAAACATCCCATACTGTTTTCTGTTGGCTTGAAGTCCCTGTAGCTCCATGCATGGGGATGCACAGCCCTGCACGGAGCTGGGGCGGAGAGGCACACCCCCCCACCATTGGTGCAGTGCCAGGAGGGGTTCCCCAACCTGCCAACCAGCTCTCATTAAATCTGCTACTCTTTGCAGTAGCTCCAGCACCGTTTCCTCAGAAATAGTTTTAAATCAGTTTTGAATTGAATCTTTCCATTGCTCAGTTAGACATTGCTCCCTGCTGCTCCTCTGCCAGAGCAGAGGGTAGGAGACTGAAGTGTTATGATGGAGCAAGATTCACAGTCCTGCTGTAATGATAAAGCCTTCTTATATAGTGAGTAATATAATATACAACTCCCAATGTACCGCACCTTGTGTGCAACCTGCCCGCCAAAACTAGAGAGAGATCATATGTTAAAATTCTGTGTGATCCATTGTACAGTGAGACATGAATTATGGGGCCACACAGTACTGCTAAGGTGACAAGATGGTTCTTTTGAAAATATTACTAGTGGTCTTTCTAGGGGGTCAGCAAGAATTACTCCAAGTTATGGTTCGTCAAAGCTCACTGATTTTTAATTCAATTCCAGTATGTCTTATTGAATATTTGCATTACAGTAGCACCAAGATGCCCCATCTAGAGATGTGGACCCCGTTGTGCTAGGTATCTGACAAACACAGAGTCAGAGACCATCTCTGTCCAATAGAACAGAACAGACAATGGAAAGGAGAAAGCTGGTATATTCTAGAGCAGCGGTTCTCAAACTTTTTGGTCTGTAGCCCACTGTGCTCAATGCAAACCTTTCTGCAGACCACCAGCCAACCACCCATGATGATAAAATGGGTTCAGGGTGGGGAAGGGTTGTGGGGTCCAGGTGGGAGATAGGGTGCAAGAGCAGGCTAGGGGGCGGGGTCTGGCAAGGATTCTGCCAATGGGAGCAGCAGGGAAAGCCTCCAGGTGAGCAATTTTCTGTGCTATTTCCTGAGGTGGGGGTAAGGGAGTGGCAGCACCAGAGCTACTTCCTTCTCCCATGAGCTAGATCTGGCCTGCAGTGGGAAGCCAACCCCACAAGAGAGTGGGCATGTGGGACTGGAGTTCCTGTGTGGGCTCCCCGCTGCGGGGCCAGAGCGAGGGGTGATCCTTGACCCCATGGCCCACCTGCAAGATGGTCATGGACCACCAGTGGTTCACAGATCACACTTTGAGAACCACTGTTCTGGAGAGATGGAATCTGAAGTACAGAGACACAGACCCTAAACAGTGTTTAGGTTCCTAACTTCCTTTGACATGGATAGGAGTTGTGCCCAGATGTGTGAGGAGCTGAGTCTCTGAGTCACTTTGCCAGGGTCTACACAAGAGAAGTCTGAGACCAAGCCCATCTCTCTTGACACCCCTGCATCCAGTGCCATAATCACAAGACCATCCTTCCTGTTTTAGTTTCCTTTTGCTTCAGACTTTGCCCATCCGTGTACAATTTCTGCCTTCTTTCTACTCTTGCATCATGTAAATGCTGCTTTCATACTAAATAATAATCCAGGGAAGGAATAATGGATATTAAGAAGCATATTAAGAAATTGAGCTTTAATGGTATACTTAATAAATGGAGACCTCTAAACAATTTAAACCATTCAGTTAATTGCTTATTGGCTTTATTGAGTGATTATATCCACCCTAGTTTTATCAAGTTCAGCAGGCCCTCATCTGGTCAATAAGCTTTTGCTGTCTTAGAAGGGGAATTCTGGATTTATTTTGCTTGAAGCCAATAGCTTTTGTTGTGTAAGGGCTGCAAGACTCCCCATACGCTCCTCTTGAGTTCTGTTGGTTGGTCCATGCTATTTAAAATAAAAATCCTGAATCCTGCAGTCTGATTTGGTCAGGTAGATCTTGGCATCTGAAATTAGTAGGATATTGTGAGAGTGGAGGGATCCAGACATGTGTGTCGAATTGTAGGATCAGGGGCCAAAGTGCGGGATTTTGAGATGTATCAAAATCCGTTCCTTAGACAAAATCACTGACCTAGTAATTTAGCAGAACCTAAGCTGTACTCACGGATCAAAGTTACCATTCACTGTAAGTCTAACCCCATTAAAATTGTATTGCTTTCCATGTCCATGGACAAAAGAAAGCATTGACTAGCAGCAGTTTGGCAGAGGATTTGCTAACCATTGCTACTCTAATTCTTAAAGCATCATCCAGGCCTAGATGTATTTGAAACTTGACAGCTGACTTAGTTTGGTGGCTTTTCCTGATGTGGAACAGGAAGCTCTCAATACTGCTTTCAACACTCTTGGTTGCTAAAGGGCTCTAACACTTGCATTGCAATGATGAAGACCCTGGAATGAGAGTTGGTCATGTTCAGAGAATTCAATTCAGGCTTTCAAACCTCATCAAAAAGTTAATGACTGATGAGTTAAACACAGCCGTTTGTGCAAGACTTGGGAGAGACAAGAGATGGAAAATTTATTCATGTCCCATCCATTTGGAAATCTTGTCCTTTTCCTCCAACTTACTGAGTCACTCACGTCCACCCTTTATACCTCACTTAAATTTTCCTTTTCCTTTAGCTTATGATTAACAGACACTCACACACTGCACCATAAAACACTTTGCAGAGGGTATTAAACTTCCATAGACAAATAAAATGTATTGCATTATAAAAACAGGTTCAGTGAAATAACAACAAAAAAAAATCTAACAACGAAGCATTAAGATGGTAAGGTCAGGCCCTCCAAAGTCAGGAAATTCAGTGTCTTGCCTACTCATGTTGTCTATTTTATGGTGAACACTCATGACAGAGCAGGGTGCTAAGGTTTATACATAGCAAGGGAAGAAGGAAGGGAAAGCAATGGAACATGTGGCTGAATTAATTCTTTCAGAGGAGCAAAAGTGTTTTGTGGCTGGCAGTTGAAAATGTTCAATGATGAATAATCGTGTAACTCTGTGTTCAATGGTAAAAAGGACTCTGCACTTGCTGCATGCCCAAAATAAAGGCAAAGCTCAATGGGTCGTCCTGGGCTGCGGCCATCCACTTAAATACACAGAAGTTGTTTCAGCATCTGGGGACAGATTTTATCTAGGTGATGCTTGGGGAACCTAAGTGGGTTCTAACATGCAGGTGCTAGCAAACCTCCAGGAGTGGATTCTATTTAGAGGGGGAAGAAGTGTTGCCCCTGTTCTCCTTGCAATGTGTGACTGAATGGAAGAACTGACTCATGCCACACTCACAGACAAGAAAATTTTGTAAATCATCAGGTAGATGGTGGCTTATACTGGACAGGCTCTAGGAGGGGAGGAAAGAGCTTCCTGAAGGCCCAGAGAGAGAAGAAACCACAGGCTTACAGGACAGCGGAAAGAGGTAGTAGTCCAGTAAGCCCATCCCAAAGACCAGCTGTGCTAAGCAGGGTCTTAGCACTTCTTGGGACTGTTTGGGGGTAAGGTTATGCTGTCGGGGGATTGCAGGAACTTTGCCCCTTTACAAACACATTCGCAGCTCATCTTAGGTCAAATTCCTTCTCTTTGTGGAGAAACGGCATAAGACCCTCTTAAGTGGTACACGGCTTTGTGCTGGCCTTCTATGTAGAGGGAATGTCACGTTACTGAGAAGAGACTGAAGTTGGATTTAATCTCAGGCCCTACAGTGAATACTTCCTGAATGTGTCCGAGGCATGGGGGAGTTGGCTTATGCTGTGCTTGTGCTGTGGATGAACAAAAGACTCCACTCTTCAGGGCTGTCAAACCAGCAATTCTCCATAAAAGCATTACATTCACATTAAAAACAAACAAAACACTCAGGGTACTCTTCATAGCCCTGTAGAATTTCATCCAGCTCCAAGAGGGACACGAAAGTCATTTTATTTAATTTTTAATTACTGGTTGTCAGTTTCTGCAGTTGCCTTTTTATTCCGGTGTCCTTAGATTTCAAGTAACTAGAAAGGCTGTCTGCCTGTACTCCACAAGAAGGTGGTGGTGGTGGGGGTACGGCATACATTCAGATCAGTGCAGATGAACTCCACTGAAGTCAATGGTGTAACTGAAAACAGCCCTGTACTTATTGTTGTTGTTAAAGGTCTTGATCCTACATCTGTTGAAGGCAATGGTAAAGTATCCATTGACTTCCACAGCTTAGGTCAAGCACAAAATGTGTAATAACCTTGTCATCCAAAGGTCTAAACCCAGCGATGCATTCTCAGGTTAAGCAGATGAAACTTGCCACTTGAATAGCCTGTATTTTCTCTTCCTTATAGCCTGGGTATATGGATTGTAAAATGGAAAGTCACTCAGCTTTAATCAGCACTAGATAGTTTTCATGCATTCTTCTTTCCATGGGAAATGGGGGGAGACCAGGCTGTCCTACCCAGCTTTATGTAGAGCTCCCATTGACATCACTGGGAACTTCTCCTTAAACCTCCATTGTACAATATAACCCAGGATATTTATTTTTCCATACCTTCATTCTGTTGGGCATCTTGTAGCATTCTGTGAGACTTTCTTTTCAAGAGGGGTTTTAAAAAATGATTGTATACACATGCATGCAGTGATTGCATAGCTACCCTTGTAATATGTATGATGCTTAATGAAATTAGCTTTTCACTTGCCCCAGGACAACCTTTGGAAATAAGACAATAGTCTCTGTTATTTCCTGGAGTAATGTTAATGATTAACTAAAAAAAAAGCCATTTTTACCTACGATATCTAATTCTTCATAGTTCTACACAATAGGAAGGACTCTTTTTGAAATATATTGTTTGTAAAAAGTTGTAACATTACTGTGCAGATCTGTTTGATTACAGAAGAACTACTATACTCTAAGAATTTAGAGTTGCCAGCTGGCAGAAGTGATCATGTATATAAAAGCAGAAATTGTGCCAGAAAAACCTGGGTTCAAATCTGTCTCAGATGATTGTACAATAGAAAGATTAACCTGATTTTCTCTTTTTTTTTGGATGATAATAAAAAGTGCCTGAGTATTTATAGCAATAAATATCTTCCATATGTGTTGACTTTGTATCTATTGAGTGGAAGAATAGGAGATATTGTTTTACTTGATACTGTTCATTATAAGTTATACTATAGGCCTGTTAATTCTGACCCCAGTCCTGCCAATGCTTATGGACATGCTTAACTTTACCCATGAGAGTAATGTTATTGACTCACATAATTAAAGTGAAACAATAAAAGTAACATTTTAAAAGTACCCAAGTCCCATTTTCAAAAGCATATTAGGTATTTTGGGCCATATTTTCAAAGGTTGTGTAGGCACAAAAAGATGCTTTTAGGGGCATAGTGGGGTTTTCAAAAGCACCTGAGCTTTTGTCTAACTGCTGGAATTAGTGGTTCTGCTTGGGCAGTGGGGCCAACAGCCACTGTGGGCCTCCAGGCAATATGTGGGAGGGGCCCCAGCTCTGTACCTGAGAAGGAGCGGGGCCACAAGCTGACGGGGCAGAGTCAAGGGCAGTCAGCCTCTAGCACTGCCTGATTCATGACATATTCCCACAAGCCCTCAGAACTATGCAGAGTGCCTGGCATGGGGTGCTGGCAGCGATTTAAAGGGCCCGGGGCAGTAGTAGCAGAGACAGCCAGAAGTCCTGGGCTCTTTGAATTGCCGGATCTGGGGCAATTGTCCTCTTTGAACCCCCCCCATCAGCAGGCCTGTGCTTGGGCACTCTTGAAGATTCCTTTAAGTGTCTAAATACCTTTGAAAATTGGGGATCTTAGGAACCTCACTCCCACAATTCCCAAAAGTTTTGCAGTGCTTCATGCTCAATAGGAGTGAGGTGACTAAGTGACTTTTGAAAGTCATTAATGATAAAGTTCCTAAATTACTATCCCATTTGAAAATGGAATTGTGGTTCCTAAATCATCTGAGCACTTCGGAAACCATTGCCCTTAGTGTTTGGAGGATTGATCCCTACTGCTTGTTCAAGGTCTGATCCTGTGAGGTGCTAAGAAGCCGCAATTCCCACTAAGGTCAATGGGAGTTGTGTGCTCAATTCTTTTCCAGACAAGCTCAGCAGATCCCGGTATCAGGCTGTTCTCTAACACATCTTAATTCAGTGTGTCACAGTTCAAACGTTGTCTTCAATAGATGATCGGAGAGTGGAACTTTCTGGTTGTTTAGCAGCCCAGGATCTGCATTAAGCTTTTCACATTGTAATAAAAATGCTATAAAAATAAAGAGGGACTTAACCAAAGTTCCAGTAGTTTTGTATTCCCTTGAAATAGAGGTAAACCCGCCCAGACGTCTTCCTTTTAAATACTGACTGCTGCATCTGTTTTAAACCAAAAATAATACCTTTTGATTGGAAATGTTTCAATAATATTATTTGTGCATTTTATTGAGGCGGAGGTTGCAATTATTAGCGTCACCAGGAATTTCAGACATTTAAACACAGACTTTATTTCTCCAGAGCAAACCACATCCCTGTGCAATTATTCTTCTATCTAAATGCCTTCAAACCAAGCCCTAAACCAGAGTTGACATTTTTTTGCTGGTGGTCCCTTTGCAAACCAGCTCTTGAAATGTAAATATGGGATGAGCAAGCTCTGAAGAGTTGGAGATAGCTGTATGTGGGGGTGTGAGAGAGAGTTAGCCTGGGGTTAATTGCTCACTCATGGGTAGGACCTGCATTGCTTTTTGACGGTTTGGTCCAATAGAGTAGTTTGGAGGTTAACAGAATAAAGAAAAGAGTTTGTCTGATCATGGAAAACCACTCCTGAAGTCACATGATCTTTTTATGGCTTCTCATTAAGGGAACAAACAATACTGCATCTGTGGGAGAGGAGGGATCAAACAAACCAGCGGGAGTGAGGAAAAATAATCCACCAACTCTTATGTAGTTAAAAAATTCACTGAATCTTTCTTAAAAGCTTTAATATAAAAATAAGCAAAACCAACCCTTGTTTACTCAATACTTTCACAAAAATCTTGTTTTTTAAAATTACCTTTTTAAGGACTGTTAGGGCCTGATCCTTATTTACACTGTGGCCTTTTAACAGAATATCAGTTGTGCTAGGCCTGTGGATTTAATTCACATTCACTTTAAGGCCTCGTGACACTACCAAAAGAGTGTGAAGGGCTCACAGTTTAAATGAGAATCAAACACTTTCTTTTGGGATGTAGGTTTGAATATGGCAGTGGGATGAGGACAGGAGAAGGAGGTCATTCATATTGGATGCTTTCCCTACGAGGCTGCTTGAGGTGTGTGTGTGGAAGAGGGAGGGAAGGGGCCGAAGAAAGGATGTTGGTCTGATTAATGTAGATGCATTGGATGACATTTTGCATTCATTAACGCCATTAGAAATCCAAAATCAGTTAATAAAATTACTTCAGTTTTACATTGGATTAACCATGGACCCAGTTGGCTATGGTCATCTTTCCTCGCTTGGTAGTCAAGATCTCCGTGGTATTACACAGAAATGTGAGACTCTCTGGTACGCTGACTATAGCATACCTTTGTTTGCACTCTGGCCGTGTTTACCATTTTAATGCATTTTACTTTTTACAAGTATAGAAAAAATAAATGAGAGCCTGACTAGACCAGCCAGTCCGTGCCTGGGGGCATGGATCAGAGTTCATGCCATGTTCCGTGTAAGTACCCAGGCCAGGCCAGAGAAGCTAATGGTTCAACGAGCAGACTGAATGTGGCGATGATTCCTGGTCATGTGCCACTTGAGGCATGTTGTGCCTACACTAAGAAGAACATCCCTCATAGCCAATTACCTATATTGCGGTAATACCCACAGCCAAGGGCCCAATTGTGCTAGGTGCTATAAAACCGATAGCAAAGGAACAGTGCCTGCCCCATAGGCAATATTATCCCTGTTCTCTAAGGCTAGGCTTCTCGCATTCACAAGAGTTTTGGATTTTTCCTGTGCTGGGGTATCTGACTCTGAAACGGTCTGTCCATCAAGCCTTTCTGCCTGTTCTAGGGACAACTGATAATAGTTTTACCTTGCTCTTGTATTGCACTCTTCACCAGTAGAGCTCAAAACACTTTACGAAGGAGGCCATTATCACTATTTTACAGATGCGTGTTGTGGGTTACTGAGGTGTAGAGCGGAGAGAAGTGACTTTTCCCAAGTTGCCCAGTAGACCAATGTCAGAGCTAGGAATAAACGCTGGGTTTTCTGAGTTCCAGTCCAGTCTGCTAGCCGCTAGGCTGTCTTCTTTCACCTGTAGCTTTCCTTCTACCAGATGGGAGAACAGATGGGCACTTTCCTACACTGCTGTACGGAGAGCTGTTCAGAAGGTGCTCGTATAGACCTGAATTCTGTGCTCAGATCTTTGCCAGCAAATCTTGTTTAAGTCAATGGAAGTCATGGCAACTCAGCGCAATAGTCATAATGTTCAACTCCATTGACTTTCTCTGGAATTTGAGGCCACTCAGCACCTGTAAGGTGTTCAACATCAGGCTCTTTGTACATAGCTGTCGTCCAATTGACCTCCACCCCCGTGACCTCAATCTTTCTAAGCTACTTACCAATGAATTTGTATGTTATAAGTCATATCCTTTAGGTTTTATGGTGCTTCCTTGTGACTGTCCTTCAAAAATATGTAACAGATTTAAAGAGTCCATTTTGTTTGCAAGCAACTCACACACAAGCTTCTGAGTTCCTAAAAATAATATAGCAGAGCACAGAAGATGTATTGGCTAATTTTCAAAGGCAGAATAGTATTATGAACGTAGTACCCAAAATTGTTCTGCTTCTTCACAGACAATGGCTGGATAGACTGTACCAGCCAGGGGGACATCATGCAGACAGAGGATATAAGCCAAAAAAACCCAAAGCAAATAATTGCAAATTCCTGTCCAGCTTTAGGCTTGGCCTAGACCAATTTACACCTTCTAATCAAAGAATCCTCTGCCTTCATCCCTCTATTGACTCAAACACTTCTTCTCCATGTGGTCTTCCTAGTAACATCACTCCCTAAGGGTATGTCTACACTACAGCGTTATTTCGAAATATCTTATTTTGAAATAGCTTATTTCGAAATAACTCATCTACCCACAAAATGCATTTCGAAATAGCTTTTTGCTATTTCGAAATAGCGCGTCCACACTGACTGGATGCTGAATCGCATTTAAGGCCAGCTGGAACCAGGTCCAGCAGGGCATCAGGTCAGGAGTTACTTTGTGTGGCTGCTGCCTGAGGCTATCTGAGGTCTGTGCTTAAAGGGACCTCCCCGGACAGCCATTTCTCAGCTTGCCCTGCTTGCTTGCCTACCTCGATGAGGGACAGCAAAGCATTCTGACTCTGCGTGCTCTGGTTGCCCTCACTTGGGACACCACAGCACTCTGCAACATGGAGCCAGAGCTGCCCCTGGGCACTCTGGTGCTTCTCGTGGACGCGTTGCTGCGAGCCTGGCTGCACTTTCTGCAGGCTGCCATCTGGGAGGTCCATCGGGCGGCTGTCAGTATCCAGGAGGCCCTGCGGGAGAGCTTCCAACTTGAGGAGCACTAAGAGCCTCCCTGGTCTGCCCCACTGGGGGCTTGTGCCTCATTCCTCCCTCACATCCTTCCACTTACCCCTCCCTAATCCCCCTTCCTGATGTCAAATAAAATAAACATATTTTCATGAACACAAACTCTCTTTATTTAACAAAACTGGGTGGGGGGAATGAAACTCTGGTGAGACTGGGGAAAGGAGGTGGGAGAGGGGAGAAGAGAGGGTGGGGCAGGGGAGGGGGAAACCTGGGAGGAGGGAGCTGGAAGGGGGAAGCAAGGGGAAGAAGGGGGAAGGGAAGCTCAGGGCTCAGGGTTGGGGGTCTCGCCGGACCAACTTGATTGTCATGGAAACCTGCTCCTGGGTTCTCATGTGGCTTTTGGTGGCCAGGCTGGCAGCTATTCTGCCATAGACGGCCACATTCCTCCATCTAGTGCAGAGATCATGAATGTTAGGAGCATCCCCCCCAAACTTGAATAAGGTCCATGATCTCCACCCTGGACCAGGAAGGCGCTCGCCTTCTTGGGGCCCTGGCAGGCTCCTGGGAGCTGGCAGACTGCTCCTGGGGAGTGGTGGAGGGCTGGCTGTCAGTGGCTTGCTGGCTCATGTTTTGGGGCCACTGGGTCGGGGCAGTGACTGCTGGCTCTGGGCTGGCAGGCTTGGAGCTGGCACAGGCACTGTGGCCAGAGTCAACCCCTTTAAAGGCTCCGGGGAGGGAGGAGGGGAGAGGGAGAGGAGTGTTCTTGGTTGAGGCTGGAGTGGCCACCAGGGCACCCTGGGAAGGCTGGAGACCCCCTATTTCGATATGTGTCTACACAGAACTTATTTCGAAATAGCTCTTTTGAATTTGGCGTTATTCCTCGTGGAATGAGGTTCACCAAATTCGAAATAAGTGCTCCACTATTTTGAATTAATTTCAAAATAGCGGTTTGGCTGTGTAGACGCTAGTAAAGTTATTTCGAAATAATGGCTGTTATTTCGAAATAACTTTGCTGTGTAGACACACCCTAAGTGCCCATTGTCTCGGTGGAAGCTAGAGCAAGCAAGTGAGATGATGCTGATCGCTGCTTTTTAAAATCTTTCCTAGCTGCATCACTTCCAGGTGACCTTTCATCTTTGTTTTTTGGCAACGGGGGCTCAGTGCCGAGGGAACTCAAATTAGTGGTAGGATCCCAGCAGCCAGCCTGGGTCAGCTGATCACCACATTGCTACTGCTTGCAGAATCAAGGGGAAACCAGTAGCTCTCTGATGCCCCTCACAAGTTTTGCTGGTACCTGCTAGTTCTCCAGGGCTGGTGAATTTAATGGCCTTTTCAGTGCTGTGTAGTCAGAGCTCCGCACTTTCTTTCTACTGTCTCATTACTGTGCTGAGTACACCTCCCAGGGAACATGGGGTCTTCAGCAAATCAAAGGAGACACCTTTTCTTCATAACCCAGCTAATGGGGAAATCGGCACTAACGAATGACTGGATCAAAAGGTGGAACACGGCTCTTGACAAACGGCTGGGTTTTAAACGGTTGCCATACGGGGGCAGGCAGGCTCCTGGCAGCGACCTGTGTGTGTTGTGTTTTAAAGGCAGGTTGGTCTTGAGTAGACTGTCAATTAAGGGCAATAATTCAAAGCGATTCACAGCAGATGATGCCAGCCTGTCTCTTGCTGGAACACACTCTTGCCCTGTGGCTGCAGGGCCGCAGGCTGCGGGTGCTGCACAGACTGCCAAGCCGGGGGCTAGCTCGCAGTTATGCCGTCAGCCTCGTTTAGATCTAATGCTTTATGACAACTGTCTACCTGTAATGTGATAATGGGCTGAAAAACCTCTGCAAAATTGATAGGGTCCTTTGCCCAGAAGAAAAAAACTTCTAATGCAGGGAGCTGGAACTCTGTGGTCTCAATTCCCTCTTGCTTCACACTCAAGTGAATCACAAGTCACATCAGCAGGCCTGATTCTCCTCCCTGTGCCCTGACTTTCACCAGTGCATGAGGAATCAAGCCTTTCACATTTTTATGTTCTGGATTTCCTTGCTGAAAGTCTGACCGGCAAACCTTAATCTCTACCTCTCTGAAACCTAATACACTATCCTGTTTGCCTCCTGAATGCTTCCAAGAGTCTATATGGTTCTCTGCCTTTCCCCTGCATACTCCTGACAAAATTCTTTCTCTCCACAAAAGGGCTTCTAGGCATTTATATTCCATCTTTAAACTATCTCCAGTCTTTAAAATGTTTTTTGCATAATCTGCCTAACTGTTGTGCCTGACTAAATCTCTTGAGAGAGATCAATAGATATATCATATAATAGAATGTTTTTAAATATAAAACATAAACTTTTGTCCTCAAGGGGCCTGACTTTGATTAGCCCTATACCATTATAAACCTGTAATAACTCCATCCACTTGTGCTAGACTAGTGTAGACTAGAGATCAGATTTTGGCTTCGACCATCCCAAAGCACTTTTAAAGCAGTGAGCTTGATGCAGGCAAAACCAGATTGGAATAGACTATTTGAGCGAAACTGTCAGCTCCCTGAGTGTTAAGCACTCTGTCTCCTGTCTGAACTCTTGGTGCTCAGTAAGTAACATAAATCACCAAACTGCAAATCCCCAACCAGTTTTTCTGGCAGTGCAAATTTTGTCAGATCTCAGTCCAAGTCCTGGTACAGAACCTTACACCTACTGGCTTAAAGGTGAGTATTGCCAATTTAGCCACACTGACTAGAGATAAACACATTATCTCCCAGACCCCAATCTCCTTAGTTTTCAAGAATACTCATAATTTTTTCACCTGGCTAAGCGGGGGCCTTTTTGGTCATTGTACCTACATGAGCCAGAGCCACAACTAAGGAAAATGAGCAATACTCCATTCTCTTCAGAAGAGACACCCCTTTACACCAGCTGAGAAGCTGGCCTGCTCTGACCTCATAGAATGGAACATTGTTCACCGTGAAGAGCATTCCACCATAACGAGAAGAACACACCCGTATTTTAGTTGCAATAAAGAACACTGACTAATAGTGTCAGGATGGAGATGGTGGCATAAAGGGCCTCAGTCCTGCAGAATTCGAGGCCCAGCAGTAGCTCTGACCTACATGCTGTTCACTGTCATATCTGGGGGCTAATCTTGCTCCTTAAAGAGCCCATAAACCCATTAGCTCTGGGTAAATGATCCCTAGGCTGTCTTTAAAATAATTAAAACCAAAAGGCGTACAGTTATTCTGTGCTATCAACAGCATATCAACCAAACTTGTCTCGAAACGTGTGTTCAATTTTTTTATTAAAAAGCATAGGCCCATATGTAAAACATTATCACGCATCTTTGTGAAATTAGCAGAACTATTTGAACAACCATTTTGTCTCTATCAAAACAGGACCTTATTATTTTTTTCATACTGTATCGGAATGTGAGAGAGCATAAGGAATGCTTGAGGGCTGAGGTGGGGTGTTTGTCAGCCCGGGAGATAATCTTGGGCTAGAAAGCTATTGGTTGTTACCAGGAAGCAGATATCATCTAACCAGCTTAAGAAATGTTAGTAATTAATATGCAGAGGAATACGTCGGCGAGATCTGTTTGCTTTTAATTCTATAACGTAAGAGGGTTCTCTGTTTTTGCTCTGATTACTTAACTACGCTTCTCTAGTTGGGATTTTCAAAACACATTTACCAAACTCAGTTTCCATTGATGTCCGTGGGAATTCTACCACTTATGAAAATCCCACCTTGTGTGCATAGGAATATATGTAATGTGTGTGTGTGTGAGAGAGTCATTGATGCTTATAAACCTTGAAGGTAGCATTTTTCTGGTGGACCCATTTAAAACCGTGCAACATTTAGCAGCCGTGTGTCCCTTTTGAGTAATGGTGGACCATGAAAAAAATGCATATTTACAGCAAGGGTTGATAGAAAACATGATTTTAGTTGTAAACTTTTTGTTATTTTAATGGGCAATTTTAAGATTATCTGTTTAGTATTAATCCAAAGGACACATTGCTAGAATTACAAACCCTCAGATGGATGCTAATGCTGGCATTTCATGATGTAGGGAATTTTTTTTAAGGAATACAGAATACGGGTTTTTGTTTGCTTGTTGCTATGTAAGGGTATGTCTAGACTACATGGCTCTGTTGACGGAGCTATGTAGATGAGTTTACTAGACATAGGAAAATGAAGCGGCGATTTAAATAATCGCCGCTTCATTTACATAAAAATGGCCGCCGCACTGTGCTGATCAGCTATTTGGCGGCACAACGGGGCAGTCTGGATGCGCCGCGGTCGACAAGGGAAGCCTTTGTCAACCGCTCTGGTAAACCTCATTTCACGAGGTATAACGGAGCGGTCGACAAAGGCTTCCCTTGTCAACCGTGGCACATCCAGACTGCCCCGCTGTGCCGCCAAACAGCTGATCGGCACAGTGCGGCGGCCATTTTGATGTAAATGAAGCGGCGATTATTTAAATCGCTGCTTCATTTTCCTATGTCTAGTAAACTCATCTACATGGCTCCGTCAATGGAGCCATGTAGTCTAGACATACCCTAAATGTCTGGCTTTGGGACCATTAAAGGCAACAGGAACATCTTCAAAGACGTAGGCATTTAAAGCAAATGCCAAGGTTTCTTACCAAGCCCAGCTACCAGCCAAAGTTGAGCTGTGATAAGGCAAACAAAACTGAGAATAAACATGATTTAGTCTTAGTCAAATTGAACAACAACAAAAATCCCTTGATTGTCAGTGCTGAATCAGCACATATAAAACCCCAAAGACAGTCAACCCTGCATTTATAACCCACTTGAGGTTTTCACACTGACAAGCTAGTCACAAAGTATAAATGATCCTCCCACTGTTGGTTTGAACCGCTTCATATTTGTCTGGGTCTTGCAGTATATTCTGGGACATGACTACTTTGCTAGTACTTTCATTGTGATAAATATTTATCCTGGGAAATATTTTGGGAAACTCCTCTAATAATAATAATGTAGTTGCGTGAAGGATTTCTCATGTAAAATTGGTCCCTTTCATATTCATTTGCTAGCACTGGCATGAGAGCAACTCTGTTCAGCAACCGGTTGGCTCCCACCACCACATATCTTTGTGTCTCTGAATGAATTCAGTGTCTTCACATGTGTCTGCACAATTCCAGTGCAATAGGACCCACTTGGGCCTTGCAGTGCTTCCAAATCTAAATGAAAATAATGAGCTTTTGAGGTGCAAAAGGAACATGGGTCAGAGCTTTCATTAGTAAAGTACAGCTTCCTTCATGGAAGCTAGCACATCTCTACCGACAGTTATGCAGAAGCATACTTGTTCTGAGAGACAGGCATATAAAAATTCCACTGTCAAAGTAATATACTGTAGACATATGACTCTGTCATGCATGTGAGGGTGAAGTCTCTGCTTCACAAACAGTAATGCCTGCAAAAACAACATCCATACCTGATTCTGGCTATTTTATTGATCTGTATTCATACTAAGAGAGAGTACTAGCAGTGGTTATTTAAAAAGGCCACCCACATGAGAGGTTGTTTGTTTCAAACATGGGGCTGCTACCTGCTGCCCACCTACCAGAAGCCTTTCTTGTGAGTTCTTCCACACACTGCTTCATGCTCTTCAGCTTTGTCATATCCTTGGTCTCTTCCCTAGCCCCAGTCACGTCCTCGGCCATTTAAAAACTTGTGTGCATGCGTAGTCTGGATCCAAACAAAGTTTGGTCATTGGTGTCCCAGAGAAATCAAAGGTAGGGGAGAAAATAAATTATCCATCAAGAAAATATAGCAAAGTTGACCTCCAGGACAGGGGAAACCTATAACTAAATCTAAGGCATAAATCCAGACCGTCTCCCATCCTGTATGAGGATACCAAGGGAGTGGAACTGCTATGGGATGGGAAGTAGAATTTTGGAGGGGGCACAGTAGATGTCTAATCCATGCCCACTTTCGAGCCACAGTTGATCACGGTCTTCCCCACAGCAGTGTGTGGGCCAGAAAGGGGCCATGGCAAGAAGGAGGGCTGGCTGGAGAAAACATTCATTTGAGGATCCTCCTGTCCTTGGCCCTTTAGGGGTGAATGGTGACCACAACCATTGGGCTCTACAGTCACTCAAGGATTCTGTTTCTTCTCCTCCGCGATGCATCTGCCATGCACTGGCAACCTCAAGGGGGGCATTAAGTTTTAGTGGTTTATTACTGAGAGGCAGGGGGAGCTGAAGTGCCCCCCACAACTGTGCCAGAGAAGACTTCTCCCAGTTGCAACCTGTGAATAGTGCTCATGGGTCTGAAAATAGGGATTATACGTGTGGGTTCTCTAGTGGTACTAAGGAAGATCCCTGCCTTTGGCATAAAAAGGACAAGATTTGCCCACGCTCACATCTAGGATGTATGATCATTACATTAAGCTTTGTAACATTTGGCTTATCAAGCCACTTGTATTTTAACATGCATTATCATAGAATCCTAGAGTTGGAAGAGACCTCAGGAGGTCATCAAGTCCAGCCCCCTGCCCAAAGCAGGGCCAACCCCAACTAAATCATCCCAGCCAGGGCTTTGTCAAGCTGGAACTTAAAAACCTGCAGGGATGGAGATTCCACCACCTCCCTAGGTAACCCATTCCAGTGCTTCACCATCCCCCTAGTGAAATAGTTTTTCCTAATATCCAACCTAGACCTCCCCCACTGCAACTTGAAAACATTGCTTCTCATTCTTTCATATGTCATCTGTCACCACTGAGAACAGCCTCTCTCCATCCTTTGTAACTTCCCTTCAGGTAGTTGAAGGCTGCTATCAAATCCCCCTCACTCTTCTCTTATGTAGACTAAATAAGTCCAAATCCCTCAGCCTCTCCTCATAAGTCATGTGGTCCAGCCCCCTAATCATTTTTGTTGCCCTCTGCTGGGCTTTCTCCGATGTGTCCACATCCTTTCTGTAATGGGGAGCCCAGAAGTGGAGGCAACGCTCCAGATGTGGCCTCACCAGTGCCAAATAAAGGGGAATAATCACTTCTCTAGATCTGCTGGCAATGCTCCTCCTAATGCACCCCACTATGCCGTTAGCCTTCTTGGCTACAAGGGCACACTGACTCACATCCAGCTTCTCGTCCACTGTAATCACCAGGTCTTTTCCTGCCAAACTGCTGCTTAATCAGTCGGTCCTCAGTCTTGGGATTCTTGGGATTCTACCAACCCAAATGCAGGACTCTGCACTTGTCCTTGCTGAAGCTCATCAGATTTCTATTGGCCCAATCCTCTAATTTGTCTAGGTCACTCTGGACCTTATCCCTACCCTCCAGCATACCTAATCTTGCCCCTGCATACCTGTGTTGTTTGCTTATATTCATCCTTTGTAATTTGACCTAATTTCCACTTTTTATACGACTCCTTTTTGATTTTTAGATCATGTGACATCTCCCGATTGATCCAAGGGAGGTCTCCTGCCATACTATGCAGTGGAATAGTTTGCTTTTGGGCCCTTAATAATGTTCCTTTTAAAAAACTGCCAACTCTCTTCAGTTGTTGGAATACTGATTGATTATGAAATGCCTTTGTGATTTAACAGTCAAGTGATACCCACTGTCAAATATTATAGACATTTTCAAAGGGCACGGACAACTGTAGGGGAAAATGATTAAATAGCATTGCTGCTATTTCAAATGTGATCGATATGTGCAATGGCTTTGTAAGGGCTGAGATCTAAGGGTCCCACACCCAGAGAGTATGTACATGGCTAGTTCTGCCACCTTTTGAAACCAGAGAAGAGACCTTTAAACTCCAAATGGGGACGTCAGAGCAGCATCTCAGGCAAAGGTTTCCTTCAACGTGCACTGAACTCCGAGAACGGCCTTAGCCACTTCAGGCGGGATGACAGTCTGAGGTTTTTGAAATGTGTGCTGGATAATAACTTGACATACTGCAGACAGATCAACATGCTCATGGATCCAGGTTCTGCCTCTGACACCTGTATGAATCACACATAATTCCTGCTGAGTCAATGTAACAATTAATCTTGCTGGTTGACATTTTCCCCTACAAAATGTTTTTACTGCAAAATGGAGGTGTTGTCAAAACTTCATTTTCAAACAATTTTATTTTATATTGAATAAAAGTCTTATTATTTTTGTCAAAAGAGAAGGGAAATTCCACTGTGCCTCATCTTAAAAAAAACCTCCCTTCTCCACCCACTCCCCCTCTTTACTGAAAAAAAAAAGTAGTTTTGGGATTTTTTCCCCCAAAGGTGGGAGGATTAAAATCCATGAAGGAAATGAGAAATGTTTCTGGAGGGCAGGGAGGGAATCGAAACAACCCCATTTTGGAGCAGCTCTAATGATTACAAAGGTGCAAAACCAGTGTGAGTAGAACCTTGTGCCTGTTGGCCTGTTTTAGGCCAAATGCTGCCTTTGTTTACATCAATGTACATTTAACATTTCTGAACATCAGCAGGTTTATTCTGGTGTAACTGAGAGCAGAAGCTGGCCTTGGGTCTAGGGGTAAGGCCACATGCTTTCAGGGCATGTCTGTTCCTGCTCTGATCTCTAGATAGCAGGACTTGGTCACCTTTTACGAAAAGGAGAATTGAAAAAGAGCAGCAACATCTAAGGGTACGTCAACACTGCATGGCTATTTTGGGATACTGGAGGTATCCCGAAATAGCTATCTCACATCTACACAAGCACCCATTATTTCAAAGTATTTTTCAAAATAACGGGTGCGCTATTTCGCCATCCCGGTAAAGCTCATTGCACAAGGGATAAGGGATGTCTCAAAATAGCACATTATTTCTAAATCTGACGCCGTGTAGACGTGCCAAATTTCAAAATAAGCTATTGTGAAATAGATTGGAGATAAGATACGCAATTTGCATAGCACAAATTGCATATCTTATTTCAAAATTAGGGTGCTGTGTAGACACACCCCTAAGTGTTTAATCTGTTTTCCTGCAGGGGGTTTGTGAGGATGGCAGCTGCTGCCATATTGCACAAGCTGGCACATGACCTTGTACCAGGGGACTGGTAGGGCAAAAAGTCAATCCACTGGTGAGTGGCTGTGGCACAAGGTACCAGTGGTAGTGCTGCTGCCTGCCCTTCATAGGGGGCGGTTGGCCCGGCTGGCAGAGATGTGCCATTTGTGCCTCCCTTCACCAACAGGAGTGAATCTGGCTTATTGTTTGCTTTCTACCTGTGATCATGGCAGGAAGAAGACCAAGACTTGTTGAATCTCTGCAAAAAACTCCTAAATTTCCTTTTTCTTCAGATTATTTAAATTGCTTGACCCAGCTCCCAGTGAAATTGAGGGGAGTCTTTTTTTCCGACTGACATTGACACACAATTTATTGTAAGAAAATTGAAGATGATACAACAAATCTTTTTTTCTGAAGAAATCAGCGTGATCCTTTAGGCCTTTCTTTTTAGTTATTACTTACTTGATCTAGTTTTAGCATTCTACATAAGTGAACCAACACAGGGTACAACATGTAACAACATAAAACATGGAGCTTGATTCTCTACTGCATCTTGTGCAGACTGGGGTTACAGGAAATATACAAACAAAGTAGAAGAGATACCATTTAATCACCATTCTGCGTGGGTATAAATGAGTGTACTAGGCAATGCTGTGCTATTGTAATTTGGATAGCTTGTACTGGAACTCCTTTAAATGCACTTGATAAACCTAGAAATAAAAAGCACCATAGTTTTAATATGTTATTACACCTGAAGCAGAAGGGGCTGTCCAATACTGTTGGACCTCATGAAAAGAAAGCTTTAACAATATTTAAACTGCAATAATGCATTTCATTTTAAAGTGTATTAGAAATAGACTACTGATTTAGAAAGAAAGGAGGCATCAGGAAATTATCTCTTTCATTTGAGTTTATTAGGAATTGTGTATAAATGCATGCTCAATTGCAGCTGAATTGCTGTAATTTATTACATTATACTTTGAACAACTGGTAAAAATGTGTGTATATATTTGAGATGAGCCTGAACTAGAATCCCATACTAAATATGCCTAAATGCTGTTCAAATTTGGATCTGGACTTGAATTTTACTACAGAGAGAAGAGCTATAAGGAATGAACTCCCTAATTCTCCATGTTCTAAATGTCCCTAATTTTTGAAATTTTGGATCCAGGCTATGCTGTGTGGGCCCAGCTCTGTGAAAGTGACTATACGCCATGAGGCCAGCATATCACTTCAGATTTCCACAATGTCATCAGCATTCCTAAGAGTTCAAATTATTTCTACTCTGATTGGAACCCTGGTATATTTGTAACTTCATTTTTTCACAATACTCTTGTAATTTTATTTCAGGGACAACACAAGCTATTACCAAGAAAATCATATTCCCACAAACCTTTTCCTCCCTCTTGCTTGCCTTTATCTTTTTTGTTACAATTTTGATTGTTTGTGAAAGATATTTTTTTAAAACTTATGCTTCAGAGGGGTAGCTGAGTTAATCTATAACAGGAAAAAAGTAAAAAACAACAAATAGTCTGGTAGCACTTTAAAGACTAACAAAACATGTAGATGGTATCATGAGCTTTCATGGGCACAGTCCACTTCTTCAGATGACTGGAGTGTTGGACGTCCTGGATGTTCTGGGACATCCAACACTTCGGTCATCTGAAGAAGTGGGCTGTGCCCACGAAAGCTCATGATACCATCTACATGTTTTGTTAGTCTTTAAAGTGCTACCAGACTATTTGTTGTTTTTCAAGTTAAAACTTATGGTTAGGTTTGTTTCATGCTTTTAAAAATAATAGGGATACTATACTCATATTTCTGGATATTTTAAAATTTGGACTGATAGGAAAAATAGGTCAATACAATTAATACTCTCTACTACATTTATATAATAGTCCACCCTCTGTGAAGCATGTGGCTTGTACACAATCGTGGTGGGGTATTTAAATGTCACACTGAGCTTGAAGGGGCTAAAAGGCAATAGTAGGCCCAAGGAGCCCCACCTCTTTAGGCCTGATGAGCATGCTTCACTTGAAGGAGTAAAATAAGCAGCACTCAGAAGCTCGGGTAAGGGGTAGTGGACAGGCTGCAGGAGAGAAGATTCCTTCTCTGAGGAAGCCAGACAGAAGGTGAATCCTGACAGGATACAGCATAGTAGGTAAGGACCCAGTACAGGTTCAAACTCTCTAGTCCGGCATCCTGGGACCTAACTGGTTCCGAATCAGAGAATTTTCTGGCCCACAGGAGGTCAATGTTGTCTAGCAGCATTACCAACACTTCCCAGTTTACTGTGCTGTATAAAGACATTGAGGAGTAAATTAGAGTTTAATAACTGCACAGAACACTGAGAGCTAGGACTGGTAGCTGTAAACAAACTTTGTGGAATGCGGGAAACTTGCCTACACCCAGGATAAGTGGCCACCCGTGAACTAAAATCATGCCTGACCATGAATATTGCTGGACCAGAGACTGCTGGACTAGAGAGCTTCAACCAGTACCACCTTCCTCTACCATCCCCCTCCTCCACTTCATGAAGCAGCAGGTCTGAGGGCCCTGCTCATCTGAGACTTTGTGAAGCTATTGACTGTAAGACTACAGGATCCATGCCCCACACTGAAGGGGCACATAGGAAGTAATCCAGGGTGGCAGACTTAGGCGCTCTCTGGGGAGGAACCTCCCAGTGTTACTTCCCATAGGACCCTGGACTAGGACTCAGTGAAGAGGGGAGCCTGGGTCCCCCCCCTTCCTGCAACACTCCCATTAAGAGCAAAGGCCCCAGATGCTGTTTGGAGGCCCAGACACTCCTGGTCTGGAGGTAGGGATATAACAGTGCTCCCCTTTCCTGATAGTCTACACTAGCTCGTTAGTTCGAGCTAGGTAGGGTAATAAGGGCAACTGGAGTTGCAAATGAAGCCCGGGATTTAAATATCCCGGGCTTCATTTGCATGTTTCCAGGCGCCACCATTTTTAAATCCCCTTTAGAATGAGGAGTAACGGTAGTTCGAATTAGGGGGAGGGACTTTCAGGCAGTCCAGGTCTTTATAAGGCAGTGGGCAAGTGACCAAGAAGCTTGCGAACAGGTGAGTGCTAACAGGGAGTTTAGAGAGGAAGTTCTCCAGATAAAGGAGAAGCAGATACAGGACTCTTGAGGGAAGTGTGTTGTGTTGTTGGGGCTTTCTTACTGTGTGCTGAGTTTGTGTTTGTGAGTGAGGGTTGGTGTGTGGTGGTTTGTTTGGTGTTTTTTTTTTCTGTTGTTGTGAGTGAGGCTTTAGAGAGGGAGTTCTCCAGGTAGAGGAGAAGGAGATAGAAGACTCTTGAGGGAAGTGAGTGTTGTGTTTGGGGCTTTCTTGCTGTGTGAGGAGTTGTTGTTGTGAGTGAGGGTTGGTGTGTTTTTTGTTTGATTGTTTGTCTGTTTTTTGTTTCCCCTGTGTTTGGGAGTGAGGCTTTTTTTTTCTTCACTTCCCCTGTCCTTCATGGAGTGTGTGCTGTGAGTGGCAGGTGGAAACTGTTGGCTTCTAATTAAGTTTGAATTCTAGAAGCCTCTGCTGATTGGCTGAGCCTTGGTAGGGGGAGGGACTTTCAGGCAGTCCAGGTCTTTATAAGGCAGTGGGCAAGTGACCAAGGAGTTTGCGAACAGGTGAGTGCTAACAGGGAGTTTAGAGAGGGAGTTTGGAAGGGAAGGGGGAAGGGCGCGAGGTTCTTTTGCCTTTTTTTGTTTGTTTGTTTGTTTGTTGTTTTTGTTTTTAATCCTTTTTCCAGGACAGCAGGGATGGATGGTGATAGGTCTGCTGTTGTTACCTGCACAGCGTGTGCCATGTTTGTCTTCCTCCCGGAAGAAAGAATGGATTTCATCTGCATGAGGTGCAAGCTGGTCGCCATTTTGGAAGAGAAAATTAGAGGACTGGAGGCCCAAGTGTCGACCCTACGCTCAATCAGAGAGGATGAAGACTTCCTCGATAGAAGGCAGCGGTTAATCCTACAAGCACGGCAGGCGGAAGAGCCAGAGAGGGCAGTACAGGACCAGGAAGAGAACTGGCAGCATGTAACTTCTAGAAGGGGAAAAAGGCCAGCACGGGAATCCCCCAATGCTATAGAGGTAAGTAATCACTTTCAGGCTCTCTCCACAGGCTCTGCGGTGGTGAATGCTTTGGAAGGGACCTCACAAGGAAGAAACCACAAGGGAACACCATCTACTGGAAGGCATGGGATGCGTAGTCCTAGGGATGGGGGTTCCACGACCACCACCCTGAAAAGAAGACGATGAGTGGTGGTGGTTGGGGACTCCCTCCTAAGAGGGACTGAACCATCCATCTGCCGTCCAGACCTGGAATCTTGAGAGGTATGCTGCTTACCGGGAGCTCGAATTCAGGATGTGACTGAGAGGCTTACCAAGCTGATCAAACCTTCGGATCGCTACCCCTTCCTGCTTTTCCACGTGGGAACTTACGATATGGCCAAGAATGACCTTGTTCGGTTTACTGCGGATTATGTAGCGCTGGGAAGAAGGACCCAAGAATTTGGAGCGCAAGTGGTGTTCTCGTCCATCCTCCCTGTTGAAGGGAAAGGACTGGGCAGGGATCGTCAAATTGAGGAAGTAAATGCGTGGTTGCGCAGGTGGTGTCGCAGAGAGGGCTTTGGTTTCTTCGACCATGGGATTCTGTTCCGGACACAAGGATTGTTAGGAAGAGATGGGATCCACCTAACCAAGAGAGGAAGGAGCATCTTCGCGGGCAGGCTTGCAAACCTAGTGAGGAGGGCTTTAAACTTGGTTCGTTGGGTAACGGTGACCAACACCCTGAGGGGAGTGGGAAAGTCGGATACCGGGAAGGAATGCAAAGAGGAACAAGCAAGAAAGGAGGACCCCTGATTCAAATGGAGAAGATGGGGCGATCAACTGGTTATCTGAGGTGTTTGTACACTAATGCGAGAAGCCTGGGCAACAGACAGGAAGAACTGGAGGCCCTGGCCCAGTCCAAGAAATATGATTTAATTGGGATAACAGAGACTTGGTGGGATGACTCGCATGACTGGAGCGCTGTCATGGAAGGGTATAGACTGTTCAGGAAAAACAGGCAGGGGAGAAAAGGAGGAGGAGTTGCACTATACGTAAGAGAGCACTATGATTGCTCTGAACTCCAGTATATAGAGGGAGAAAAACCTGTTGAGAGTCTATGGGTTAAGTTTAAAGGAGCAAACAACAGCAGTGATGTTGTGGTTGGTGTCTGCTACAGACCGCTGGATCAGGTGGATGAGGTAGATGAGGCTTTCTTCGGACAACTGAGAGAAGCTTCCAGATCGCAGGCCCTGGTTCTCGTAGGGGACTTTAATCACCTTGACATCTGTTGGGAAACCAATACGGCAGTACACAGGCAATCCAGGAAGTTTTTGGAGAATGTTGGGGATAACTTCTCGGTACAAGTGCTGAAGGATCTGACCAGGGGCCGTGCGCAGCTTGACCTTCTGCTCACAAACAGGGAGGAACTAATAGGGGAAGTAGAGGTGGGTGACAACCTGGGAAGCAGTGATCATGAGATGGTAGATTTCAGGATCCTGACCAAAGGAAGAAAAGAGAGTAGTAAAATACACACCTTGGACTTCAGAAAAGCAGATTTTGACTCCCTCAGAGACCTGATGGGCAGAATCCCCTGGGATGCTAACATGAAGGGGAAAGGAGTCCAGGACAGCTGGCAGTATTTTAAAGAAGGCACAGAAAGAAACCATCCCGATGTGTAGCAAGAGAGGCAAACGTGGTAGGAGACTGGATTGGCTTACAGGGGAAATCCTTGGTGAACTTAAGCACAAAAAGGAAGCTTACAAAAAGTGGAAACTTGGACAAATGCCCAGGGAGGGGTTTAAATGTATAGCTCAAGAATGCCGGGGGGTTATCAGGAAGGCGAAAGCGCAAATGGAATTGCGACTGGCTAAGGACGTGAAGGATAACCAGAAAGGTTTCTACAGGCATGTTAACAAGAAGAAGGTGATCAGAGAGGGTGTGCGGCCCCTACTGGATGAAGGAGGTAACCTAGTGACAGACGATGTGGGGAAAGCTGAAGTACTCAATGCTTTCTTTGCCTCTGTATTCACGGACAAGGGGGGCTCCTGGACTGATGCGCTAAGTGATGCAAGATGGGATGAAGATGGACAGCCCTTAGTGGGTAAAGAACAGGTTAGGAACTATTTAGAAAAGCTAAATGTACACAAATCCATGGGTCCAGACTTAATGCATCCGAGGGTACTGAGGGAGTTGGCAAATGTCATTGAGGAGCCTTTGGCCATTATCTTTGAAAAGTCGTGGAGATCGGGAGAGATCCCGGATGATTGGAAAAAAGCAAATGTAGTGCCCATCTTCAAAAAAGGCAAGAAGGACGATCCAGGGAACTATAGGCTGGTCAGTCTTACCTCGGTTCCTGGAAAAATCATGGAAGGGATCCTTAAGGAATCCATTTTGAGGCACTTGGAGGAGAGGAAAGTGATTAGGAATAGTCAGCATGGATTCACAAAGGGCAAGTCGTGCCTGACCAATCTGATTAGCTTCTATGATGAAGTAACTGGCTCTGTGGGTATGGGAAGGTCAGTGGATGTGATATACCTTGACTTTAGCAAGGCTTTTGATACGGTCTCCCACAATATTCTTGCCAGCAAGTTAAGGGAATATGGATTGGATAAATGGATGGTAAGATGGATAGAAAGCTGGCTAGAAGGCCGGGCCCAGCGGGTAGTGATCAACGGCTCGATGTCAGGATGGCAGTCGGTTTCTAGTGGAGTGCCCCAAGGTTTGGTTCTGGGACCGGTTTTGTTCAATATCTTTATTAATGACCTGGATGAGGGGATAGATTGCACCCTCAGCAAGTTTGCAGATGACACTAAGTTAGAGGGAGAGGTAGATATGCTGGAGGGCAGGGATAGAGTCCAGAGTGACTTAGACAAATTGGAGGATTGGGCCACAAGAAATCTGATGAGGTTCGACAAGTGCAGAGTCCTGCACTTGGGACGAAATAATCCCAAGCATTGTTACAGGCTGGGGACCAACCAGCTAAGTAGTAGTTCTGCAGAAAAGGACCTGGGGGTTACAGTGGATGAGAAGCTGGATATGAGTCAACAGTGTGCCCTTGTAGCCAAGAAGGCTAATGGCATATTAGGATGCATTAAGAAGAGCATTGCCAGCAGATCCAGTGATGTCATTATTCCCCTTTATTCGGCTCTGGTGAGGCCACATCTGGAGTATTGTGTCCAGTTCTGGGTCCCCCACTACAAAAAGGATGTGGACGCATTGGAGAGGGTCCAGCGGAGGGCAACTAAAATGGTTAGGGGGCTGGAGCATATGACCTATGAGGAGAGGCTGAGGGAGTTGGGTCTGTTTATTCTGCAGAAGCGAAGAGTGAAGGGGAATTTGATAGCAGCCTTCAACTTCCTGAAGGGAGGTTCCAAAGAGGATGGAGAGAGCCTGTTCTCAGTAGTGACGGATGACAGAACAAGGAGCAATGGTCTTAAGTTGTGGTGGGAGAGGTCCAGGTTGGATATTAGGAAAAACTATTTCACTAGGAGAGTGGTGAAACACTGGAATGGGTTACCTAGGGAAGTAGTGGAGTCTCCATCCCTAGAGGTATTTAAGTCTCGGCTTGAGAAAGCCCTGACTGGGTTGATCTAATTGGGATTGGTCCTGCCTAGAGCAGGGGGCTGGACTTGATGACCTCCTGAGGTCTCTTTCAGCTGTATGGTTCTATGGTTCTATGAGTCTAGGATCTTTAATTCGAACTACCTAGTCCATGCCGCGTGTAGCTGCGGGCACAGAGTTTGGACTAAGGGGGATTTACATGGCGGCGCCCAGGAACATGCAAATGAAGCCCGGGATATTGAAATCCCGGGCTTCATTTGCAACTCTGGTTGCCCTCATTACCCTACCTAGCTCGAACTAACAAGCTAGTGTAGACGTACCCATAGAGATGTAGCTGTGTTAGTCTGGTCTTGCTGAAACAAGAGACAGGACTATGCAGCACTTTAAAGACTAACAAGATGGTTTATTAGGTGATGAGCTTTTGTGGGCCAGACCCACTTCCTCAGATCAAATTGTGGAAGAAAATTGGCATGACCATATATACCAAAGGGATACAATAAAAAAAAAAAAGTGAACACATATAAAATTGACAAATCAGATTTTAGAACACGGGGGCAGGGGGTGAGGGGGGGAGGTTAGTGTCTATCCAAGTGCAAAAAGATGGACATCGTACCCAAAGACTGAAAGTGAACATCCCATTAAGATCAACATACTGTACTGACTATAGTGAGAGACCATTATCTCATAGACACTAACCTCCCCCCCTCACCCTCCCTGTGTTCTAAAATCTGATTTGTCAATTTTATATGTGTTCACTTTTTTTTTTAATTTTATCCCTTTGGTATATATGGTCGTGCCAATTTTTTTCCACAATTTGATCTGAGGAAGTGGGTCTGGCCCACGAAAGCTCATCACCTAATGAACCATCTTGTTAATCTTTAAAGTGCTGCATAGGCCTGTCTTCCCTTTCCTGATAGTGAGACAGAGTTGGAGATCTGATGCATTAACTACCAGGCCCCTCAAGCCTCCTATCGTAACAATAGAAGAGAAAATAATAAAGGTTTTGTGAGATTTTTTTTTAAAAGGGACAAATCAAGCTTAAGTGCCTAAATCCCATTATTGGCCCCCTAATGGCCCTTTTTGCCTGTGCAAATCCCACCCATTGCATCCAAGGGAGTTATTTAAATTCCTCGGTAAAGAAGATCTTCAGAGGTGCTTATTAATGATGTGACTCTGCTCCTCTTAAGGCCAATTTAAGTCCATGATCGAACACACTCAAACTGCAACGGGAGCAGATATTGGTCAACACTTAGAGCTTTGGAAAATGCCACTCATTGTGGTTATGCATTCCCAGATCACTTGATTTAACTCATTCAACACTCATTCAGCCATCTCTCACTACAGTGCTCACAATAACTCTGTTTGTTTAAAGCATGGATTTGAGAAACAAACTTAATTTGGGAACTTTCCAATATAGTGAAAGGCAGTGAGTGCTTGTTAAGGTTGACTCTGTGCTGAATCTACTCACATCCCTCTATAAAAGGGCTAAAGCCTTAATGTAGCATGGTGAGTAGTTTCTCCCAATGATATATTAAAATAGTCATCCTGCAAGGTGTAGGGATAGGTCTTGTGATTCGCTGCAGATTCACAACACTGTTTCAATAAAGGATGCGAAGGTACGTATTGAAACAAGACAAGCTTTCAGTGCATTTATCAACGTGCTGTCAGTTCCCACTTCAAGGCAGGTGAAACAATAATAAATATTGAGCACAAGAAAGTTGATTTGCATCCAAGGCAGTTTTAATAAATAAAAAGTTTTTTTTTAAACAGTCAGTGTGAGCCCCTTTGGCTCTCACCAACTCTTGTTTTATCCATGGTTAAAGCACTTGAGAGACAGTCATAAAAAAGTCATATGCACATCTTGTAGAATTTTCTATACTTTATTCAAAATAGGACAAATATATTGCATCTTTTTGTATCTAGTCCTTGGAGCATTTCATTAGATCCCTCCCTGTTGTGCTCATGGACTCATCTTGGGTTATGGCTGGTTGGTTTAAAAATATATTTTCAATATAGTAAAGCGTGAATATAACTTATGGCAGCACATAATAAAAATAGAGAGGAAGTGACAGAGAAGCGAAATAAAAAGGTAGTATGGAGTGGAAAGACTTGTATATATTGAAAAGAAAAATACAATGGACTAAATTCAGATTTGGCATAGGGGACAAAACTCCCTTGGAAGTCTCTCGGTTAAATTCAACTTTGATTGTAAACAGTGGTGTAAATGGCAGATGGGGTAGGAAAATGGGTGTGTAACTGATAAAGTTGTGGAGCATATAACAATCTGAGGCTATGTCTACACTGCAGAGTTTTTCCGGGATACCAGAGGTATCCCGGAAAAACTGTGCTGAGCCCAGGGAATGCGTCTGCTCTTCTGAAATTTTTTTGGAAGAGCAGACATGCTTTTTCAGCATCCCCGTAAACCTCATTTTACGAGAAAGAAGGGATGTTCTGAAAAAGGGTTTTTTTCCAACATTTGGCCCAGTGTAGATGGGCCAAATGTCAGAAAAGCCTCTTTCGAAAAAAGAAGCGGACAAAACTACGCAAATTGAGGTTTGCAATTTGCGTAGCTTTTTCTGGAAGAACAATGCAGTGTAGCCATAGCCTCACTTTGCAAAACTACTCTTGGTAGTCTTCCATTGTAGTTGTTGGGTTCTTATCAGCTCTGAAAAGTTGATGCTAGGTGTATTAAACTGGGCACTTTAAGTTAGAGAACTTAGAAATTTGGTCCAATAGCTCTGCTGACCCATGGCAGTCACTCAACTCAAGGAGAACAAGGTTTTTATTCTACCTGACTACAACATGGGTGAAGATAAACAGGGTAGACCAGTGGCTATCTGGAATACCACAGACCTGGTTCAGTTACTTCATCTGACACAGATTTTGTATGCAATCTTTAACAAATTGTTTGGTTTCTCAGTGCCTCAGATCCTCAGTTAGAAAACAGTGATAATTCTCTTCCCTCACAAGCGAATTGTGAGGATTATTATACTAGTGATTGTGAGGTGCACCAATAGTGTGTTAATGGTGGCCATACATGTCACTTAGGTCATTCAAAGGTGTAGTGGAAAACAGAACCTGGTTATATGGAAGTCATCAGCCTTCAGTTGTCTTTGGTTTCTTTAGTCTGATTATAAATTTGTGGTATAGGAAGGGAACATTTGGCTCTCCAAATAAGTTTTGGTGACTTTGGTCCAGATTCTCAAAGGTACTTTTGTGCCTCACTACTTTTGCCTGAATGCTAAAAAATCTCATCTGAAACCAGCTGACTTCATTTGATATAATCATTCAGGCATTAAATATATTCTACATGAAGCTGAAAACAGCAGAATATCTTCTGTATTCCCTGGGGAAAGAACCGTCTCACGGTGGTGGCCTGATCTTCATTGTGGCCTCTTCGTGCTCTTGTAATGTCAATGTTAAACAACAACAATAATAATAATAAAAAAGAAAACACTTGGAACAACACTTGGAACCTGCCTTTCCCATTGAAATCAGTGGAAATTTGTGGGTGCCCAGCCCGTTTTAGGGTTAGGACCAGAGGCCAATGTGGAGCATGCACACAATCAGAACAGCATACATGAAAGGGCCTTGCATTCAGCTCAGACTCTATTATTTACTTCTGCATCTCGACCATTCCTGGAGGTTTGCTTCCCTCAGCCAACAGCAAAGCCAGTTCAAGTCAGTGGTAAGCAGAAGGAAAGTGTTTCAAAGGCTTTATGGGGACACGCAAAAGCTGGATAAGTCAAAAGTTGAAATATTTATGTTTGGATTTTCTGTGTGTTTGGAGAGTATTCTATTGCCTGATGCACCATCGTCCTCCTTAATTCTCCTTTCAGTTCCTTCCTTTAGTGCTAGAATTGAGGGACGGAAACACCCAGAAGGTACCCATGTGCCCCCAAAAAGGAATGATCTACTGCCTGTCTCATAAACCTTCAGTAGTGAGTAGCAGGGCTATAGCCTACGGATTCCTGCCCCTCCTTCCCCAGTTTAAGCACTGACATACACTGCCCCAAACATTTGAAAAAATTCCTCCCTGACAGGCCTATGTGAAAACATTTGTTGTCCTGAAAAAATCAGCGGAGGCAGTATTTCCCACCAGGGGATATAAATAAGCTTTAGTTGAAGGGTGTGAATCAAAAGCTCTGATCTAACCTCCTTCCCCCCAAACATTGTGGATGTTCAGAATTAATGCAAACATGGACTCAAAATACTCTCTGCTTGTTATCATACAGGTGGTCCTAGTTCTTTGTGACTCTTCATTTGGGGCAAATATGTTCACATCTAATTTCACTCAAGACAAAATATGCTAGTGTTTGCTTTGGTGGAAGGTTGGGGGAAGGAAGTCTTCCCTTGTCTAAACCATGAGATTTAAGTAAATTCTTGAATTCTCCATAAGTATCCATAAGGGAGAATTTACAAAACAAAAATCTGTGCCAAACATTCAGGTGATATAAATCAATATAGCTTAATGGATCTGGCCCAGAATGTTTGCCCATCACAGACCTTTAGGCCTTTCTAGTATCTCGCTTCCGAAGTCCTTTGTGATGCTTGTCTGCAATCCACGTGCATCAAATTTAAAGTTACGAGGCCTGATTCTTCTCTCACGTCATTGCTGTAAATCAGGATTAATTCCATGGAAGTCAATGTAAGAAGAATCAGATCTGTGGATATTTATGTGTTTTATTTACAACTGTGATCAGGTAAAGAGAAATAATAAAACAATTTTGCCATCAGTGCTGCCCGCTGTCTAATCACACAACCCTAAACACCTTCCCACTCTGTTCCACTCTTCTCTGCCACATCCCTTCTCTAAGACCTCACCACCTCCCTCTCCCTCCATTGCTTTCTGTCCCCCCCGCCCCTTTCCCTGGGCAGGAGGCTGGGGTGCAGGAATGAGTGTGGGCTCTGGGCTGGGAGTGGCGCCAAGGGATTCGGGGTGTGGGAGGGGACTCCTTGCAAAGCTTGGAGCAGGGGATTGAGGTACAGCATGTTGGGGTACAGGAGGGGGGCAGGCTCTGGGAGGGAGGTTAGCTGTGGAGGGGTGAGGACCCTGACTAGGGATGTAGGCTCTAGGGATGAGGGGTTTGGAGCACAGGTGGAGGCTCAGGTTTAGCCTTGTAATTGTGTAAGCGATAAGTCAGTTAGTTAAAATGAATGTATGTTATAGCAAAAGGTTTGGATTAAACTTAAACACAAGACGTAGGCCTCAGACAGGCCAGGCAGCTTTGTTAACTTAGCCCCAGCTCTGTTTGATGTTCGCATGGTCTGATGTTAAAGCGAAGGGATGGAATATTGTAATGCATCGTGATGTTAATATTAGGTAAAGCCTTGTAATAGATAGAAAGAAGTTTAATATTGAAAGACTTTGTAACTTTGTTAAAGTGACTAGAAGTACCCTTTTGTCCCACGCTGCAATTGTGTAAATGTATTGTTTGTCTGAATCAGAGAGTGAATGTTTTAGGAGGGATAAGTGTGAAGGCCACTGCCTGCTCAAATGGTCAGAGGAGGGGCTGGAAACTCAGTCCGGCACCAAACGAGTCATCAATTGAGCTAAACACTTTGAAGATGGAGATTGGACCAGGGCAGATTGATGAACCCTGAAGTTAGTGGCAAGCGTCCCTTGATAGGGACCAGATAACAACTTTTGCCGGAAAGACAGCACCCCGAGGGGTTGTCAGCATATGGATATCAAATGACTGTGAGAACGTCTTCCCGATAAGCATAAGAACATGATACGAGAACATAAGAATGGCCATACTGGGTCAGGCCAAAGGTCCATCCAGCCCGGTACCTTGTCTGCCGACAGTGGCCAATGCCAGGTGTCCCAGAGGGAGTGAATCGAATAGGTAATGATCAAGCGATCTCTCTCCTGCCATCCATCTCACCCTTTGACAAACAGAGGCTAGGGACGCCATTCCTTACTCATACTGGCTAATAGCCATTTATGGACTTAACCTCCATGAATTTATCTAGTTCTTTTTTAAACCCTGTTATAGTCCTAGCCCCCATAACCTCCTCAGGCAAGGAGTTCCACAGATTGACTGTGCTCTGTGTGAAGAAGAACTTCCTTTTATTTGTTTTAAACCTGCTGCCCATTAATTTCATTTGGTGGCCCCTAGTTCTTATATTATGGGAACAAGTAAGTAACTTTTCCTTATTCACTTTCTCCACACCATATATCGTAGGAAGATTGATTGTGATGTTGAGTGACTGATTAAAGCCTGAGAAGGCAAAATGCATAGACTCACATGGAAGGAAAATCCTGTAAAGGATGGGTGTCTTGTATGGTTCTTCGCGTTCCCATCCTGCTAAGACCATGGAGCATCAGTCCGGACTGACAAGAACCCAGCTCCTTCCTCGCACCCGACCTATCTGGCCAAGAGGTTGGGCTGAGCAACAGACTGATACCTATTCCATCAGCAGTGTGTATGTGTATGTGTGTGTGTGAATGCATATGCTACTTTGTTATATTGTTAATAAATGTGGCGTGTTGCCTTATCCCTCTGAAAGAGGTCCCATGTGCTTCTTTTAAGCATACAAGGGCTGGTGTAGAGGGTTGGAGTTCAGAAGGGAGTTTGGCTGGAGACTCTGGCTAGGTGGTAATTATCAGAGAACTCCCAGAAGTTATTGGCATGTTTGCCTCATAGACTCAGGGCTGGCCAGATAACTGTGTGTGCTGTCCCTGGCTGCAGACTGCAGCTCCCACTGGTCAGGAACCACAGCCATTGAGAGCCGAGAAGTCAGTACTTGGGGCAGGGCAGCCCATAGAAACCCCCTGGCTATGCCCATGCCTAGGCCCCAGAGGGACCTGCTGGTCGCTTCTGGGAGCCACATGGAACCAGGGCAGGTAGGGAGCCTACTTTAGCCCCACTGTGCCACAGACCATACTTCTAGTGGCCTGTTAGTCCGGATTGGTTTCCATAGCCACCGGAAGACTGATTCCGGGAGACTTCTGGCCAACCTGGGATGATTGGCAACCCTAGCTGTGGGGTTCCATGTTTATTGCCTCTAATTAATAACTTCCCGATCAAATGCAAGAAGTTTGCAAGTAAAAAACATTTTTTTCTTCCTAACTATTGATCTGGGAAATTCAGACTGGTAATGTTATATCAATATAGATCTTTCCTTTCAGCATCGCCACCGGTAGTAACCTTTGGCGACCTAATTCTGCTGTCAGTTACACCAGGGCAGACAACCTATATTCAAATGATTCCCTTATTGGAACCTGCTCAGACCCAATCCCTAGAATGGATTTGCCAATTGTAACAGATTGTCCCTGTAATTGGAGCGTAGTAATCAGTTTTGCTGACAATCTAAAAGAAACTGAATCCAGCTCTATCTCTTAGCCCTGTTGAGCCAGTACAGCTAAGAGGTGTACAAAGTAAGACCTCACTTTTTTCATTAAATTAGAAAGGGTGAAATTCATCTCTGTCCAGATAGCCATCAGAAACAAAACCGAGAGATGCAAATGTGACCTATACCTTTTTGCTGGTTCTCTTCCGTAGGGTGGATTTCATTATGAGGGAACAGGTCTGTTGAATAAGACACATAGATTTGAAGGCCAGAAGGGATCATTGTGATCATGTGGTCTGAAGACCTGTATAACACAGGCCATAGAACTGTCTCACACTAATTCCTAGAGCAGAAAAACAGTCCATCTCTATTTTAAATATAGTCGGTGACAATAACTCCGCCATCACCATTGGTAAATTGTTCCCCTCAATGTCAAAAATTTACACCTTATTTCCACTTTGAATTTATTCACCTCAGCTTCCAGCCATGGATTGCATTCTGCCTTTCTCTGCTAGAGTGAAGGGTGTGTTTGTTGTTAAAATTGTTCATGTAAATAGGTTCCATAACCTTGTTGTCAAAGAAGACTAGCACTTCAATATGACCCCAATGTTGATTTTACTTTTAGTAGCAGTATGGCATGAAGACTTGCCTACTGTGGAGCGCTCATTTTTTTACTCTCTTTGGCAGAGTGTGATGTGTACAGATGCAATAACATTCACCAAAGTATGAGCCTCCAATTGCCTCAAGCAGCTGAGTTAGGATTTTACCTTCAGCACCATTCTAGTAGGTTTTAATAAAATGGTATAACCCCCGATCGTGGGCGTGAAATAATCCTGGTAAAAAGATGCTTACCACTAGGGGCAGAATGAGCTCTTCATAGCAAGGCTAAAGCCGAAATAAGCTATGCAACTTGAGCTATATCTATTGCACAGCTTAAGTCGAAATAGCTTATTTCAGCTTTTGGTGCTGTCTACACAGCAGGAAGTTGGAGAAAGAGCACTCTTCCCTCAACTTCCCTTACTCCTTGTAAAATGGGGGTTACAGGAGTTAAAGTAAGAAGTCCTCCAGCTCGACATTATGTCGAAATAATGGCTTGCTGTGTAGATGCAGTCGATGTTATTTCGGAATAACACTGCTGTGTAGACATAACCAGTCACTCTCATAATTGTAGGCCCTTAAATTGGTCTATATAAAAATATATAAGGGACAAATGCCCTATCACCTGTACACCTAATATCACTCACTTTAATTTTCGCTCTTGAAAGTGGTGCACTGTGTGAGAAATTCATGGTACTTCATTGTAAAATAACGGCCATTTTGTTGTGTACTACAAATATACTTAGGAATCACCGGATAGTTAATTGGCTGACAAGAATAAAAGTAAGGTGATGTTGCCGCCCCTACAACTGTAAATGCACTGTGCCACAGAGCTGATAACTTGGCAACATTTTGTCTCAAGATCACTCAGCGTCATTTGCAAAATAA
Organism: Pelochelys cantorii; assembly: GCA_032595735.1. NCBI lineage: Eukaryota > Metazoa > Chordata > Testudines > Trionychidae > Pelochelys > Pelochelys cantorii. Next base: position 62,410,282 of record CM064332.1, on the reverse strand, counting down.
CAGTACATTGGATGATACTGTGTTTGCATTTCACAGGTGTGTTTCAGAAACAGTGTTTAGTAGTAGCCTAGGGTTTCTGAAACACACCTGTGAAATGCAAAAGCTTTAGTAATAAGCAGCATTTCTACTAAATTTTCCATCCTTGGGTGGGTTGAATTTTCTTATGTGTACCACCAGTATAAAAAAAACCCCAAGGTATAAATACATATTTTAAATAGCTTGTAGATATGGAAGACAAATTTTAAAACAAGGATAGTTAACAAGGAACAATGCTTATGATGTTCTTCTAGTTTTAACAATTTACCATGTATTAATTAGTATCAAGGAATTATTTTTAAAAAATAATCCTTATCTACAAAAGCAACCTAACAATACAACAGAAAAACACCAATGCAAGGAAGTCAGATCCTGTATTAAAATCTGCTAATGTAGAATCTCTCCACCCTCTTAATTGGTCTGCTCTGGATCTGTCTCCCTCCAAACAAAATAATTTTTAGCTCCAGCTAACATCTCCAGGCAGGTTGCCTCCTGTTAAACTCATCATGGCCAAAAGCAAGCTCTTTATCTTTCCCTCCTGAAATTAGGTGAAAAGTATTTTTGTCTAGAACTGCTGAGGAGTCACTGTTTAGTGTTTGCTCTACAAGTCTAACAGTGGGTGCTACCTTACTCTTTCTCCCATCACATTTTGTGGGCATATTTAAGATCTTGTAATTATGTCACTGATCAGATGGTAATTAATATCAACTCCTCCTCACTCCAGCCTCAACAAGAAAAAGGAAAATATATTTGACTAAGCTCCCTCTGATGCATTAATGAGACACTGAAGTTTCCACAGCAGCATCCCCATCCCTATCTCCCACGTAGCCACATGCCCCCATACCCCAGCATATCAGCATACCCCCTCCACCCCATGCAGCCTGCTTCCCCACCCCTTCCCCAGCCCAAATACCCTTGCCCAGGTCTCTCCCTTGCACCAGAAGTTGCAGCCCAGACAGAAATGAGTCAGGACACCCAACAAACTCCCCCTACCTCACCACACAGATGCCAGCACCCACCTGCCCCCTCTTTCCCCCACCTACCTACGCCATGCAGTCTTCTCCCGCTCTCTTCCCCTCCCAGCCCAGCAGGCTGGAGAGTATTTGTTTGACTGAAGATATAATATACTTTCATTTAACTGATCTTCAACATTTGCATATGTATCCTAATGAAAAATAACGAATTATTAAGGGTGATTTAGCAGTTTGCTGGGGAGGGAAGGCACACAGCGGGAATGCAGGGGCCCCTTGTGGAGAGGTGCAGGGGAGAGTCTCACAGCTGGCCTTGGCTGAAACTGCTCCTCAAGGCCTCCTGGATGAACACAGCCCCTTGATGTACTCGCCGAATGACACTGGTGTCCAGTTGCTCTTAAGCCTGGCCAGCCATTCAGCCTCTGCCCCCCATGCTGGCAAGAAGGTCTCCTCCTTGCTCTCACATAAGTTGTGGAGCACACAGCAGGCCGCCGCCACAAAAGGGATGTTCTGCTCACTGAGGTCCAGGTAGGTGAGGAGCCTCTGGAACCCGCCCTTTAAATGGCCAAATGCACGCTCTACCACCATGTGGCACCTGCTTCAGCCTGGCATTGAAGTGCTCCTTGGCGGGGTCCAGGCTGCCCATGTAGGGATTCATAAGCCAGGGGAGCAAGGGGTAGGTTGCATCACCCAGGATGCACATGGGCATGTCCATGTCCCCAGCCTTGATGGTGTAGTCAGGGAAAAAATCCTGGCGTGTATCTTCTGGAGCAGGCATGAGTTCTGGAAGATGTGGGTGTTGTGCACCTTCTCCCGACCAGTCGATGTTGGTGAAGTGTCCTTTGTGGTCCACCAGGACCTGCAGCACCATCGGGAAGTGCCCCTTTCTGTTTACATATTCCAAAGCACGGTGGTCAGGGGCCAGGATGGGAATGTGCCCCCTCCCCCCCCAATTGGGGAAGCCCATGGTGGCAAAGCCATCAACAATGGTGTTGACATTGCCCAGAGTAACAACTCTCTGTAGACAAGATGTTATTGATAGTCTTGGCTACCTGCAGGAGCAGGACCCTGACTCCAAACTGGTTCCTGATGGAGTGGTAGCTGTCTGGCGTGGTGAGCTTCCACAGGGTGATGGCAACGCGCTTCTGCAGGGGGATAGTGGGTCGCAGTCAGGTATCCTGTTGCCTTAGGGCAGGGGCGAGCCACTTGCAGAGCTCCAGGAAAGTGGCCTTCCACGTTCAGAAGTTCTGGAGCCACTGCTGGTCTTTCCATAGCTGCAGGATGATACAGTCCCACCAGTCTGAACTGGTTTCCCTCCATCAGCAGTGGCTGATCAGATGGTGTCCAGGGGATTGAGGGGCTGATCAGATGGTGTCCAGGGGATTTACATGTTTTGTAAATGTGGACTGCAATTTTTTTAAATATCAAGGAGTTCAAAATAGTCACCAAAGAGAGGTTAATGAAACATTTCAGTGGAAACAGTGATTGGTAAAATAATTTTGTTATAACATACTAAAAATGTATACAGTAATAAAGATTTTATAGAAATTACCTTCTGGAATCATGGCGGGCAATGCAGCCTCCATGGCCCCTCATTCCCTTGGCCATCTCTGCCTGCTGCTGCTCTACCTGTTCAGCAAGGCCAGTGCCAGTTGAATGCAGGCAGGGCTTCCGGCAAGCTGGGCTGGGCCTGGCCACTTCCTCATGGGTGGGAGCACCATTCTAGTCTAGCCTGTCCTTCCCTCCACAATGCAGTGCTCTCCCATCCCCCTAACAGAGCCTCCTCACACTTGCTTGGGGGATGCATTTGCACCCTTCATACCCCCTGCATATGGGCCTGCATAAGTTTAGAAGACATCTCAGAAGGTCATGGAGTCCAATCCCCTGCTAAAAGCAGGACCAATCCCAACTAAATCATTCCAGTCAGGGCTTTGTCAAGCCAGGACTTAAAAACTCTAGGGATGGAGATTACATCACCTTCCTAGGTAACCCATTCCAGTGCTTCACCACCCTCCTAGTGAAATAGTTTTTCCTAAAATCCAACCTAGACCTCCCCTGCTGTAACTTGAGACCATTGCTCCTTGTTCTGCCATCCGTCACTACTGAGAACAGCCTCTCTCCATTCTCTTTAGAATCCCCATTCAGTTGGTTGAAGGTTGCTATCAAATCCCCCCTCACTCTTCTCTTCTCTAGATTAAATAAACCCAAATCCCTCAGGCTCTCCTCATAAGCCATGTGCTTCAGTCTCCTAATAATTTTTATTGCCATCTGTGGGACTTTCTCCAATGTGTCCACATCCTTTTTGTAATCAGGGGCGGGGGAGAATTGGAGGCAATACTCCAGATGTGGCCTCAGTGCTGAATAAAGGGGAAAAATCCCTTCCTTAGATCTGTAGCAATGCTCCTACTGACACACCCCAACTCATCATCAGCCTTTTTGGCTGCAAGGGCAAACTGAGGATACATCTACCTATCAGTGTTATTTCAGAATAGCTGACTTTATTCTGAAATAACATAGTCCACGTCTATGCTATAAGCAGTTATCTCAACATAATGTCAAGCTGGAGGACTTCTTACTCCGACTGCTGTACCCTCATTTTATTTCTTACTCTGACTCCTGTAACCTCAGACTTCCTGCTGTGTAGATAGTGCCAAAAGCCGAAATAAACTATTTTGACTTAAGCTACGCAATTGACGTAGCTCAAGTTGTGTAGTTTATTTCGGCTTTAGCCCTGCTGGGTAGACGTGCCCTGACTCAAATCCAGCTTCTCATCCACTGTAATCCCTAGGTCCTTTTCTGCTGAACTGCTACCTAGCCAGTCAGTCCCCAGCCTGTAGCAATGCTTGGAAGTCTTCTGTCTCACATGCAGGACTCGGCACTTGTCCTTGTTGAACCTCATCCGATTTCTTTTGGCCCAATCCTCCAATTTGTCTTGGTCACTCTGGACCCTATCCCTACCCTCCAACGTATCTACCTTGCCCCCTAGCTTAGTGTCATCTCGAACTTGCTGAGGGTGCAATCCATCCCCTCATCCAGGTCATTAATAAGGATGTCGAACAAAATTGATATTTCAGCACGAAGGCTGTAGAAGTGGATCTCTGAGTGTGGTGTGCAACTAAGCAAACACATATGTGCATGCCCTTTGCAGAAGGGTTTAGGAGTGTGTCCCATGGTGTGCTCTGGGGCTGAAAAGTGTAGGGAAAAATACCCTTTCATTCTACAGATCCCAGCACAGTTTCCGTGGGCACAACATAAGAATTGTGCCCAACTTCATATATTTGCTCCTAATAAGTGGAGAGTAAGGGATGCGATTCCCAGCAAGCACTAGTTTTCATGGAATCGGCATGCTAAAAACAGCAAGTAGCATGGGACCCAGGCTAGCCTCCCAGAGACAGACAGGCTAGTAGCTGCACTCCTAGGGTGTGTCTAGACTACACCTTTCTGTCGACAGAGAAATGTAGATTAGGCACATCGAAATTGCGAATGAAGCAGGGATTTAAATCATCCCATGCCTCATTAACATAAACATGGCCACCGCTTTTTTTCAAAACAGAGTTTTTATAAAAAAAACCCCGGCAGTCTAGACGTGGACCTCTGGAAAATTAAGCCTTTTTCAACAGATCCTGTAAACCTCATTTATTGAGGAATACAGGATCTGTCGAAAAAGGCTTTATTTTCAACAGATCTGTGTCTAGACTGCCATTTTTTTCGAAAAAACTCCGTTTCGAAAAAAAGCGGCAGACATGTTTATGCTAATAAGGCAAGGATATTTAAATCCCTGCTTCATTAGCAATTTCGATGTGCTTGATTTGCATCCCTCTGTCGACAGAGGGATGCAGTCTAGATGTAGCCCTAGGCTCATACTCAGAATAGCTAGTGCCCCATCTTACACTGCTGTTGCAGCTACCATCTTTAGCTCTCTGCTCCCTGAGATTAAACTCCAGTATGTCTCCTCCAGTTGGGAATCACACACCCCCAGCTCCAGGTGTGCACTTCCCCTCAGGCTCATGAGGAGCACACGCTGCCTCAAGAAACCCACTTTGCTTTTATAGGTGGGAAACGTGGGGCCTAGGGTAGCACAGTGAAGTGCCCAAGGTCACACAGTAGCTCAGTGGCACATCTGAGAAGTTGTGTCTCCCCTGCTCTGGGGGCTGGAAAGTGCTCCTGGGGAGATGTGGGGAGGAGATAAAGCTACCTGCATCGCCAGCTCTCTGCAAACATGAGGAGCCCCCCCAGGGACAGGACCCAGCAGTGGGTAGGTGTGGGGCGAAGGCTACCTGGAGCTGTTGCACTAGGCTGTTGCATGAGGGGCCTGGCTGGGAGTTTGCCTGGTGCAGCAGGAGTAGCCATCCTTGCTCTGTCTCCCCCTTGGCAATGTGAGGGGTTGGAGGGGGGGGCGTGGTGTCAACAATCAGCAGGCTCTGGTTTTAGCCCCAGCCTGTCATGCCCCATAGTCACTGCTGCTGCAGCAGCCAGCCTGAGCTCTCCCGTCCTGGACCGCAGGGTCTCGTGCCTGCCAGCACCAGCCCGGTCCTTGCTGCCCCCCTTTTTTTACAGGTGCGCTGCAGCCCAGTGCTGCTTTCTCCAGTGGTGCTGCAGCCACCGCCAGTCGCGGAGGAAGCATCCCCCCAGACAGGCGGCCGTCCCCTGTGCACCAATTGGCTGGGGGAAGGTTGGGGCTGATCCCGCCCCCCATTCTCAGAAGTGAGACCTGGCCTCGTTCCTGGGGGTGGGGGCAGAATCAGAGGCTGGGTCAGCCAGCCTTCCCCAATCCATCCAGAACTGGGACCAGGGGGAAGCATGGGGAGGGTGCGTTCACAGCCTTTGCACTCTCCCCGCCCCCTGCATATGGGCCTGGAAGAGGGCGTCTGGTTCAGACTGGTCATTGTCCTGCTGGAGCTGCATGTGGGCAGTCTGGACAAATTGTGCCATGAGACGCTGCAACCAGAGTACAATGTGTCTGATTTGTGTCCCACGAGGAGAAGGCAGTGGAGGAGCAGCGGGTGAGACGCGGCCGTAGAAAGGAGCCCCTGAAAGCACATGTCACAGCTTGCCTGACCAAGCAGCTGCAGGAAGTGTCTGCCTTCCTGGTGCTCTCCCCAAAGTGCTTCTGGGGGCTCTAAATCTGAGACAGGCTCCAACCAGTGTGGATGTGCTATTTTGAAATAACTCTGAGCTATTTTGATTTTGTTATTTTGCGAGTTATTTCGATTTTACTTATTTTCGAAATTATTTCCTAGTGTAGACATGCCCAATATGGTCACCAAATAGCTGTTTAACATGTATTACTTTCTCTGTGTGTACATGCTACCTCAGTGTGTCTAAGAATCTATAATATGTAATACGCTCTACATCACGGGTGGGCAAATTCCAGCCCAAGGGCTGGATCTGGTGGGTTAGTCCCTGGCGGGCTCCCACCTCCATGTTTACCTGCACCTCTGCAGGTATCGAAGGATTGTAGCTCTGGTTGGCTGAGAATACCCGTTTGCAGCCAATGAGAGAAGTGGGAAGTGGCCAGTCTCCAATGCTTCCTGCCACTTGCATTGGGGCAATTCACAGCCAACCAGAGCTGCAATCCTCTGCTACCTGGAGAAGTGCAGGTAAAGATAGCGGCAGCGGCCCACTAAGGACTAATCCTGCAGGCTGCCATTTTTTTATTGCCCAACTCTGCTCTACATCCAGTACAAAGACTATAACATTCAACCACAAGATGTGAGCTGATTAAATGTTTTTAGGATACTGTTAGTCCTTTGTATGTCTATAAGCATTTGTCGTAGTCTCTGGAAAAAGTCTCTACAGTGACTGCACTAAAGCCATCCCAGTGCTTTGTTTGTTATTTGGTCAATTGATCTATATTGTACATCCTTGAGATACTTCATGTAAGATGCTTATTTAAGCCAATAGTCCCTCTTTGAATAAAGCAATACATGCATGGACAATATTCTCCCTCTAAATGGGCCAAATTTCTCATTCCTTTATTACTGGGCTATATGTGCAGTTAATAGTCTGTGAGCAGATACTAAATGGGGATGTAAATTGTAGACTATAAACCAATAGATAAAAGAAAATCAGAACCTTTGTGCTACAGCTGTTGATTCTTTCTGCAGTACTTACCTAACATTAAGATGCTAAGGCTGTGTGCCATTCATAGAGAGCCATTTATGACTTACTGCATTCTCCCATTTAATGGACTTAAGCAACTTGAAGGAAAATTAACATGAAAGTTAATTTTCAATCTTTGAAATACTCCAAAAATGTTAAAGTCCATCCATACGCCTTTGTTAGCATTGTGGTGCCAACTAATTGCCCTTTGAGCCAACGGAATCCTGGGTTGCATTCTGGCGAACTCACCTTCTAGATCATATTAATGTAACCCTACAAGTTCCCTGGCTCCAGAAATAGCCTATTCCAAAAAGAGGAGAAATATTGTCCATGGGGGTCTCAATTCTAATGGATTTTTGAAAGTCAGAGAACGTGCAGTGAATGTTGAAGTGTTTAGAGGATTGCAATGAGTTTTATCATAATCTATTGTTCTGACAAGAATGGTGTTAGTTCCTGGATGCAGGGTCAGTTTGGAATTCTAGATCAGTGTTTCTCAACCTTTTTTTTATAAAGTACCCCTTTAAAATATTATAAGTACCCCCAGTACTTACAGTTTTCAGACACACAAACTTTTTTTCTACCATTGCAACACATTTGTTTAAACAACTTAATCGTAGCCGGGCAGGTGGTGAAATTTTTGGGTGTAACAAGTACAAAAATAATAAAGTTCTGTAAAAGTTTAAACAAAAATTCAGTTTTCTCTGAATTTCAATTGTGTGACGTACCACTCCCCCCCCCCCAGACGTCTCTTGAGTACCCCTAAGGGTTCTCACGCCACTGGTTGAGAAATACCGTTCTAGATCACAGAAGAAGGATGCAAAAGTATGGCAGGATTTAAAAATAAGTTTCCAGAAACCATTCCAGTTTGGCACAGCATCTCCGACTTTATTTGCAATGCACCTCCCATTTGACTAAGGAAACACCCTGGACTATGATTGACTCTCAACTTGCTGCATGAATGTAAATGGTTACAGCTCCAAGAAGCTTAAGTGTTTCTTTATGAGATATTAAGTGACTAATTAACTAGAGTATTTTGTACTTGCTGTAGAATAGCCAAGTAGGTCGAGATGCCTCTTAACACAGTGCCTTGGATTTTTAAATCAACACATGAGTGTTCACATAATTATTTTACAATTATCTGTCTCTAGGACAGATAATTAAATGGCCCAAGAAGCAAGTTTACTTTGCTATCAGATCTGTCCAGACACAAGCTCTCATTTGGCATGGCATGGGTAGTTAAATAAGAGTCTCATAAACTGGAGGCTACGTCTACACTGGCAGCTTCTTGCGCAAGAACTCTTTTGAGGAAGAGTTCTTGTGCAAAAACTCTTCCAGAAGAGAGCGTCTACACTGGCATGTGTTTTTGCGCAAGAGCATCCATGCCAGTGTAGACGCTCTCTTGCTCAAGAAAGCTCTGATGGCCATTTTAACCGTAGGGCTTTCTTGCGCAAGAAATTCATGTTGCCTGTCTACACTGGCCTCTTGCGCAAGAACAGTTGCGCAAAAGGGCTTATTCCTGAGTGGGAGCGTCAGAGTTCTGGCGCAGGAAGCCCTGATTTCATACATTAGAACGTCAGTTTACTTGAGCAAGAACACGCGGTCAGTGTAGACAGGCAGCAAGTTTTTGCACAAGAGCGGCCGCTTTTGCACAAGACTGCGCCAGTGTAGACACAGCCTGGGTCTTTGTGCTACTGTAAATAGGAATGGCGGTCTCAACTGTTAGTTTTCCACAAAAGTTAAGTCCATCCATGGGGTAATGTAAGATCTGAGCACCTCATAATCTATTGTGTACTTATCCTCAGCACCCCTTTGAGATAGGAAATAACTGCTATCATATAGGAATACTTTGCTGCCAAGGGGAAACTGAGGCTATGTCTAGACTGCATTGCTTTTTTTGGATGCATCTCTTACAAAAAGAGGTGAGATTTCACGTGGGAACTGCATGTCTTTAAACTTTGGGTTATCTGTGGCTTTCATTCCAACTTTTGCAGAATGATGTACATCAGAGCCGTCTCCCTCTGCTCTCGGGACACTTCAATGAAACTGAGTGAAATTCCTACGGAAAAGGTTCTCCTTGACTGAATGGGAGCTGGAGTAGGCCCACAACTACACTAGATTTGGGGAGTTAGAAATATCAGTGAGCAGATGGACAATCCAAACATCTCAAGTGTGGGTGTGAAAAACTTCACACATCAAGAGAAAGCAGCAAAACGTGACTGGACACATTTTCTGACAGGGTGAAAAATGTCAGAGAATGGAAACAAAGCTTGCGTGGAGTGGCACAGAGACTAGTTGGGGGTGTGTGTGGCTGAAATATATTAGTATGAGTTGAGGTCAGTTATGTGGTGACTAGATTTTCATTCTTTTACTCTGCTGGCCCCAGGCATGATCCCACTGTTTTCTCTCATGGGCCAAGGCACTGTTCAGTGAATCTGGCTGACAACTGGCATGATTCATTCTCCAGAAAAGAACCACATCGAAGAAGGGAAGTGAGCTGATTCTCCATTTGTGTCTCTCTGTTCCCTTACATATAGGGGTCACTAGTTATAACAAACCCACCCTTAACATTTAAAAGCTTAAGCACGTGGAGAGAGCAAGAATGGGTGGGGAATATGAAAGAAATGAGAATGGTCTTGCAAAATGACAACAGGGAAAGAAGACACAATCCCTTCATTTTAAAAAGGGGTGAATGATTAGAAAAAGGACTAAAATACTAAGCCTCTAAATTTTCCTTAGTAGAAGAAACAGTTAGAAGGGCTCAGTAGATAAGGATAATTGCCAGATAGGAATCGGCGGTTTTTCTCTCTGTTCTAGGCTAGCCAACTCTAATGCTGCAGGGATAAAACTGTGGTCCAAACCAACCAAGGGAACCAAAATTCTAGGGGCAAATAAGTGGGAGTGCTGGAGAGAGCTGCCACAGTGTGCTAGAAAAGGCTTAACAGGTCCAGGCAGACCACAGAGGGGCAGGGGGCAAAGCGAGATCAGTCAGGTGCACTAAAGTCTTTTTGCATAGTGGCATCCATGCCACAACCCATGCTAACAGCTGTCAGGCAGTGGAAGAAATAGATGGCATAGCTATGGTGAGGGCAATGGGTGCAGTCACAGCAAGCACATGCTTCAGAGTCTCATCAAAGCAAAGTTCAAAAGCACTGTGCCAGAAATGCAATTGCAAAGGGAAACAGTGACAAAGGAAGTGCAGGGCCCGGAGGGAGCTTTGCATGCAGCAGTGCTTCGGAGGGGCAGGAGGATGACAGCAGAGTGGACCTATGCACACTTGCCAACTGAAAAGCAAAACCTCCTTGGCGTGGGAATTTATTTCTCTTTCGATCCAAAGGAGAGCTGCAAGGCAGCTTGACTCTTGGCTGGTAGAAGGAGGATGTACGCAGGAACATCTGCGCCAAGTCCCTTGAAAAGTAACCATGTAGTAGCGTGGGAGAAACATCTGTGCAGTGTGAAGGAGACGTCAGCTCCTGCAATTCCGGCCGGTTGAGCTGAGGAGCGCACAGGACACTGGAGAACCTAGGAGCAAGTCAGGAATGGGCCTCCCAGGGGACCTGGAGGTCCACGGAAGAAGAGCTGCTCAGTCTATGTGCTCACTACACAGGGCAGACTTCGCTAAGCTCTGTTTGAAGGGGTGACTGATTTTGCAATCAAAAACTGCTCCCCAGACAAAATTCTTGCAGTGCCCTTGACTCTGGAGGGGTCAGCAGGCTGTTGATTACCTGCAGCTCCAAGGTGTCCAGTAGGCTCTCTTTTGGTCTCTGTGTGGCAGTCTGAAAGCAGCAGCGTCTCAGGCTTGGAGAACATTTTGAAGTGACTGTGAACTCTGGAATATGGGTGGCTGCACAGCACAGAATGCGAACCAGCTCTTGTTTTCTCTTTCATCCATACAGGCAAGAAGCAAAGATTTCCCGTCCCCAGAAGAAAAGATGTTCAGATTAAGTCAGTTCTTGCAGCCCTGCTCACTTGTTAATAGGGAGAATCAGACATCCCCATGCTCCATTGAGAATGGGGCGTTGGTTCATGTGCTACAGTTTTTGACCCTGTCATAATGTGATTGCTCATAACTTTGTAAGCAAATAGAAGAATCAGGAACATTTGCCATGATTTATTAAGCCGAAGTTTCTAGGCCTTTCAGACGCCTCTTGCTCGCTTGTCACAAATTTCCAAGACTCGCAGTTGCAAAAGGACTAGCTGATGTGTCATTTCAAGGCCAGCCTAGATCCTTGTCAGAAGGGGCAGAGCCTTGGGTGCAAGGGGCGGGGCTGGAGACAGCCAGCCCCCATGCTGCCTCGAGCATGGTGCACCCCACCAGCCCTCAGAGCCACCTGGAGTGCGGATGATTAAAAGGGCCTGGGGCTCTAGCTGCCACTACAGCTGCAGTAGCAATGGTGATGGCCGGGATCCCCAGCCCCTTTGAACTGATGAGCCCTGGAACAACTGCCCCCTTTGTCCTCCCCCGTCAGTGGGCCTGAGTGAGATTTAGATGTGTAAGAGGTGGGAGTAGTCTCTTTGAGAAACTAGAGGAGAATTCAAGCTCCTTCAATTACATCTACAGTCCCAGTTAATTTGTTGCTCTTTTCTTCGTCCAGTTTTGAGTCCCAATTTTCAAAGTCTGTTGTGCATCTTAGGGTAGGTCTACGCTGCAATGTTAAATCAGAATCTTTTTCCGATTTACTTTCGAAAGAGGCTCTTTTGAAATTTGGCACATCTACACGGTGCCAAATGTTGAAAGAAAATGATCTTTCGACACAACCCTTCTTCCTCATAAATGAGGTTTACAGGGATGGTGAAAGAGAGCATCCACTTTTTTGAATTTTTTTTTGAAAAAGCAGATGCGTTCCTTGGACACAGCATTGCTTTTCCGGGATACCTCTGGTATCCCGGAAAAGCAATGCAGTCTAGACGTAGCCTTAGTTTCTTTATATCTATATATCTCTATCTCGCTATATATTTTAGAGATTTGTGCACCTGTCTGTGAGGCTGTTCAAAAACTCCTCCTACATGGTAAGAGCAAGGACCATTAAATTTGGAGTGCAGCATCCTCTTCTCATAACTTAGAGCAAGGTCAGGGTTTGGTTGTGCCAGGAAAACAGGATGTGCCTGGAATTTGGTTGTTTTCCTTAATATGGAAAGGGAGGGGGCAGAGGGGAGGGCCGTGATCCTCATGGTCACCGCTCAGGGCAGCGAGCATAGGGGAGAGCTATACTGCAGACACACAACTGAGGGCAGCCGCACCATCAACAGAGTGGCCAGTTGGGGATGAAGCTTAACATTTTGCCTACCTCCCTACCTCAACCCTCTTCCTCCTTCTTCCCTCAGCCCCACTGCCACCCCCCCACCCCTCCTCCCGGAGCACCATTAAGGCTGGACAGTGCAGCCCAGGCTACCCTGCACAGGACCCATGGTGGCTCCCCTCCCCCCTGGCACCACTGGGTTGCCCAGCGTGGCTGTGGTGGGCCAGCCTGTACAGTTCTCTGAGCCAGGCCTGGGTAGCACTGGCAGAGGAGGCCTTTGCAGCCTCTCCCTTCCCCCCCACCTTCTGGGCCAGGCATAACACCCCCCACACTACTCCGGGGCTCTCCCTATCTCTGTGCCCTGGGCTGGGCCCAGGGAGTGCTGTCAGGCTGGTGTGGCCCCAGCCCCTGGCCACAGGTCTGGCTCCCCACCCATCCCCAAACCCCAGGCCAGGCCTGTTCTCAAGTGCTGGGCTGCTCCCCCTCCCTCCCTCCCTCCCGGCCAGCCCTGGGCCAGCCCGGGGAGCAGTGATGGGAGGCCTGCCCCCCTTCCCTCCCCCACGCCATACCTGGGCAGTGCTGAGTCAGTCTGCTAGTGTGTGTGCATGTGTGTGTTCAGAAATAATGAATCTGGTCCTCCAAATTCCTGTGATCTGCTTAAACATCACGAGAAAAAACAATGCAGGTTGGGTTACTTATTTCCCTTCCTGATTTTTGAAGCCGTAGGCAATCAGGAAGGCTAGAAACTTTACCTGGGGATTGCCGCTTTTACTTCAATCCAAGTGTTCACATGACTCCAGGAGCTGAGGCTTTAAGAAAACCACCAAATAAAATCTTGCGCTAAAATCTTGGGTGCTGACAACAATGTAACATTCACTTAGGTGCAGCTGACAGCTAGGGACCAGGTGAACTTTCATATATCACCCTTCTGATCTGGAGGGATAATTTGCATAGCTAAGCACTCAGAGAGCAGGGTTATGGGCACAGTATTTGGACCTGAAAGATTAAGGGGAGCAGAATTGGACCATTAGGTGCATTGCTGTTATTTAGTTTTGATTTCTTAATCTTTTACTCATGGCTATCTCTGCTACAATTGGATGGGGGCGGTGGAAATCTGTTGCAAAATGATCTTTAACGCTGTGTCATTATTATGTTTCATTTCCAAATTCCTCCAAGTGTATCCCAGTAATTTGCACCCTTAAAACAGTTATCCTGAGACTGGCTTCCAAACAGTGATCTGGTGGAAGGTAGCAAGAGGTGACTGCAGGACCAAAAAACTGTCTTCTCTGCTTGAGCTGTCGATCTCTCCCAGTGTGTAGTAGCGCCTCAGGTGTCTCTACTGGAAGGTAATGGGGATGGAGATGTGGTAGGCACTTAGGATAAATGCTGTGGAATCTCTCCTGCTGCCCACCTTTCAGATGTTTCCTCTATAGGCTTTTAGTGGTTCTGAGCTATTGTCACTGATCGAAAGACCTTTGATGGTACTCCTGCCATTAAGGCTGAAAAACAGATGTAAAAAATGAATAAACATCATACCCTGAAGTGCTAAGGGAAGAAAGTCATTTAAATATATATATTCAGTGTACTGCCCTATGAAAGATGGCTGTCACCAGAGGGTGCCTGTAACCCTTTCTTTTGGGGCCAACTTCTGCTGGCTGTCATGAGCGTAAATCTGGTACCCCGAAGGAGTTTTCCGATCTCAGGAGGGTAGGATTGGGCCCAGTAGCTACAGATCAGGATTCCTGTGCCCCATCCTATTCCTGATCTGCAAGATCATCTGCTGAGACTTCAATTTGTGGTGGGTAAAGACAGAGACACTGGATTTTTACAAATGCCTCGAGCAGATTCTGGGATAGACCCCTGCCAAAATTCATGGAGGGCATTCATCAGTTAAGGGCACATCTAAACTACATTCCTTTTTCGAAAGAGAAATGTAAATGAGGCAAATCGAAAGTGCAAATGAAGCACGGATTTAAATATCCCGTGCTGTATTTGCATATTCGCATCCAATGAGGAGTACAGGTTCTTTTGAAAAAGGGTGTCTTTTTTCGAAAGAACCCCATATAGACTGTGCTTTCACTTTTGAAAAACCCTTTTTTGAAGAAGCGTTCGGACGCGAATATGCAAATGAAGCACGGGATATTTAAATCCACGCTTCATTTGCACTTTTGATTTGCCTCATTTACATACCTCTTTCAAAAGAGGAATGTAATCTAGACATAGCTTTAGATGGAAACAAGTTTGAGTTGGAACTTGCCAGGAGCAGAGGTGAATTGAAAGTTGAGAAGTCCCGCCCACCTTGGGAGCAGCTTCCTCTAGATTCAAGATGGATGGAACTAGCACCCTTGGAACGTAGGAAGAATAAGAGGGGCCCTGAAGGGAGGGTAGTTGGGGAGCTCCTCCAGTGGTGCAGTGACTAAGGTGTGTGTTCCTAGAGCCAGAGATTGAAGGCTTGAGTCCTTGAGTCCTGCCCACTCACCATGGGAGCAACCACCTCCAGATTCACAAGGGATGGAACTGATATCCTTAGAACACAGGAAGGATAAGGGGGGGCCCAAAAGGTTGGGGGCTCCTTTTTGCAGCCCATTATTAAACCCCCTAGTCCTGATGATGAGGCAGTTCAGACTTCTTACAAATAAGAAGGAGGAACAGGTTTTGAGCGGCAAGCAGTGGGACCCCGCAACTTCTATCTGCTGCAATGCACCAAGAAGGACTTGCAGAGGGGGACTGGGCAGCTGAGGATACAAGCATGGTCTGTGGGGGCAGTCCCCAACTATGCCGGCTTGTCATCACCCCACAGCCAGCAGTGGTCAGTACACTCCTTCCACTGTAGTGGCAACATGCTGGTTCCCTGTGGGGCAGTGGGAGAAGAGTCCATTCCTCGGGAACCCCAGGAAGTTTGCAGAGGACAAGGCTTGGGCTGCTGGGGCTCCTTGATGCACTAATCCCCTTTGCATGTAACAAATTATCAGATAATACATCGAAATTTTGCTTTGTGGTTGCAGTCAAAGCAACTGCATTTATACTCGCCCTCCACCCCCCGTGGCTAATCAAGGATGCACCATTTTTAGGGTTCTGACTCCCACACTATCTCCTCTTGTGGGCGGAGACCCATGTCTCTCCCTTTTCTGACTGGTTTTTCCAGGCTCCCTACATGTGATATCCCCAGCAAGCCAGACTGGCTGAACAGTCCAGTGTCTGCCCTTCACTTACACTGATCACAGCCTCTGAAGAGAAAGTGTCCACACAGGCCTTTCTAAGCAAGCCTGCTTGTTCTTAAGGTGAGAGTGTTAGGCTATGTCTAGACTGCATTGTTTTTTCGGGATACCGAAATATCCCAAAATAGCAACGCCATGTCCAAGGAATGCGTCCACTTTTTCAAAAATTTTTTTGAAAGAATGGACATGCTTTTTTGCCATCCCTGTAAACCTCATTCTACGAGGAATAAGGGATGGCTCGAAAGAGCACTTTCTTTCGCCATTTGGTGCTGTGTAGAAAGAGCGTCTTTTGAAAGTAAATTGAAAAAAGATTCAATTCAATTTCCGATTTAACAGTGCAGGCTAGACATAACCTTACGGAGAAAACATATGAAAAGAAACCATTCTCCTGTTAACAGCTTACCAGAGGCCTCCCATCAGTCTTGTGGGGACTCCTTAAGCCAAGTCCTTCCACCCCTTTTCATGAAGCCCCTCCTCCTGTCCTCTTGTATTGTGTATATTAGAGCTTTGTGGTTGTTTCTGGAAACTCTCAGCTATGAGCGTACTGGGTTTTGTAAGCCAGCTAGATTGTCAGATTGCTTAGCTGCTCTCTGACAAGTGATATCTTCAGGAGAAGCCAGTCTCCTCTTGGGTCAGAGCTTCCGCCTTAGAGACCATTCATGCACTGTTATATGATATGTGCCAGCAAGTTCTATCCCCTCACAACAACTTTCCCCTATAGGTGCTGGTGTTGGGCATTGAATCTGATAATGTCTTGTGGCCATTCCCAGGTCTCATATTCTCCTTCCAATCGCTGTCTTTTCTTCAACCAGAAATAGTCAGTGACTGTTGATCAACTTGAGGCATGATGCCTGACCGTCAGAGATGCTGAGCATCACAACTCCATTTAAAGTCAATAGAAGGTGCAAGGGTTGTCTTAAGTTGGACAACCAAAACCTGAGGCTCCTCAAAGCCAGTGACCACTTTTGTGTCACTTTTTGGTTCTTGTTTACAGGTGATTCTGTGAATTTCTTCCTTCCATGCCTTCCCCCACCCCCCACACTTATAATTTACAGCTAGCGCCTGCTACCCTTCATCATCGGGAGGCGAGCCTGCTTCCTCAAGCAGTTCGATTGACATCGCTGAAGAGTAAGGAGTACTTGGCGTGAGAGAGGGTATCACACTTGCACGGTGCAAGCGCAGGAGGTGTGACTTCATTAGGGGGAGACATACCCGAGCTAGCTTGGAGCTAGCCAGATCAAGGCTAACTCCAGCAACACTAGCTGTGATCAATGGTGATAGCATGGACTGGCTCTACCTGCCTGGGTCCCTGACTCTGTGGACAGGTGAGTAGCCACCCCCCTGTGCTGCTGCCCATACTGCTGCTGCTTCACGGCTTTTGTTCTGACCTAGCCAACCCGGGTGGGCCTGTTTGTGCTGCAGTCACACCTCAGTGCAGTGTGGCTGTGCTCCTGTCTCTTGCTCAAGCTGGCTACTCCTGGGCAGTGCAACCATGTGCTGCCCCTTGCAGAGCCTCTCTTCTGAAGCAGACATGATTGTGCATTGGACGTCTACTGACACCAGCTGCAAACTGGGCTTTTTTTTTCTGATATGGGCAGGTCTGCAAATAATTTGAGGCACTCCTCTTCTATAGCCATCGACCTTATGGAGGTTAATTACCTTCACCTTTGTTTTATACAGAGAAAAGCTCTCCCTCTAATCACTCTCCCCAAACAGAAACCTCTTACGGCAATATGAGTCACAATATGATTTTTGTTAGAGCAAATTAGCACCAAATGAGAAAATAATGCATATCCATGAGCCAATATGTTTCAGAAAGCCAGCTATTAAATTCCAGTAGCTTGGCTCCCCTCTTTGTGGTGTAGTGTAATTGGGCAGGCCAAAAAAGAATTGGAAGAACAACTAGCAGAAGACACAAAAACTAACTGCAAACCCATTTTTAAGTACATGAGAAACAGAAAGCCTGCCAAACAATCAGAGGGCTCACTGATTGAGGTGCTAAGGAAGCACCCAAGGGAGTCATTGTCTTTGTGGAGAAGTGAAGTGGATATGCTGCATTGGACTTCACTGCAGAGGAGGGGAGGGAGGTTCCCACGCCTAAGCATGGTAATAAATCTCAGGAACTCTCCCAAACTGAGTTATCAAATAGAGGAAATTTGAAACAAATTGCTAAAATTAAGCAGTGAGAAGTCACCACGACTAGACTGTGTTCACCCCAGAGTTCTGAAGGAACTCAAATATGAAACTGGAGAACTACTAATGGTGGTATGTAGTTCATTGTTAAAATCAGCCTTTGTACCAGATGAGTGGAGCAGTAATGTTGACTTAAAAAAAAGTCTCCAGGGGTGATCTTGGCATTTACAGGCTGGTAAGCTTAATTTCAGTACTGGGCAAATTCGTTGAAACTATAGCGAAGAACAGACTGATCAGATACATATGCGTTGGAGAAGAGTAAACAAAACTTTTATAAAGAGAAATCATGCTCCCCAATCTATTAGCATTCTTGAGGGAGTCAACAAGCATGTGGCTGAGGGAGCTCCTGTGTCAGTGTACTTGGACTTTCAGAAAACCACTGTCTAGGATCCCCAACAAGGAATCTTTTATCTACAAGCAAAGTAGATAAAAGTTGTGGGACAAGAAGGAAGATCCTCTTGTGGATCAGAACTTGATGTAAAGGTAGGAAACAAAGGATAGGAATAAATGGTTCATTTTAATAGTGGAGAGAGAGATAGCAGCATACCCATTGATCTGCACTGGGACCAGCAGTGCTCAACATATTCATAAATGATGAGGAAAAAGAGGTAAACAGTGAGATGGCGAAGTTGTCAGACAATACAAAACTACTCAAGATAGTTAAGTCCTCGTGTGCCTTATTAATCTATCTAGACACCTGCAAAGTTTGTAAATTTGTCATGCAAAATCCTTCAGATTAGCATGTCTCTTAACAGTTTGGCTTTTATTACAGTGGGTAGATTCAATGGTGTTTCCCTGCTGCTGTCTTCATCCCATCTCATCACCACCGTCTCTTCACTTGGGCTGTGTCTACATTGGCATGATTTTGCACAAATATTTTTAACGCAAGAGTTTTTGCGTTAAAGTATTTGCGCAAGAGAGCGTCTACACTGGCATGTGCTTTTGCGCAAGAGATCTGCTTTTGCACAAAAGCCTCCATGCCAGTGTAGATGTTCTCTTGCGCAAGAAAGCTCCGATGGCCATTTTAGCCATCGGGCTTTCTTGCGCAAGAAATTCATGTTGCCTGTCTACACTAGCCTCTTGCGCAAGAACAGTTGCGCAAGAGGGCTTATTCCTGAGTGGGAGCATTATAGTTCTTGCGCAAGAAGCACTGATTTCACACATTGGAACGTCAGTGTTCTTGCGCAAGAACTCCCTGCCAGTGTAGACAGACAGCATGCCAATGTAGACACAGCCTTGGTGTTGCTGCAGTCTCCGTCCAAACACCCTCTTCCTGCAGGCCTTGCTCTGGAGTGCCCCTGCCTTCAAAAGACTCTAGTTCAGGATTCTCTTGCTGTAGAATCCTAGGACACAAGTTGTCCAGACTGTACTTAGAAAGAAACACAAATCTAGGCACGAGTATAATGAGGCTGGCCAAAAGAGAACCTTGAAGAGCTGGGATTTCTCAGGAATTTATTGTGGTAAAATGCTGCTTGTTTTTTGTTTGTTGGTTGCTTTCTCCATAGTATGCCAAGGGATGCTCCTGAATATTCAGACTCTAAAACCATCCACTTGTCCTGTTCTCCTGCAAATGAACATTTGGGCCAGACTAAAATTTAGACCTAGATTATTCCTGTGATATAGTAGTGTAGTGCTAAGTCTGAGTTGGTATCTACAAAGGGATCTCACAACACTGTGTGATTGGTTAAGTGATGGGGTCTGAATGAGCTTTTACCACTCAGGAAAGAGATCTGAGACTCATTACGTCTCCATAACCATCTGCTCAATGAACATCAGCAGTCAAAAAAGCTAACAATGTTAGGAACGATTAGGAAAAATAATAAGACAGTAAATATCACAATGCCACGGTAGATGCCCTCACCTTGAATAGAGCTTGCAGTTCTGGTTTCCCCATTTCGAAAAAGAAGTATTAGAACTGGAAAAAGTACAAAGCAGGACAACACAAATTATTAGGGGTGTCTGAGGAGAGATTAAAAAGTCTGGGGCTGTTAATTTTAGAAAAGAGATGAGTGAAGAAGGATATGAAGGAGGTCTATGAAATCATGGAGACCGTGAATAAGGAAGTGTTATTTACTGCTTATACTGTGACTCATGAACTATGGTTCATCCAATGAAATTAATAGTCAGTAGGTTTAAAACAAATAAAATGATGTACTTATTCACACAACATTCAGTCAACCTGTGGAACTCTTTGCCACCGGATATTGTGAAGTCCAAATTTATTACTGGATTCACAAAAGAATTTGATATGTTATGGAGGACAGGTACATAAACGGCTATTAGTAGGGCCCTACCAAAGTTATGGCCCATTTTGGTTAATTTCACGGTCATAAAAATGATCAGTTTCATTTTTTCAGATACTTGCATTTGAAATACTATGGCAAAATAACCATGAGGGTCCTGACCAAAAAGGGGATGGGGTGTTACAGAGGTGGTGTGTGGAAGGGGCCATCATGTGATTATCTGCCTGTACTGCCTTCAGAGCTGGTTGCTGAAAGCAGCAACCATGGAGCTTCCTACAGCTAGGGGAGGTTCCCAAAGGTGGATCTGATCTCCCCTGAGAGTGGCAGGAGAAGAGGAAGTTCCATCCCCCACCAGCCCCACTGGGATTAGCAGCTGGAGTTCAGTGAATGGCAGAAGCCCATGGCTGAGATGCCCCCAGCGCTGCCCCTCCCACTTGCCTACCATAGCTAGATTTCACAGGGGAGATCCGATTTTAGGGTCCACGATGTGTTTTTGAACATGAATTTGGTAGGGCCCTACTTATTGGCCAAGAGCTTCAGGGGTGCAGCCTCATTCTCTAGGGCTGTGTCTTGACTGGCGTGATCTTGCACCAGAGCTATGCAAATGAGGCTCAGCGTGGAATATCGCCGAGCCTCATTTGCATAACTAATGAGCCGCCATTTTTGCGGAAGAGGCTCTTGCACAAGACAGAGCTGTCTACACTGCCCCTTCTTGTGCAAGGAAAAACCCTCTTGCACAAAGCCTTTATGCCTGAAAATAATCAGCATAACGGCTTTGCGCAAGAGGGCTTTTCTTGCGCAAGAAGGTGCAGTGTAGACAGCTCCGTCTTGCACAAGAGCCTCTTCCGCAAAAATGGTGGCTCATTAGTTATGCAAATGAGGCTCGGCGATATTCCACGCTGAGCCTCATTTGCATAGCTCTGGCGCAAGATCACGCCAGTCTAGACACAGCCTAGGTGTCCCTAAATCTCTGATGGCCAAAAGCAGGGAACAGGCAACAGGGGATGGCTCATTTGATAATTGCCCGGTTCTGTTCCTTCCCTCTGAAGCATCTGCCATTGGCTGCTGCTGGAAAACAGGACACTGGGCTTAGATGGACCTTTGGTCTGACCAGTATGGCCATTTTTTTGTTCTTGTATTCTGATGTAAGGAGCATGAGTGCACTATGGGGGTTGATAAGAACCAGCAGCAGAGTGCACAGACCAGGGGTAGGGAACCTAAGGCCTGGGGGCTGGATGCAGCCCCTGGCTTGCCTGGATCCAACCCCTGAGGCTCAGAGTTCCCCCCCCCAGCCTTGCGGAGCCCGTGCTGGTGCTCCAGCCCCCTGTCTCCTCCCCACAGGACTGGAGCACACAAAATCTACTAGCCTGGGCCCCACTAGGCTCTGGTGTGCAACGGGAATGTGGGGAGAGTCTTTCTTCTTCTGAGTTGGCGCCACATCAGCAAGGGGCTTTTTTGTTTTGTTTTTTTGCTTCTCACTTGTGTGCAGCCCTGAATGATTCTTCTGTGGGTCAGCAGCCCCCGACCCAAACCAGGTTCCCCACCCCTAGCATAGGCCATCTCTTGCAGGCAACCCAATACAAAAGTATAGCACAGAACCTTGGGAGGCTGTGATTGTGTCTGCCGGGGAGTGGAGGTGGAATGTCCCAGAATGTCCTGATCCAGGTTTCTGGAGTTGCAGCTCTCCCTCTAACCTTTGAAGTTCACACCCATTTCTACAGATGCGAATGAGTAGCCATCTCGGTAGGCATTAATGATCTGATCCCATCGAGGGCTGTGGATCACGCTCTAAAGTGATCAGGCAAAATCTGCTTTTTTTCCCCCTCAATTTACACCAATAGCTCTTAATTCCAGCCATAAGTAGTTTCCCTTTTCAACAAGAATAGTTTAACAAACAATTTCCAGGGCTCCAGAATTGGGAAGAAAACTGAGATCTTAGAGATTCAGGCCTGATGAAGATCCAGCTGTTTTCTGTGCCCTGAGGCACACCCCTCACTACATTCCCCCATTTCATGGGCCAATTTGAGACTGTTTTAATCAACAGGCAGGGGCAGATGACCATTTTGCGGGGCCCAGGGCAGCACAATTTTGCGGGGCCCCCCTTTGCCACGGCGCATGCGCGGGGCTTTTTGAAGCGCGGGGCCCGGGGCGGCCGCCCCGCTCGCCCTGCCCTATATCCGCCCCTGTCAACAGGACACGGTGCAGTGATAGTAGGGAATGGCCTAAGCCCCAGATCCAGAGCCCCAGAGTTTGGCACAGATTCTTTACTGTTTTGGGGCTGCTTTACAGTGCCCTGCTGGTAGGCAGCAGCCCAGAAGCCAGAGCAGCGAGCCATGGGAAATTGACTCTGACACAGGGAATCTTTGACAGGTATAGAGCTACCTTAGTCATTCCTATATCATCCCACTTCCCTGTGGTGGAGGATATAGGTGGGGAAAAAAGGCATGGGGTCCAGATGTCCCTGCCCCAGCTGTTGTAATAATACCTTGGGGTCATAGGTATCTGACACACATTAGAGCAGCCTTCAGGCTTCTGTGATCTGTGCTAGCGTATTGGCATGGTGCAAAGAAGCACCAGGAGGGGTGGAGGCACGAAGTGTCTTTAAAGCCACCTGCACATACAGCCTTACCTGCTCAGACTCAAAACTCCAATGAGCGAATGGTGAATAGCAAATAATGACCCACACATGCTCCTGGGGCAAGTATTTGGGCAAAATACATTTTCATGCTAAAATAATTGCCCTCATCTGTACTTGCATCGAACTGGAAGACGAGAGGCAGCCTCACTGGGACTGCAATAACAATGCACAAAGTGAGCCACGAAGCGGAGGTGAAGCAGCAGTGAAATCCCAAAGCCCGAGGAAAATCTCGTAGCTCCTGGAGTCTGCCACAGGAATCTCTGGCAGAAAGTCACTGTTCGTGTAGGGTGTCACAGAAGAGTTTAGACAACAGGGAAGTATGGCAGAAAAGAGGGGCTAGAACTAACAGGCCCATCCTATGTACGGGGAATGCAAACCACCAGAGGAAGCACAGTACTGATGAACAAGCAGGGAGCCAGGGCAAGATAGAGACTGGGACAAAAGCCCATTCTGGGCCTTTTGGTGGCCTGTTGTCTCTTGGTTTCAGATTTCCAAGGACATTTATTTTTCTAATTGCCAGCTTTGCACACTGCCCCAGTGCTTACTGCAGATAGCTCTGATCTCACCAGCAAGGAAGGTTTTGCATTTTAAACTTAGCTGCCAATTAAACAATGAATCCAGTTCTCGTTCCTGGAGCTGCACTGGCCAGCTGGATTCAATGTAGTAGGCGTAATTTTTGTTACTGAAGTCAGAGACACTAGGACAGGCTCTCTAGAGTAGAGCAGATTATGGGACACTTTTCCTGGCAAGTCCAGGACATAATGCAGCCCTCACAAGCAAAGAATAGTTTAGAATTAACTTCAGTAGGTCTTGGGTCAGGTTCTCCATGCAGCAGAACAGTGGTGGAGGTGTGCTGCACAGCGACCATTTGGCCACTGCGGGGGAAGCTTGGAGAGGGAGAAAAGAAGACATCGGTACGTCACGAGGATTGTGTGTCCAACCCTTTCCCCTGAACATGCAGAGGATGAGCACTGGCACCAATCAGCTCAAGGTCAAGTACTGAGGGGGAGAAGCAGCCCCAGGAAAGCCAGCTTGGTATGAATGAGAGTGCTGCTGCCAGGTGGCCACTCACCTGTGGTCTGGCAGCAAGAGTAAGTCCAAAGAGGAGAGGGCAGCACTGTTTGATGAGAACTGCATGTGAGCTGGAGCTCCTCCGAAGCATTTACTCCTCCACTTCCCCCACCTTTTGGGAGCGGGGCGCCGGTGCACAGGGCTTGGTGCTCTAGCCTGATCTACACTTAAAAATTACATTGACCTGCTTGAGTGTCTTAAAGCTGTGACTAGCTTTGTGCCGTGAGCCTCATTGTTAGGCTGAGCAAACCTCCATCACTGGCGCTTGGTCGACTTTGCTGCCACCTCTGGGAGAGGTGGATTAACTACATCAATGGCAAAACCCCCTCTGTCAGTGTAGGACAGTGGTGGGCAACCTGTGGCCGGCAGATGGCATATGGACCATCAGGGTTCTGTGTGTGGCCTGCAAGACATTTTATTTACTGTTGCCTACCCGTAGGGTTGCCAGATTCCGTTAGTTTCCATCTGCATAGTTCTTTCCCCCTACACATAAAGCAAGGGCACGTGAAGTGAGGTGTGTGCTGATTGCACACAACATTGACTGTAACTGCCATGTGCTCCCTCTGCAGCCAATCAAAGTGTTGCTTTACAGTTCAGTAGGCACACCCCACAACTCCGAAGTACACAAGCGCAGTGAGCAGAACTACCCTATCCTGGGAGACTGTCTTGGCTATGACAATCTTGTGGCCCACTGAGATGAAGGAGGCCACTCATGTGCCCACTCACTCACTAGCCTAGGTTGCCCATCACTGATGTAGGATGTGTCTATGCTACAGCAGCATGGGATTTACCCTGATTTTGCAGCTGCGCAACTAAATCAGTTTAGCTACTGCCCCTGTTACACCCAGGCCTGCACTCGATTTGTGCATGGGAGCGTAGCTGGTGCTAACCTGGGCGCTTGTGTGGGACCTCCAGCCACACTTGCCATGGGGTGCTTCCTGCTGTGTGCTGCATGATGACATGCAGGTGTGAGGTCCCTAAGACAAAAAAGGCAGAAAGGTACCAGTGTCCTTTAAACAGGCAGGTGTCCACATTATGTTGATCTTGATGTAGGTGAGCTAGAAAATCCATTAGAAAAATACCCTTGTTTCTTGAACTAGGTTTCCCAAATAAAATGTTTTCCAAAAGATATTCGTGGCCAGAGAGAGGGCTGTAGAAAAAGCCCACGTGTAGCTTTGGGTTTGGATTTGAGTGGATGGTTTGAATCTTTCCCTGGAACAAGCAAAATATGAGCACCGAAGTTCAGATGCAGATCTGGATTTGCCCCAAGGGTTTGTGAGTACTCTGGTCATGTACTCAGCTGCAAAACTGCAAGGCTGTTTGGTACCCGTCAATCCAACGAGGTGGCATGTTAAAAGTTAGAGCAAACTTGTTGTACAGGAGCAATGCTGATAAGGCAGATAGCACTTTCTCACTCTGAAACAGGCACTTTCTCAAAGACCTTTTACATTGTTTATTTTCCCCTTAAGGGGAAGTTGCTTCCTGAGAAGAAGGAAGGAAAGGCCGGTGGTTAGAGCTCTAGATCAGGACAGTGAGACTCTCTTCTCTGCATTAGATTTGCTGTGTGATCTTGGGAAAGTCATTTTGTCTGTGCATCAGGCCCCCATCTGGAAAATGTCAATAATGCTTCTTCCCTAGCTCCCCAGGTTATTGTGACCTAATGACATTAAAGCCTGTGAGGTGCTCAGATACTGTAGTAATGTGGTGTCACAGAAATATCTAAAATAGAAAAATTACTAGGTAGAAATGGCACCTTCTTGCCCAACTGATCTATTCTTCGTGTGCATTTGCAGAGACAGCAGCTTGGTTTGGTGAGAAAACTAACACCTAAGTGTGTGCTGGATTCTGTTCCTCTGTATACGCAACAGAATTGTTTGCTCAGCCCTGACCTGTTACTCCTATGCAAGCCCCTGAATGGTAGTGGGTCAATGATATGGCTGGTGATGCGCAAGGTGCAAGAACCCATATTTACCACCAGACCTTGGTTGCATTAGCTAATCTGGCAGTGAGAAGCACATAGTTTTACTTCTACGTTGAACACATCTGAGTCACAGATGAACATGGAGCCATTTTACAGATTCACCACAAGGTAAATCTTGGCTGAAAGAATCTTTTCACTTGGGGGAAAAGCACTTTCTCTGCTTGGGGGAAAAGCAAAACCTCCCTAGAGCTGAAAATCCTAACCCATTCAAGTCAGTGGGAGTTTTACCATTGA
This sequence comes from Pelochelys cantorii, assembly GCA_032595735.1. Lineage (NCBI taxonomy): Eukaryota > Metazoa > Chordata > Testudines > Trionychidae > Pelochelys > Pelochelys cantorii. The sequence continues at coordinate 62,384,358 of CM064332.1, read as the reverse complement.
TTTCAACAGAGGCAAGATTTCACTCCCAGGATTTTGGATTAGACATTCTAGAGCAAAAGGGGCAGCTTTCCCCATATGCTTAGGGCCTTTGCACCTCTCTGCAGTGCTAAGTGTGGCTATAGCAGGACAAAGTCTCTTGCTTGGAGAGACAGCTGACGCAAGAGGTGTGATTTGAGAAAATGGTGCAAGAACAGGGCTTCCTTGTGCTGTGGCAATTCCTGGTGGCCCTAACAGCCATTGGCAGCTTGCATAAATTAGGGCAGCCATCAGGAATTGTAGGAATAAATGTAATCCATCTGAGAGCATAAGGTCTGGGTAAAGCATTAACATCTGAGTTAATCCAAACAAATTCAGGAATACTAATGATGTCGACTTTGCCACTTTCTTTGGATTTTTTGTTTTTACATTACAGTTAAAGAGCAAACACAGATATTAGTTGCCTTTCTCCTATTAATTATTGTTAAAGATTTAAGGGATCAGAGACTTTCAAATAAATGTCCTATTGTATGTGGGAAAAGTGGGACTGTATATCTGCATGGATGTTATTCTTTCTGGCTGGCTGGCAGGCTGATCACAGACATTCTCCTGTCTCATTGTACCAACGCTCTACTGATTTACATAAGGACAGTTATCTTGGCCATAGGAAGATTTAGAATGAAAGGTGTATATGTGAACAAAAGCAATTCTCGATCTAACAACTCACTTGTGAGCCCAGTTGTTGCAGGCATCTTCTTTGTTGATGTGTATGTTTTATGTCTTGGCTTATCCTTCATATTGTTCTCTTTTATGCCATACATAAAGAAAACCCTTTAAAATCCTGGATTAACCATCAGATAAAAGCTCTGATTCCTCCAAACACAGGTAGCTTTAAAGGACTCCTCTGCCCGGCCAGGACCTCTGAAAATGGCATTGTGAAGTTCCTGAATTCAGTCTCTCCAATTCCATATCAGACTGACACATTTTACAGATTTGAAGATGCACTTTCTAATTGCCCTGCAAACTTGCCCCAAGATCAAAAAGTCAAGATAAGTTCCTCCATTCTCGTGTCTCATCACCTGCGTTAATGAGTCTACCCTCATTTATACCATTGCCCATGTGTACTGAAAACACAGTGTGGGTATGTCTACACTAGCCCCCTAGTTTGATCTAGGGAGGCTAATGAGGGCGACTGAAATTGCAAATGAAGTGCGGGATTTAAATATCCCACGCTTCATTAGCATGTTCCCAGCCAGTCGCCATTTTAGAAATTGACTAGCCCGAAGTAACTGCCTGCATCTACACGCGGCAGTGAAACGGGATTCCAAATTAAAGCCCTAAATCGAATTAGCTGGTAAACCTCATTGCAGGAGGAATAATAGCTAATTCGATTTAGGGCTTTAATTTGGAATCCTGTTTCACTGCCGCGTGTAGACACAGGCAGTTACTTCGGGCTAGTCAATTTCTAAAATGGCGACAGGCTGGGAACATGCTAATGAAGCGTGGGATATTTAAATCCCGTGCTTCATTTGCAATTTTGGTCGCCCTCATTAGCCTCCTTAGATCGAACTAGGGGGCTAGTGTAGACATACCCTATGGTGGGACAGCTCTCTATTATGGTACATGATGCACAAGAAGGAAAGAACCCAGCTTGACCCTCAGAGCCCAGGATGAGTTGGCTCTGGATGGCCTTGCAGGTACCAGAAAAGAACTCTATTTGTACATGGAACCTTTGACAGGATAGACATCAAACCTGAAACCCCCCAATGCCCTTTGTCCAATGTCACATTTCAGAACAGAGTTGTATTAATCTACTTTCTCTGGGACACTAACTGGTTTTAAATGACAGTTGATTAATACAGACCAAACTTGTGATTTCTAATGGACTACAAGCTACACATTTCTTAACCTGCCATTCAGCCTGGAAAGCAAGAGGGATGTGGCATGTTGCCAACATGTCTTATGTACACACTTGTCTAAGAGTAAAGAAGAAGCAGGACTTGCCCTCTAATCCATGTTGAAATGGATTGCATTTCCAGAGCCAGCTCTGTGAACTAGGAGAAAGGAGTTGAAAGCAGCCCAGCTACCTAGCAGGAGGGCAGGAGAACATCACCTGGCAGTCAGCAGCTTGACAGTGCACTGGGCAGCACCACTTGGCAGCGGGCAGGTGGACAAAGCAGCAGGAAAGCGTCGCCATTTGCTCCACTACTTGACATTAATTTGATAACTATTGGAATCCTGCACACTCTGTAAAGGCCTACTGTGCTGGAAAGTGTTACATTTACCATCAGCCTGAAAACACCTTTGTAAATGAAAAGCCAACCTGAAGTCTTCTAAGCAGAGTTATTTTTATACTTACTAAGAGGATTTCCAAGCCACAAAAGTTACAGCACTTCTAGGGCAAAGTTGTCTATAGGCAGATAAATATTGCTGGAAATACTGGGGAAAGTCCTGTCCACAAGGGAGCAGTTGTCATTGTGCTGTGACAGTCAGGACCAGTTTCTCAAAGTGCCCCCCCCTTTGTCCGCAAATGTTTTTCAGGCCCTGTCACTGTTCATACAGGTGACATATTGTATTATGCATATCCGCATATTAGCTCTGCACAGGCACATTGTGGAAATTTGGCCCACAAATTTTAGCTTTGCAAAATAGCAAACTATTGCAGCAGAGTGAAGAACTGAATTTTCAGTTCCCTGGCAATTCTGACAAATGACTAATGACCACCCTTGTTTTGGGCCAAACCAAATGCTTCATTCTGATTTTGAGCTTTGTAGAACTCTTATTGAGAAAAATCAGTTTAAACCATGAAGGGAAAATGTGTTTCAGTCTGAGAAATCAAACTCTTTTGTTCTTCAAATGAAAAGTTTCCTCTTTGTATTCTCTCTCTCTCTCTCTCTCTCTTTTACACAACCAGTTTGATGAAACCATCACACATGAGCACAACATTTTGGCATCACCAAAACTATATTTTTTTGCCAAGAAAGTGTTTATCTATAAATTTGGCCTAAGCTCAGTACCACACATGCTGAATTCATTTGGAAAATCTAGCCCAAGAGTAGTAGTAAACATAGAAAACCATAGCTGTCCATGCTGCATTTACATGTGAGCAGGAGGAGACCACCTCAGAGGTCTTCAGTTCTAGACCAATGAGGATAGGCTGCATCCTGCCCCTTCATGGATGCCCAATGATGGACAAATGTCAGGAGCAATCCTTGTGCTCACTGGAGCACAAGGTAAGCACTGCCAAGATATTAGAAGTGTGTATTCATACAAAAGTCATCACCGCTCACTCTCATGATGATAGCTGTTTACGGGACCTGATTGTCAATGACACTTCAATGTAGCTTCAATTTATGAATGGATGTCTTTGCACCCCTCTGCATTCACTTGCTCTAACTTTGAAAATCAGGCCTATTCAGCATTGGCTGATGTTGAACCAGATGTTTAGGCTGGAGAAATTCAACCTGAGTCTCCTATGGGGACAGGGAGAAGGTGGGCCCAGTCCTGTGGTGGTGGGAATGAGCAGAGCTTCACTTACTTCAGGGGAACTCTCTGAATTCACTTCATCTGAGGCCCTGAGCTCCGATCTCTCTTTTTTTGATCTGTGTAGAGAGAAGGGTGGGGGTGGGGGCAAATTAAAGAGAAATGGCAAGAAAGAAGCATACATGTGATGGAGTGCAGTGTTTTATTGGGGGTTTGGAAATGTCCTATCACTTTCCAATACTAGAAATAGTAGTGGAATTCTATGTTTGTACCAAACCCAAGAAACAGAAAAATAAATGTCTGTCTTGTACATGGTGAGGAGAGGAGGGGACAATTTCTTTTAAAATGTAATAACACCTAGGTTTTATAATGCTCCTAACTCAGGCTTGACAATTCTTCTGATAGCCCAAATACTATAAATTTAGTTGAAGATAACAGAACAGATGGGAAAAACATATGGTTTGTAGGTAGTGTGTGGTGGTTGATATTTGTGGTACATTAGGGGAATTTATTTTATTTTTTCTGTTTCCTAGTATAACTTGAGATACTTTCTCGAGTGAATTCTCTGTGCCTTTAGGCAAGTGTCGAGTTTTGCAGAGTTCTGTATGCATTGCAGTGACAGTTTTATTCAAACTGAATCAGCCATTGCTTTGCTGGTGTCTACCCTTGCAGCCTTCAGTGCTTGCATATTTCTGATCCAGCTCCCACCCAAGTCAATGACTTCAGTGGGAATTGGATCAGGCCCACAAAGGGCTCAATTCCTTATTCCTTTGTGCATCTAAAATGCCCATGGATTAAAAGTGTCAGCAAGAGCTTAGATGCACAAGCAACTGGACTAACTTCCGACCAAAACTCTTCATGGGTGGGGCTGTGTTACTTACAGCCACCATCATCCTGTGATTTTAGTTCTACAACAAGAGTTAAATTTTCTCCTGGTATCTATAGAGGCAATACAGATGCACTATACAATCATAAGGTATGTCTACACTGCATGCTTATTTTGAAATAATCTATTCCGGAATAGTTATTCCGAAGTAGCTTATTTCAAAATAGCACGTCTACTCTGCAGGGAAGCTTCAAAATTAGTCTGAGGCAGTCTTCCCTAATGTAGATGTGCTATCTCGATTTAGAGCCTCAGGAAGCACCAAGGAGAAATAACTTAGAATGGCCCTGGTGAGGGGCTATTTTGAAATAGCAGCAATGGAGCGTCTACACTCTCCTTATTTCAAAATAGCTATTTTGGAATAGGCGTTATTCCTCATACAATGAGGTTTACAGAAGTTGGAATAAGCTGTCTGTTAATTAGAATTTATTTAGAAATAATGGAATCACTGTGTAGATGCTCACATTATTTCAAAATAACGCTAGTTATCTCGACATAACGGTGCAGTGTAGATGCACCCATATAGTAGTAACGAAAGGAGCTTCAGGCAATTGAAGATCTACAGGGCCAAATCCTGCTTTCAGATGCATGCAGGTGTCTCTTATTCCTTTGAAAGAGAGTCTTGCATGTGCAGTGAGGGTGTAATTTGGCCATTGATTTGAGGAAGTGGGTTACGCTTTAGCACCCAAACATACTACAAAGCCTGCTTTCTTATCAGAGGAGATAAAACTCAAACCAAACTGAATCCGAACTTTTGGTATATTCATGCCTGATTCAGAATTCCCCCCTCACAACATAGGACCAGGTACTGAAAAGTAAAGCTACCCCTGTCATCTCTATCTGAACCACCTTTGTTGGAGTCCTAGCTCCTTAGTCTCTCATGCATTCTCATATAGATCTCTGCAGTAAACTGGCCCTGTGCTTTCTGTAGGTCAAAGACTGGAACTCCCAAAAATGCATGAGAGTTTGCTCATTTATATTCACAAATTAAGTCCACTTTACCATCAAACAGTCATATCTCCCTTTCTGCTAGAAGCCACAGTTGTAATCCTAGATGCCTTTACACTTTCAATATCATAATTTCACTGTTATAATCTTCTCCGGGCCCTGTTCAGTTCTTGCTGTGAATCTTGTTTTAGTGAATTTGCCTGAAGTCTGTGTGTAGACTCACTGGCTTTTGATGATAGTTAAACTGAGCCTGGATCAATATCAGTGCCTTCACCTTGGTCTTGTGCTGAGTAATTACTTACTGACACAGAGAGCAAGAGAGTTGTTAACATTGTCATACATATGAGACAGATGATTCACAGGGAATGAACAGAACAGGTAATCATCAAGTAATCCATCCGCTGTAGCCCATTCCCAAGAATGCTCCATAGGTCAGATGTTAAAGTGATTCTTGAATTTGATAGTATTTTATAAAAACATTGCACCTTTTCAATGTTTTTCTCAACAAGAATGTGGAAATATGGAACTATTCAATAACTAGTTGTAGTCTTGCAGTGTGAGGTGTTTTCTCAACTGCAATCTTCTCTTTTATTCTTAAACGTCTACTATATATTTGAGAGAGTCTGTCTGTCTGTCTGTTCAAGAACTCCTCCTAAACAAGAAGAGCTAGGACCACCAAATTTGTATGTAGCTTCCTCATCACAACTTAAAGCAAGGTCAGGGTTTGGTTGTGCCAGGACAATGGGATGTGCCTGGAATGGCATTGCTTCTCAGAAAGCCATATAGAAAAAAGACAGAATTATTAGGTAGCTGAAGGGGGCTGGGTGGGGGGATGTGCCCCACCATTTGGGACAGAATTTGCCCATTAGAGAGGGTGGGGGGGGCTGAAGTGTTACCCCCCAATTCATACATGGACATTGCTGAGGTGAACATGCACAGTGAGGGGAAAGTGCACAGTTTACTGCATTCCTCACTCTGGCTGGGGAACACATGGGGCAGCCGAACCTGGACCTGCCCCAGCCAGGTGACATGCACCCCTCCCCTAGCTGTGCCTGCTGGATCTGCAGTGGCCATGAAGAGGTTCTTCCCACCTGGCCCCAAACTGCTGCGGTGAGAGGGATGGGGTAATCCTCTCTCCCCAGGGCAGCCTGCATACTGAACCCCTCATGCCCAGCCCCACCCCCAAGCAATGATTTAAATAAAGCATGTGCACTTTCATTTTTTCCAAAAATCCAAAAATGAATTGGGATAAGGACCTGAACAACACCAGATACATCATCTAGTAACCTTATAATTGAAAGGATGAGACAAACATGTGTGCTTCTAAATTCTAATCCAGTTAACAAGATTGTTTGGTCTTGACTCATGGTTTCCATTTCTCTGAACCCTATCTTAGTAGGATCCACCCTGATTAAGGTGGAGCTAACAGTTCATTTGCTGCTGATGGCATTGGCCACATTGAGCAGCTCAGTGAGGAATTTTAAAATAACACAGACTCTGATTCTGCTCCCACTTATGCTAATTTGTATAACTCCAGGTGGAGGAGAATCAGTCTGATAATCTCTAAACATCACTTCTCTCAAAAAATTGGCAAGGATGGGTTTTTAACTTAATGACAGAAATTTAATCTGTGGGACTGCAGAATGCCTTGCATCTTATGTAGCCTTTCACAGTTGCCTGGTTCCCTCCTAGTTTCAGGAACCACAGTTTGCTGAGAATGTAATACCTGGGGCCCTGCAAATCTGCAGGTATCTGCTTTATATCCTCAGATATGCACATCCACAGATGTGGATGCAGATATCCACAGTTCATTTTTAGGATATAGATGCGAATGTGGATACTAATTTTGTATGCATGCAGGGCTCTAGTAGTAGCCCCATTGATACAGAATGGGAAGAGACTGTCTAGGAAGGAGTACGGCAGAAAGGGATCTAGGGGTTATAGTGGACCACAGGCTAAATATGAGTCAACAGTGTGATGCTGTTGCAAAAAAAGCAAACATGATTCTGGGATACATTAACAGGTGTGTTGTGAGCAAGACACGAGAAGTCATTCTTCCACTCTACTCTCACTGATTAGGCCTCAGTTGGAGTATTGTGTCCAGTTCTGGGCACCGCATTTCAAGAAAGATGTGGAGAAATTGGAGATGGTCCAGGGAAGAGCAACATGAATGATTAAAGGTCTAGAGACCATGACCTATGAAGGAAGGCTGAAAGAATTGGGTTTGTTTAGTTTGGAAAAGAGAAGATTGAGGGGGGACATGATAGCAGTTTTCAGGTATCTAAAAGGGTGTCATGAGGAGGGAGAAAACTTGTTCATCTTGACCTCTGAGGATAGAACAAGAAGCAATGGGCTTAAACTGCAGCAAGGGAGGTTTAGGTTGGACATTAGGAAAAAGTTCCTAACTGTCAGGGTAGTCAAACACTGGAATAAATTGCCCAGGGAGGTTGTGGAATCTCCATCTCTGGAGATATTTAAGAGTAGGTTAGATAAATGTCTATCAGGGATGGTCTAGATGGTACTGGGTCCTGCCATGAGGGCAGAGGACTGGACTCGATGACCTCTCGAGGTCCCTTCCAGTCCTAGTATTTTATGGTTCTATGATGGGGGGAGGGGTACTGCAGCTGCATTCACTTCAGGGAGATTTATTTGAATTTCCATTGTCCTCTACCCTGTACACTGGTGCCAAGTGGGTGCACTACACTGTCTTTCTGATCTGCTAGCATTTGATGCTCACTTGGCACTGGTATAAAGGACTGCACACGGTACAGAGCATGGAGAATCGGATCCATTAGGCTTGGATCTCCTTACCAGTGTAAATCGGGAGTGAATGAAGTTACACTGCCATAAAACCAGTGCAAGAGTGAGCAGAATTAGGCTCGTTCATTTTGTTTTAGGCAAGTGGTAAAAACAGATCTTTGGCTACCTGAATGGGAAAAGGGCGACAGGAGGTATAATAAATAGCTCTCAATATAATGGCTTGAAACTCAGCTGGCACATTTTGAATCATGAACTACATTAGGCCAAGGATACTTCAACCTCTTCATTCTGCAGAGCGCTTCATAAAGGAGACATCAGGGACTCACATCCACTCCAATAACCCACCCTCGGAGATTGAAATGGGTTGGGAACCATTCTGCCAGCCAGGCTAGTCTGTAAGTGCTGCCCGTTGGGTCTGGCAGGGATTCAATAAGCTCTATAAGGGAAAGCCAATCGTTCCTGAATTGCAACAGACACCCACTGAAAATTAAAAATAAACTATTGACTATAAGAGCTATGAAATGAAAGCCTGTCCATCACTGAAAGTCCATTATCACTAAGGACTTGTGCTGTCTATAAGCACAGCCTATTAATAACAAGTGTGCTTTTCTTTAGGTTTATTTATGTTGATTGTGCTTGGGCTAGTCAGTAGATCACACACACAGGGTCAGAGAGAGAGAGAGAACTTGATAGCAAGGGTGATGGAGGGCTAGAACCATTTTCCTTGGGAGATTCTTTCACAGTCAGTCAGACCTCTGGGATTGATTATCTCTGTGGAAGTCTCCACAAAGAGTAGCACCTTAGCACACAGCACTGCCAGTGACGTGACTGGGACTATGTGAAGAAGGCTGTTCCAATCTGGTCCACTGTTAAAAAACTTGTCTTGATTTTTTTTTCCAGGGCAAGTTTTTCCTAATGTCTCACTATTCCTTCATAGCTGCAGCTCATGACTTGAAGTGAGACAAAAGGGTATGGGAATGGATGCCTGATAAGGCAGAGAGGAAGAGGAGGATGGAGCCTTCCAGAGAAAAGTAGCGGGGAAGTGACTGCTGACTGCTGGGTTTCTTACACTGAAGCAGATAGTCCAGTAGTCTATGGGAGACAGAATGCTGGACTAAATGGACCACTGGTCTTTGTCCCTGCGTCCCCATGATTCCAAATACCTTCACTGCCGAAGAATTTGTGCATAAAATGAATCCAACTAAGATGTTCATCCCTCGCTAAGGCTGAAACCTGATAAATGGGCAGTAGCAAAATCCCAGCTTCCCAGCTGTGTATGTAGATGCTTAATCCCCTGTAAAATCAATAAAGCACATTCCCAAATTCCTCACAATGTAAATATACATGATATATGTATTAAAATAAAATAAAATTAAAATACTGTATTGCAATTAGCAAAATCTGGGGTGAAAGTTTTCCAGTGTCAGTAAATAAGAATAGATTTAAAATAAAACCAAAGGCAATACATTGTACAAAGGGAAAGGCAGCTAGCTACTGCATGATGGGAAAGGCAGCTACTGCATGATGGACTAGGTATTAGATCTGAGAAACAGGAAAATCCTGAATAAATATCAAAGGGGAACCTTTGCTATACCCTGCTTTAAAAAGGCCTGATCCTACGGCTCTTGCCCAAGCCTGCAGGATTGGGCTGCATGTTTGTCATCAGCAGTGTGTACGCAGGCTTAACCATGGATTTTGTACTTTTATGGTTGCTCTTTGATAACGCAAGAGAAAAATTAATCCTTTATAGCCCACTATTATCTTGTTATAGGTTATTATAGATATAAATGCCAGCAATTTAAATGACTCTGTATTAAGTTGTCCTTGAAAAAATATAATTTATAACTAAAATGACAACACAAGGAACTCTTTATGAAACACTAATGCAACATTAGCTGGGCAAGCATTATACAGTTAGAAATATTAAGCTATCAGCTATATTTGGGCAAGGTTTACATGCAATGATTATCATCTGTGTCTAGTAATGTGGATGAAAAATATTTTATTGCTAGCTATTATGAACTCTGCAATCTCTAGGTAGAGATTATAATAGACTAAAAACTGGGCACTATCAATAATCTTAGTTAACATTTCATCAGCATTAACTCAGCATGCTGGTAGCATCTCTTGCAGATTGAATGACAAAAGTATACCATAATTAATATTAGGAATAAATGGTCAATTTTCACAGTAAGAAATAGTGGGGTCTCCAAGGGATCTGAATAGGGACCCCTGCTGTTCAACATATTTATAAATGATTGAAATAAGGGGGTAAACAATGAGTTGTCAAAACTTACTGATGTTACAAAATTCCTCACGATAGTTAAGTCCAAAGCATCCTGTGAAGACTTAGAAAGGGAACTCACAAAACCAGGCGAGAAAATGATTAGAGATATGGAACAACTAAGAGAGCTTGAAACGACTGGGACTGTTCATCTTAGAAAAGAGAAGAGGGGGACAGAATAGAGGTCTGTAAAATCATGAATGGTATGGAGAAAGCGTGTAAGAAAATGTTGTGCACCACTTCATGTAACAAACCAACCAGAAGGTCACCCCATGAAATTAGAGCCGCAGTTTTAAAACAAACACAACACACAATCAAACTGTTGAACTTGGTGCCAAGAGATGTTGTGAAGGATAAAAGTATTCCTGGATTAAATAAAGAATGAGACAAGTTTTTAGAGGCCCCATCAATGATTCTTAGCCAGAATGGTCAGAGACGCATCAGGGTGTCCCTAGCCTCTGCTTGCCAGAAGATAGAACTGGATGACAATGGATGGACCACTTGATAATTGCTTCAGAGGGAATGAATAGAACAGGGCATCTGGCATTTGGGCCACTATTGGAAGACAGAACACTGAGCTATATGGACCATTGGTGTGACCCAGTATGGCCATTCTGGTGTTCTTTTAACTTCATGCAGATTATATTTATGAAAAATAATTGTATAATACTTTATAGTGCTTAGCTTTTTGAAACACATTGGTCTTGTTCAGATGTAAAATGTTACTGTACTGTGACTGTGCAGATGATTATCAGGCATTTGGAAGACATTTGTATGAAGCCTTATATAGCTGTGGCCTATTTTCAATTAAATACATATCATAGGGATTTGACTGTGTTTTGTGTTGTCTCCAGAGCTCTGGGGTTAAACTTCGTGTAAAAACAACGGTGTAGCCAGACTCTACTAAAGGATTTCCTTATCACAAGTGGCCCTGGAAATTACATTGCAAATTGGAGGGTTTGAGTGCTCATTCCCCGTTATCTCCATTGCTAAAATCAATGATGGAGCACTGCTTGCTGTAAGTCCCCGTACCTGGTCTACATTGGAGCAACCCTGAGGTTGCTGGAATGCTTGGTGGGGGTAAAACCTGTCTTCTGCAACTCAGGGCTGGGGGGAGATAAAAGTGGCCTATTGTCAACTTGGCCACCTCTCTCTTCAAGTGCACTGAGTGGAAATCTAAAGCCATTGAGGGTTTGCTTGGCTTCTTTCTACCAGACAGCAGTTAGCTGTCCCTTTCTTTATGGGGTTGTTCAAAACTTTGCGTGTGTCTAGACTACAGGGTTTTGTCGACAAAAGTGGACTTTTGTCGACAAAACTATACCTGCGTCTACACTGCCGCTGAGTTCTGTCGACAGAACTCAGCAGTTTTGTCGATGGCTGTAAACCTCATTCTACGAGGAATAACGCCTTTTGTCGACAGAGTTCTGTCGACAGAAGGCGTTATCGCATCTACACTGTCCTTTGTGTCTACACTGTCATGTCGACAAAGCAGCTTGCTTTGTCGACAGAACTGGATGTAGTCTAGACGCTTTTTGTCGACAGAAGCTTTGTCAACAGTATCTGTCAACAAAACTTCTGTCGACAAAAGCCTGTAGTCTAGACGTACCCTTTAATTTAATGTCCCTTCTTCAGTGGGACATAACCACATGCTTAATACTGCCCTGAATAGGGGTGCTGTCTGAACCAGGACCAGGTCTGTTTGCTGCACTGACTAGGGTTCCTTCAGTGTGCTTCCACTGCCACCAAAGTGCATTGGTGTCTGTCAGACCTGGCACGAAAGGATTCCAGGAAATCTCTCCTAATGACTAGCTGTATAAGAAGCAGATAGGCGTAAGGGGGCAGACCTTAATGTGGTCTTTTCCAACTTAGGAAAATCAGTCACTTCATTTGAAATAGTGTCTACTAGGGCTGGCCTCTCAGGCTGTGCATAGAGCTGGTTGGGAATTTTTTGTTGACATATTTTGCCAACAAAATATGGGTTAGGATCCCACAGAAAATGGGATTTTTGGAAAACTGAAAATTTCCATAGAACAATGTTAGTATTTACTGAAAGTTTTGAATTTTCCATTTTAAAAATCTATAAGAAATGTTTCAGGGCAGATTGACACGATTCAAAATGTTGGGCTTGTTAAACTGAACCAAATCTTTTTGCTTTGGCTCTGGTGCTGTGGTAATTATTGTTCAGGTGCTTCATGCCCTCATTTTCATCAGTGAATTGGGCTTCTAGACCATGTTAATCTCCCATCATGAACTGCAGTCTTCCCTCTGGCTGAGCTGAGCTTGCATATCATGGGTGTTCCATGACAGTAATGTATCCTGAGAGATATGGTCTAGCTCAGGAGAGGGTAAGAGTGTGGGGGCATAGGGAAAAATGGGGGCCCACCCAAGGCCCCTGAGCTACAACTACTGCAGCACCTAAGGCAGACACAGATTTATGTCAAACAGATTTAAAATGAAACGTTTCTATTTGTGAATGTCGAAACACTTCATTGGAATTGAAAATGTTAAGTCAAAATGTTTTGACATTTCAGAATTGAAATTTTTCAGTACCGTTTGTTCCATGAAAAAATCTCGACATTTCATCTTTATGCCCCAATTCAGGAGAGAAACAAATGTTGAGACCCAGGAATTTCTGGGGGGATGGAAATGCGGATTTTCAAACAGCTCTAATTGTACACTTTTTGATAGTATATCAATTTTACTTTCTTGAAATCTAGCTTTGTTTGCCCTTCCAACTCAGATGCTCAATATTAATGGCAGGTTTTGTTTTCTGATGCAGAGAACTTGAGAAATCTGTGACACAAATATTGTTGAACTTGTGTTTTCTCAATTCCTGTCCTCAATCAGCAGTGGCTTTGGGGCTTGCTTTTAAATATTATTCACTATGTGTTCCTTTCCATTATTCTTGGGGTTCCTTTAACAGCCTATGGACTGAATCTGCAGTAGGGGTTTTGCTACCATATCTAGGCAACTTGGAACTATATAGATTGGACCAAGCTGCAGAAGTAAAGATCCAGATCCAAATCACAGAGATTACAGTGAAAGTCTGTGAACTCTTAGGTTTTTTGGTTTCTTTTAGACCCTGACCCCCCTCTGTGACCTTCCTGTATGCTTCCTTCTGGCTTTGAGTGTAGGCAGTTCCATCTGGGCAATTGTGAACTAGGCAGTGAGCTATTCACCTTAATAACCTTGTTCCTGTGGTTACCTATGCCTGGATCAGGCACTGACGTCCTCCTTTACCCAGGAGTGCTCAACTCCTAATTCTTCCCTCAAGACCCCATCTGCCCTGCCTCTCCCCACTCCATTCTGCCCTCTGCCCCTGCTCCCCCCAGCACCTCCTGCATGCAGCTGATTATGGTAGGTGGGAGGCACTGTGGGGGCGTTGGTTGGTGGGGCTTCCGGTGTGCGGGAGGCACTGGGCGCAGGGGGTGCTAAGCACCCTTTAATTTTTTTTCCCAGGGGTGCTCCAGGGCTAGAGCACCCAAAGAGCTGACACCTATGTGCATGTCTGTTTCTGTATTCACAAAACTGAGTTCTCTCCTCAGAAACCTCCCAGATCAGGTCCTCAGCAGGCATAAATGGCCATAGCTTGTAAAATTTGCATCAGTTGATGATTTAGCCCCTGAGCTGTACCATGCTGTTCCGCATCCTGTGTTTGACTTACTATCATTCTATCTGGGTGTCATAGATTCCAAGGCCAGCAGGGATCATCGGGTCTGACCTCCTGGATAACACAGACCATCGAACTTCTCCACAATAATCTCTAGAGTGCATCATTTAGAAAGACAGCCAATCTTCATTTGCAAATTGGCAGTGCTGGAGAATCTTTCATAAATTGTTTCAATGGTTAATTATGCTCAGCATCACAAATTATGTGCTGTTAGTCTGAATTTATCTAGCTTCAACTTCTAGCCACTGAACTGTGTTATACCTTTCTCTGCTACACTGAAATACCCGTGAGCAAACGTTTCTTCTCCATGCAGGCACTTATAGTCTGTAAACAAGGCACCCATCAACCTTCCCTGTAAGATAAATAGATTGAGTTCCTTTTAAGGCAGGTTTTCTAATGCTTTGATCATTCTCATGGCTCTTCTCTGAACCCTCTCCTATTTGTCAACACCCTTCCTGAATGTGGGCACTGGAATTGGATATGGGATTCCAGCTGTGGTTGCACCAGTGCCAAATATAGAGGCAAAATAACCTCCCTACACCTTCTTGAGATTCCCCTGTATATGCATCCAAAGATCACATTAGCCTTTTTTGGTCACTGGGAATTCTTGATCAGCTGATTAGCTATCACCCCCCCCAAATCTTTTTCAGAGTCCATAGTGGGATGGTCCATCATCTGCTGGGGCTACAGCAGTAAGTGTTCTTTTAACCTCATTTCCAGTTCATGCTGATTGATCAGCACATTGTTACCTGCAGTGTGGTCTCACTGTGATTGTGCAGGTGGAAGTTTAATGTCTCAGCCCTCCCCTTTTTTATTCTAATGGCCAAGGCTGGGTGGTAGATACTGTTGGACAAATGATGGGTATTTTTCATTGCCTGTGCAACCACTGTATCGCAAGCCTAGTGTGCTGCTTTGTAAAGCACTTTGAGTATGTTGAGTCTGAGCAATGCTGTGTAAAGCCACATTATGTTGAATTTGCTTTTTGTCCAAAAAAGAACTAGCTTTTGACACAGAGAGCACTGGAGCTGTCCAACCCCCTTCAAAGCTGAATGCACCCTGACTCGCTGCAGAGGTGACTGGCAGCAAGAACTGTCATTAATTGCTTCCGTGAAGGGGGTACTGAACCTGCTTACCAGCACATACAATTATTTCTGCCACTGCTACCTTGGAAAATGCACTTGTCAGTTGAATCCATTCAAAAATTCTTTGTAGACCAGCAAAAAACAGCCCAAATCCTGGAACCAGATTTCCTAGCTAAGTTGCCCCACAGAGAACCACACAGCAAGAGGATTGAAGGGTGAAGATTTGAATGCTGTAAAATAGTTTATTTGGTGGCAGTACCTTAAATCCCGCACTAGAAGGTGATTCCCGGATGAAAAATCATATGTGGAGAAAGCCAGTATCTGTTCTTATTTGCCAGTAGCTTTCTCCCAAATAAATCAGAGTGGAGAAGTGGCTGTGAAGAAAAAAGTACATGGTGTGTGTGTGTGTGTGTGAGAAATACATAATTCCTTCAGCTCAGGAGTAGTAATAAGCCACAGAGAACCTCAAATTTACCATGCCAAAGAGGATAAAATGACCGTGTTTTGTCTAGTATCCACCCCATTCAGTTCTTGTCAGCTTGAGACTTGGATTTTAGTCTGTTCATATAGATGGCCCAGGTTCCTTGTATCTGCATGGACCCTTGAGGAGTCAAGTTTCAAACTGAGCTCCAAGATCTAGCCTATGAAGTGGCAAACCTTGCCTTTCTGACAAGGATCTCAGTGCAAATATTTATCCTTTTCCTTCTCCCCCACAGCTCCCAATATTAGGAATGATAATTTGGGCCCATAATACTTAGCACTTTATATTCACAGATCTCAAGATAAGTATCGTTACAATGCACAATACATTTATTGGCACTACCATCTAAAATGAAGTTCCAATATTTAAAATAAAAACCCATATTCTTATTTTATACATCTATATTTTCTGCATAGAATCAGAGCTGAGGAACAGGAAGCCATCTGGCCAGCTGGAAGTTAGCAGTTGGAAGTTAGCTGCTGTCAGTGGTACCTGAAGCCATGAACTCTCTTAGAAAGTATGAAGTTCCCACGAAGTTTCCTGGATCCAAGTCTGTGTTGCTTAACTGATATTGCTGCCTTCAATGTGGATTGGTTTTATTACCCTGAGTTCCTGTTTTTGTATATTCAACTTGTACATAAAGCTGGTTGGGAATTTTCCATCAAAATGATTTTTTGACAGAAAATGCAGTTTCCAAAAAATGTTTTTCTGTGAGGAAAAGTTGATATATTAATGAAAAATGTAGAAAGTGGGAAAATCAAAACAAAATATTTTTGTTTTAGGTGCAATCGGTTCAAATAAGAATATTTTGGTTTTTCAAATTCAGTTGAAACATTTTATTTAATGTCAGACAGACCTGAATCTAGAAAAGAGGAGACTAAGGGGGAATATGATAGAGGTCTATAAAATCATGACTGGTGTGGAAAAAGTGAATAAGGAAAAGTTATTCACTTATTCCCACAATATAAGAACTAGGGGTCACCAAATGAAATTAATAGGCAGCAGGTTTAAAACAAACAAAAAGAAGTTTTTCTTCACTTAATGCACACTCAACATATGGAACTCCTTGCCAGAAGATGTGGTGAAGACCAGGACTTTAACAGGGTTCAGAAAAGAGCTAGATAGATTCATGGGGGTTAGGTCCATCAATGGCTATTAGCCAGGATGGGTAGGAATGGTGTCCTTAGCTTCTGTTTGTCTGGAAATGGATGACAGGAGAAGGATCATGTGATGATTACCTGTTGTGTTCACTCCCTCTGGGGTACCTGACACTGGCCACTGTCGGCAGACAGGATACTGGGCTGGATGGACCTTTGGTCTGACCCAGTATGGCCATTCTTATGTTCTTATGTTGAATCTGTCTATCTGAGTTGTTGCTGTGCCTTGTGAGAGCCACTGTTCAGGTGCCTGCTGGCTCCATTTTCTTCTATGAACTGGGCTCCTTACCTGGACTACATCTCTCATTTTGCACCATGACCTCCCCTCTAGTAGAACCACCATGGTGTATCATGGGAGTCCCATAACTGCTATGCTGTCATGAGACACAACAGCAGGCCCACCATTTGGGGGTGGGGGGGCGGGGAAGGAGGGAAGCAAAGAGAGCAGCTGCTCTGGGTCTGGTAATATAAAAGGAGCCAGGTCTCCTGGCTGCTGCTGCTGCGACAGCAACAATGGCAGCTGCTAGAGCTCTGGTCCCCTTACATTGCTGCTGGAGCCCCAGGTGGCAAGTGCTGGGTGGCTATCCCGCCATGCTGCCCCTTCCACTAGAGGCCTCACCCCAGCCAGGATCCTGGAGCCAGCTCCCTCCCCCTCCCCCCCCACACACACCTTGCCCAGGGTACAGCGAAGTCTGCTGGCTGCCAGGCACTGCAGCAGCTGAGGCATTCTCAGCCCAATATCCAATTGGTCTGAAATGAAATGGTTTTGTCGTAGCTGAGGCAAAAATTGTCAGTACAATTTGTTCTATGAAAAGTTTATATTTTTTTCACTTTTTCATCCCAAACTGGGACCAAAATGTTGAACTATCGGAATTTCTCATGAGACAGAAAGTCTGATTATTGACATTATGAGATGGTGTATGCAAGTTCTGATCCATGGTTTGGGTCATAGAACTGCTCCTGTTACACTGCTATACACCCAGAACATTTCAGCTATACTAATTTACTCTCATGGAATTACTCTAGATTTACACCACTTTGAATGAGATCAGTATTTGGCCCTTTAGGTCTATATTCAGATAATAAAAGTCATATGAGGGTCTCACTAAATATTTGGCAAATCCAACAAAACAAGCCCAATGAGCTATGCAGGACATAGTTTAATTTCCTCCACCAGCATCTGGGTTCAGCATTATAATTAACAGCAGATTTCCTTGGGATATACCAAACAAAGATGTTTATGCTGAATAGCTGTTTGTTAGAGGAGAAAAAAGAGAGGAACTTGTATTAACTGAATCAGTTCATATTTTTAGCACAGGTCCTAAGCAGCTAGGGGCAGATTTTTAAAGGTATTAAGGAACTGAAAGTTACAGATACTCTCCTATTGGGATATTCAAAACCACTTAGAATATGCCACTAGGAGCCAATCTGCAACTTCAGATGTCTTCATATCTTTAAAAACCTGACTTTAAACTTTCCCGCCTCTCCCACTTGTGGCTTCTTCTGTAAGGACCCTCTCCTCCATAACACATGGGTTAAGGCAGCTTGCTTAAATGCATCTCCTAATTTGGCCCTTAGACTTTACCTTTCTTTATTTGCATCTTGAATGCATTTCAGATTGGTAATTGACAAATCTCAAAGAGTTTGGAATGTGGGCCCCCTCAGACAATCATCAAAACATTTGGATACATATCCAAAGCTGAACTGGCAAACCTGGGCAGGGTATATCATGAGAACAGGATTCCCCATGGTATTTTGCGACATGTATTTCAAATAATGGCTGTAAATGAGACAGAGAAAAAATTATTCAGACATCTCAGAATCTGAAAAGCCTTAGTTTAATTACTGCTGTAGAAAAGGACAAAGGTCTGGGTATGAAAATGACAAAGGAAGCTTGCATCTTTCTTGAATCTAGTTTGCTCTCCCATAATCAAAATATAACCCTATGTCCCTGTTTGATCTTTTCTCAGAATGTATTAGAGTGCTAGTGGACGCATTGGGAGTGAGATTTTGGCTAATAGCAAAGGAAGGTTTCATTCATTTCTAATTTAGGGTATGTCTACACTACAGCACGAATTCGAATTAACTTAATTCGAATTAGTTAATTCGAACTAAGCGAATTCGAACTAGTGAATCTAGACCTAAAAACTAATTCAAATTAGCATTTTGCTAATTCGAACTAGCATGTCCACGTTGAGTAGACCCTGAACCGAAGTTAAGGCTGGCCGGAACCAGGACTTAGAGTGTGGAGCTGCTGCCTCCAGCTAGCCGAGGGCTGTGCTTAAAGGGACCCGAGCCCCCACCCCGGACAGACAGTTCTCAGGGTTCCCTGCTTGCTTGTCTACCTCGATGAGGGACAGCAAAGCAGTCCTGTCTTGGAGTGCCCTGAGTGCCCACACTCGGCACATCACAGCACTCGGCCATCAGCCCGGCTGCACTTGCCGCAGGCTGCCATCTGGGGGTGTCAATCAGGGGGCTGTCAGGATCCAGAAGGCCCTGCAGGAGAGCTTCCACCCTGAGGAGCCCGCAGAGCCACCCCAGTCCTCCCCATCAGGGGCTCGTGCCCCATTTCTCCCTCACCTCCTTCCACTTACCCCTCCCTAGCCCCCCTTCCTGATGTAAAAAATAAAGGACACATGCGTTCAAAAATAGAAACTCTCTTTATTTAACAAAACTGGGGGTGGGGGGATTAACCTCTGGGGAGACTGGGGAAAGGAGGTGGGAGGGGGAAGAGAGAGGGTGGGAGAGGGGAGGTGGAAACCTGGGGGGAGGGAGCTGGAAGGGGGAAGCCAGGGGAAGAAGGAGGAGGGGAAGTATTAAACTATGGTATGTCATATCTTCAGTATTATTTAGAGATGTGGTCTCCTCACCTCAAAAAAGATATTTTGGCCTTGGAAAGGGTTCAGAAAAGGGCAACTACAATGATTAGGGGTTTGGAAGAGGTTCCATATGAAGAGAGGCTAAAGAGACTGGGACTTTTCAGCTTAGAAAAGAGAAGACTGAGGAGGGATATGATAGAGTATATAAAAGCATGAGTGGTGTGGAGAGGGTGCATAAAGAAAAGTTCTTCATTAGTTCCCATAATATAAGGACTAGAAGACACCAAATGAAATGAATGGGTAGCAGGCTTCAAACTAATAAAAGAAAGTTCTTCTTCACAAAGCAAATAGTCAACCTGTGGAACTCCTTGCCACAGGAAGCTGTGAAGGCTAGAACTATAACAGAGTTTAAAGAGAAGTTAGATAAAGTCATGGAGGTTGGGTCCATGGAGTGCTATTAGCCAGGGGGTAGGAACGGTGTCCCTGGCCTCTGTTTGTGGAAGGCTGGAGATGGATGGCACGAGACAAATGGCTTGGTCATTGTCTTTGGTCCATCCCCTCCGGGGTACCTGGTGTTGGCCGCTGTCAGCAGACAGGCTACTGGGCTAGATGGACCTTTGGTCTGACCCAGTACGGCCGTTCTTATGTTCTTATGTTCTAAGCTCAGGGCTCAGGGTCGGGGGTCTCACTGGACCAACTTGATTTTCATGCAAACCTGCTCCTGGGTTTGCATGTGGCCTTTGGTGGCCAGGCTGGCAGCTATCCTGCCCTAGACGGCCTCATTCCTGTGCCTACTGCGGAGGTCATGGACATTGGAGGTCTCCCCCCAAACCTCGATGAGGTCCACAATCTCCACACTAGACCAGGCGGGTGCCTGCCTCTTGTGGCCCCGGGCAGGCTCCTGGGAGCCGCCAGCCTGGTCCTGGGAAGAGGCAGAGGGCTGGGTGGCAGCGGGTGGCTGGCTCATGCCGTGCCAGGTGCAGGGTCTGCTGGCTGGGTGCTGGCAGGCTTGCACCTGGCACGGGCACTGTAGCCAGACCGTGCCCCTTTAAGGGCTCCGGGACCAGGAGGGGGGCAGAAGAGTTTCCCTGGCTTGGCCCAGAGTGGCCACCAGGGCAAGCTGGGAAGAGCTAGCCTCCAACTAGTTCGAATTAAGTGGCTACACAGCCCTTAATTCGAACTACTTAATTCGAACTAGGTGTTAGTCCTCGTAGAATGAGGTTTACCTAGTTCGAATTAAGCGCTCCGGTAGTTCAAATTAAGTTTGAACTAGCGGTTTGCATGTGTAGCGCCTATGAAAGTTAATTCGAACTAACAGCTGTTAGTTCGAATTAACTTTGTAGTGTAGACATACCCTTAGAGATTAGCAGTGTCAGTCATAAGAAAAAGCTCAGTATACTAGTATAGTGAAAATGTGCCTGCCTTCTGTACTGAAAACTTTCAAGCATGCATTCCAATGTTAGGCAGTAATTAGAATGATCGTTTAACATTTTTTCATAGTGCCAGAAAGGGGATCACTTAGCATTTTGCACAGTGTTAGTCTTGCTGCATGCTGAAAATAGTTTACAGCATTTCTTGTTCTAGGCATCCCTCAACCTGAGCTAGTAACATAGACAATCTCCCCTGCTTGTCTTGTTGAGGGTTTATAGAGGTACTTACTTAATGAGTTGCCAATGCTGACTATCCATAGGGAAAAGAGTACAGGTTAAAAACAGTTGGAGCTTATACTGGGGTTCCAAAACTGTATCCACTTCCTAAAAATGTGCAATTACTGCCTGATAAAATAAAATCTGCCCTTAAGTGCATCCTGTGTGACCCCCACAGAATTAGTGGCAGAGTCAAGCCCCAACATTCAGATCCAAATCTCGAGGTTGGTCATCCCAAAGATCAGGTTGCTTGCTTCCGTGATTTTGGTTCACTCCATTATCAAGAAAAGAATTTACATTTTGTACTTTTTGGTCCCACTTCTGTGTGTGATTCCTGGAATGGAGTCCAAGTTTACCTTTAATTGAAATCAGTGGGCTGACATGGATGTGAATCAGGAATGGGCAACCACAAATAGTAGGTGGGCTGCATGAGTGACCCTCCCTCACCTCACTGACCCACAGCAGCCCGCCACCTAGTTGGGTTCCTCCTGCAGTCTCACGGCCCCCCCATCTATCCCTCTTCCCCCACTGCCACACTTATCTGCTCCTCCACCTTCCTCCTAGTGCTTTCAGAGTGCGCAAATCGCTTGATCTGTGTTCTGTCCTCACTCCTCTGCCCCGCTTCCAGAGCTGGAACACCGCAAATCAGCTGTTTGTGACGTTCCAGCTCTGGGAGGGAGAAGAGTAGGGATGGAGTGTGAATCAGGTGATTTGTGCCTCCTCTGAAAGTGCTGGGAGGAAGGGGAGAGGCGTAGGAAGTGTAAGGCGTATGGGGATGGGAGGCAGACAGGGTTCCCTAGGCTGCAGGTAGAGACCTAATGGGCTGCATGAGGCCCACAGGCCTCAGATTGCCCATCACTGATGTAAATTTTGTTGGAACATTTCCAGATTTCTGCAGTTAAAGCCTGACCCAAAGTTTAAAGACAGACTTTGGCAGTTTATTTTATGCATGGTTAAAATGTATTAACATTTCATTCACTGATTTCTTACACTAAAAGACTTTTTCCTGAAAGTCCATCACTTTGAAATTAGGACCACTCAATGTCTGACCCAATCCATCAGCTTGTTATAGTATGTTATGATATACTACAGCTTTGTACCACCTTTATAACAAAGCCCTACTCCAGCTGAAATATCTCTTTCTCAGGATTCTCAATGATACATAGTGAATACATGGATCTACAGGAACTCATAAGCGAGTTCATGCAATACGGACAAGGATCTAACTAGTTTCTTCCCTCCAGAGTATCAGTAAGAAAAACCTGTGATAGAAGCAGAACAATGTTATTTTGTTAGTTAAAACATTTTAATTTAATACCTGGATCACACTGGTATTTTCCTGAATACAGCTAAATGTTCAGAACATGTCTCTCATATCTCTCTCTGCAGTTTCTATAGGATTAATGTTTAGATTATTTAGTAAATAATCTTTGAGCATTTCTTAGTGATTTACAACATGCATTTCAGACTTTAAACCCTGGGGCCAGATCCTCAGTTAGTGTAAATTGATGTAGCTTCACAATAGAGAGATGGCTGATTTTCATGATCTGGCTGAGGTTGTTAAAATGGCTGGTTAATCCAATAAAGTGTAGAAGAAACAAATGTAGGTTGGGGATGTTTTCAATTCTTAGCTTGTTGTTGCTGTTCTGTTTATAGATAGCTGTCTGTTTCTAATGGCTGTTTAAGAAGTTGAGTACCCTTTGATTATTTTCTAATTCCTGAATCACTGAGAAGTTTGGTGGCACATTTTGGTTTGTGCAGTGTCTGGGGTTCTGAGATGCCTTTGCTTTTTGCCCGTCTGGCTTGTGCGTACAGTACAAATCAAAGGCTCCACAAGAGGGTGGAGCATGGCCCACAGCTTAACAATGAGCTCTTCTCATGGGGACCTCTCTCCTCCCATTTGCAATGGTGTAACATCCCCATGGCAATTAAAATTGTTTGTGTATATGGCTGTTTCCTCCTGGTTCCTAGTTGTTCCTGCAAGTGTCTACACTGTGTATGGTTATGAAGTGCCTCAACGTTATAGAAGCAACTGGAGACTAGGAGAAGACATGTTTTGTGGACCAACAGCAAGTGTTCTGTGTCCATGAACCACAGAAGGAGAATTACATTCTACACTTTCCCAGCTTGTTGTCAAAAGAAGGTCAGTTTCATTTCTGCATGTGTGTTACCCTACTGGGTATATGACAAAATTCATCTCTATATTGGGGTGTTTTCTGAACAGCATATATTTGTTTTCTGGCTTCTTTTGTTTAACACTTTCAATATTAAATATTGCATGATTTGGATTTGTACATGGGCCTGGGACACTGTCTGGGAGACATTTTTAAAACCTCAAAAATAAATGAAAACAAAACTTTCTTTGTACAGCACTTGAGAAGAAATAACATTGGTTTAACTAATTATTCTTCCCTGATACTTTTTTTTTATGTGTGCTTCACTATGCTGCCTTCAAGCCTTTGCTAAGTGACTGTTCTATTGCTTCAGGTTATGCAGTTCCCTTCTGTTTAGTTAGTCACATCAATGAATTATGTCTGAAATCAGCTTCCATGTCAGGAACCTTGGGTGAAGCCTTTGGACTTTGGACTTTGGTGAGCTTGACTTGGTGAGCTCAGGATTTCATCTTTTATCTTCTTACAGTATTTGTGCTGTAGCCTCTAGCGTACTCCAGGGCTCTGTCAAATAATAACAACTTTAACCTCTGTGGGATGTCACATCTCAACCCACCAGTCATGTCCCTCTGGGGCCATAGTAGCACTACCAGCTGCTGTAGCCAGCCCCTCTTGTGCTCCTTCTGGCTGCCTGCTGTTGGTATGTCTACACTGCAGCTGGGAGTTGTTACATACCAGCCCTGTGCTCTTGGGGAGCCAGGGAGTGACACTCAGGGTATGTCTAGACTGCATCCCTCTGTCGGTAGAGGGATGAAGATTAGGCAGGTCGACATTGCAAATGAGGCAGGGATTTAAATATCCCGTGCCTAATTTGCATAAAAATGGCCGCCGCGTTTTGCCGACTCAGCACTTTGTTTGCAAAAAGCGGCAGTCTAGAGGGGGATCTGTCGAGAAAGAAAGCCTTTTTTGACAGATCCCTTATGCCTCCTGCAAGGCTTTCTTTCTCAACAGATCCCCCTCTAGACTGCCGCTTTTTGCAGACAAAGTGCTGAGTCGGCAAAAAGATATCTGATTTCTGTCCATTCATTCTTTTACGTAGGGACTGTCCAGTTTGGCCAATGTATGTAGCAGAGGGGCATTGCTGGCACATGATGGTGTATATTACATTGGTAGATGTGCAGGTGAATGAACCCGCACATCTGGTTAGGTCCTGTGATGGTGTTGCTGGTGTAAATATGTGGGCAGAGTTGGCATCGAGGTTTGTTGCATGGATTGGTTCCAGAGTTAGAGTTACTATAGTGCGGTGTATAGTTGCTGGTGAGAATTTGCTTCAGGTTGGTGGGTTGTCTGTGGGAGAGGACTGGTCTGCCTCCCAAGGCCTGTGAAAGTGAGGGATCATTGTCCAGGATGGGTCGTAGATCACTGATGATGCATTGGAGAGGTTTTAGCTGAGGACTGTAGGTGAGGACTGGCCATCACCTACAGTCCTCAGCTAAAACCTCTCCAATGCATCATCAGTGATCTACAACCCATCCTGGACGTAAAAGAATAAGCGGACACAAATCAGATATCAGGAATGGTAATATACAAAAACCTGTAGGAGAACATAAGAGTAACCCTAATAAATGAGCATACCCCAGAGTATTGCGCAAATCTGGTAACAGAGTGTGCTTCCCATTGTGGGTAGACAGCTCTATTTGAGCTAGTGAACTAAAAATAGGAGTGCAGCTGGGCTGGCACAGACAGCAGCTTGTGCTAGCCACCTGAGTGCAAACCACCCAAACTCCTGAGCTGTTGCCTTTGCTACCCTGGCTACACTGCAGCTGTTAACATGGCTCACTCCAGGAAGGGGTCCTCAGTGTTCTCTTTCCCCAAGGCAAGCCATCATTTGCCCATTTCAATGTAACTTAAGCTTTTCTACTTTCTCTTTCTCCCACTTCCTCGCTAGGCTGCAAAAGTAGTCTCCACCACATGAAAGATAACGCGGAGATGATGTTGCAAAACTCCAGGTGGGAGCTGTGGCTGCCATACAGAAATGACATATGAAAAGATTATCAAATATATGCAGAAGTGTTTGAAGGAGAAAGGTGTGATTCCAGGGAAAATTATTCTCCACTCAATGAGACAAATAGGCACATGCCCATCAGGGACCCTTGCAGGGTCAGCCCTTCAGATCTTTGCATAAGACAAAGGAGACCCAGTAAGGTTGTGGCTCTCTTGCACAGGGAGGAGTATTGCTATGGGCAAGCACAATGAGGAAAAAGTGCTAGCTGTAGCCTGCTGCATGTGGTGACAGAAACCTTCCAGTTCTGGGCACCGCATTTCAAGAAGGATGTGGAGAAATTGGAGAGGGTCCAGAGAAGAGCAACAAGAATGATTAAAGGTCTAGAGAACATGACCTATGAAGGAAGGCTGAAAGAATTGGGTTTGTTTAGTTTGGAAAAGAGAAGATTGAGGGGGGACATGATAGCAGTTTTCAGATATCTAAAAGGGTGTCATAAGGAGGAGGGAGGAAACTTGTTCATCTTGGCCTCTGAGGATAGAACAAGAAGCAATGGGCTTAAACTGCAACAAGGGAGGTTTAGGTTGGACATTAGGAAAAAGTTCCTAACTGTCAGGGTAGTCAAACACTGGAATAAATTGCCCAGGGAGGTTGTGGAATCTCCATCTCTGGAGATATTTAAGAGTAGGTTAGATAAATGTCTTTCAGGGATGGTCTAGACAGTATTTGGTCCTGCCATGAGGGCAGGGGACTGGACTCGATGACCTCTCGAGGTCCCTTCCTGTCCTAGTATTCTATGATTCTATGATTCCTGTGAGCCTGCTCCCATAATGCTTGGCTCATGGGATCTGAGTTGTAGTTCAGGTACCTTATGTTCCCATTCTCCTCCATGGGCTAGATTGTGTGACTGGACTACATCTCCCATGACACACACTAGCAGGGATTCCTATATTGCATCCACATACTGCCCAAGGGAGGGGAGGGGAGCATCATGGGAAATGTAGTCTTTTGCTCCCATTCTCCTCTATGGCCGGGACTCTCTTCCTGGACTACAACTCCCATAAAGCTCTTCAGAGCACTGGTTGGAAAAAAAAGGTTAAGATTTGGGCCAATTTTTTTGATCAAATAATTTCACTGAAAAGTCACAATTTTCTGGCGGGGGGGGGGGAGGGGAAAGAGGGAGACGATATCTCTTCTATGACCAGCTGTATTCTGGAGAACTGGTTGTTGATTTGCTCTAATCCTCACTGTGTCAAGGATTGTCTGATTGATGGGTCCTCTGTCCATATTTAGTATCAAAGTCTTCCACTTTCACCTTCCTGTGGCCTATCATCAGATCCAGATCCAATAATTTGCTAAACTTCCATTTACTTCAATGGGAACGAGATCAAGTCCTTAATTGGCCTTGTTCTGTTCTCCTCTTGAAAAAAGATTTCACTCTTTTCAACAAAAATTTTGACTCATTTCAGCAACTTACATGTCTGCATGCTGGGGAATGATATACTCCCCCCCAAAACAAAAATCTGAAAGAAGCCGTCTGGAAAACAGAGGACCCACAAGGAAAAATATGACACATGGATACTTGACTGAACAGATGAAGTGAGTTGTTATAGCAACTTGAGTTCTAAAAATGGTAGAGGATACCAACATGGTGCCACTCCTACTGAAAAATTCACATAACTGGTCTCGAAATTCTGACACTGAGGAAACACCTTTCTCCTATTATTTTTAAATCCAGTGCGCACAGACTTCCTCAGCAAAATCTGTGTAAAACATCCAGTCTATTAAAGAGACAAGCTCTTTCAGATGCTCTGAGAGAGCTCGTATTATGACTTGTCAAAATAAAATAGCAGTGGAAAAAAATCAGGCATTTCAATTCACACATAATACTTGAAAGCCTTCCAGCAGTAACGTAAGCACAGATTCAGAGTAGGGCATAACTGGCACTGAGAGACACCAAGGTGACAGCATGCAGTTGTAACATCAAACTTGTAACATTTATCAGCTTCATGTACTTATATGGGAAATAATGACTCCTCAGATACTGGATCTGTCTATTGGTATCTGGAGAAGTATTATTTATGTATTAAACATAGGAGAAGGCTTCAAATACATGTAATTGAATTGCTTAACAGCAAAAAAGCCTGTTATATACTAACATGCTTAACAGACACTACCATTCTGAAGAAGGCTTGCTTATTAGGTGCTTGATCTAAAGCCTACTGATGTCCTTGGGCATCTTTCCATTGATGCTAATGGGCTTGGCACAAGCCCCAAAATATTTGTGCATGAAAAATGGTTTGGAGATCTTCATCTGTTCCCATTTTATTTAAATGATTGTGTGTTAGCGCAGCATGGAGTATAATAAGACCTGAGGTCTCTCTGCAGTTTAGATTCCCATGTTTCAGAACAGTTTTTTTTTTAAAGTTCAATGGTGGGACTTTTGTTGCTGGGTTGCTGGCACCAAAGATTATCTGTCCAATGACATCCGGGGTCAGTAACCCCTCAGGGTGTTTCATGTGGTGAGATAGGCGTGAGTCACAAATATGTACCAAGATTAAGATCATTCCTTAAGGAAGGGCCAAATCCTTAGAATGGAGACAGCCCATGTACAACTGGGATTCCTGGCAAAAACCTCTGCAGCGGTGAGATGGAATCCAATTTCCTTCAGCCAGGCCATTGGAGAAGCAGCAATGCAGCCACTACAAAAGGCTACTAATTAGTATTACAAGAGTTCCTAGAGGCACAAAAAAGTTCTCAGTAATCAAAATTAGAGCTCCCATCAATAATGAGGTTTGAAAATGCAGCAGCTAAGGGCTGTATTATTTCAGTCACGAAGCACATCCTGCATGTCTACAGCGCACATTTTCTAATGTGTAGGATTCAGCTTCAGGGTTCAACAGGAATGGAAAGCCCAACACATCCAGCATTTCCTAAGCCCCAGAGCTAGAATGCTGTTGTCTGAACTGTAGCTTTAGAACTTTCTGACTTTTTGAGGTTTTTCTACACTGCTTGCCCCCCATCTTCCCCACACTATCTATACTTCAGATCAGAGTACTGGTGGGCACACAGAACTCTCTGTGTGTAGCACTTGGTAGGGATGAGGCCATATTGAGTAGAGCTTGTCAGGAATTTTTTGACAAAACAATTTTCATGTTGGAAAAGGCTGATTCATCATGCTAAACTTTTGGTGGGAAAGGGTCTGCTTAAATGAATTTTTCAACTTGAAATTTTTTGAAAAGTTTCAGAATTGTGAGTGTTTCATTTCGGCATTTTCTGGAAAGGAATTCCAGCTTTTTTATTCCAATGATGTTTTGTGATGCCTTATGACCGTTATAGTCAAAAAATTGAAAATGATCATATTTGTTAAGAAATGTTTCAAAATTATTGAAACAAAACATTTTAATTGATCCAGACTGATTTGTTTTATTTTTAATTCACAAACATTTTCCAGATTTTTACTTTTTTTTTTCAAATTCAGATAGGATTTTTTTTTAAATCTGAATTCCATGTATTGATTGATTGAAGGATAATACTACTGTACTCATAAACAGCACTTTTCATCAATTGCTCTCCAAGTGTTTCACAAAGGAAAGTCAGTATCCTTTTACAGATGGGGAAATTGAAGCATAGAGAATTGCTTAAGTTTCCTAGCAGCCAATTAGCAGAACCAGCAATAGAACCCAGGTTTCCAGGCCAATTCACTGTTGGCTAAGCTACACTGCTCCCTACCTTATATTAAGTTGAACACATTAAAAGATTGCTGAGTTCCTAGTCTTACTGCTCACATTGGCCTTCTACAGGGTTGGGTCCATAAAGCAGCAGTACACCTGCTTACTCTGTGACAGCTGATCTTTGCAGCAGAGAAACAGACCTTTTTTTATAAAACGAAAAGCATAAAATTTGCAAAATGCAGCTGTAATTGTGAAGGGAAAATCACAAAGCCCATGATTTTATTTTTGTCTCTGATTTTCCCCCCGTTCCTAATTCAAAAGAAAGATTGGTTTGTTTGGTGACGTCTGTACGTGTAACAGAAACAATTACAAATCCTCCTTTTACACTCTGTCCAAGCAGCTACCTGACACCAGCAGACTCTGGCCTTGTCAGCATGGGTAAAGAAAACTGGTAGAAATGTCTGAGGGAATGAGATCAGTTAGGTTGCTGAAAGAGATGAGCAGAAGTCCACAAACCATGCCCAGAAGTGTCTTTTCAGTGGCTTACAACTATTTCTGCCTCTCTGCCCTCTGCCATATTTCCCATTCCCACTCACCAAAAATTAGTTCTCTACAAGGACACCGTCCAGGTCGGGTTTCAACTGTTTTCAGCTATTTCAGCCTTCTTTAAAAAAAAGTGGATAGATTTTTTTTCCATCGCACTCTGCTATAACCCAGAAATGATTGAAGGGATTTTGCATAAACATTCCCCAATAATAATAATAATACTAATTATAGTTAATGATTGATCTTTGGGCAGAAACCAACTATGGAAATCAGTTACCCCCAAAGGCAAATATTTCTGAAAGTTACGAGCAGGAGAAATTGAAGTTCTAGGTATAGTGCAAAAGGTTTTGTCATCTTAATGGCAGGTGTTACTAAGAACCTACTTAAAATATGTATTTTAATTTAAAAAACTTTGACATATATTTGAAGGAGGCTGGATGAATATATTCCCAGCTGTAACCAGATTAAATAGGAATACTTGGGAGGTGAAGAGACTTGTCTTTGCTTTGTTTTTAAATCAATAGAAAAAGCAAACCCAGTGCTGCAGTTTTAGATTTATTGGTGTAAGCCTAGCCCCTAGTGGACAGCAGTCCATGGTACAAACCCAAACACAGAGCTAGTATAGGCACATCTTTGAACAGCTGTCAGATTAAATTCCAACTGGCTAGAGACAGAGTAGGATTTAGGACAAATCCATCAGCAAATAGGACCTTGCTGTGTTAGAGATGATGCAGTTACAGTAAAAGTTAGCGACCAGTTTCTGTAAGCCTCTACATGAAATTCTGCCCCACAGCCTTTGCTCTTGTATTCTTTCATGAATGTCAGAGATGCCTTTCTCCCCACTTCCCCATCCAGAATTCTGTGTCAAGGATTCTAATGGATATAAGTAGGGCCTTGCAAAATGCGTCACGCACTGTAAAATCTGGTATCCTCCCATGAAAACTGGTTGTTTGTGTGCCCTATGCTATACAGATTTCATGGAGGAGACCAGCATGGCTCAAAATGGAAGTCCTGAGCCTGCAAGGTTATTTTAGGAGGGTCATGGTATTGCCACCCTTACTTCCGCGCTGCCTTCAGAGCTGGGCAACTGGAGAATGGTGGTTGTAATTTAACCATGAGCCCAGCTCTGCAAGCAGCACCCCACCAGGAACAGTGCAGAAGGGTGGCCATACCATACCCATGTTGCCCTTACTTCTGTTCTGCTGCTTGCACAGCTGGGTGGCCCCAGAGGGCAGCGGCTGCTGCCTGAGGGCACAGCTCTGCTGGCAGCAGTGCAGAAGGAAGGATGGCAATACTGTACCATGCCATGTTTACTTTTGCACTGCAGTTAGTCATAGCTCTGCCTTCAGAGCTGGATTCCTGGGCAATGGCCACTGCTTTCCAGCTGCCCTGCTTGAAGGCAGCCTCTGCACAGAAGTAAGGAAAGCAGAGTCCCAGCCTTCCTAGGACTGCCCACAACTCCTTTTTGGGTCAGGACCCCTACACTTACAACAAAGTGAGGGAGAGAACTGTCCATTTAGCAGAGAATCCTGCCATTTCCTGCCAGGTCTATATGTCCAGATTCAGCAGAGCTATTGTATTTCTGATAGCTGGGGGATGTAGCATTTTTGGATTCCTCATAGCGGTCCCACACCAGGCAGCCCAGCTCCATGGCAGCTCCTACTCCTGCAGTGTTTGGTGATCTGGAAAGGTAGGCTGAGGGCCCCGCTGCTCTGCAGATCCATTGTTTCCAGCAACACGGGATGCTATTGCAGCCTCAGGTTGTGCTGCCTAGGGAGGGGCAGGATTCTATCACAAAACATGCAGGATATGACAATCCCTGAAAGCCAGACCAGGCTAGAGTTCTAATTCTCTTTTCTAACTTTTTCTGCATCCTCCTGCTAAATAGACAAGTGCAAACACCCAGGCTATGTCTACATTCACTGCTTCTTGTGCGAGAAATATGCAAATAAGGCTAAGCGTGGAATATTACCGAGCCTCATTTGCATGCCTAATGAGCCGCCATTTTTGCAAAAGAGGCTCTTGCACCAGAAGGAGCTGTCTACACTGCCCCTTCTTGCGCAAGAAAAACCCTCTTGCGCAATGCCGTTATTCCCGAAAATAATCGGCGTAGCGGCATTGCGCAAGAGGGGTTTTCTTGCGCAAGAAGGGGCAGTGTAGACAGCTCCTTCTGGTGCAAGAGCCTCTTTTGCAAAAATGGTGGCTCATTAGGTATGCAAATGAGGCTCGGTGATATTCCACGCTTAGCCTCATTTGCATATTTCTCACACAAGAAGTCATGAGTGTAGACATAGCCTCAGTTCACCACTTCCCCTCTTAGACAAAAAACAGAACATCATGAGCTGGTATAAATGTGTTCCAACAACAGGAGTGGTGAAATTTTAGTCTTTGGCACAACCAGGTTCTGAGCATTCCCAGCTCCCATGGTTTTCAGTGGGAGCGAGAAGGGCTCAGCTCCTTTCTGGATTAAATTTCCTTCCTTTAGATAAAGTCCTTCAGCCAGCCTTCAGTACAGACATAGAGGGACCTGACATCACACTTCTATTGTCCTGGAGGACAGCAGGGGTTTGAGCCTGTGATCAGAGGATACTTGCTCTGGTGGGGAATGGCTATATGAAGCCACATGTTTAGGGTAGGAGAGGAGCAAGGCTTCTGGAGCTGTCTCTACACCGATCCACCAGTGATTGTCCCCAACGTGGGTGGAGAAGCGGCACAAGGGCTGGGTGGGCTGTCTGTAGCACGGGATAGCATCCAATGAGCAGTCTGGAAAGGAGCTCATCTCCATTGCCCCTGTAGATATCTGAGTACCCAACACACCATGTCACTGGAAGTGGTGACAAAATCCTCTAATCTTTGTGAAAAGACTGGGGGTGTGATTCTGATTAAAATGTTTGCAAAATCTAATGTGTCCTGTTGCAGAATTGCTCTCAGCTGGGAGCAGGCTTCGTCCCTCTGCTCATTGAAAACTCTTCTGAGCCGCTTTTGAAAATAATTAGCAGCACAGGCAGTTTTGAAAACCAAGCTTCACTTTCTTTAAAAAAACAAAACATTTCCCCCCTAGAACCAAGTGTGATTAGAACATAGCATGGATTAATTGCTCTGCCAAATGTCATTCCTATAAATCAAATCTGTTTTGTGACATCTGAGTGAGTGTCGGAATACTCCAAAGCCATTAAAAATATCTGCATAATTTTAAAAGCTGCTAAATGTTGTTTTCTCTCCCCCACTCCCTCTCTCTCTCTCTCTCTCTCTCTCTCTCTCTTTTTTTTTTTTACAATATGGTATTTAACTCATATGATGAGACATTGAATGGCAAGTTTCAGCCAAATGCAATATTTTTTATACTGTATTCATAAAATCTTGACAATGGAGTTCACAGTGGAAATGATATTAGGTTTACAATTTGGCTTCCCTGCTCCATCTTTGCCAGGTAACACTCTTGATTTTTACTGGGATTTTTTCCAGAATAAGGCTATAGAATGTAGGCTGACATATTCATTTGTTCATAACTTCAGT
The DNA here is from genome assembly GCA_032595735.1 of Pelochelys cantorii. Classification (NCBI taxonomy): domain Eukaryota; kingdom Metazoa; phylum Chordata; order Testudines; family Trionychidae; genus Pelochelys; species Pelochelys cantorii. The sequence goes on along the minus strand of CM064332.1, from coordinate 62,351,320 downwards.
AACCCAGTACTAAAGTACAGAGTGCAAAGAATAAAATACACAAAATGCAGCCTCACAAAATGCACACTGAATTGCCTACATGCTATCTCAGTAGCACTCGCCTATGGCCTATCACCTGTATCCCACAACGAGAGCACGTCACAAATTGTCTGATGGTGGCACACATTTCCATCGGAAAATGCTGATTCAGCTGCACTAAAAAGTTTCACGGCATCATGCTGATTGCATGGTAGCATTTGACAGAAACCAGACAGGCAGACAGGCTTCACAGCTCTTGCCAGCTTGTCCACCCATCCGACCCCTCGGCAGACCACCTGGCTGAGAGCATGGGGGCTGGGGCTTCTTGGCCTCACACACTCGTCTGCAGCTCCCTAGCTGTCTGCCAGGTGGGCTGCTGTGGAACCAGGGCTGCCTAACTCCATGGGATGCCTAACTCCAGAGGTAGCAGTCTCTCTGACACCTTGAGCTGTTACAGTATCATCCGTAAGTACACATGGGGAAACTGAGGCAGACAGCTTAGGGTGCACACTGCAACTACTAAGCAATGACCTAGGATGGAGAGAGTGTGGAGGGCTACAGTGAAGCAGAATCCTGGGGTTGGAGGGAGGCTCTGCTCTCTCTTTCATGATTGCACTGCTGTGCGGGGTGCTGCAGAGGGGTGTTGATGGGGCCAAACAGAGGGTAGTTTGTGCTCAGAATCTGACAGATTTTGGATACAGAAACATTGGCGAGGGGTTGTTGGGGCTTGGAGTGTTATGTAGATTGGGGTAATTTACGTAGAAATGACTCTAAGAAACTCCCTTTCTCAAATTGAATTTGCTGAATTAATACACCTCCCTGACTGTTCTGCAGAGCTATGGGACACTAGTTAGCTTTCAGTCTGCAGTGCCACTCAAACCCTCTCACCCCCACCCCGGAAGAGGCTTTGAAGGCCAAAATCAGCCTTTGAATCACCTGCTTTGCCCGAGTGTTTGTAGTCCAGTTGTGTATTTCACTCATTAGCAGGCTCTGACGGGCTCTCTCACGGTGCACAAGAGAGAATATTCCACCCCTCATAAAGTGCATTTCCTTCACCCTTTTCCTGCCTATATTCTGAGCATTCTAGCAGCATCTGGGCATGTCTACACTGGGGAGTATTTCAAAATATTGTTTTGAAATAACAAGGCGAGCATCCACACTACCAAGCCCGTCATTTCAAAATAAAGGGCTTGTTATTTTGAAATAATAACTCCTGCTTGTGAAGAGGAATACGCTTATTTTGAAATAGCTATTTCAGGAATTATTATTTCGAAATAACTTATTTTGAAATAACCTGGTAGTGTAGACATAGCCTCAGAGCGACAGCTAGTAGAAGTGCTTGGATCAAAAGCTGCCCGGAAGAGAGAGAGCGAGAGAGTGTGTTTGTGTGTATAAATAGTTTTTCTCAAAAATGGGAAAAAATAAAATTTTATTTTCATGAAAAATTCTGACTTTTGGGGGAAAATTTTCATGGAATAGTTTTTAATTTACTTTTTTTACAAATTGAATTTTTCAGTTTGTTTTGGAAACATCTCCCAACTTCTAGAACCAAAACAAAAGCTTGATTTCAATTTGAAACAAAACAAATGAAGTTTTTCATTTATTTTTAACCCAAAAAATCAGATTTTTGCACAGAAGAAAATTGTATGTCCAGTAAAAATGAACCTTTGCTGGACCTTGGTCAGAAGGTGATTATTATTAGCTGAGTCACTGGTGTAGTATGGACTTCAGGCAGCGTAGTGTATGATGTAAGGCAACCGGCGGTCAAATACATAAATGATAAAATATAGTAATCAGATAAATGGGCAATGGAAACGTGTCCCAGAAGGTTTTAAGTTTTTAAAAGTTCACAGAACTATACTATTAGCTCCTCAAGTTGCATTTCTGTAGGAGAGGACTAGGGGGTGACATTTTTGTTAAACCTGAGCTAGATTATTTTACTTTCTGCTACAGGGCTTTACCATATCAGAATATCCACACTGCCTCACTGTCTGCTGAGGGATTTTTACTGCACCTGGGAGTTCTTTTTATATCTTCTTTTAACATCTTCCTCCATGAGATGGGAGGAGGGAATAAGCACCATGTTAATGAAATCTTTATTTGATGGTATATATATGGGGCAAATGACAAATAGAAAGAGACCTAGTGAGCATACCAGAAACACGGAAAGTAAATAAATAAGGTGAGATTCAGCTTGGAGAGGTGGGGTCTGGTCTGGGGGGGAATCCAACTGAAAGAAGACACTGGGGCTGTATTAATGCTGAAAGACATGACAGATGGACTGTCTATGCAATATGGCATTACAAATGGCCAGGGCAGTTTTGGGTTGCGGAGGTATCCTATCATGGGAGAAAATAGTAGCCCTCTTTCCAGCTCTGGTAGAACTGCAGAAGTGACATATTTAAATTTGGGGATCTCATTATCAGAAAGACACTAATAAATCAGAAGGAGCTCAGAAAAGAGCACAAATTTGTTTGGGAGTCTGGGAAGGGAGATCCTTCCCTGAAGGTAAGGCTAAATATGTGTAAGTTGGCAGAGAGAGGACAAAGGGAGCACAGCTGCAGGGTAAGACTAGCGAGCAGGGGAAGGAATGGTTTTGATAAAATCTCACAAAAAATTAGGTGCTTCAAAGTGTCAAACAGAGTCCCTACCTGCAAAGAGGTGTGCAAAACAGGGCTTCAACCCTCTCCGTGCACTGAACCTAGGAAATCCTGCAGCATAGTGTAGAAGACCTGAACATTTAAATGCTATTCGTTTCAATCTTTGAGAGAAGCTTCATAAAGGTTCAGAGGCATGGCTTCAGAAAAAGAGCCTGCACTTTGTGTATAACTATAGGGGTAGCAATTCCAGGATAGGCAAGGGGTATGTCAACACTGCAGTAAAACAGCTGCGGCATGGGGCTCAGCCTCCAGGGCTGTAAGATTGCATTGTTGACTTGGAGCCCAAGTGAGCTGACATGAGCCTGCTTTGGGGGTTTTATTGCAGTCTAGACATACCTGAGGGCTGCGTCTAGACTGGCATGATTTTCCACAAATGCTTTTAACGGAAAAGTTTTCTGTTAAAAGCATTTGCGGAAAAGAGCGTCTAGATTGGCACGGACGCTTTTCCGCAAAAGCACTTTTTGCGGAAAAGCGTCCCTGGCCAATCTAGACACGCTTTTGCGCAAGAAAGCCCTGATCGCCATTTTAGCCATCAGGGCTTTTTTGCGCAAAACAATACCACGTTGTCTACACTGGCCCTCTTGCGCAAAGAGGGCTTTTGCCCGAACGGGAGCATCATAGTATTTGTGCAAGAACACTGACGATCATACATTAGATCGTCAATGTTCTTGCGCAAATTCAAGAGGCCAGTCTAGACATCTGGCAAGTTTTTCCGGAAAAGCGGCTAATTTTCCGGAAAAACTGGCCAGTCTAGACACAGCCGGGAGATGTCTACAGACCAGCACTGCTCCCAGTGCCCCATCAGATAAGGAGTGAGTGCTCTCAGCAATATGGAAGTGTTGGCGAAGATGATGGGATTCTTTGCATGAGTTGGGGAGGTTCAATATGTGAAGTTAGTGCTGTGAATTTTTACAGTCTTTACATGTTTTAGGGAGGTAGCCATCTGTCACTCTCACAGACCTACAGAGGCAGGTCAATCCTCACCTAAGGTGCGTCTACACTGCACCGTTAATTAGGGTATGTCTGCACTAGCCCCCTAGATCTATCTAGGGAGGCTAATGAGGGCGACCGGAATTGCAAATCAAGCCCGGGATTTAAATATCCCACGCTTGATTTGCATGTTCCCGGCCGGTCGCCATTTTAGAAATTGACTAGCCCTAAGTAACTGCCCGCGTCTACACGCGGCAGTGAAACGGGATTCCGGAATAAAGCCCTAAATCGAATTAGGTGGTATTCCTCGTGGAATGAGGTTTACCACCTAATTCGATTTAGGGGTTTTATTCTGGAATCCTGTTTCCCTGCCACGTGTAGATGCAGGCAGTTACTTTGGGCTAGTCAATTTCTAAAATGGCGACCGGCCGGGAACATGCAAATCAAGCGCAGGATATTTAAATCCCGGGCTTGATTTGCAATTCCGGTCACCCTCATTAGTCTCCCTAGATCAATCTAGGGGGCTAGTGTAGACGTGCCCTTCGAGATAACTAGTGTTATTTCAAAATAACAATGTGAGTGTCTACACAGCCATTCCATTATTTTGAAATAATTTTGAAATAACGGATGTCTTATCCCGAAATAGCTATTTTGAAATAAGGCGGGTATAGATGCTCCACTGTTGCTATTTCGAAATAGCCCCTCATCAAGGCCATTCTAAGTTATTCCTCTCCAGTGTCTCTCAGGGCTCTAAATCGAAATAGTACATCTACATTAGGGAAGCCTGCCTCGGACTAATTTTGAGGCTTCCCTGCAGTATAGATGTGCTATTTCGAAATAAGCTATTTCAGACTAACTATTCCAGAATAGCTTATTTTGAAATAAGCGTGCAGTGTAGACAAACCTTTACAGACCCCCAACCTGGGGCCAATACTTGCCACCAATTACACACTACACTACAGAAACACTAACCCAGAAACCAATCCCTGCAACAGACCCCATTGCTAACTCTGTCCACACATCCACCCTAGTCACGCAGCCATAGGGCATAATCACATCAGCCATGCCACCAGGAACTTGTTCACCTGCACATCTAATATAATATATGCCATTGTGTACCAGCAATGTCCCTCTGCCTTGTACATTGGCCAAACCGGACTGTCTCTATGCAAAGAAATAAATGGACACAAATCAGACCTCAAGAACAACAACATTCAAAAACCAAACAGAAAGAAAGAAAGAAAGTTGGAGAGCACTTCAGCCTTCCTGGACACTTGGGCTATGTACACTCAGAGGTATCCTGGAAAAACTCTGCCGCATCCAGGGAACATGTCTGCTCTTCCGATTTTTTTTTCAGAACACAGATGTGCTTTTTTGGCATCCCTGTAAACCTCATTTTACGAGGAAGAAGGGATGTTCCGAAAAAAGGTTTTTTCCTGACATTTGGCCCACTGTAGATGGGCCAAATATCGGAAAAGCCTCTTCCGAAAAAAGAAACAGAAAAAGCTATGGAAATTGCGGTTCGCAATTTGCATAGCTTTTTCTGGAAGAGCAGTATAGTGTAGATATAGCCTTGAATGTTATACTCGAGCAAAAAAACTTCAAAAAAGGACTGCAGCATGAAGCTGCAGAGCTGGAATGCATATGCTAATGTGGCACTATCACACCAGGTCTGAACAGAGATGGGGAGTGGCTAGCTCATTACAAAAAGTAATTCTCCTCCTTTCTCACCTTCTCATCAACGGTTGGGAGTGGGCCACATCCACCCTGATTGAATTAGTTTTGTTAGCACTGGTCCTCTGCATAGCAATGTAACATTCCCATTTTGCATCTGTGTATATATTCCTGCTTAACTGTAGTTTCCACTTCATGCATCTGACAAAGTGGGTTGCAACCCATGAAAACTTATGTCCAAATAAATGTGTTATTCTTTAAGGTGCCCTGGGACTCCTCATTGTTTTTACAGTATTTATAAGTTCAGAGCTTGCACAGAATTCCCAGACACTTGGAGAAGGGTGCCAAAAGTGGGAAGAATATAAAGAAAACAATGAGAGATTGGCCTCTCCCAGCCTCTAAATCAAGCATTTCACAATCAAGAGTTTGGGGAAAGCTACTATTTGGAGCTAAGTCTGGTGATTCAAGTCCATCTGTTTTTTTAAATAGTTGGAGAATACAACTGAGGGTTTTTTTTTAACTTCTTTTAACTTTTAACTTTTAATTTCTCAAGAGAATGTTAAAACATGCCATATCTCTAAGTTACTCTTTGGAGTTGGTAGAAAAATGAATAGTATGGTGCTCCTTATTATAATGTAATATTTACTCTAGTTTTATTGACTACACAGGGTAATGCAAGAAGTGAGGTAAAAGTCAGCTAGTTACTAGGAGCTTGTAAAGTGGTTGCAAACAACATATTTTTCTTTAACTGCCTAGTGAGATTTATACCATGCTTTTTAATTTGCTTGTATCTACACCAGTATGGTGCCTATCATACAGGTTGTGAAGGTAGCAGAGCTGGGCACTTGGTAACTTTCCTGTGCCTTTTATTATGTTGCAGCAAAACATAGCTCAAGGATTATCACTGGCAGTAAAGGACAGCCAACATTGATGTGTATAAACACTCCCCTGAGTGCCTTGATACAAGGTTTAGAAGGGAAGTAATTGTGTTAGATTTCGATTTCAGTGGAGGCCTGATAAGATTACATTGGAGATATTTTACTTTGAAAAGTCTGATGTGATCCTTAAAAAGCAATAAATATAACACCTCCGCTGTGATTCTGGATTGTCATTTAGAGGCACACAGAATTCTATCTACAGTGAAGAGAGCTTGAAAAGGGAATTGGGCAGCATTTAGCTGCTTCTAACCCTTTCTTCCTTGGTTGCTCTGATGGCAAAATTTTATTACCCCCAAATAACTCCAAATGTCCTTTGATTTAGTGAAGAAAGGATTGGAGAACAAAAAAGAAACTGCTGTTCTTTTTTTTTTCTTTGACTATGCTTGCCGGATGCCTTGGCAAACCAGCATTAACTTCGGTGCTTCATTGGATGGAAACATAGAAGGAACCTGTATTGAAGATAACTATTGGATTCATGACTGATGTTCTTGCCCATAGAATGAAAAGAAGCATTCTCTTCTCAATCAGGCCTGCAGGAAAGAATGGTTTGTGGTACAGCAGTCCATACTAACATATCTTGATCTGACTTTAAATGCCCAATAGAGAAGAACCTAAGCCCTGGTCTACACTAGGGAGCTATTTCAAAATAACTTCCCTTATTTTGAAATAACAAGTGGAATGTCCACACTGCAAACCTGTTGTTTCAAAATAAGGGGCTGGTTATTTCAAAATAACAACTCCTGCTTTCCACGAGGAATAATGCTTATTTTGAAATCGTTCTTTCGAAATAGCGGTAGCGTGGACACTCCACTGCTGCTATTTCGAAAGAACGACTCCCCAGAGTCATTCAGAGTAATTACTCCCAGTGCTTCCTGGGGTTCTAAGTCGAGGTAGCGTGTCCACATTAAGGGGCCCTGTCTCGGACTAATTTTGAGGCTTCCCTGTAGTGTGCACGTGATATTTTGAAAGAGTTATTTCTGGAGTTATTATTCCAAAATAAGTTATTTTGAAATAATTTCCTAGTGTGACATGCCCTTCAGGTTTCTGGCTTTAATAAGAAAAAATATTATTTGGTCTGAAGGGACCCTTCCGCAATAATATAATGCATGATTGACATTTAGTCCACGGAGACATTTGCAGCATAGAAGCAATGCTAATTTGTCATCTTTTTTCTCTCAAACCCTTTTTTTTTATGAGTTGCCAGGTAGATTTTTTTTTATGACTACTGATTTTGGATGCCCATATTTTTGGGTGTCCAATTTGAGACACAGAGGGGACTAATTTTCTGGAAATGTTGAGCCTCTATCCTCTGAAAATTCTTCACGGTGTTTACAAATTTCTAGTCACTTTTGAAAATGTTTAATATTCTATTAAAAAAGAGATGTTGGGATGAAATAGCAAAGTTCCTTAATTCAAAGATCCGCCAAAAGAAGATAATAATCACCGCCAAAGGGTTAAAGTTGTAGTAAATAGCCACCTGACCTACCTTTTATCATCCTACCTGTAGAGACAGATTACTGCCATTAAAGAAGATCATTTGTGTGTGTCCTGCAAGAGGGTGTAGCCTTTGATAATAAAGATAAGCTGATGCTGAGATAAGCAAAGAGCTCTCCTGGTTATTACTTATTCCTTGCCTTCTTTTATGGCCATCTCGAAGGGTAAGGTGCTGTTACAAAGCAGCTAATAATTAGTTAATTATGAACTTGGAAGAAGAGGCATAAGAAGCTGCGAAGCGTTAAATAATAAAAAAAGAAGGCGACTCATTTAGACTTTGGACAACATATGCTCACTACTTCTAGAACTCTGTTGCAATAATTACTAATAAAATAAATAGATGGCTAACTAGCAAACTGATAATTAACTGATAGTTTCTGCTGAGCACTAGGCAATCGGTGAGCCTGTTTAAGG